>JAHLKI010000009.1:0-600000 GCA_025602905.1 Phlyctochytrium arcticum | reverse complement strand
TGCTCCCGCTATTATTGTCGATATTTTCTCTGTCGAGACTGAAGCATGTTGTGATGGGGCCAAGATATATGCTGGCACAAGTGTTCTGGATCCGGTTGCGGCATACCTGAATGGCACGTTATCCGTTAATGTGACGGTTACGGGCCCGGCCGCAGTGTTTAACTTTAGAGCGGACGGAACGGTCAATCGAGATGGAATTGTAGGATTCTACCGCTCGGCTGATGTAGCGATGGAGGACATCGATTGGGCAAGCCTGTCATGTCCCTTTGATTGTTACGGCAATGGAGTATGTACAAATGGGAAGTGTGTCTGCCATGACGGGTATGAAGGCGGCCTTTGTACAAATGATGACAAGCGTCGGGTAGGGGCATTCTTATCTTTTATCAGACATATAGTTTTGCCGCTGACATTTATCGTAGCTGTTTATGGTGAGTACTGTTTCTGGACCATAGGATGTTTAGCTCAAGCGCAAAATGATACAGCTATATGATAATTGTCGAGGTGACATGTGGACAGAGTACTGGAATCGGGCTTACAACACCTCCCTTTGCAGCATGACGGATTGGGAAGAGTACTATCAGACCGACTGGCCAGGTCTGCATCATATATCATCAGTCTGAACGACTGACTTGGACGTATAAAACTGACTCTACAACTTTCCCAGGGTTGACTTGCGCATCCGGTCGCATTGCGAAAATAGATGTGCGCAGCATGGGCCTGAACTGTACCGGGAATGGTCTTCCAGCAATCTCATTGCCGGCGTATGTCGAGACCTTTGATGCGTCGGGTGAACTCATAACGGGTTCCCTGCCCCCACAAATTTTCCAAACATCATACCTGACCCGCTTTGGTATGAGCAACACCAGGCTTACCGGGCCATTACCCCCCGAGGTGAGTTTACCAAAATATCATTCGCCTTACGTAGATCTGATGTATTTCCGCTGCTGTGCTAGATATCATGGGCTGTCTCAATTAACACTATTCTATTGGACAATAATAATCTTACAGGGTAAGCTTTCGCGGGAGGTAAAAGTCTCCAATCTCACTTGCCAACAATTCCCAACAGGACACTTCCTGATGGGTTAACTCGCCTACCACAGCTCAACGAGCTGCAACTCGAGAACAATCACTTTTACGGCTTTATTCTTGAAGAGTTTGCCCTGACGCGACGGGCTGTGCTCTATTTGGCCGGCAATGACTTCTTCTGCCCAGTCCCGGATATACCCCGCATTGAAAGCGCGTCTTGCTCAAATGTCACAATCACCCATGTTGAACCGGCCAATGCCTATTCAACAGGGGGTCAATTGGTGCAAGTTTGGGGTACATACTTTCACCCAACTGCCAATCTGAATTGTGTGTTTGGAGATTCACCGGCTCCAAGCGCAACGGTGTATAACTCCTCGTACATGAACTGCATCACGCCTGCACGGGTGCCCGGAGCGACGACCATTCAAATTAGGGCTTTTGGGAAGAAGGCCGCACTGAACTCGCCCAGATTTGAAATATACAACTATTGTTCCAAAGGAACCTATTTGGATCCTCGAGATCGCCGCGAATGCGTCCCCTGCCCTGGTGTGTACAAAGGCGTTCATCATTGCGTTGCCCTTTTGCCAACTAAAGCTCACGCAAAAGTAGATGGAGCTATTTGTGAGGGAGGTGTTATGCCCGCGTATCCGCAAGTTGGGTGGCATCGGTCGGAAAAGTAAGACGCGCTCGCGGCGCAGTATTTGGTCTTAAAAATTGGTCCTGACAAAGATGCAGGTTGACTGATGTATATCTGTCGTGCTTCATGCCTTCTTCCTGCCCGGGGAATCAGGTAAAGTTACAGAGCAGCTGGGTATCCTTTGGTTCACGTTTCCCAACCAGCGTGCATAGGATGGGTCCTGCAAAGCCGGATTTACTGGATCCCGTTGTGTTGAATGCGAAGCTGGTCTTTACTTGCAGGGAACTGAGTGCGGACCATGTCGTGGAGAAGCCGTTTTGCGACCTATTTTGGTTGTGGTGGGCTTTATTTTGGGACTTAGCGCCTTCGTCGTCTGGATGGCTGTCACAGGTTTGTTGATGCTATCTTCATACTCCAAAGGCCAGGGCTAACACCATTTGTTCGCAGATTTAAATTTGGGATCGGCAAATCTGATGCTGCTTTTTGTACAAGTATGTAATTTATATGTGCTTAACGCATGTTCACAGGTCTAATCAGACCTTCAAAGGTTGGCGGACTACTCTTAAAAGTGCCACTGGGGTGGCCACCCCTTCTAGATGTCCTTGTAAAGGCCCTACTAGCCGCCAATGTCGACGTCGTATCTCTCGGAATTGCGTGCGCCTTCCGCTTAACTTTTGACGGGTGGATGACGCTCCTTCTGTGCCTTCCACTCGTCTTTATCCTTATCATCATTATTATGTGCCTGATCATGGCGGCCTGGGAAGTCTTCAAGAAACGGGCGGATGTGGAGCAAGCTTTATGTCATGCAAGAGACACGAGTATCAATGCTTTGCTCGCGTTATTGATGCTAGGACACATCCCATTAGCCGAACAGTTTGTGGCTGTTTTCGAATGCGCTACTGACGGTGAGAGCTTTGCGACCGTGCTATTCCAAGCAAAATCTAAGCCAACTGCCAACCCTAGTGGATCGCTCTTACATGCTTTCCAATGTCCAAGTAAGCTGCTACACGGACGAGTGGTAAGTCCCACGGTGGTGTCGAAAATCACGTAACTCACTCCATTGCTGGGCCAGGAACGAGAGCAAGCTAAAAGGCATTATCGGCTGCCTCCTATATGCCGGAGGGATTCCACTAGTATCATTTCTGATAGCAGCACGGTGTCGGAACAAGGTCAACGAGGAGTTCGTCTTACACCGATACAGCGTCCTCTTTGATTTATTCATAGAATCTTGCTGGTATGAAGAAAACCTTGGTCCTCCAGTCACATTTTCTCACAGCAGTCAACTAGGTGGTTTGAGCCCTACCGCACAATTCACGGTCTCATTCTGATGGTGATCCCTGTTGCGTTTGCGGACTATCCACTGATGATCATTGCTGTTGGCATGGTCGTCATAAATCTGGACATGGTCATGGTTATGACCATCCGGCCGTACCGGTTCCCTCACGCCAATCGTATCCACTCCCTCGTCATATGGTGTTGGAATGCGATAAGCGTCACAGGAATGATGTTCTACTCTTCACTACTAGGTCCCACACAAACTCAATTCGTCGCTGCCTTCCTCTTGATCTTTTTCTTTGTCACGTAAGTTTTAAGCAGCTTGACATGAAATTCCCATGCTTACCAATCATAACTCATCTCAATTCTAGGTTTTCGGTGGTAATTCATGCTCTGATGTTTGAGTTTCAGCTTTTCCACTACCCTGACCTCGTTAAGAAGCCGTTGATCGGACGAATCATCCGTAATCGCATTTACCAACTGCTGTTTCCCTATCACCTCTCTGCCTCTGGAAAAGCCGAGGCTGCCCGCGGACAGCGGTTGCCCGCACCTGTGGAGAAGCCACATTGGGAAGTGTACCCGCGAACTATATATGATTTCACACGCGCATCCAAATGGAAAATTGGACTGTACGAAAGTCACCACGAGCTTGCGCGGGCGCAACTACAAGGAGCCAAGGCTGATGCCAAGTTGACCAGTATTGTGGGGCCGGCAACGAGACATAGTGAACCCAATACCAAGCTGGTTGGTATTCAGAAAACTACGTTTCTCAGTCTCGGAGAGGACAGCAGTGGCATGCGTTTAGAGGATGGGCTGTCCAGTTCTAACGCAATTAGTCTCACTCCTGGACGACTACCACCATTGGTGCGGAAAAGGGGTAGCTTGGATTCATCTGTCAAGCCATAGCTTACACAGACACGCAAGAGGCCATTACCTCTCTGTACTGACGCTTGTTTAAAAGGATTGTATTTACAAATTTGTACGAATCGAATCTAATGGACACTCGGTTAAAAGTCTGTGCGTATCAGTGGGGGCTTCATATAAATGCAACATAGGGGAGCTATTTAAATCCAGATAGACTTGAACGTCTCTAGCATCAGTTCCCACTTGCCAGACCATTTAAAGTTGCTTCCCAAAGACTCAAAACGAGTGGCATTGAGGCCATTGTACAGTAATCGATCTGCGCCTCCCTGCAAGGTGCTCTTGTCCAATACGTCGGTCGATGCCACGTCCAGTAAGATGTTGTAAACATCGCTGGCGGTGGCGTTTGGGTATGTGGAAAGCACCAGAGCCATCAGACCAGCAACATGGGGAGAGGCCATTGATGTCCCCTGTGCAATCCGCGTTGCCGTGTTGGAGGTTATCCAAGTTGAGGTGATGTTCGTGCCGGGTGCCATGATCTTGACGCAGCGGCCCCAGTTGGAAAAAGTAGCGCGACGATCATTCTCATCGCTGGCACCCACTGTCAGAACAAATTCAGAGTCACCAGGAGATGTCAAGCACGCATCCGTGTTGTTGTTTCCAGCAGCAGCGGCAACTGGAACATCCAGCTGTACTGCCTGTGAAATCACATTGTTTAGCAGTGCAGATTTCCCACCCCCGCCTAAGCTCATATTTATGACTGCGCGACGCGTAGGCCGGGCGCGTATTTGCTGCAAAACCCACTCAACCCCTTTGATTACTTGACTGATGAGGGCTTGCCCATCGTTGTCCAGAACCTTCACAGCGATAATGTTGGCTCCCTTCGCCACGCCGTATATCGTCCCAGCGGCGGTCCCCGCGACGTGCGTTCCATGTCCATTTCCATCATCATTGCCATTTGGCGAAAAGGAAGCCCCAAAACGCGCACGACCGCCAAAGTCTTGGTGGTTGGTGTTGCAGCCAGTGTCGACAACATAAATATCGATTCCCACACCGCCATTCGGGGGGTATGGATAGACTCCCAGAAAGCCCGGCTCACGGTGCGAAATGCGATCCAAGCCCCATGGCGGATTTCGCTGGAGTTGTGTATCATTTCCGCTGATGGCGGAGATGAACGAGGCAGAAAGGTTGGCAGTAGGAGGATCCACCTGTTGCACAATGCCGACGTACTGGTCTTGTTCGACAATGTTGACGAGCGAATTTCCTTTGAGCAGATCCACTACGAGCTTGGGAATATGACACTCGTACCCTCGAATGAATTCAGAATCAAACTTGGTCAGAATTCCAGCAAATTTCTCGGCCGTCTGCTGATCCACGATATTGTTTTTCGTCAAAATATCGAGTAACCAATTTATATGATTATCAAGGTCCTTCGATGAAGCCTCTGGTTTCAGGGCTACTATGTACCGATCAGTCGAGAAAGCACCAGGAAGTCGCAGATCTGGTGGCAATTTGGATAGAATGTCTTGCACTGTCTGGGAGAAGTTGAAATCTTTCGGTATTTCGAAACTTAAGCGACTTGATGAGCCGGCAGCTAATTGAGCATCTATTCAAGTTCTTTTTCGTTAACAAACCCTTAATTATGTCACATATAATTGCACGCACCTTGTGATTCCTGATGTTGCGGACGATGTTGATCTAATGTGTTGGTCGGGCGTAAATGTGAGGGAAGAAATAGGGCGGGGCGAATGACGGGATCTTGCGACAAAATAGGAATAGCGTTCAAAATCAGGAGAAAGAGTCCAAGAAGCATATGATGCGGCCCTTGTGGGAACTTTGAACGTCGCGTTGGCCGCCCTAGGGTTGCTCGACGGCGTTGCTGCGAAGCCATAGTTGAAAGACTTTAGGTATAAACTCGACAGTGGTCAAACTATGATGATTCTTTGTCGGACTTCGGCGCACGTCGCTATGTTTCGCTCGGGCTGTTAGTCTTCGGAAAGTTGGTGTTAGACTGGAAACAGATAGGGTTTCCGCTGCGAGGCAGTTTGATAAAGGTTCTCTCGTGCTGATTGGCAGAGTGAAGGCTTCGCTACAGAGTCTGGACCGTTTTCCAGGCAATATATATGGCAGAAGTTGTGATAATGTTGGCAAATGTTGGCTGAGCGTTGTTGTGAAAAGCTGGGCAAAGCTGGGTGGAAAGCGAATTCAGCCCTGGCTCAGATCCGAATGGACCTCACAGCCACCGCACCACCGCACTGCCTCGAAATTTAACTCGTTTCGGTTAATGAACTTTGAACAATCTCCGCCCAAGGATTTCCAGGATTTGGCTTCCAGTTTGGCTTCACTCTCAGGCAACCCAGTCAAATGACACTATGAGCACTTTTGATGGCAGGATACGAGAGGTAGGATCACCTTGTCACTTAAAGAGTCTCCTGCTAATTGTTGCCTTAGTATCCCGCTATTACTGCTGATCATTATGTGTGCACGCGAAAGGAAACTCGCGTGGCCTTGTTAAGTCATTGCCACACAGGTATAAGTTCAGTGTTTACAGTTTGAAGCAATCATTGTTCTAAGTATTGATTCAGATCACTTGGGAGGATTTGAAAACAAATCTTTCTGTATTCCTTTGTATTGCTCAGAAGAAACAGCCCTTATACTCCCTTTTATCAGCAAGGGAAAGTTTGCTCATTTGAAACGGTACTTGGTGAGACTGAACAGGCTTTTATAACAAATGTAGCTCTATTGTTGAGACTAAAATCTCTTCCAGAGACCCATACAATATCGGGAACCAACCCAAAGTATGTGAATGCATCCCGTTTTATGGAGAAATCGCAGCTAATCTGATTTACTACCCTCACCAGTTGACTTGCTAAATGGTCAAATTATCACGCTCACCCTACTCGAGGCCAATCACTGTCCTGGCTCGACCATGTTTTTGATTGAGGGGGCCGCGCATACTGTTCTGTATACGGGCGATTTACGCGCCGAGGATGGATTTTTGGCGAAAGTGAAAGAGTGCCAGGGGATGGGGATCATTCCAAAGGTGCATGTAATGTACTTGGACACCACTTTCAGCGGTTGGAAAGGGGAAGATCAATTCCCTACCAAGGTGCATGCCTAAAATATTGTTACCCGCGATTCACCTGCTAATGATGACGACCAAATAGGAAGAGTCTCTTTATTGCATTACCAACATCATCGAGCAATATCCGAAAACGACGACGTTTAAGATAAGCTTCAACATTCTGGGGTACTCCTGAAGCTCATTGCTAGGTATTGTGACCTATACTGATTTTACTCTGACACAGGGGGGAACCAATTTGGGAAACATTATACAACGTATACGGTGAACCCACATGTTTGTCTGAGAAGAGATACGCCCTGTACAAGAAACTGCCAAACTACTTGAAGTACCTTACCTCAGATCCCAGCAGGACCCGATTTCACGCGTGTGATTGGTGGTGTGATTGCCGATATCGGAAAGACTTTGTTTATATTCAAGCGTCTGCTATGGGTTGGAAAGGTGGCAGAAGGGGCGCACTGACACATAAAGCAGAAGGCACCTGGGCCATTCGACACAATGAACGGTTTTGGCAAGTTTGCTATGCCGCCCATTCTTCACCCCAAGAGTTGCGTGACTTTCACGCGTTATTTGAGCCATGCTATATTTTCCCATGTGTCTTGGATTCGGAACATTGCCATGATCGTGAAGTCGTTAGGAAAATGTTTCCTACGGCAACAATGGCGATTGGGGAGGAAGTGGGATCATCATTCGAAAATGATGATCAGAAAGACGCGCCAGAAACTGAGAGTAAATGGAGCCGCTTATTGCCGCGCGTAGGAGTAGGAGACAGTACCACAGCGAATCAACCTACTACTGAAACAGGCGCTTTGACTTCGTCCTCGCAAGGCACCGAGCTGGTAACAGAATCTAGTCAGGAACACTCACGCAGTTCATTGGATGCAAGTGCAGGCGGAGATATGGGAGCAAATTCACTTCCTACCAGCACGTCTCAGATCTCGGCAACACCGCTTCATGCGGATGACACATCCAACACTCAAAATATTCCTGATGCTGAGGACACTCCGCTCATTGAAATCCCCAACATTGACGCGAATAGAAGCCACGAAAAGGCATCTTCTCCTTTCGATGATCTTGCCTCCTCTCAGCTCCTTGACCTCGCCCTAGGTGTCTCTGATACGGCCACACCACAAAAAGCATCACAAATTCCGTCTGACCCAACATCTCCCCAACCCGGCGAGCTATACAGCCGTAAATCCGCGTCTTTCGATGCGACCACCGACACAGTCAAAAAATGTTCACTGGGTGAGCATTCAAAAAAGGATTGTGCGCACACTCTAGAGGAAGTTTCAACACCGACAAGACCTTTGCAAACGCAAGACAGTAATCTGTCAACCTTTTTGGAAAATAGTTCGTTCTCGCGATTAATGGACGACATTCTATCCATCCCAACCCCGACCTTACCGCATACCATAGACCACATTCAGCCAGCATCAAGCACACTCGGAGATGTTTCACGTTGCGACCAATCCCACTCGTCGCCATCCTCAGCAAATTTGGACTGTGCAACCACTCCCAAACCCCGGCCAGGCGCTCAATCGAAATTAACGTCGAGGGAAACCGCTACCAAGGAAAACGCTCCTCCGACTGAGATTCAGTATGATTTAGATGCCAAGGCAGACTCGCAAACCTCAAACGCGTCCACCACAATCAGTATCGACCAATTTTTACCCACACCATCCGCTCTGCGCAGAACGAATTCTCTCGGTTCTCCGTTACCCTTACAAACTCACATCTTGCAAAATCAGTCTTCACCCCCATCCCTTGCAAATTTAAGCTCTATCCTCCGAAGCTCCTCAAATCTGTCCAACAAGGGCCTTGGAGAGTCGTCTATCATCCCGCTCGACTACAGTCGCGAGAAGACACCCGATTGTGCTTCAAAGCCCCAACCCATTGTAATTAGTCTACTCGAATCCCCAGAACAGCCAAGTGCAGTTCAAACTCCAAACAAAACCAGCTCGTATCCCACGTCATCCGCAAAACAAACCTCTACGGCCTCCGGACGACCGGCATGGATTCCTAAGCGACATCTTAAGCGCAAAGCGCCCTCTCCTACTCTTCACAGAATGGCAAATCCTGCGACCATTCTGGGCCGCTCCAAGACAACGATCAATTATTTGGAGATAGATGATGACGGTATTATAGACTTAGATAGTGACTCTACTGCTTCTGCGGATCGGTGTCCCAAACGAGCCAAGTCGTGGGTTTCGCTGGGCGAGACTATTGATTTGACAACGTAAGAGAGAAGGTTCATTTTGCATTTTATTTGGTCGCAAATAGTAGTGAATCGTGAACATAAAAATGGGGGAACGGTAAAGACGTCCCTCGTGGTATATTTACAATCAAGTGAGCGATGGAGGGGCGAATGTGACGACATTGACTATGTGTGCGTTCTAGATTGTCTCATGTCCGCAGCAAATACATCTATGAAGGAAACAAATAATGAAGACGATTGATTCACAAGATACGGCGGTGACGGTCAGAGACCGGAGTGGATAGTTCATAAATAATGGCTGTCCAGAGACCTTAAATGACCACAGACCATGGGTGCTCAATCTCTCCGTACTGAATACCCATGATGGTGTCGGCCATACGCTTGGTAATGGGGCCTGCCTGGCTGTCCTTCTTTGATGGGTCCAGAGGAATGTGGTAGTCTTGGCCATTGAAGTGGATCATCTTGATGGGACTGACAATGGCAGCTGTGCCTGAACCAAACATCTCGTGGACACGCTTCTCCTTGATGGCTTTGGCAACATCTGTCATGGTGATGGAACGCTCAACAACGTCAAACTCGTTCCACTCCTTGGCCAAAGAGATAATGGAGTCACGGGTAACTCCAGGCAAGATGGTGCCATCCAAAGGCGGTGTAAGAAGCTCCTTTTGACCCTTTTCGTTGGTCCAGACCATGAAAAAGTTCATTGTTCCTACTTCTGTAATGTATTCTTCGGGACCAAACAACCAAAGATTTTGCTGGTAACCATTCTTGGCAACCTCAATCTGGGGACGAATACCAGGTGCATAGTTTCCACCAACTTTAGCGTCACCAGTACCACCCGGCCATGCACGGACATACTGCTTTGTTGCACACAGGGAAACAGCGTTGAAGCCAGTCTTGTAGTATGGCCCGACAGGCGACGCGATAACAAAGACGAGAGCACGGTTGGAAGGACCAACGCCGAGGGATTCCTGGGTTGCGATACAAGTAGGGCGGAGGTAGAGCGAGTAACCACGTTCAGACGGGATCCATTTCTGGTCCACGCGCAACAGTTCCTTGATGCATTCCAGCAGTTCGGCTTGATCAAAGGTAGGAAGGGTCAATCGGTCGCAAGAACGGCTAAACCGGGCCATGTTCATTTCTGGTCGAAACATGCGGATCTTGCCAGCCTTGTCCTTGTATCTATATAAAACAAAACAATGCGTGTTATATATATGCAAAGCAGGATCCGCTGAAAATGACTTACGCCTTCATTCCCTCAAAGCACTCGAGTGCGTAGTGGAAAACCACGGCAGAAGGCTCCAGGGAGATCTTGCCGTAAGGCTTGATCTCTGGTTGACGCCAACCGGCCTTTTGCTCCCACTCAATAGTCAGCATATGGTCGGAGAAGGTCTGACCAAAGAGAAGCTCGTTCAAAGGAAGCATCTTCTTTGGACTGTCAGTAAGCTTTGTGACGAGGGCAGAGCGGGAGAGAGCAGCGGGAGCGGACGAGTGCCATCGCTGTTGGGCAGCAAGCAGCGACAGGCCCTGTCGAGGGGCAAGACAGGTCAATCTTCGGGCGAGCATGGTCGGGGTTTGTGGTCGAGGGATCTGATGGGGATGGAAGTCAAGGAAAGCTCTCGAGATGGGAGATTCTGTATGGCCACAAAATTATGGTCGCGTGAGTGAGTGGTTTGTTTATACTCTGGTGCTGCGCCGCTTGCGGTCTGTGATCGACTTGAAATTCCTGGAAACTGGGTTCTTCGGAACTTCTTCCCGGGTTTCTTTTTTCCAAGAATCTGATGGAGGTGTTGGAGATGGAGAATTTGCAGCAAAGAAAGGGCAGCGTTAGAACTTTCGGGTCGCTTGGAAAGGTATAGCGGGCGTTCTTGGACTTGGCGATTCCTCGACTTGATCAATTTGGTTGAACTGTCCAGCACCTGGTCCAGCACTGCATCGCATCAAAGAATGTTTGCTTGAGCTGCTATTTTATGCTCTTTGAATCCAGTCGGATTCAGGATCATCTACGATCTTTATATATAAAAGAATGTCTTTCGTGTGTATACATTTTTGGCTGTATCCTATGATAATCGCGCGATGCGAGCGATGGCATCTCATTGGTCATCACTGACTCGGCCGATTCATAAACAAATGGGGTGGGAAACCGGGTTGGCCCAACGAACATTTGCCTCAACGATCGTTACAAAAAACTTGAAGCAAACTGGAGATGACTGCTGGAAAGAACGTAGAAGGCCGCCGGCCAGCAACGTTGGCGATTCACGCCGACCCGCCAGCAACAACCGACGTTGCCCCGCCGATCCACGTCGCCACAACTTTCCGTTCGTAACACCATAATAGTTCGTCTAACCTGCTGGGGGCTCAAGAACTCACTCAATTCTCAATGTAGGGTATGCTTCTGACTGGAATGACCGGTATGCAGTATCGCGAGGATGGCTTCCCAAAGTTCCCGCCAAGGGAGCGGCCAATGGATCAGTCGAGAGCCCGAAGGCCCACATCTACTCCCGAATGTCGAATGAAACGGGTGATCGCTTAGAGACAGTCTTGGGAACTCTTGAAGGAGGTACCTGTCTTGTCCTAGAAATATCGTTTTTTGAGCAACATAAACAAACCCTTTGACATCAGGATACGCCGTCACTTATGGCAGTGGGTTGGCCGCGGTCACTGCTGCTTTGACTCATGTATGTCCATCCCGCATCGTCATGTCTCAAGAGGGCTACCATGGTGTCCATGGGGCCATAGATGTGTATCGTCGTGGTCGCAATGTGGTACGCAGCTTATCTCGCGCGGTAAGGTCAAAATCCAGTCTGATGTCGTAACGTACAGGAGCTACTTTTCCTGGAAAAGGGCGAACCAGAGTTCAAAGCCGGTGATCTGATCTGGCTGGAAAGTCCTCAGAATCCTCGCGGCGAAGTTTACGGTTAGTTCGAATATCACTTTGGGACCTTCATTCAAGGCCCTAATGCATGTATCCGATCTCACAGACATTGCTGCATATGCTGCAAAGACGCCTTCGGGAGCCACACTTGCGGTTGACTCGACATTTGCACCACCCCCGCTTCAGAAATGCCTCACTGCAGGTAGCTTATAGCATTACTTGCATTTGCCGCTACCGAACCTTCATTTAAGATCTTTTTTAAGGCGCTCATATTGTGATGCATAGCAGCACGAAATTCTATGGAGGTCATTCGGATCTCTTGGGCGGGATCCTCGTTGTCGGGGATGAGGCCCGGGCGAAGCAGGTATGACGGATGCAATTAATATGTGGATTCACTTTTTGCTTACGAGCTCCATCAGTTGAGAAAAGACCGAGAGAATGCTGGAAACGTTATGGGCAACCTGGAAGCATGGCTCCTTCTTCGAAGTCTAAGGTAGGGGCTTTTTTTTGACTTTCTTGTCCATGCGCAGCATGCTGATTAAGTCGGTTGTGTAGGTCGCTTGCAGTACGTGTTCGCCAACAATCTGCTTCTGCCGTAGAAATTGCTCGCTGGTTGCATGCACGCGACGAGCCTGCCACGCAGATCGTTGAGAGAGTTTGGCATGGATCCATTCCTGGCAACCCAGGACATGACATTATCCTGAAACAGGGCGAGGGGTACTCTGGCGTCATGTCTATCGAGGTATAACAGGGCTACGCCTAAACTGCATCTCTGGGCTGATTTTAAAACTTTTATAGTTCAAGTCCCTTCATCACGCGCGTCTGATCTGCTCCAATCTGGACATCATTGTCAACGCTACATCACTTGGCGGCTGCGAGTCGTTGATTGAATGGCGTGTGGCTGGAGACCCGAAGATTACACCGACTCTAGTACGCTTCAGCGTGGGCTTGGAAGATGTTGAGGACCTGAAGGACGATTTACGTCGAGCTATGCTGAAGGTGGCAAAATGGGCTCAGGAATTTGACCAATAGGTTGTCCTAGTTCAAGACATTTAAGAGTTCTTCCACATCATACGTTCATCAAATTATATACAGACTTTTCTATGTGAATGTGGTGGGCGGGTTGATGAGTCTAGTCGAAGCTATGATAATCCTAGTCAAACTATTTCTTATCTCTACCTACCCTACCAATCTCTGCTAATTCGTAAGGCTCTAAACGATGAAAAATGCCAGTTGCACCCGAGATGTACTTTGGATGGGACATTCGAGGTAGATTCCGTGGGCGTCTCGGGGGGCGAGTAACTTTTTCAGCAAACTGCGTTTTGGCATACCATGTTTGATATGTAGGTGTTGGTGTTACCGGCGTTGGCGGTGGGCGGGCTCCATGCTGCGAAGGTGGTGCGCGGCCGTAGGCGCCAGAGGGGCTGGTGGGATATTCTGGATCAGTTGTATCAGGACTTACTTGGGAGGCTTCGAGCTGTGATTCTCTTGCGGCAGCTACTGCAGCTTCAAAATCTGCGATTTCGGTTGGCTTCATCGGGTGAGCGTACGTAGACGGATTGGTGATATCCCAAGGAGTTGGTTGTCCAAACGTTCCAATGTAATGCCCTTGCAGCTATTCGATGTGGCGGATTTATTTCATTTGATTCACAAACATGGTCAACTGCAAGTCATACCGTGAAAACTCGCACTGTGCAATCCGTACTGGCACTCACAACCGCGTCGTAACCGTCCATCAAATCCAGGCTGACAACACTGCGCATATGGGCTCGAAAGATTCCCGTGCGTATCATGCCTCGCGGCCGGGTTCCCATGCAGGTCTCACTGATATCCCAAACAGATATAAAGCCCTCTGTATCCCCAGTGACGAGAATGGTGTTGGTCGGGTTAGTAGCCATGGAAAAGATTCCTTCGTTGCGACCAGGGGTTCCGTCGTGAGTTAGCATAAGTTCGTTTTGGTAAGTGTTCCACCATCGGATGTAGCCGTCGCTGCCCGACGACAGTAGGTGGCCTGTTTTCGGGAGATGCAGTCGCGAATGAAGGAAGAGTACTGCGTCCAGAGATTAGGAAAAACGTTGGTGTCAGATGTGCCATCTGAAGGACATGTACCTTTATCAATACTTCGTCCCCGCTCTCCATCATCCGCGGTGGTCAAGCGCCCGATCACACTACCACTTCCCAAGCTGGTGAGAACGATTTCCCCATCGTAACTCGCGGTGGCCAGAAGGTCTGGCTCGGCAAACGCCATAGTCAAAACATCGTCCTTGTGAGCGGCTGGTAGTTCCAGAATAGGAGAAACTGAGGAGTTCTCGGACGCAGCCGGAAAAAAGTGGATCAGGCGATTCCATCCTGTAGTTATTATATATGGCGTAGACTTGAGGGTGATATACTACAATTTTTGAATGAGTACTTTGTTTGTCATAGTGTCAAAGCGAATCTGAGCAGTACCAATATTCCGGTTACTTCCGATCGGTCACCTTTCACCATGACCTGTAGTAGTTGCCCATTGTTGAAATTCCAGCTCCGAATACTTCCGTCTAAAGAATCGAGCACCTGTCAAGCCCAAGCGGGGGGAAAAGCATATTCAGAGTGTACCTCTTCCTCCGGTAATTAATTTTCTACCTGCCGAATCAAATGCCATAGCGGTAATCTCTGCTTTCCCATGTGCCTCCGCGAACCGAAAGGTCTTGGTTCCATTGATAGAGTCCTAAGCAAATGCTTCGTGTTAATGGACTTACTTAAATACTTACATTGTATCACATACTCACCCAGACGTTCACAACGGAAGCGTCGCAACCACTCACAATCTGCTTGAAAACAGCATTGTACAGTGCGGCGCGTATAGGCGCATCGTGACTCTTGATCCTATCTTTTTGCGCATGGTCAACAAGGCTATAGGTAATCATGGAACTCGACGCGACAATAAGCTTTCCCCCGTTGTGGGTGCTGAAAAACATGGCAGACAGGGTATTTTCCGGACGATGCTCTACGCCGCTATTCAGAGTTTGCAGACATTGCTGTTTGCGGATGTCCCATATCTTAATGGCTTTGTCGACGGACAATGAAATGGCTTGACCGTTCAGCGGGTTGGTGGTAACGATAGTAATGGGAGAGGAATGACCAGCGAGTGCGGCGATGGGGCGTTGAAGCCGATGAGGGTTCCATATACGAATCTGCCGATCTATCAACGTTTTAAGACGCAATGCTCCGGCGGCAATGTTGCGCAGCATACCTGTTCCCCCTGTAACAAGCGCTAATGGAGACCGACAGTACGAAAATGCGTTGACACCCTTATGAACACTAGACGACACAAATGTCCACTTCTTCGGCCCGACTTGCGTGGCCATGACCAAGCTATCTTTCGAATCCGGCGAGCAACTCACAATCGCTCTCAAATCGTGGTAGTACTCAACCTTGATCACCCAGTCGTTGTGAGCCTTCCGTTTCCACACTTGAGTGCCCGGTGATTTGGCTAGACTGTCAAGCATGACGACAGGAACGTGGTCTTTTTTTGTGCTAGACGTCCCAAATAAGGCAGCGTGGGAAAAATGGAGTAAATTCACATAGCCTTGGTCTGTACCGTAGAGAATCATGGACTGGTCACTATCAGGGTTTTCGCTGTCGAAATGGTACGACAATGTGAAAGCAATGCTATCATGCAGATCCAAGCGTAGTTGAGGCTCTAAAGTCGCACAGTCTGAAAGGTCGCAATCAAGTAAGCTCGACGAAAGTACGGTGTTTCTTTGGACGTTGCCAGTTACGTACCATAGAATGTGATCTCATGATCATCAGACGATAGTGCCAGCTTATTCAAATTGGGCAGGCAAATGCAATCATGGATCCATGGTGCCTTGTACTTGCTGTTTGTCCCGGGCTGAGGGGGATGATGTGAAATACTAACGGTCGATTAGCTCGATTAGGGGAGGGAGAAAAAGCGCAGCAACCTACACGACGTTAGGAAATGATCGCTGCAATTTGATGCGATCACTCCAGCAACAGACCGTCCCGTCCCGGCTACAGGTTAGATATCGACCCATTTTTCCCAACCACAAGATTTTGGTAATCATATCTTTGTGAGGTGTTTGAATAGGAAAATGGGTCGACATTGACTCTGTTTCAAAGAGTTGGGTTTCGGCTTGTTCCTGCATCATAGTTTGCCCCTGAGCCCGCAAGAGCATAAACGTGCTAAACTCGTCCCAATCTACGGCTTCATCCATGTTGGCATCAACTTTCATGAATAGAACAGACATTTGCTCGTCCGTGAGACCATGGCCGAGAACAACTGAAAAGGCGGTTTTGAATTCATGCATATTTAGCTTGCCATCACCATACTTGGACGCTTTCTGAATGACAAAGTTTAAATAAACAATCTCACGATGCAAGGGTTTTCGCTGCTCACTTTGAAAATGTTCATGAGCTCGGCAAAATGTGCCAGATTCATCTGTCGCTCTGACCGATAAGAGGCTCCATCCTTCAGCAAATTCTCCCGGTTTGATTTGATTTGCAACTCCACCGTATTTGCTTTCGCCCTCCCCAAAACCGCTATTGCTTCCCCGTAATATTTTCGAAGTTCCTTCTTCTCATCTTTCGGGGCTGCTTTGGAGAACGGTATAGCAGCTCCACCACGTATGCCTGGAATGGACATAGTAGCTGATGGTAGCTTATTGTTAGGTCGATCTTGAGCAGAATTTAGGTTATTGTTCAACCTGTAGAGACATTATAATTTGAGGGTTCAGGTCTATTTCCCTAACTGGAGGAAACATAAGCTTAATTGGAAAAACATGTGAAAAGACTTTCGTCAGATTGTACCAGAGCCTTTACATTGCAGGAGTTCAGTGGCATGAGGAGCTTGGCCGCTTGGGTCAAACGTCGTAAACTCCGATTGATTACGAGTCGTGGCGCTCAGCGCAACCTCCGGCGCAACCTTGCAATCTTTGCTCTCAAACCAGGATATCCCATACTCCAGAAACCCACAATGACAATCCTACGTCGGCACTTCTCGTCTCCTCGCTCCTCTCTACCATCGACTTCATCACAACTACCTCCCGTCCCAGCCTTTGATCCTCACTCACATACGGCCGGTACATATGCTGCAGACCTTGCCGATCTGCGACGAGGTTTCATAGAAAGAGAGAAGAAGCAAAAGAAGCGATCCTACGTCCGATCCGTTCTACGTTTGTCGTTTGTATTGATAAGCTCCGTGGTATTAGCTACGTATATGGCCAACGTCGCTGTAACATATGACAAGGTAGGTTCTTGACAGAAAATGCTTTGTTTATACTCGACCTGATCAGACTTTCCCAGGAACAAAGAGTCATACATCTTATGGAAGAGCGCAAACGGCTAAGAGGAAAACTGGAGAAATTAGAAAACTGACTGTATACAGTGAATTACGATAGAACTAATAGTAAATTAATAGAGAATCACAGATTTGAGTTCGCGCATGCACTTCTCCGGTAACAGACACCATCCCAGAGGTTTCCCCCCTCCTGCTGAGCGGGCATACAGTTGTCTCGTAGAAGAGCTCCTGATTACAAGCATATTTGCTCGGGCTGGTCGCTCTAAGGAGACAGATCGTACTGATATTCTTCATCTCGGAATAATGACCTTTCAAAGGAAATCTCTCGAGTGAAGTCGACGATATCGTCGGCATCGAACTTCGGTTTACTATTGTACAGCCGAAGCAGACAAAGCGACGTAATGCCTTCATTCTCCATGAGGGTAAAAATCTTGAGACTTTTGCAACGTTCCCTGATTTGCCATACATGGTGGTTTTCGAAAGTGCTGCGAGAACCATTGATCCCCAGGGCGGTGATATTCTGACAGTAGCGGGTTATGTAATCGACGACCTCTTGGTTAATGTCGCAAAAGTTGAAACTGAGTGATTTCAAGCGCGAGCCTCTCCTTTCCAAAAAGCGCATGATCTTCGTTGCATGGGTTTGATCATTTCCATCTATAAACACCGCCGTGACAGAATTCATTTTCTCGGTAATGAGATCGAGCGCGGCATTAACGTCTAACTTTTCCTGTTGGTAGCCAAAAGCCACCGCCTCCAGTTTGGGGCACTTGTCCAGCAGTGTAGCGAAAGCTTTGGTGTCAAGCCGACGGCAGCCGTTCATGCCGAGCGCGCGAAGATTGGGACAGTTGGCGATGAGATTCTGGAACAAGTCATTGTCCAGTACTAGAGCATCTCTTAAAAATATCTCGGTAAGTGCGGGGAACAATGGCAATTGCAATCCAATAGGATTTGGAATGGCAGAATAGGCCATGTCGAGGTGATATAAAAACTTTGGGGGAATGTGATCCCAAAGATCCGGGGGCAGAACCGTACAATGAAGTCGCAGCACCCGAAGATTTGGTACTAGTTTGAGGATACAGCAAATCATAACACCTGACTCTCGTTGATCAAGTTCCGGGCTCTGATCTGAAAATGGAATTGTCAGAAATGGAAATGAGTAGACAACGCAGGAAATGAAATACCGTGACCGAACTCTGGATTCGAAATAATTAGTACTTTCGACCATTTAGCGAGTCGATTTCCACATACCGATATTCACTTCGTGGACAAAACTACCCAGACGGTCATGTGCCTGGAGAGCATTAGCCACGCGAAAGAGATTGTCACCGTACTGGCCGTCGAAGTGTACTTTGATTTTGCGGTAAAGTTGCGGGGTATAAAGACGGTTGAGTCGCCGATCAACAAGACATAGTCGCCCAATGTCAGTGGTATCAAGAAAGCTGGCAATGTGTAACATCAATTCTGGGGAAAATGACTGAAAACAGCTCTTTTTGTCAACATCCGCCTCGGACGGAACAAATTCATCCGTTGATATTGAGGGAAGCGCAAAGCTTGAATGTTGAGATGCTCTTGAATAGGAAATCTTCTCCAATACGAGATCTAAGTCGTCATCAGTATTGATGGCTTTCCCACAGGCCCACCCTCTCCGCTTCGCCGTTTCGTTAGTAAATTTGGCCCATCGAATCGCTCTCGAAACAACGCCCAGAGGGAAAAAATCATTGATTTGAGCTGCGACAAGGCATGATAAAGCTGCTGTTGCAGATCTGGCAACCTCCGCGACTAAGAATGATCCTGCAACCTGCGCAAGGATGACTCGGTGCCCCCGAGGAGGGGCCATGTCTTGGTGTGAGTGGTCCGTCCGACTTCAAGCCTAACTCTCGCGAACAATAACTCCCGAAGTTGTTGCAGCGTTGCTCCGTATGTACATCACAAGCAACGGCATTGCGGGCATAGCATTGCGCCATTCGCACAAGGTACCGGGAAGGTACTCGGTTTGAGTACCCTACCGGTACCGGTGAGGCCCGAAAATCTCGCGAAGTCAAGCGCGAGGTTCTCCAGGCCCTCGCCCTTCAACAATTTGTTACGGGATCGCGGATCGTACCGGTTCATGACAGGTGTCCCCGCCTTGGCCCCCGTTCCTCCAGTCAAGGCACTGGGAGCTAGCCTCAGTCCCGAACGTCAAATTGTAGTTTCAGCTCCCCCTCCTGGAAGCGACGACCTAGACTTTGGAAAGTAAGTCAGGTTGGGAGTACCGTCCACTGGACTTTTCATTAAAGCAGAAATCCTGCCTCTAGATACGTAGAATGGATAACATTGTCTTTACGCGAGTATGAAGAGGTTACGGTGATTGGGTATGTGCCTCGCGGTTTTTATATGTAGATTGATAGTCTAATGAGTGAGTGTAGAATTGATCCAGGTGCGAGAATTGATGCGTCCAACGTCGCCGAATGCGAAAACCATAACCTAAAACAAGATACTTAAGCCCTTGCAAGCTGTGTATCCATTATACTACTCCTGGAGGAATCAGGCGCTGGTGTCCGGCAATGTAAGGCACCTGCAACATCAGTGTCCCGGCCCCAAAGCTAACAATCTCATCTTCGAATCCATCATTGTTGTAGCACTGAAAACTGTGACCCTTCAATCGAGCGATAAGTCACCAAAGAGCTGTATCAAAGCACTCGTGCGACGCAGCCCCACACTCTCGCATGAACTTCGACAAAAAGAAGCGGATGGAAAGCGGCCCCAATCTCGGGCGAAATCAAACGCGAAGTGACCGGCTAACCAAATGTACCCTCTTCCGTCTGCAGCTCTCGTATGTTGCTAGTAGATGTGATAATGCAAGCGAGGAGCGTCTGACTGGGCCCTCAAGAGTCGGAGGTTGGTCAATCTTGGTTGGCACAAATCGGACCACATGAGACGCGCTTCATGTGTAGCGACGCATCCATAGTCACCCAACCCTTTGGTCTAGCAGCGTTCATCGCTAGGCAATGTGGGTCACAAACTTGTGGTCTGGTGTCTGGATCCGACTATCAACTCGGTTTGTCATATTCGCATGCATAATCTGTTTGCTATGGGTCGCCAAGCCCGTTTATTGTGATGTACAATATGAGCCATTGCCGTCAAATGGAATATAGTGCTTGTCATCGGTCGAGAGTCAAAAATGGAGTTCTAAATAGTCTCATAGTTTGCTCTGTCATTCTGACAATCTCTACCGAGGTTCTGCAACATTTGAGACGCTGTCCGGGTATGGAAGCGCAAAAGGTCCTTTCAATGAAATCAACACCAAAGGTCAGTTAATCATCCTGGAATGAGCAGATTTAGTAGCGTTCCAGTACTTTATGATGACCCAAAGGACTTACCCATTCATCATCCGCAACCCCGTCCAATTGATCCTGTGGAAGCTTGGCATCCTCTGCGTCCAGCAGCGCCCGCTCCATCATAGCATCAATGCTCTGTAGTGAGTTAAGTCAGTCACCGTAGATTGTGCACAGTTGATTAGGCAGCACGCACCGCCGCCTGCTTCTCTGCCATCGTTTGCTCACGTTCCAGCACCTGTGCTCGTTTATCTACCTTGATCTCCACAGGTGCCTCCGAAAGAAGTTTCATATCCGAAGGGCGTAAATCGATGGTCTCGAAATCCGGATTCTCGCCTTGAAGCCAGCGTTCGAGCGTGATCCCCGGCTTCTCAGTGTTCCGCGTCGGCACGAAGATATCGTCCTGGAAGTACTCACGCTTTTCCAAGGTTTTAGTCATACTTCCTACAAAACAAATTCCGGAACTTCGCCCACCTTTAGTCTCGGTACAGTGAGACTGATAGATTCTATGCAATTTTGAGTGAGCCTGAATCCTTTCGCAACTAGTAAACGAAGGAAAGTATGTCAGCAAATTCCGTAGCATATGTGCGCTACGGTATAGGACCTTCAATGTTCCTAACGTCGCAGGTTCGCTTCGGCAAAAACGCGATGCCTTGCTGCAGACCAGGGGAGTCGAAGCGAGCAACTTGTTTGGGTTCATCATCAGTAATTTCAAAAATCAGTGTGTACGATTCGCCCTGTACCAAGCAGTAAGTATGGTAAGCTATGGGTGCGGGAAGGATAAAGTACGCACGCGGCCTGTCAAGTACAGAAGATGGGTGTCTTCATCGTAAGTAGGGAGAAGTAGCGATGGTGAAGTGTCGATCGCCACATTATGAAGCGGTTTGGATAAGTCTTGACCATCATACACCCGAATTTCTCGCTGACTGGCTCTTCATTGTCCGCTCATGTCAGAAACGATATTCCGCTAGTCAAGCTTGTGTTTAGAGAACTCTTACCGTCCGAAACCAACTGTAAGCAGTTTCCCACTTTCTCCGAGCCACAGAACCCGGCAGCCCTTGACGCCTTCATTGCTGGGTCCCTTCTATATAAACATTCAAGTTAAAGTCTGACAATAAATTCACCAGCTAAAGTCTTTGCCAACCTGCAACTCCCGCCCACTTTTGAGGTCAAACACGCGGATTTGCTTATCTCGACAGGTGGTTGCTAGTAGCGTCCCTTGCGAGTTGAATGCACATCCTAAAATCATATCGGGGTGCAGAAATTTTGCAATTTCCTTCTGGTTTGTCAAGTCCCAAAGTGCGGCAGTAGGGGTTCCCTGTTCTGGAGAGCCAGTAAGCACTACATTGGAGATACTGGGATGAAACTGGACAAAGGCAACACGATTCGTATGCGCTGGAGAAATACGATCAGCGTGGCTTTTCTAAATCATTGTAGCTCAGTGTACCTGTGAAAGATGATGAAGGCTGGGTAATATCCTCATTAAGTCCTTCGCTGGGTATTTCCCACACGCTTACTTTCCCGTCATCCGAGACTATAATTATGAGGCTCGAGTCAGTAGCTACGGAGGCTCGACGCGATCATTGTGATAGCTTGCCTGTCACAAGTCGGGTGGGGTCAAATGGATCCCATTGAAAGTCCATAAGATCTGCACCGCAAACAACCGCCGGTATTTTATAGGGCAAACGACCTTCGTTTTTGACGGGCCAAATTGCAACACGCCCCCCGGGACCCGCTAGTGGAAACGCCAAAAGACTGTGGTGTGCCTAAACTCATCGTTAGTCAGGGGCCATGTCGCGTAAAAAGTGCTATCACTTGTATGTACCTGTAGTGCATTGCCCTCCCCGCCGGCAGTCGTGCTCAAATTTTTAATATCTTCATATTTGGATTGACATTTGCCCGTCATAAATCTATAGGAAGACTGCTTTGGCATCAGAAACTTTGGCGTCGATGGGCGGGAAATAATCGTTGACTATATTGAAACGTTCATTTTTCTGAATTGTGAGGAGTGATGTTACATGTCTTACTGGCGCGTCTGCTGCCCTCAGACTTTCCGTCTCACTTCGTGGTTCCGCCCTACTTGATGCAAGGGGTTTTGTAGCCGGAAGGGTTTCTGCTGTAGAAGTTGAGGCTAAAGAGGTCACCGGAGTTGCTGCCTTGGAAAGGTTGGCGTTCTCAGATTTGTTTTTAGATGGATCCAGGCTAACAACATCCGGGACTTTACTCTCCCCTGCGCGCCATTCAGCAGACGACAGCGGTGGTGTGGTGCCTTTCGTATCGGGAAAGATGTCGGCATGAAAATCAATGTGGGACTTGCGAGGTACTGTTACAGATATGGGGAGTATACTGCTTCCATCAGATGCTACTGTCAAAATTCGGGCAACCTTGAGACGATCCCGTTAGTATAATGGTGCACCCGGCCGCGACATTCCAGACTCACCTCGCATCTCATTATACTCAGGCTAGCTTTTGGGACCAAAGTTGCGGCTGAGTAAACATTACTCGAGCTATAAGGAATAGCTCCCGGTGTGATAGGAGACTCAACACTTTCGGGATTTATCTCCCACCAACGGATTGCTGTATCACCTTTCCCGGCCAAAAACAACAAACGAGTGTCCTCGTCATACAGTGGAGTGAATATACCCGGCGATGTATCGATTTTGACGCTGACAAGAGATGATTTGAGCTGACGAGAATCCCAAATAGCGATTTCTTCAGACGAATCGTAAGTACGGAGAAATTTGGTCGGAAGCGGCGTTCACACGAACCTCTATCCCTTCTTTGCGAAAATCCTGTTGTCAGAACTAAATCGGAATTTCCTATCCAAACAACACGAGTTGGTTTAATTCCAGTATGCGCCGCACCGGATATTATGGGCTCCAGTGTCCGCCGAGGGTCAAAAATGCGCATGATGTTGTCCCGACTAACTGATGCGAGCAAAGAACCATCGCCTTTCCACGAGATTCCTTGAACCAAGTCTCCAGCCTCCAACGTATGTAGGCATTCATCTCCACCGGCTGTGTCCCAAATGCGAACTTGACCAGCTCCACAAGTTGCAATCACGCCGTCGGCGGCGGGGTTGAATGCAAATGCTTCTACGCGACGCTCATGGCATGTCTTGGCCCAAACCGGCGTTACCGGACTCTCCTTCAATTCGGTTTTCTCTATGGACCATAATTTGACGGAGCCATCATCTCCAGCCGTTGCCAATGTATCGTGTGTTTGACCTTCCCATGGACAAAATTGAATGTCTGAAACTAGCCCGGAGCCAACATGAATGACAGTAGCGGACGAGCGACTTGCTGAGGGGTTGGACAAAGGAAGGACACCAACAGAATTTCCAGAAGATCCTGATCGGAACGCTACAAGAGTTTGGCTGGCGTGGATGGGACTTGCATCGCCGCCAGTATTCACAAATCCGGGAGGTAAGGCAAAGGATTCCTGACAAGCTACCCGGTAAGCATCTGAACTTTCGAGCTTTAGATGCAGTGACACACACCTCGCGTTTTGCCGCCGTAAGAACAATGTTCCGGTACTTGCTAAGGCCCTGAAATCTTCGCGACATCTTCAGCACATCAGGATGCAATTGTGTTCGCCGAATCGCCGCCAGTTTGTGAGGTCACAAATCAAGTTCACAGCCACTCTTCCAAAAGACTTCCAGCGGATTTGCAACTTTGCCACGTATTTTGCTTGCATTCTCCATCAATCGATTTGGAGCAACTCGGTGTCAAATTTTTCTTGCCACAAATTACTGCTTTCTCAAAAAGAATTGCTCCCATCTTCAGTCTTGAGTTGGGATATCAAAATCAAATGCATCAAGTCATGTCATGCTCAATGGATGCTTGAAATGTGGCACGGTCGTGACTGCGCCACTCGGCTGTTGGAGAGTCGGGGCATCGTCGATTTCGACGCTGGCAGCGGAATCTTTTTGGTAGCAGACTTATCGACGACTCTTTTTCCGCGAAGCTAGCCTAAACTGGGACTGTATCCTTTGGCTACTTTAGTAGCACTCTCAACATCTAATCCTTCTTGAAGCTGAACCAGTCACTCGCTTGAGGAGCGTCGCTCGCATCCCTGTGCATGCTCCCGGACACAAGCTCCAACGTCAGATATCAAACTATTCTCTATAACTGAGATCTGACGGTGCTTCCCAATTCAGCCAACAAGCGGGCGATTCCGCCCCGAAAAATAAGCGTTTTGACCGGCGGATTGTCTTGAATTTTGGCTACGCGACCAACGTGTGCTCGTTTGGGGCATGAACGGCGGTCATGGAATCTCTAGAACGGACGGATCTGATCTAGAGTATACAAGAGGAGACAATATACCACATCGCACCGACTCAAGAACAAGTCACCTCGGCATGGATGCAGCTGATGCTTCTTTTGGATCCGGGCCGGCGTCTGGAAGAGGAAGCCTAAGCTCAATATCACGGCGCTCAGTGCATGATATCAATGCTCGCGGAAGTGATACGAGAAATAAACCACCATCGTCTGCAAGTAGCACGCCTCAAGGCTCCCAAAATATGCCTTTCTTTGAAGAAGAGGAACCTATTCCTACATTACCGCCACCCACCTTGCGAAGTCCTCTGTATTCGGCGGAGGCTATGGTTCTTCTGTGCCCTCATTTGATAGACGCTATTGCCGGCAGTCTGCCAGTGGTAAATGCTAAATCCGAACAAGAGTGAATTTTAATGATGTCTGACGCCATTTTTTTCCAGGATGCTTGGGAATGGGCTTCAACTGAAATCGCCGCACCACAAGTATCGGTGAAAGAGGAGATAATCAAAGAAGAAAGAAAGATTCCGGAGACAGTGGAGTCCGTATTACAAAAAGATGGCCGAGGTTTGTTGGGATAAGTCTTGTACATTCAGCAAGGGTTCAAACTTATGTTTCCTTTTTTTTAGGACACGTGGTGTGGAATCTTGTCGAGACCGAAAGAAATTACGTATCACAATTGGGCATCTTACAAAATGTACTTGCTTTTGTAGTAATGCAACCAAATCACAGCTACAATGAGCTCTCAATTTAGGTGTTCCGACAACGACTACACGACCAAGGGATTTTATCCGAAACAGCTGTAAATTTGATCTTTGCCGGAATTGGTAATTTTCTTGCCTTTCGCGAAGTAAACCAATGCTAATTCTTGTCCTCAGAGGAACTTTATACCTTCCACGTCAAGTTTATAGCGGAACTTGAGAAGCTTGTCGCAGTGGGCTCATGGGTCTCTAATCAAACGTGCATTGGTACACTATTCATCCGATACGTAAGTCATACTCTTCGAATCAGTGCCGTTCATAATCTCATGAGGATTTCGAAATAAAGAAAGACGACCTTGTCAAGCTGTATACACGATTCATTGACAGCTATGCCATGTCACAGAAACTGATGAAACGGGAAGAGAAGGAAAACACTGAATATCAAGCATTCATGAAGGTAGCGCTTAGAAGCTAAGAATTCAATTTATCGTTCCGCTAAATCGTACTTGCACAGGATGCTGTCAAATTAAAGGAAACGGGACGCCAGCAATTAAAGGATTTCCTCATTTTGCCTGTTCAGCGAACTGCGAGATATCATCTGCTTCTCAAAGGTAGGAAGAAATCCCAGAAAAAACACGAGCCACTTCATCTTACATTCCGTCAGATTTGAAAAAGAGGACTGATGAGGACCACCCCGATCAGAAAGACCTTCAGTCTGCTTGGGAAGCTATGAGCGCTTTGGCGGCATCTGTCAATGAAAAGAAACGAAAGGAAGAGGAAGCCACCGGTCTTTTTGAGGCATTTGAACAAACAAAGAACTGCCCGCCAACACTGATCAAACATACACGGAAGCTGGTTTTGAATGTCGACGTTGTTGATCAGCGGACATCGAAAAATATGCATCTATTCCTGTGTTCAGATTTGTTGATGGTGACGCATCCACATCAAAAGGGTGTTCTACCTTTTGGACGCGAAAAGGCCGAACACTTGTACAAATTTGTTCGGTGGCTTGATCTTCTAGAGATTGATGCTGAATACCTTGGGCCACAAGGCGAATGTAAGCTGCTTCGTATGACGAAATCAAGAGCGTGACTAACTCGCAATATTAGCATACAAGGATTCTGTCAAAGTCACATACGATCCAACAAAACGAAAGCCGAGCGACTCAAATACACAACCTATAGAGCCTGGTGCATTTTCACTTGTCGTGCGATTTGAAGGCATGGATGCTGTGAAAAATCGGAAAGATTTTTTGATGGCTATATTATCAGAAATCAAAAAGAACAAGGAATCTAGAGGACAGCGTCGGTAGTCACAGTTCCGGCGGCGTATCCCTTCTGCACAACCACTACCTTCTGTCACAATCCTGAATTTTCCACACCGACCCCGTTCAAACACAACTCGCTCTTTCCTTCCCTTATTCCTAATAGATTCTCCGCGATTTCCCCCATCATTGGCTTTTTCCCTCAATGTTTTGACATTTTATTCCGATTTGTACACTGCCAACTCCCATCACCCCCCTTGTACAATACTTTGTATTTTGGCCTCCCATTTCTGCAGGCATTTGTATTTTCATTGTTGTATCTTTCTTTGTAATGGCGCATTTGCCTTTTTCCCCAACTGCCAGTGCTGGAATTACTTCTTGACTGTGAGCTTCATATTACGAGAATGCCGAAACAGAGATTCAAGTATAGTCATGTCGGAAACATCATACGCTGAACGCGATTATATGCATACTGGACCATGGGCAGTCTAGGTAGGAAATTCTGCAGAAAATCAGGACATGAAGTAGAAGCCCGATCTCCTTCGGCTTACCTCAAAAACCACAGTCATTTCTTCATCGTCTTCAACGAGTATAGCAAGATAGTAGCGTATCGTGTAGAGGGTAACAGCTTCGTTTATGATCAGATTCCCGATTGACGAAAAGGGGACAAAGCGTGTCTTGATGGTTCCCCAGCCATTCGTGGTTTGGAGTTGTAAGCCCATTGATTCAATGACAAGAAGTGACTCTGAGCTTCGACGTGAGTTAAATACCGGTCCATCTTGAGAAAGCGAAAGCAAGGCATACCTTCACGGATACGTGTCAGTTTCATGTACATGAAGAGGCAAAAGATTGCCGTGATGATTGCAAGGACCGGCAAATTCGCCCAAACGCGCCCAGGCACACCAGAATCATTGAAGCAATTGGCCTGAAAGGCGCAACTTATAAAAGGTGATGCAGCGGCCAGACCCAGAAAGACAATGAAGCAGTAATCCGCAACTTGAAACAAGGCTGCGCTTTCTTTGACCATCATTTCCACCATCCCAGGACTATAAATTATTTCATCCAGAACGAGTTTACCCTCCTTCTGCGATAAAATACGATGACTCGGATATGACTGAGTTGTATCCGCAGCGTCTGTATTAGCCTGTGGATTTGTCTTCAATGTGGTCCTTGCTCCAATTGCCGTCTTTTTCCCGGCACCAGTCTTATCTTGAAATATTGGACGAACCCGCCCGCTGTCATATATGGGTTCGTATCGATGATACTTCAGAATGCTAGCGAGGATAATGCTGTTGATGAGGTAAAATACAGATCCGGCTCCCCATAACTCTCGAAAAGTATTTTGGGCCATATGTTCGAGCTGAAAAGCGAAGAATAACCAAAAAGCCTGTCGCAACTGTATGTCAGCTAATAGTAATAATTCACACATAATGCAGATAACACTACCTGACCCATAACCCATAGCAAAATCAAAACAACTCCTAAGCGCCTCTTATCATCTGTGAGGCGGCTACTGGGCAAGATCAAGGGCAGCAAGCAAAGATACCAAACAAAGTACTGCAATTGAATCTTTAAAACGCGTCTTAAACAATAGCAACACCATATAAACTAACCTGAGAAGTGCAGACTTTGTTTAGCATGACAAAGGCAAAGGTCTGGGCGAAAATGGCTACAGTCAGATCCTTTGCAAGGACAGCTCCCAGTATTGAGACAAGACCGAGCTGAGGCGCAAACGATATTAAGGAAGTAAAACGGTGAAGCCACGTCGCACTGGAGCTGTTACTTGAGGCATTTGCAGATGACAAGTACATGTGGTAAAAGTAATGGGAGAAGTTGTGTCGGTGATCTTTGCGCGTTATGTGATATAAATATGTCTCATCCAAAAATTCCTTCCCGTATCTGTATACAATTAGACCCTTACATATTTCTCAATTCATTCATTACTTACGATGCGTACATCCATCCTGTCAACAGGAAGAAAGTGGCACCACTCAAGAGTCCAAATTCGATCCTTTCTTTCCGGAACAGGCTGGAGATGAATGTATAGATTGATCGCATCTGCTCCGGGGTCCGGTTTTCCGCGCGGACCATCCTTGCGTTGGTGAAGTTCTCATCCAGGAAGAGCACAAGGGGTAAAGCATAAATAATAGGATAGATCTTCAGGTGAACAGCAATCCCGAAAAACACAGCGGCGAGGTGTCGGTTCTTGCAGACAACCAGAGCCCAGAGTATCGCGAGAGTCGATGCCGCTATGATGCTCTCAGCGTTCCCGCGAGTAGAAATGGCAATTATGAAAGGATTCAGCAACCAGATTGCGCTATATTTACAAGATCTTGATACGCTCAAGCCCCTAGCGATCAGGATGTCATAGATGACCCATCCTACAAAGATATCCGCGGCGCAAAACAAGATCTTTCCCCAAATGGGATGGAGGTAAACATTAGGCAACAGTAACCAGGCGAGAAGCGGAGTGTAGCGGTAGGTTGCTCTCAAGTAAGGTGATTGGCCATTGGCTATGAAGTTGGCACCGTCAGAAAATACAAGATAGTCCACATCCGTAAATTTCACCACAGGGTGCGTGTCTTGATACGCTCCATATGCGAGGAAGCCGAGGTGTAGGAGGCATGAGAGGAGGACCAGATGGAGAAGTGTCCAGTGCATCGCATACTGCTGAGTCAAACTGATCTTTGAAAATGGTGGAAACTTTGGAAAATGATGCTGAATGTCAACAAACGCGTCGGCGCTTGTTACCCGCTCTGCACATGTTGGCGATCAACAAACATGACCCGACGGACAACAAAGGCAGCGAAGAAGTCTCTCTCATCAATACACGCCAAGCGCTACGCCCGGCTGGACCAGCACGAAGTCGTACTTTCCTCGCTCGCAACAATGAGGCGGCAGGAACTATCAATTTGAGTTACAGTGCGCAAGGGCGAGACATTTCATCGGAGTTGCGAGAGGTTGCTGGTAGTAGCAAAAGGTGGGTGAACAGAACATCAGGATCATTGACCGCTCAGGTTGGTTTTCTAATTCAAGTTTTTTGGAATGTTTGTCTTCGCTTTCTGATTGATGACTTCCTCTCTCTCCAGCACCATTACCAATGTGTATTTGCAACACTGTGGCCTCCTCAATGTACCAGTTGACATTCAGAAGTTCTCGCAACTGACTTCGCTGGATGTATCGTATAATTCCCTCCCATCATTTCCTCCGAAGACACTCTCGTCCCTGCAGAATTTAACGACATTCAACGCACAAGCAAACTGCCTGACTAGCATCCCAATGGAGCTCAGATTATGCTCACAGTTACAACAAATTCGTCTATTCCGCAATCAGATCACCATTCTTGATCAAGACGATGTCCGTCACTGGCAAAAGCTGCGAATCCTGGATCTATGTGGTAATCGCCTCAAGTGCTTGCCGGAAGAGTTATGTCTCAGCTGTCCAGCATTGGAGGAGCTTCTTTTGACGCGCAACAAGATGACAGAATTGCCAAGCAACATTGGAAGACTTTCACACTTAAAAGTGCTTTCTGTTGACGACAATGAGTTGAAGACCCTGCCTGTACAACTGGGGCAATTAGAGAATATTGTGGATCTGAATGCATCCGATAACCAGCTTCAGGATTTGCCAAAGGATTGTCTAGAAGGATTGAAACGGATGCGCCGCCTCTTCTTGAGCAATAACGTCATAAGTAAACTGCCGTCCTTGGCAGGGCTCTCATCTCTCCGTCGAATCGACCTGGACGGAAATCCACTGGCAGCATTACCACCCGAAATTGCAACATTGGACGATTTAGATGTTATTGTCACGGAAACAGGGCCGAACAGCCCATTGGTATATCCTCCTCCGGATATCCTTTGCAAGGACGCGGCAGCCATCAAAGCATTCATGCGAGCCACACCGTCTGATCGTAACACAAATTCAGAGTTTTCTATTAGCGGGTTGGAACATAACAAGCAGCTTTGCGCGGCGGAAAGTCATCACTTTGACCTCCATGTAGCAGCAGCAAACTCACATGAGCTCAACGAAATTCTTGAGGCTGACCTTGACATTCAAATGCGAATGTCCAGCTCAGCAAATGGTATCTCGACTGTTCAGCATCTAAAATCCAAACGCATCGCGTCTTCCTGTTTCCGTGTCTTTTACGATGCTACTATTGCAGGAAGTCGCAGCCTCACAGTTCGGCATCGAGGAAAACAAGTTCTTAGTGAAGCATTGACATTTGTTATATCTCCTGGACCAATCTCGTTTCCAAACTGCTTCTTTCATATCAAGCATCCAGTCCCTATCCAAGTGGGACAGCTTGTACAGCTTTCTATTCAGTGTCGCGATCGCTTCAATAATCAACTCGTGGCAGTCCCTGATCCTGCCCCCTTCGAAATTACTCTGTCGCTATGCGTATCAACGGCCTCAACTCCTCGAAACAGCCCGCGCTTTCTCTGGTCTATAAAGCTTGACACCGAGGCTAACTACAATGCATCTTTTCGGACACCAGTTGCGGGTGACTACTGGCTGGGGGTTGTTGCGCCTACTGGGGAGCATATCAAGAATAGTCCATGTCGCGTGAGAGTAAATCCCTCGAAAGTGGATCCGGGTGCTTGCAAGCTTCTTTTCAATCCCAAGGCAAAGACATTACCGATAGGAAAGACAATATCCCTTGAATTGGCAGTGTACGATGCACACGATAACAAGATAGTCGATTCAGATGGCCATTTCTCTGTTTGGCTTCAGCAATCAAATGGGTCTATAGCCGCTTGCGGTGTGCATCATGAGATTGATCGACATGTATGTAGCGGGACCAATGATTTCGGTAGCACCTCCCTCACCATCTCTATTTTCAGATAATATCCATTCACCCAACTGCTGTAGGCCCTTCATTGTTACACATCAGTCACGTTGACCTTGAAAGCAATGCGCGGTCGATATGCGGTTCACCATTCCGAATGAACGTATCTTCCCACAATGGTAATGTTATTTCGGGCGCTGAATCAGAAAACCTCAAGTTCAGGTATGTTCTGAGTGCTTTGGAGCAGCACGAAGGGGAATCTAACAACCGTCTACAACATTCAGCCAAAGTCGCATAAGTGCAGGTTCAAAGCACGATGGCCAAATGCCTTCCGTATCCAGAATACCCTTTCGCGAACCAGCTGGCAATGCGAAATCACGAGAGGCTACCCATGTTGTAGAATCGCCAAGCTGTTCCTCAATCTCGAAGTTTCATGTTGAGTCATAATAGTACAAGAAGGTTTTGGTTGCATTCAACCATGTGGGGGCTGACGGGGGAGCATCGTCTAACTTCAAAAACACATCCACGCTCCTGCCTAATACGTGGGAAAATATTCTTGGGCGTGAAAGAATCGCTCCTGCTAAACTACCTAAATTTCGCGGGCGCTACATGCCAGAGGGGGACGGTGACGGGGAAGACACTTCCACAAACGGTATCAAAGAGCCAAACGGGAGGTGCTGAATTACGGGATATTTCTGTAGAACTTCAGCTACATACATCTTCAACATTCCCGAGTTAACTTTTCTCCAGTGTGGCACGCCAGTAATGTCGTAGAGAATTGGGGAATGCTCATGAAATGGGCCTTTCTTGACCTAAAGGACGACATGTAAATCGAATGCTTATAAGCAATGGCTCCCCTCGTATACCTCGTTAATATACTGAATGCTGGCAAGGTACAAATATTCCTTTCCGAAATGCTGCACGATATCAGCCTGCAATACAGACTTTGGCTTCAGGCGGGGGTGATCACTTAATTGGGCACTTCCCCAAAGGTACGGCAGGAACTGATGGTCGTCCAAACCCCAAACACCGTGACTTCCGGCGGGCTCAAGCATATACACGCGCTGCAACCTTCGCACTACCACAAGATATCTGCATTGGCAGAGATCAATACCACATTATGGATCGGAAAAATCGCTCACGAACCTCTCAAAGACCCGAGTAACAACAGCTTGATAGTCATCTGGCTTGATTTGCCCGAGTAAATCAAGACAGCAAAGCCAAGTAACAAATGATAGCTCGTGGCCACTACCATAGTCGATACGAGTAGCATGGCCAAAGCCTCCCGTTAGGTACGGCACTAGTTCTGGAATAGCAGAGTGAAGATCAGTCGGTAGTATGTCCTTTATCAGGTTTGGCGCTTCCTAAATGAACAGATTAGAACGAGTGCTTGATAGGGGGTCAGATTGTGATCATTGACCGTACCGCATCTAGCCGTTCACACCAATTACGGAAAGCCTTATTGCCAAAGCGCTGCGGAGATTCCAATGGCGGGATTTCATCGATCCACCTGTCAAGCGTATCAAGCATATGAAGCAATTTTTGGACCGTCTGTTTTGTTTACATTAAGACTTTGCTGGAGTTTGCCACAAATTTCCCAGACTGTACCTCGCCGATTGTGCATGGGTCACTATTCGTCTTTCCTCTAACCGATTCATTCATAACTTGAATAAACTCTATTATCCGCACAAACGCTTCGGACTTTCCCCACTGTGTCATGGTTGCTTCGTCGTGTATACGCTTCACTGGAAGTTGAAAGACATGATTGGGTGATATTGCAAAGCCTTCTCTTGAGTGGGTAAACTTGGGTATTGTAACGGCGGTGGGAGCTTGGGGAGGTCGAAAAGTACCCGGCGCTGGCATTGTTGGTAGGAGGGAATTCGGATTGAACATTTTCGTGTGATTCGATCTTCTGGAAGACCGCGTGTTTCTGTTCCAGCGTTTGTTCCAACACCAATGCGATTTGCACTACTTTTTACAACACTTTACAACAACCGACGTTTAACATTCTTCAAACATTTCAAAATGGGTCCTTCTATCCAAAATCAAGGCGGAAAAGACAAGTCAGTCTTTAGTCGCCAACCAAACTTTACAATTTGTTTCGCCCAGGATTCCATTTCACGTCAGAGGCGCGCTTGAGCTCGAACAATTCTCCCTGGCCATCTTTCCTTGCCAAACATGACCGAGGCAGTGATAGCCGAACATGTTGCTCCAAATACAGCACTGCTGATACTATCTAGATTCCTGGGCTCCTCCATTCTTCTTCTTGGTTCCATCCTTAAAATCCCTTCCTTACTACCCATTCTCCGAACGAGGTCTACCCGCGGCGTTCCAATACTCCCCATCCTTCTCGAAATTTACGGTCTCACCATTAGCATTGTCTTCAATATTCGAGCAAGCAATCCTTTTACCACATGGGGAGAGACACCATGCCTGCTAGTGGCCGATTTGCTGATTTGTGCAGTCCACTGGCAGCGTCGACCCCTGATTGTTCTTCTTCCCGCACTTGTGCTCTATGTGCATTTCTTCCGTGTGTTATCAGACCCCAGTAGAATTTCAGAATCATCCATTCAATTACTACTGGGATCTACTGTTCCGGCTTTCATGGGCGGCACTGTTGTGCAGATCTTGGAAAACTATCATGCCAAGCACATTGGCGCGATATCGCCAGCAACCCTGTCAATGGGACTATTCTGTGGTCTGGGCAGAATGGTTACAACACTAGTGGAGGTAGACGATCCCGTCGCACACCTGTCGGCTGTTGTGGGAGCAGTTTTGGGGGTTGTTCTTTTCTGGCAGATGATCTCCTATAAGGACAACACGAGATCGTTCTTGTTGCAATTTCAGAAGAAATCTGTAGCGTAGATATCTATCAACTTATGTCACGTACATTTGGCACGATTTCGTGCCCATTGATCTTTTCATTTGGCGCAAGGCTCTTCATCCAGTATTCGGAAATATATCCTCTTTGCGCGAGAACCATGTGAGCAACAGCATGTTTGAATCAGAACCAGACAAGTGTTCTGCTAAATAGAAATACAAATGATTCTAAATAAAGTAAGCTTGAAAAACGCAACGATGCATGAGTGATCTACAGTGCTCCCCACCCGTCCCCCAAAATGAAATGCGGTAGCGTGCGGCCAACTAAAAGCGCTTAAACGAGCGCTCCTCCTTAACACGCAGCGCCACCCAAATGCCATAGCAGGCCGCCAAAAAGCCCCCAATAGATAAAACAACAATCAGGAAGTGTGAGAAACCACTGGAAGAGGAAAGTACAGCTTCTCGCGCAGCAGCCTGTTTTGCTTGCTCCAGAGGGACGCCCTGATGGTATGTCGGCTAAAGAAAGGTTTCTTAATTAGTATGCCTCAGAAAGAAAGACGCGTAGAAAATCCCATACATTTGTGATACTCTTCGTTACGACTTTGATGATGTCGTGATTATCCGAAACTCCTCCAGTGTGTGCGGTGAAACCCAAGTAGCCGGTGGTGGGAAGGGTCACATTATTGACGATGAAACAGTCCTTGAAAAATCCATCCGTTTCGTACTTGACGGCGACTTCGAGGGATGAGTTTTTTATGTATCGTACACGACCGGCAGTGGGCCAGCTCTTTTCCCGGAAATCTGCCGAGCAGCCGCCAATATTTTGGCTAAAGCCGTCTGACCCGTGATCGTACGATGTTTTGCCATCCACCAGCATGGCACTGACATAGGGGAACTGCTGGCTGTGGTGTCCATTGGCGTACGTGTCAAAGAACACACCAAGACCATTGAATAGATCCTTGTTACCAAACACGGGCCCCTGCACTTCTTTATCGGTCGTGTACCAGAATGCAAATCCATCTCCGTGCAGACCGCCTGACGTGCCATGTACCTTGAAGTCGAACTCCACTACCCAACTTTCGGCCACGAATGGCTAGTAAATAAAGCATATCAGCATTGTCGCCGGCACAACCTATGCTTTTGCGACACCATACCTGTTTCGTCCAGAGCCATCCGCGCTTCGATGATACATCTGGCGTTAACCTTACGAAGCGGTTCACTTCCATCAACGAATCTATGCGACCAAAATTAGAATCATTCTTACCCCATCATTTGCACACAATACTCTACTCACCACCGCCAAAGTTCCACCATCGATTCTGAAGGTTCTCCTCTGTGATATCGATTAGCAAACTGCCACTGCTCCATGAAAACGCATTGCCTACATACCAATAAATGGTGGTTGTAGCGAGTAACTGTAGAGTGTGTAGAGTTCCTCCTCTGCCGCAAGAACCCCAGAGACCGTAGCGACAGCCAACATCGCAAATGACTTCAGAATTGTAATTCCCCTCATATTTTACTCTGCAGGGAAAGAAGGCGCCCAATGAATTGAGGAAGAGACTACAAGATTGGTGGATCTATTTATGAGGCTTCTTGACGATTGACTTGGAAACGGAGGGACGTGACGCGACAAAGTCCGCTATATATTCCTAGGCCGTTGTCTATACCCGTTCCCCTAACGGTCCGCCCCGAAAAAAGTAACCTCGCAAGAGTATAGACCAGAGCCTGTTACTATTTTCGAGGATCAATCAAGGCCGCCGCAACGGCAACCGTGGGCAACGGTCAACCGCCACGACCATAAATTGAAGGCCTGCGCCACCGGAGTAGTTTCAATTTCCCTCAATGTTCCCTCGACTATTCTGCCGCCGCCAGTCGGTAGTGCATCAACTGCAAGCAGATGGCCACTAGTTGCATATTTTGGAGGACGAGGAATCGCATTCGTATTCTATAAAGACAAGATGAGTGTGATTACTACGGGCGACAATGTAATGTTGGGAATCGAAGTTGACGCGTCAGTCTTGAGTAGAAAACCTGTCGACCATGTCATCTGCAGTGCGACCGCATCAGCCGATTTTCGCTATCTTCTGTGTAATTAATCGACCTTTGGTGAAGGCCGGCTGCCTGTATCGCAAGCTGTCTGTTACCGCGGTTGCCTCGTAGGGGCTTCTCGAGAGGCTTTTGCCACTGTACCTTGCCCCTTCTCGAATTTCCAAACCAACTTGTATATACTATGATACACATTGCACTCGACGCAATCACATCTTTTTCATCTTCTCTGTTTCATTCAATCACTCGGGTGAGTCGGGTCGCGTCCCCGTTTCGCTGGCCGTTTCGAACGTTCGAAGTCGGAGTCCCAAACCTACCCCTGCGCCACGCTGTTCTGACCAATCCCGCTGCGCCAGCCAACTGCCGCAATTTGTCCCGAATGGGACGGCCCCTCGCATTTCCAAGAGCTTCCCTCCGCGCAGCTGTCTTTCTCTCCAGTGAAGTTCCCCTACCATCCCCCCCGCCGTTCACATCACTTTTACTTTACCTCGCATTGTAACATATTTGCACCATGAAGTTCCGCTACGTTGTGCCTGCGCTTTTTGCGCTTGCTTCTGGCGCGATCGCCGAATCTGATGCCGCGTCCGAAAACCACTCGGTCACCTTCAAGGTAAGATCTGCTCTCCATCGTCGTCTTCTTTGCCCCCGAAACGGGCGGAAAGGATGCTGAGTACATTCGTACATCAAGCTAACGCGGATATCTGACTGTCAACAGCCAACGAGCATCAAGGCCCCGTTCCTCGAACAGTTCTTGCCAACTTGGAACCAGCGCTGGACACCATCCTCAACCAAGAAGGTTGTTGATGGAGTAGAAGATGACGAGCTCCTGCAGTACCGTGGTGAATGGGCTGTTGAGGAGCCAACCAAGGTCTTGATTGAAGGCGATAAGGGTCTGGTAGTTAAATCTGCCGCTGCCCACCATGTACGTTACGCGTCTGTTTGTCATTACCGCCCTTACTTGCTCTAATTATGTTTCTTTCGCAGGCTATTGCTGCTAAGTTTGACAAGCCCATTGACCCCACCGGTAAGCCATTGGTCGTACAGTAAGTATATAGTTTGAGTAGCATGGTTACTCTTTCCAGTAAGTAATGTTGTGTAAATAGGTACGAAGTTAAGCTTCAAAACGGGCTCGAGTGTGGAGGTGCATACATGAAGCTTTTGACCGAGGACAAGAACTTTGACCCCAAGAAGTACACTGACAAAACCCCTTACACCATCAGTATGTTTATATCCCTCTTATTGCCTTTTGCCAAACTAACCAGTTCCACATAGTGTTTGGACCCGACAAGTGTGGTCATACCAACAAAGTCCACTTCATTTTCCGTCACAAGGTACTAATCGAAAGTCTACTGTCAAGCCTGACGCGATACTCACCATCCATTTTTCAGAACCCCATCACTGGTGAATTTGAGGAGAAGCACATTAACGCTCCCCCAGCGGCAAAGGCTGATAAGAACATCCACTTGTACACCCTCATCGTTAAGCCTGATCAGACTTTCCGCATTCTCATTGACAACGAAGAGGTTAAGAAGGGCTCTTTGTTGGAAGACTTTACCCCTGCGGTCAACCCACCTAAGGAGATTAGCGATCCTGAGGACAAGAAGCCTTCTGACTGGGTTGATGATGAAAAGGTCGTTGACGCAAAGGCCAAGAAGCCAGAGGACTGGGACGAGAGTGCCCCTAGCGAGATTTTGGACGAGGATGCCAAAACTCCTGCTGACTGGCTTGTGAACGAGCCTTCTACGATTCCTGACCCAGAGGCCAAGAAGCCTGAGGACTGGGATGACGAGGAGGATGGTGATTGGATCGCGCCCAGCATTCCTAACCCCAAGTGTGAGAGCGTCTCTGGATGTGGAGAGTGGAAGCGACCATACAAGAAGAACCCTAACTACAAGGGCAAGTGGACCGCACCCCTTATCGACAACCCCCTCTTCAAGGGAATCTGGGAACCCCGCAAGATTGCCAACCCCGCATTCTTCGAGGATAAGACTCCGTCCAACTTCAACAAGATTGTGAGTGACTGGAACGGCTTTTTGTTATTTCTTGGGATCACGAGTTTCTAACTCTATTTTTTTGTTAGGGAGCCATCGGATTTGAGCTGTGGACTATGCAGGATGGAATTCAATTCGACAACATTTACGTTGGACACTCTGCTGATGACGCCCAGAAGCTTGCTGAGGAGACCTACGTCGTCAAGGCCAAGATCGAGAAGGAGCTTGAACCTAAAACCCCAGAAGCCGAGAAGAAGGAAAACGAAGATGATGATGACGATCTTGAGCGCCTCCCACTCATTGAGAACATCAAAGCAAAGGTTTTCAAATTCGCCGACCACGTACAACTGAACCCATTGGAAGCTATCAAGACCGCCCCTGAAGTCGCCGGTGGTTTGGCTGCTGCCGTCCTTATCCCATTGTTCCTCATCACTTCTCTCTTTGGCGGTTCTTCCGCTGCCCCACAAAAGGTATGCCCCCTCATTTAGCATCATTTGGTGTTACGTACTCATCTCGGTAATTAGGTTAAGGACGCTAAGAACAAGGCTGTTAAAGCTGCCAAGAACACTACTGAGACTGTTAAGGCCAAGGCCAGCGAAACAGCCGAAAACCTGAAGAAGAAGGCCAACAACCTGACATCTTCCGATTCCGAGGAAGTCGTCGAAAAGAAGACTACCATCAAGCGCAAGGTCGTTGTTGTCAAGAACGACGAATAGAAAGATAGAGCCTCCAATTTCCCCACACAAACGCAACCCACCCACCACCTCCTATATATCCTCTTAGCATGCCTACCTTCTCAACTTGTTTGCTGGTTATTTTTTGACCAATATTTTGTTATTCTTTTGTTGTTGTTTTTTTTGGACAAGAATGATTTTGTCCCCAATAATTTCATTATTATTCTTTGCACCTTGTGAGCCTTTTCAGCTGCAAATTGATGATGCTCGATCTTAACATAAATGCAGGCATACATCGTCGCCGAGGACAGGAGGACAGTCTGAGCGGTGATGCCCAATAATAAGAACTGGTAAACGTTTTGCAGAAAGCTGATGCATGGACGCAAGGAAACCAAATAAAATGAAAAATTTGACATATACATAATTTTTTTTTACACAAATACACCTCTAAGCAAGGCACCCCCCAACGCGGCCACGACCGCGGGTCCCTCCACAAACGCAACATCCGTAGCCGCCGTCGATGGCCCAAACGCCGAGGACTGATGCTGATGATGATGATGATATGGTTGGTGAAAGTCGAGTAAAGGTGCGACCCCACCTGTTGGCGAAGGCGGGGGTAGAGGACCCAAAAAGAATTTGGCGCGAGGCGGAGTGGACGGTGGATTGGGCGCCGTGAAGAGTGAGAGGGTGGAGAGTGATGATGGTTGTTGAGAGGGTGATGGTAATAAGGATAGGAATGAGGAGGATGGGGGTGGTGGGGGTGGTGTGGTTGCAGAAGAGGAGGATTTGGAAGGGAGGGCTGAGCGGGCAGCAGCCGACCCCAATAACAGCCATTTCCAACATACTTGTCCCACACTCTTTAAAAACAGCTTGTTTTGTTCAAGCGTGGATCGGACAACAGCCGAATCCGAGCCGCCTACAGCCTTCACCATCCGGGTCATTCCACCCCCACCATTAGAGTTGGACGATGATCCACCACCATTACCACCACGCTTTTTGGCCTTTTGCGCAGTAGAAAATAAGAGTTTGGCGAGTTGGTGACGACGGCGGGGGTTCCGGAGGGCTGCGGCTGTCGTGGCAACAAGGAGGGTGAGCGCCAATAATCCGATGGGAAACATGTATGATTTATGGCGTTTACGGTATTTGGCGACGCCTGATGGTGGTTGTTGCTGTTGTTGGGAGAATGTGATTTGTTGTTGCTGTTGTTGGGGGCGGTGCGGGCCGAGGTAGGAGAGAAGCGTGTTTTTGAGGGCTGTTCGGCGGCGAGGACGGCGGGGTGGGACGGGTGCTGATCCTGATTGTTGGAATCGGATGGAGGGGATATTGGTGTCGGAATTAAGGGTATGGTATTTGGGAAGAGGGGGGAAATAAGGATTATAGGTGGCGGATAAAGAGGTTCTTGGGGAAAGGGTTCCAGGTTGCGGGGAGTGCATGGGTGATTTGTAGTAGGCTTGACTAACGTGAGGGGATGAGCGTGAGTTGGCGATGCCTGAGGGTGTCAATAATCCAGCGGTGCCCGGTGAAGCCATAGCCAAGCTTTTGAGTGATTTGGCACTGCCGACTCGGTTCATTCCGTGCAGGTTTCGACCGCTCGAGACGCGAAGCAAGTTTTGGAGGTCGGCTGCAGAGCGACAGGGCGTCATGGGGCCTTCTACAGCGTCAAACCAAATGTCATTGTCGTCCTCATGGTATCCTTCGTCTTCGACGTCGAGGAGCGTGAGTTGGCGGTGGACGCGAGGGGATGTGCAGTGGTAGTTGGGTTGAGCAAAATGGGAAAAGACGGGACATCTGGCCAGATTGTAGGTGGCCGAGTCGGAGCCGCCAAACATGGTGGGTATGTTTTCTGGGTCAATGTGGTTTTGGAGTTGGGCGGGGGTGAGAAAAACGAGTTTTTTGGTGGCGTCGGCGGGAAGGGCAGCTTTCATGACGGACCAGATACCGGCATGGATCCAGCCGTAGTTGAGTACGTACACTGTGCCAATCGTTTGCGGGAAATGGTTGGAAAACAAGTCGTGGAAGAGAGGAATCATGTCGTATTTGAGGTTGTTCATTCCAACGCCCTCCAGATCTATAATGATGGCCATTTGGGTCACGACGCGATCGGCTGGTAGTGCTCCAATGTCCAAGGAAGTTGTGCTGCTAGTCGTGCTACTGCTGCTGCTGCTTGATCCAGCAGTGAGGTCAGAGGCAGACCAGTCCCTGCGCCGTTGGAATTCCTCATTCAAAGACTGTACCAGCCGTCGGGCAACTTCCATGGACAGAACAAAGAGAGATCGCATATCCTCATAATCTGGAGGGCCTGACGAATTCTGCATTTGGGTTCTGGCAGCAGCTGTCCCAGCAGAGTTGGTTTCAAGGAGTTGGGGGGACTGGTTCTTATTATAATGGCGGAGGTTGAGGATGGCTACAGGCCGCCCCAACTTGTCGGTACGGAGGAATTGAAAGAGACCCTTTTGCAAGTAGTGCCGAGCGTTGGGAGTGACCGAGGCAAGACTTTGGTTGGGCAGATCGTTCTGGAGACGCCAATCAATGTGCGAAAGGAATGCAGAATGGGCAGCCGTGATATCATATTTATACTTTTTGAGGAATCGAAACAAGAGGGCTGTTGGGAAGGAGCTTTTAGTTTCTTTCAATGCCCGAAAGAGCATAAGAACCTACCCTCATCTACGAGAAGCTCTGCCAGATGGTGAAGCTCTCGTCGCGACAATTCCATTTCTTTCCGCAGATTGGCAATCGTTTTCCCCAACAGCTCGCGAAAGAGATCAATATCGGGGCCATGTTCGCGAACCAGTGCAGTCAGGTCCATCCCCCTTTTTAGTCTCGTCGTCCCTCAGTTTTCCTTTTTCAAAAGTTTTGCGTCTTCTTTTTCCCCGAGGGCAGCACCGAGGGTCCTTTGCTCCCGACTTTAAACCACCTCCGACTCCTATACGTTCTCAAACTAATCTGTCGTCGTCGTCGTCGTCGTCGTCGTCGTCCCCACTTTCGTCGTCGTTGTCCTCTCCCTTCTCACTTTCCTCTTCCTGGACCCAGTAATCGTCGTCGTCGTCGCCAAGTCCTACTACTCCTAGTTTTCGTCGCCGCCGTCCTACTCGCTACAAAGTTCCTAATCGCCGTCGCCGTTTTTTTCTTTCTTCCGTCTGTCTGACAATGACTGTGCCTGGGCCTGCCCGAGTGTCTTGAAGTTTTTTCCGGCGGACTTTTGCCAGACGAGGCCGGTTTATCGCGGCATGTGACGTTGGAGGCGCTGCGCAAGCACGTGGTGTTGGCTCGTGCAGCTTGTGCAACGCTGGCCAGACGCCCGGTTCCAGGACTGTGCAACGTGCGCCGCCGGCCCGCATCTTTGACCAGATCTCCGAGCCCTAGCCTTCTGCATTTTGCACATGCCGATTCAGGGTTTTCATTCCAAGGGATTTCTTTCATCTGAATTCTGAGCCCTGTGGGGATTTCCGTGCCAGATCGGCCAGATCCATTGAAGGAGCAAATGTCAAACCGTGTCAAACCATGTCAAACCAAGTGGGATTCATCGATACTATAGTGTGGCGGCGGAAAGTAATGGCATATACATACACACAGCTATCCTACAGGAGCCGCCAGCACCAACTGATTGAGAACCCTCCCGTCTAGGTCATCTACCGAGGTAGACCCAGCGTAAACTGACTCGGAAAAAGCTTTGATCTAGCTACTAGACACATTATTGCAATACATAACGGTTGGTAGAACCGGATAATGCATCCACCACTACGCGAGAAATCCTACTAGGCCGGTGTCCGAATCTCTTGGTGGTTGTGAACCTGAATCTTGCCGTCGGGAGCGAATAACCGGGTGGATTCCCAAGTCGGAGGATCTTCGGATACTATGTACAATACATTGATCAGCTTTAAACAGAAAGAGAAGGGGTAATGGCAAACATTCACGAGCCTTACCTGCAATCGCAGTAGCATAATAGCTGAACTGGAAGCTTGCCCATTCATCACTGGCTCAGAGCAGCGAGTTGCACCATCGGGAGGACGTGGACCCATGCACCACCAAATCGTCATTTTCAGATATACTGGTGAACGAGGCGCAGGTCTAAAAAAGCAGGGGGACGTTGAGGAGACATGCCTTTTATAGACGGAGCGTGGGAACATTTGCCACCTTGTTTATCGATAACAAACGCGCGTCGTTTATCTATGCCACTCTTTTTCACCGCCACACTATGGACAGGAAGTCAGTGTGGGACAGTCATGTCTATTGGGGATGAATGGAAAACAATGCCAGACATATCCTGAAATCGATACTATATATACAGATGTGTGATCGGGGACCTTGCCCGGATCAGATGTACAGTACATCAAATACATCTTGATAATGGCCAACGAGCCGGGTATCCGGATTCCGGAGCAAGGCTATAATACTCGTTGGATATTTGCGCCAATTCAGGTCGGTGGGAAAATAACGGAATGAATTCTCCAATTGGGACTGTGGGATGTGTCCGCCTATGTTTTACTTTTGGGCATTTGGTGTATTGGATGTGGAGTATTTGCAGCAATTGCCAACAAAACAAGTACTCGAGTAGCTAAGCTTGATGCAAGGCATCCTGGCATCAGAGAGGGACTTGGGTTTAATTTTACTCCAGCATCTGAAGTTTGGTTGCTGTTACCAATGTCTCTCTGTTCTTTCATTCTCTTTGTTTGAAGATGGGGAAAAATCATTCAGAGTCTTTTTTTTTTGGAAAATGGCTAGTTTGTTCTTTTGGTGTCTTTCATTCCTGAGAGACGAGAGGGTAAACCCTCGCTTCGCTCGGGTACAATGTAGGGAATATTTTCATTTCGATTGCCAGCAAATAAAAAGCACAGGTGTTTGACAAAGAAGGAAGAAGTTGATGCAGAAGAGAGGAGAGGAAGAGACAACAACATCAAAACGTAAATGTATCCGAGAGGAAGTGTCCGATCACTGAATGACATTTAAGAGAGCTGGATTCTCCCCCAGATCATTGAAGGACAATCAACCTGAACCAACAGTTCAGAAGTGATGGTAGTCCAATCACTTTCAAAAACATCATAGTACTATGTATAATTGGGCATGGGTAAGTATCCATGCTCATGTGTACAGTATTAGGTACGATAGGCACTTCTGAAACTCTCTCACAAAAACGACGTCAAGATTTGCAGAATTGAGCCTTCAGTTATATGTACTCCGTCAGGTCAATAAGACCTCGCCCAAGTGTGAAAGGCAGCATCCACCAAAAATCACAGCCCAAGATAGCAACATTCCCACCAACAGGTTCGTACAGTTATATTTGGAATAGCAACGCACCAAGCGCATCTCATGGGGGTCTGATGGTGCAAATGGAGTTGGCCAACATATTAGTTGGGACCTTGGTCTCACGTGTGCACCGGGGTATCGAATCCGCAAAGAAGCCGAGGTTGGATAGTTCAAGCAATCTGCCAAGCGAAAATCGTGCCTTAGTAATTGGATCGTGGGAAATTTCACGTTAGCTACCAACGCAAGTGGTGCAGAGTATTGTATATTTCTTAGTTTACCCAGTGTCACTTTTTCGTGAAATCATATAAAGAGGCAGTCTGGGGTTGTTTTGGAGAAGAGAATCCAGGCCCTGTCACCTACAACATATTGTACGCTTTCAAATGCATCTATCTATTTATCCTGCTGTCTGCCTGTCTCTTCCTGTTTTCCTAGCCCATAGAGCCAGAGCAAAAAATGTTTTAATTCTGCCACAACATCTTTCGTGCTTCGATTTCCGTTCTTTACGGTACCGTACTGTTTCGTCAATGAGGTTTATGTAAATTTTACTTTTGATCATGAAGAGATGGTGGACCGACATATAAGTCAGTGAGAGTCAGTCTGCTACACTGTGGACATTTGTTGCGCAAAATTCCGGTCAAAACCCGGAAGGAAGGAGTCAAGAGGTAAACGTAAAAAAGCCAAGATGTGTTTTGTGTGTGAATGTATTGTACTGTTTGGGTATGCAAAGATAAAAAAAGAGAGTGCACGTATCACAAAACTATCCCATACATAATGGTATCGTTCAAATGCTACTAAAAAGAACAACTAATATCCCGGGGGTTAACGCTGGCTCATTTGCTGGCCCTTGTTAGCTGGGCGCTTGAAGGCAAAGTACCAGACGGCAGCTCCAATAAGCGCAGCACCGGCAATAGATCCAATAACGGCTCCAGCGATTCCGCCCTTGGTGATGCCTGAGGATCCGGTAACGGGGCCGCCTGGAGGTGGGTCTTCGACAGAGGTCACCTTGACTTGAACAGAGTAGGATCCGACAGTGGTGCAGCTGCAAGTCGTTCCGGCGCCGCCAACAGTGCCGCTGGTCGCGGTACAACCGTCAGTGGTGAAGGCGGTTTGACCCGTGGGCTGAACAATACATTGGACAGTGTACGTGTCGGTGCGGCGAGAGAAAATGTGTTGCTCGCGACGAACCATGGCGGTGCGAGGAGTCCATGTCGTGGGAACGTAAACCTTGATGGGCTGGGCAAGGGTTCCAATGGTAATGGGAGTGTTGGCACCGTTGATCTGTTGGCTGACTGCCAAGGCGAGGTAACCGGCCGTAAGAGTGGAAGTACCAGCGTTGGTTGCATTGACATTGGTGGAGGGGAAAGGGTTGACGTCGAGACAGGTGGATTTGGTCACGACAATACCAGAGGGGTTGACGAGAGGCGTCAAGGCAGTGGTCAAGCCAGTACCAAAGTTGATGGCGCAAGAGGTGGTAGCACGACGCGTCAAGCGACGACGAGCAGGAACTGAACCGGGAGCACCAACAGAGGCGGGGAGAGTGGCAACGGTAGAAGAGGCAACGTCCAGACGGAGACCATCGGCAACTAAAGTCTTGTTGTCTCCAGGAGCCAAACTAGTAGCAATGGCATCACCGACAAGAGCCATAGTGTTGGTGTAGGTAGCAGCACTGGCCGCGGCACTCCCTGCGTCGGTACTGACGGATCCCTTGGCAGCTGAGGCGACACTGAGAAGAGTATTGTCGGAGGCACCAGTAGTGGCCAAAACGGAAGCGAGCGCGGCAACACCATTGGCAACAGCAGCCTTGGAACCCTCGTTCAATGATCCAGTGCTGACCAGCTTGGCAAGGGCTTCAGTCTTGACTGAGGCAGAGCTGGCAGTCTCTTGAGACACATCGATGGTACCAGTCAACTTCTCGGCAATCTGAAGGACGGCGGCCTGCTGTTGAGCAGGGGTAGCTCCAGAGCTGGATAATGAGTTGGCAAAGGATTCCATAGCGGCGACGGCATTGCTGCTACCACTGGAGGATGCCGAGAACAGGTTGGCGTACGAGTTACCAAGGTCAGCGGCGGCTACAACCTTGGCTGAAACGGTAGCGTTGAAGCTGACAGCGTTTGAAGTAAAGATAGATCCGGGAATGTAGCTGCGAATGAAGATCGTGACGGGGTCACCCGCAGGGAGCTGGAAGGCTTGCGTGGAACTACCAGGGTAGGCAATGACCGACTCAGGGCTGGTAGGGCGTGCCTTGTATGTGTATTGCAAATTGCCCGAGGACGGGTTGTCGCAAGTAATGGTAAAGTAGGTGGCGAGCTCCTCACCGAATGGAACGGGGAAGTTGCAATTAGTAGGTGTAGGAAGGGTGCGGATGACAGAGAACGTAGCCATGTTGGTGGCGACATTGGTGGCGTCCCGGACGGTGACGGAAATCATAAAGTTACTCTCTGGAAGGTTGGTAGTGTCAACTCGCAGACCAGATCGACCGAAAGCGCGACCGAACGTCGCGATAGCAAAGTCCTGGGTAGCAGTGTAAATGCGCCATGTGAAGGTGAGTTCACCGATGGGTGAGTTGGTGGTGACGGATGAGTTGAAGGTAATAGCAGATCCGGCAAACACGTTGGTGGGACTGAGAGCAGAAAGCGCCGAGATCAGGTAGGTGGGGGTCGCCGCCAGGGTGATGGAGGATGGGCTGGAGGCAGAGGGAGAGCTAGTAGTCTCATCGCTGAACACAAGCTCTACCGTGAACAAGTAATCACCAGCAACAAGCGAGCTGACTGGCAAGGAAAAGTAGGGCATGTCCGTGGTAATGGTCTGGAACGAGCCGTCAGTGCTGGCAAAGAACGCGACATTACCACCCGTGGTGCGGGTAGTGTTGGACTGCAAGTTGGCAAAGGTGGCAGTAGATGTCAACGGGAAGGCGCAGGCATTTCCGGCCTTGGTCTGGCACTTGAAGCGAACCAGAGGCTTGACGGCACGGGGGAATCCAACGTTGTTGAGCTTGCAACGGTTGAGAGCGGCAGCAGACTTGAACTGGGTAAAGTAACAAGGGTCTTGTCCATCAATAGAGTCGGATGCGTCAAGCGACAAGGGGAATGAAGTGGACGAGTTCAAGTTGCCCGTGGTCAAGATGGCATAGTTGGCAGGGCGCTTCATCACGAATGAGCTTGCGACATTGACCGTGTAAGTAATGCTGGCATTGGTAACATCAGGAATAACGGCACGAACGGACAACGAGTGACTACCAAAAGTCAATGCCGCGATTGAGAGAGGATAACTGGTGCTGTTAGTGGCGATGATGGTGGTGCTGTTGGCCATGTCCAGGTTCCAGTACAAGGAGGGAACGCCAATCCTGCAAGAGTAAGAGTCGAGCGAGAAGACTGCTTGGGCGGAACCGGTTTTGCGCAGAGAAGAAGTGGATCCGTCCTCCAAAGCTGAACCAATGAAGAGAATGGTACCTGACGTAGGTGGAGCGGGGCAAGGGTTGGTGGCATTGGCAACTGGAGGAGGAACAACCACTGGTGGTGGGGCGGCGGTAACGTTCATCATGGTCATCAAGTCAGCAACACCGGGAGTAAAGTACGGCTTTTCTGCAGCGATCGAAGCCAATGGGAAAAACTCAAAGGCACGGGGAGCAGAGGTACTGTCTGAAGGGAATGGCGCAAAGGGGAACGTAGGCCACACTGCACCGTTTACCTTCTCGATAGCCATAACCCGCTTGGAAACTCCCGCGAGGTCAGGCCACATAGGTCCAGCGGTGATAGCTGTAGCCCACAGAGTTCGGCCCTCAGAGGAAAAGAAGGGGGCGTAAAGGTTGTTCAGAGAGGTAATGACTTGAGTACTGTCGAACCAGCTCTTGTCATACGCAACGGGTCCTTGGTACCAAGCGGGCAAGCTGGCGACGGATGGGCCAAACATGTTGCGCGGGTATGAAGCAAGGTTGCTGTACCAGGTGGGCTCAACTGTGGCATTGCCGCTGGGCTGGTACTGCAACAAGGTGCTGTTGGAACATCCAGTAGAAACGGGGCAATCGACACCAGGCAACTTGATCTGGGGGTACACCCACGCGTACTTGACGCAAGCAATAGCTCCTTGGTTACCAGAGGGGCAGTTGACGGCAGTGGGCAGTGGGTACGGGAATGGGTACCAGGGACCGTTGGATGTCGCGTTGGACCAGACTGGGTACAATGATGCATCGTAAACGCTTGGGCTGGTAGTGTTGATGGGGCTCAGGTAGATAGGAACATATGCAATCTTGAACAGAGTGCCGGCTGACTCAACGCTAAACGAGGGAGTAACGGGGTACGGGAAGGTGTTGGCGGCACAAGGGCTGGACTTGCTGCAAAGTACACTGTTGGCGTAGTAAGGACCGGTCTTAGTGGCGTTGGTAGCTCCAGTGGTGTTTTGCCATGCGACGGCGACAGTTTTGCACATGGTTCGCATGACCTCCAATGGAGGGCTGCCGAATCGGTCGTAACACTTGGCGTACGTTGCATTGTTGCCGGGCGCGCAAGTAATATTACCCATGTTGTCATACTGATAGTAATCGGCAATGTTGTCGCGGCGTGAAAGATGGTGAGAGATGGGGGAAAAGTCGACCGGCATGGAGCGGCGGGATAGCTGAATGGCGGGACCAGACAAATCCTTCACAGGAACTGGCACAGACCTCTTGGGTGCACCGAATCGCTTGGCATTTCGTCGCAACAGTGATTTGGCCCATGATCGTCGCAACATGGCACCGCTCATGTTTCCAGTGTTGTTCATTGGCGCGGACGAAGCAGAAGGCATTGGAGCCGCAGACGTTGTAGGAGGAGGCATTGCTCCAGAAGACATTGTAGGAGGAGGCATTACTCCAGATGACATTGCAGGAGGAGCCATTGGTCCAGAAGACATTGTAGGAGAAGGCATTGGTCCACCCATACTTCGAGGAGGAGTGGTGTTATTGATGTTGGGGTTGCAGACGATCAGCTTGCCGGGTTCGTAACCAGCAGGGAAAGACGCGGTGCTCTTGCGGCAGTACATTCCAGTAAAGTTTGTTGCAGCTACAGGGCCAAGGCTCTGTGCAGAGGCACAAGCCCAATCCTGAGGCAAGATAAATGGCAAGTTGGTATCGTTGGTGTTGCAGACAACCAAACTGAGGTTACGGTTGGTAATCAAGGAAGCGTTCTGGAAGATGTTCTTGTTCTCCATGCACTTGTAGTAGCCATCCAAACTGCAGTTGCTAGTTCCATTGGTCATGCATGCGTTGGGATCCATTTGTGAGTATCGGCAATAGAGTGCGTTCCTGTCATCAGTCCTGCACTCGAACCCGCCTCCCGAAGTTGCCTCAAAGTAACGACCATTGGCATCGGGACCGCAAGTGACTTGGCTGGTTGTTGCGTTGCGAGAACATTGCATGTAACCGTTCTGCTGGTAGCCCGCTGCTTCAGAAGGCCAGTTTTCGGGTCGGGGTACGTACTGGTCGGAACAGAAGAAATTCGTTCTTACATTGGCAACTGAAGTGTCTTGACGACATTCCCAACCAGTGTATGGGGTAAAAGTGTGCCCATCAGCAGCAGTGCACTTCATAGCCGTACCGCTCTGGGTACAGTTGACCCACAGAAGAGGAAGCCCGTTAGTGAGATCCATAGGAGGTCCCTGAGTCCAGTTGGTAGAGCCACCCGAGATCCAGTCACTGGGAGGTCCACAGAAGAAAGTCATCACATTGGCGTTGAGGGATGCAACGTCGATTCGGCAAGTCCAGCCTGCCATGGGCGGTGCAAAAGCTCCAGTGCTCCAGTGGGTAAGACACGACATGGACATGTTCTTGAACTGGCACATTTGGTAGTTGGGTGGAATACCTTGGCTGCTAGACACGGGTAAACCGAACGTGAATGGGAAGCCAGATCCGGATCCCGTTCCCGGGTTAATGGTGGGGGTGGAGGAAGCAGTGGATGATGTAGTAGTAGTGGTCGTCGCGGACGTAGTACTAGCTACCGTTGAGGTAGATGCTGCTGAGGCGTGAGTCGTGGACATCGACGAAGTAGAACCAGCGATAGCCGGCGTGGTAGATGCCGCAGAGGTAGAGGACGTAGACGCGGCAGCAGCTGAAGCCGACGAAGTAGGCGCCCCAGAGACAGACGATGTAGACGCAGCAGAGACAGCCAACGTGGACGCGGAAGCAGCTGAAGACATGGATGCGGAAGCAGCTGAAGACGTGGCCGAGGAGTGGTCAGTTGAGGTAGCTGCAGCAGAGACAGACGGCGTGGACGCGGCAGAAGCTGAAGACGTGGATGCAACCATCGCCGACACAGACGACGTGGACGCGGCAGCAGCTGAAGACGTGGCTGAGGAGTGGTCAGTTGAGGTAGCTGCAGCAGAGACAGACGGCGTGGACGCAGCAGAAGCTGAGGATGTGGATGCAACGATGGCCGACACAGTCGACGTGGACGCGGCAGCAGCTGAAGATGTGGCCGAGGAGTGGTCTGTTGAGACAGATGCAGCAGAGACCGATGACGTGGATGCGGCAGCGGCTGAAGACGTGGATGCAACCATGGACGCAGCAGCAGCTGAGGATGTGGCCGAGGAGTGGTCTGTTGAGACAGATGCAGCAGAGACCGATGACGTGGATGCGGCAGCGGCGGAAGACGTGGCCGAGGAGTGGTCAGTCGAGATAGATGCAGCAGAGACAGACGACGTGGAAGCAGCAGCAGCTGAGGCCGTGGACGAGGAGTGGTCAGTCGAGGCGGCCGCCGCAGAAGAAGACGACGTAGCTTCAGCAGCAGCTGAAGCTGAAGACGTCGAGGAATGGTCGGTCGAGGTCGCTGCTGTGGTGATTACGGCTGCTGAGATGGAGCTGGCAGTAGAGGAATGGTCAGTTGAGGTTGCGGCCGCAATGCTGCCAGCATCTGTAGTGCTGGAGCTAGCAACTGCGGTGGAAGTGGAGGTGGGATCTACTGTAGTAATAGCAAACGTGGTGGTCGTAGCCTCAATGGCAGATGAGCTCGAGATGACTGCCTCAATGGTGGATGAGCTCGAGGCAACCGCCTCAATGGCAGATGAGCTCGAGATGACTGCCTCAATGGTGGATGAGCTCGAGATGACTGCCTCAATGGTGGATGAGCTCGAGGCAACCGCCTCAATGGCGGATGAGCTCGAGACCTCCGGCGTGGTGGTGGGCTCAACGGTCGTGGTGGCGGGATCAGTGGTCGAGGTGGCGGGATCAGTGGTCGAGGTGGCGGGATCAGTGGTCGAGGTGGCGGGATCAGTGGTCGAGGTGATGGGATCAGTAGTCGCGGCGACTGTGGAGGATTCCGCGGTCGTCTCTAGTGTTGACGAACTTTCTTGAGCGTCGACACGGACGAGTGAAAGGATAAGAACCACAAAGGCCAGAAGTAGGAAGAACCTGCTTCCCCTTTGTACCCCCATGTTGATAGAGCGACGTCCTGAACTTTGGGAAACAACGTCGATGGCCTTCAGCAACTATGAGCTTCACGAGAAACCACAAGTCAAAAGAATGAAATGATAGATTTCGAACGATCAAAGCCTACCTTCGGGGGGGATATACAGCGACATGTTCTAGGAAGCTTGCTTTTTATAAGACTGAGCCTTCACAATAGGAACCTGCCGGGCTCCAGTTGCTCCATCCAATCAGAAAATCCTCCGATAGAATGAATGAGATGAACAATTCAGTTCCCAATCCAGTGTTTAGGGGGTCCTTTTCAGCTCCGCATTGCTTGAATGTTTTGCTCACTCTATCTCCGACCATTACCTAACAAAAATGTGGCGCAGCACTAGTCGAAATCCCGCTGATCCGAAAAAACAATCTGCCAAACAATAGATTGGCCCGACTGGCCCGAGACGGTAGAGTGGAAACAACTCATTATTCGGGACAAAATGGACATACCCATTATTGAAACCTAAATCGTTCCATGTTGGTGCCAGGCGTTACCCTGAATGCTCAGCCAGACAAACTAACTTTCATTGTGTGATTATGGTATAAGGTTCAGATCTTGCAGAGCTGATGCACCATCCCCAGGAGCCCTTTGATTATTTGGATCTACATATTCGTTCGGTGTTTCCATGCTAGTTTCGCTAGCGGGTAGCGCCCAAACTTCGGAAGAATCAAAACTTTGAGGCGTCGGCGGCGCTAAAGCCACAAATGAATCCGAATGGTCATATTCATGCCTTGTATTGTGCGGTTCCTTATGATTGACCGTCGTCTCGTTGTATAGTGGTGGTGAGCCAATATTGTATCCAGAAGAGAAATACGATGGAGCTGATGATGTAGATCGTGGGGAAGACGAATGAGGTATCCGACTTGAGTTAGATCTATCTTCGTCGTATATGTCCATTTCATCTTGGGCGCTGGCCCCACCCCTATCTGCACTGCCCTCACCCCCATCGCGAAGATAGTGTAATTCATCCTCTTGTATTTGAGTTGACTCTAGCTTGGTTTTCACAGCATCCACTATGTCCGTCACTTTGCGGTCCTCATTGCTAAGATCCTGGTTGAATAGTGATAGTGCTAAGCTCCAGAGGGTAAAAGCAAACAAAGCTTCCCAGAACATGAAGACGCTTATAAAGACGATTGCTGTCGTTGTCCTCCAATGGTACATGAAAAACCGTAAGCCCTGAAAATTCGCTTCCACATGCAAGCTGGTTCGGTATAGCTGGATTCGGGGATCAGATAGCTGAAGCCGCACTTGTTGGATCGGCCGGATCTACATGATTACCAATGTTTCCCACAGTTTGAATGAATTTTGAACAGATGGAAAATCACAAATTCTGACCTCATTTTCCTCATATTTTTCCAATAACAATAACTGCACGGTCTGCGCTTCCTTCGCGAAGCCAAAAAGTAGAGGGATACTTTTCCATACTGTAAGCATAGTTCTGAGCAAGGGACTTTTGTAAGTCAGCGCACACTAGTGGCCTGATTGTAAGTCATTGACATCTATCGGAGACTCTTGAAGACAAAAGCAAAATTACTGACCGGTCGGCTGCTCATCGCTGTGGTTTTATTATCGTAACTCTGCAACTCTATTTGCACCATGAAGTTTCCTGAATGCCAAGTTTGAGCGACACGCAGCTCACGATCAGTCTTGAAGTGAAAATCACACCTAGTTCAAGATTCTGTGTAGAGTCGGGTACATTCAGTTCGAGCGTAAAATCATAATGTTGTTCTGGAGTCAGATATGCTATCTAAATGGCTAGGTAAACAAATGGGACGCTTTCATTGGATTTAACTCCTTACCTGTTGCCTGGATAAGCCCGAAAAATCAACGACGGCATGTGGCATAACGGATTCCCCCAAAGCACTACTGAACGAGCTTCAGATTAGAGAGGCGAAGAAGTCGAGCAGTCGCCGCAGGATAATAAGTCATACCCGTACTGCATGTACACGGGAATGATATGTGAAACTTGCGGGATGTAGATCAAGTAGAAGATTCCATAGATTACTGATGCGATTGCAAGCATTATTCCCATTGATGTTGTAAAGATGGCAGTATTCAACGCAAATCGCTGCGTTGTGTCGGAAGTAAGGCCGTCATAGCCGACCTTAATATAAGGATCAAACTTCGTTGCAATTGGTCGATACACATATCGAAAGAGTGCCTTAGGACGGTTCAAAAAAAAACATTCTAACGTTCTGTATAACGAGGTCTGGAATACCTTTCGCAGCATTGTGACGTTTCGATACAGAGTTCCTCGAGTTGCTTCACAATTGGCTACACACAGCTGCTTTTATGGGGTGGTATGGTGCGAGTGTTTCTCCCGCCTTGCAAGCAGTCTATATAGTCAAGTAGCAGGGGAATGGGGGGAATGGTCTGCGGGAAAATGTTGAATGGCTTGAATTGTGGTGACGAAGTGTTGTGTTTACGCTCCAAAGCGCAGCCGTTGATACACCGGGTTCTATCACAGATCTGCCACATCACCCAGCAGTAAAGAAGAATAAAACAAGGACGAGGCATGCATTGCCCGAGAGGTTCAGATCACAAACACATAGTCGGAAGGGACAGGACAGAATGCATCAGAACAGGAAGAGACTGCAACGATACGAAGACCAGAAAGGAGGGATAGCACCCACTGAAACACTAACGGTAATGACATTGACCAACCGACAAGAAAGGTCGTGGTAACAGAAAAAGTCTGAAGTACGGGAAAACACTGGAAAGTGTTTCGTTAGGGAGGCAGAAACTAGCAAATTTGCCATGGCCAGCGGAAGGGCCAAAACTATTTAGCATAAAACAGGGACAGAAAGTTCAAAACAGAGGAAAACACTCCAGGCCATTTTATTATGAAATTCACCGCGAGAGAATGCTAATTGACATCTTGCGATTGGGACAAAAGCGGATCAGCAATGGCTGTCCATAACCCTTCCAGGTTATAACGCGCACGGGCCTCTGGCGTGAAGCAATGAATAATAAATCTCCCAATATCCAGTACCATCCAGTCATCCCCATCAGCACCCTCAATGCTTATATTGGGTGGCATGCCTGCTTCTGGTGGGACACGATGTTTGGCCTACAGAAGCAGTGAGCAATATGTTGTCTGGAAGCTAGGTCGAGAGCAAGTACCACCAACCTTACGCCGAACAGCATCGGCAAGAGAGTGTATTTGCTTTGTAGATCGTCCTTCCACAATAATCATGAAATCGGTATAGTCACATTTTTCTCGCATGTCAATGGCCACCAAGTTTCCCCCACTTTCTGCTCTGAGTGTTTCAATGATTTCATGCAATCGAAGCTCCCCTGTGCCTTCCTCAATATTGTCACCTATTAGTCCACGACTACGCTCCTCGGCGAGTTTGGCCCCCTGCATCCACCGCGGTATTGTGCTGCTTGTTTTGACGCTCCTCGGTGAAACGTCGTAGGAATCGTCCACATACCAGTCATCCCCATTCCCCGACTCCTTCATCGGATCAGCGTAATAAGTTGTGGCAATACTCTTTCTCTGCGTCAACTGCTTCTCATTTTCGAAATTGACGGAATCAGAACCGCCCACGGTACTCTCCGACCCGACCAACACTCCTTCAGGAACATCCATAGCTTGCTTCTGCGGCAATTCCCTTCCGTGCACACTCTTCGGCGACGCGATGTGAGCTTTGAGAACATCTGAGGCAACCACTCTGGAAGCCGCGTCTTCTTTATGCATTCGATTTGGTGACGGAGAATCAAACTTTTTTGACTGTTGTTTCTTTTCAAAGAGCTCATCCAATAGTTCGTCCATTAACTGCTCTTTTCTAAAAGAGTTTTCTACTTTGTTGTCGGCAACTTGTCCGCGTGTTCTTCTTGCTCGGGTGAGGTTTGCAGCATGAAATCCTCGCAACGGAATATACGACGGGCAGTGATTGGAACATGCCTGGTAAACTTGTATTCTTCCTGCAAGTTTGCCAATCCTCCGGAGTTGCTTTGCGGTGTTCATTGGTACAGTAGTTTGTCGGTGGTCAGGCTATCGACATCCATCCAATTGCAAATTTCAATTTCGTGACAAAGACATGCACGTGATTCATTTCCCCCAAACAAGTAGAATGAACAATGACATCCTTGAAGAAGTTGAGTCTTGAAGATCGTGCGCTCCAAGATATGGTGCCGGAACATAGAGCGGTCAAACAAAGTAAGACTAGGTTAATGTCATATAAACCATGTGCTATAGTTCTCAACACTTGGGCCCTACAGATCCTCCAAAACCCCCCGCCGATCCGGAAATTCAATGTCTTTTCATAACCAGGTGCAAACACGGCTGATGTATCTACGGTGCAAAGGCATTTTCACCGTCAGAGCCCATCATCGAGCGCTGTGGATAACAGCAACTTCGCGGGCCACTAGCTTGATAGAAGCGGTGGACGAATGTTCCGCGGCATTGAAGCATGTGAAGCAACGTTCACTGTGCGTGGTTTTAATGTCACCACATTTCAAAGCTTCGGAGGTAGATAATGCTCCCAAGCAAATTTTCCAGCGTTTCAACCCGGAGGGGTTAATTGGATGCGTCGCAGATGTGGTGGGTAATGCTCATGGCCCTGCCCTCAGTATTAGTTTCGCATCAGGAAGCGGAAGCTGGACAACTTTTGCCGGTACCCACACCTCAACACAACACGGGAAATACAAGAGCGTAGGAAGATGGCCTGCTATTCAGGAGACGGGTGAATCTGCTAGCATTGAGAACTCCGATATGACCACTTTTAAGAGTGTATCAACCGGCGGCAATAATGTAACATTACCCCCAGAGCTGATGGACAGTCGAAAACCACGGTACCATTCTGTGCTTCCTTGTTCCAGCTTTATCGAGGCTGACTGGGAACTTTGACAGTCCTGACGTGCTATTATTATTTGCAGATCGCGAGCCACATCGCTTTACTGAGCATGTTGACCATCACTTTCCAGAAACATTAAAGGTCAGAATCGTTCACGCGTGTTGCATATCTCGGCACCCTTATTCTGAAAATCCTACGTAGATTGGTCTGCTGGGTGCAATGACACCTTTTTTGAATGGAAAGCCGAATACCCTCTTCTATAATACAGAAGTGCGATCAGCCGGCATCGTCGGCGCAGCTCTACATTCCTCGCAAAACCACAGGCGGCAAGAGTTGCATTTTCCGGGTCTGGTGGAAATTGGCGAACCACTGACCATAACAAGGTATTCCGGATAGCCTGTTTGCACTTTTGCACTTTCCGGACTAACCTTACCAGTTGTCGTGGAAATATAATTCTTGGTCTTGACGGCTCGAATGCAGCTAGGGAATTCCTTAACTGTATGACGGGGCGGGACATGGCTCCCGGTGTAGCGTCAGAGCGCCAGTTGTATGTGCGAGTTTCGCAAGGACAGGTGACCATACATCAATCGCCCACCGCCAGTTGGCCAAGCGGCTTACATGTGCCATAGAATTCGGCAGTCTATTGCCTCACCGGTGGAGATCCTTCCAAAGGCGCCTTGGCCATTGACACTGACAAGGATTTGGAAGAAGGGATGACAATCCAGGTGGGTTTGTATTGTACTGGCTACATTGATGAGATTCTAATGCGATGGTTAGTTCCTGCATCTTAATGGCGAAAACAGCGGCGAGCCGCCAGCCGGATTGCCTGGCATAAATTTCAGTGTTGTTCCGCCCGATACTGTGAGCCACAGAGAACCCGGACGTGTGGGAGCAGAACTCTCGGATTGCATCACCGCCAGTTCCGAAAATGGTTTTATCGTGGGTACTGTAGATCAGGCACATTCCGAGCAGTCTCTGAGTGCAGCGAAGGGAACCTGGATTTGCGATGTTCCAAATGCTGCGATAGTTGCTGATATTTAACTGTCCCAGCGTTCACCCGGCAATCCGATATAGTTAACCTAATTTCGGAGATTTCCAAAAGTATAAATAAATGGGCTGATCCGTTTATTGAATCTGAATGCTCCAAGGAAAAAGGAGGAGTGCACTACTTCCAGTATGCCAGTCCAGGGCAGACTCGTTAGCGCGAAAGAATTTGAAAACTCTGGAAGAGAAGTGTCCATCGACGAAGCAGGGTTTCCAGATGCAGACCTGGTCCTAAATAGCTCAATCGGGAGCAGAATTGAAAGTCAGGCCAGCTTGGGGGATCTTGTTGAAGACGAAGAATATGAAGCTGCCACGCATACATTTGTCATCCAACCGTGGAGGTCCATCAAACGCTTGATTGCTGCTGTTCTTGCTAAGGCACCGACACAATCAACATCAGCGGCGGGCAGCCACGTTTCATTGTCATCCAAAGAGCATGTTCAAGGCAGATCTGGTACTCTTTCACCGCAGCCGACACAACAGGCCACAATCCTGCCTGTTACAATACCCCATGGGTTCCAGCTTGCCAGACACCTAGGACATCATCGCCCTACCGTCAAAACTGCGCTTTATATTCCCTCACCGCACGTGGAGCGATTTGCCACTTTAGATAGTCATCATGTCAATATTTGGCGGGGGTCTAGGTCGCTTCAAATTCCCACGGGGGGTGACAGAGGTGCTGCAAAAACAACTGTTGCGGGTCTTAGCCGCTGGCTTTATATTGCAAAATGGAAAGTTATCATCATAGCAACTCTTCATCTGGAACTTAAGGTACAAATAACTGCGTGAAGTCTACCACATTTTTTTGTTCATGTAATTAGTGTAGATTCTGGATGCAAACTTTGAAGAGATTGCGAGCGTGTCTAGCGTGAAGCCAGTTCTCAGGCAAGCACGTCGAGGAACTCATCTTGATTTCTGGCGGCTCATCGAATACATTTGCACACAAATTTAATAGCTTGGAGTATAATGACGATGCCGATGAATTGATCGCAGGCGGTGTTGGCAATATTCGGGTAGGAACTTCATTACTTTGAAGACATCATATTTTTTTATATAAAGAATTCGCAGATATGGAGTTTCAGGCGGAGTGGTGATGGGTAAACAATTTGTGCCCATACACATTGATTTATTGCGCCTAGCTGATGATGTTACTAGACGAGCGTATCGACTAGACCCACCCCGACTAATCATTGAGGACCTCGGTGCAGAGGATTGGGTAGCACACGCCGTATTCCAAAAAACATCAAATCGAATATATGCAGCGATAGATAACCGCATTCATGTAAACTCATCGTCAGGGCTATTGCGAAATATCCTGCTAACGGGAATGTACTCAGATCTACGACTACGAAGACGGGAAAAGGATTGATACACTTTATGATGTGCATGACCTATCCATCACTGCTTTGGCGTTTTACGAACCGCTGGGAACATTAATTACAGCGTCAAGAGACTCAACAAGTAGGTTGAAACAAGTAACACATTCCATGTACATTCTGACTGTTGCATGCAGTTAAGGTTTGGAACCGACAAAATAATCTGATACATGAGCTACGGGAGCATTCGCATGCCGTGACTGGTATTGCTGTCATCCCTCCACCAGAGAAGAAGGGGAGGGGGCTAGCAACGCTCGCAGCCACTCCATACTTTCTATCCTGTTCTTTGGATGGTACTATCCGCATGTGGAATGCTGAAGTAGGAGCATGTACATACAGGTTTGTTATATGCCGCAATAATCTTTATCTATATTTACCTTCTGCGCAGTCTGCAAACACCACAAGAATGTCTTGGGATTCGTATGATCAAGCCCGATTGTTTCATGCACTTTGCGAAAGATCGAGTTTGCATTTGGAACCTGAATCGATTCTATTCGACTTTTGCATATATAAGGTACTTACGCAACCATTCTTTGACCCAGAATGAAAATTTGATGAATATGTTTGAGCTAGGTCGCAAACTACCCAAATATTACGTGCATCACACCCACTTGTTCCCGCACGAATTATAGCTGCAGCCGAGGATGGATCTCTGCGGATTCTGTCCCCAGTCACTGGAGCAGTCCTCTCCATGGGCTTTCCAGTAATGCATGAGCGGACGACTCTCGACATGATATATGACTTAAAACAAAGTGAGGCACTTACAAGGGTAACTTTTCTTAGCTAACAATTCCTTTCAGATATTGCTTGGCTTTTGTCCGACGACAGCGCGTTGGCAGTTTATAGTACAAAGACTAATCCATGTGCTATCCTCGGGGAGTGGCAGGTGACATGTAGGCCACGCATCAAGTTGCTAGAAGAGCTCGTACTCATTTGAATTCATGAGTCTAGTGAGCAAGTCGAAACTTACATGCATGACAGCAATATCGACTGCAAGTCATTCAACACAAGACCTATCTGAGGCCCCCGTCGTGTACGGAATTCTGGGAGGAACAGATACCGGACAAGTTATGTTGGTTGATGTGCGAAGGAATGGGGAGCAGTCAGTCGTTGTGCAGGTAGAAGGATCTTTATGACGCGCTCGTACTTGCGACTGAAAACGAGGACACAGGCGCACACTGCAGAAATACATACAATACTGTTTGAACCATCAACCATGCAGCTTTTCACAAGCGGGAAAGGTTAGTTGGTCATGTTCTTTTGTCCAATGAAGATGTTCAGAACTCCTAATCGACTGTCATAGACAATACTCTTAAAATCTGGTCCCTTTCAGTCACCACGACGTCTTTCCAGACCTTAAATGGAGCTGATCCAATCGCTTTGGCTGCTTGGTACGCAAACGCAAACCTCTCGATATCTGCCACTCTGGTTGGAAATGTATCCACGGAGGGATTGGTACACAGAATGCTGTGGTTCTCTCGGAAGCGTCTACTCCTCTGCGCAATAGGAAATCGTCCCGTCATCTATGGGTTTGGGAAAAAAGGATTAGGTATCTCCAAGGCGAGGTTAGCACGCGTTTTCTGTCGACTGAATCATCACTAGGCATCTTGCGCAGCCATTCTAGTGACGATGATCATTTATCGGAGATTACAATGCTGGCACTCTGTGACATGAACCGAATTTTCGCAACTTCAAGCTTAGATGGGTCCGTGAAGATATGGGACGCAGCGGAAAATGTCCTCATTCGGTTAGTATTCTGAGAATATTGCTTACTTTGTTAGATAATGACCACCAGCACAGTGAACTGCAATTCGCAGAACCTATCGCAACCCTGTGCTTCGCAAATCCTCGCGGCGATCTTCTCATTTCACTCCCGGACCAGATAGTGCTGGTAAAGCTGCAAGACTACATGCCGATACCATACCTCCGTCTCCTCTATGAGCGCGGAGACATACCTGATGACGTCCCAGAAGATCCTACGTTATTCGACTCAAACCTTGATTTCTGGCAGCTGTACAAAGAGGAGGTTGAGGAAGGGGAGATTGCATGGCACGTTGACGAGAAGTAAGTACTCGATTTGTACCACTCACCCCTAGCAAAACCGACCATCACGTCCAGGCTCAAGAACGACGGTTTGGGATCGCAAAGTTCCAATTTAAACGAACTGGAAAACATCAGGGAGCAAAAAGAACAGGTAAATCATATAAGTTGCGGCCGAAACATTTCCTTCCCTAACCAAGGAATATAAGGCAACATTGAAAGCGGCAGAAGAGGCAGCGAAACCAAAAAGGGTCCGGAAAGCTGTTCACAGAATGGTGGTCACCACGCTGAATGATCCAATTGACTTTTCCACCATTTTCGAGACTCAAGAGCCATCCCTTTATGTGCCGCAAATCATGCATACTGTTGATGAGGAAAAATTTATGGAGGACGAAGCCACTATAATGGAGGAGCCGGACAATCAGGAGCCGGAAAGTCAGTTACCCGTGGCAATTATGCTTAGCCCACGGGTAATCCCGCAACAGTCTACGGAACAAATATATGCTAGGGCGCGAAAGCGGCGAATGTCCAGTCTCGGACGACAGGGCGCTGAAAAGCAAACTCACGGCGCCGAACATGACAGTAGTGATACTTCAAGTGAGGATGTTCGCGACTCGGTCTCACACGCAAAGGACCCTGCTCCCCTCGCACATTCTAGTCATGAGGTAACAAGAGTGGATAATGAAAACAGACGAACATGAAATTGATCTTCCTCGCGCACTTATAGCAGAACAGGCGACCATCGGCTGCTGTGCGGGAGCTCACAATGTCCAGGGCGGGGAGCAGCCAGTTACATATAGGAAGATCCGGTGAAGTAGGGCCTGGCGGCCAAGATGCGATGCGACAAGAACTCGCCAAGGTATGAATTCCGTTTTGGCACGATGACGCTCGATTTACCAAATTCTTCAGAGACGCTTGCTTGGAAGAGCAGACGAACTACGACGAATGACGAGTGCAGATAGCGGCCGACGGGTACCTTCTTTTTGCTCACACCTCCGAAAACGCATATCTTAATTAGTTCCACTAGAGAAGTGTTTCTCTTGAAGGCGCCATTCCACTACCACACCTACTTAGCTATGCGTATCCTGAAGGAAAAGGGCCAGGTTTGAACAAGCGCAGAGGTACTTCAAATAAGTTGTTGGACTTCTCTACATACTAAACTCATTGCAAGGACGCCCCGGACGACCAATTGCATCGCCACGTCCCAATCGCTCTAGATCCAAGCCATCTTCCGCGTCGGGCGAAAGAATACGCGTGCCAATTGCAGCGCCGGTTCCGGTAGTTCAGGCGCCCAGTGCACCCCAGATATCTCGTCAAACATTAATACGCAACCAAATGGAACGCATGGGGATTTTGCCGAACTCGGTTTTGACCGGACAGACTCAACCTGCCCTCGCCCGCAAGCGTGAAAAGGAGGAAGAGTCTCGGAAAGAGCGTGATAAAGACGTTATATCCAAGGGGCGAGCGATTGTCGAACGGCGACGCGCTGAAATGGCACAAGAGCGAGCGGCTAAGGGCATTGTAGACCCAGTGGCATCCAATCTCCCAAACCCCTCCTCGGAGAAGAAGATAACTGCAAACCTGGCAAACGACGGGGCCCGAGTGGAGCCTCCATCTATGTCAGCTACTCTTGAAAAGGCCCGTGAAGAAGCCAGAGCAGAAACAGAAGCTCAGAAGGTGGAAGGAGACATTGAAGTCGTGAAACACAAGATGAGCGACCAATCGAGCACATTCGGAAGGGAGGAAACCTTTGCGCGGACAAATGCGGAACCTGAACTCATAAAGACCGCTACAATCAACTCCGCGAAAAAGACAAGCCGCAAAGTGCCACTGAAGGCCGAAACACGGAAACCAGTGGAGGAGTTTAATAACAAACCCTTGGTCACTGATGGTGAGATGCTGGCGGCAATTATTGTTGAGATCCAGCCCGATGATGTTGGAATCGTATCGACAAACTTCGGAGGGGCTACACCTATCTCAATTCATGAGTTTGGGCCGGGTGCAGTGACTCGAGAGAAAGCACCGTCGCCCAGTCTACCTCCGCTGGCAGACGTGGTCAAAAACCAAACCCCTCAAAAAGCACGGCGGGCAAAGCGCTCATCCAACGCACCTGCACCTACTCTTCAGTCCCCTAAATTAGAGAAAAAGGAGGTTTCAAAAAAGCACGGTATGAATGTGGAACCAATTGCCCGGGAGAAGTCAAAAACACGTCGGACGCGTACGCCCAAAACCATCACGGAAGTTCTGGAAGAGGAGGATCTTTTGCCCGAGCTGCAAGCGATCTTGAGCAAACGTTGGTTCCCATCATTGGAGGTCAGTATTGAACAGGAAAGACTGTAAATGATTGATTAAAAGAATTGTACGCTTTCAGGGCCGGGAAATCACGATCCGAAACATTCTAAGCAATCTTTTAACAGTCTACAAAGTTGGGTACTGGTCGGAGAAATGCGAGGCGGCTGATAGCATCTTTTATATCTACGAAGCTTTTGGCCCAGACTTTCGTGATTCAATACAAGAAATATTGTTCCCGCAAGTTGAGGGATTAGGCGATCCCGATTGGCAACTCCGATTGCATATGTGCAAACTGTTGGCAAGATATGACTTGAGCGATCCGATTCTGTTGCAAGCTCTCATCTCTAGATTGATTGACCCAGTTGTGGAAGTGCGGTAAGAATTCTTTGACGTTCAATTGCGCGGTTTAGAGTTATTTGCCCTAACACTGCTTTCGAAAGCAATGCCGCCATGCAATCCCTTGCTACGTTTGGCATCGACACAAAAACTTCTCTCCGGAATGCAATGATTAGATTGCGAATGCTTCCTTCTGAAGCAATCGGGCCTCGAATGAATTGGCTTGATGTAAGAGAAATTCCATCATGTAAGCTCAAAGTGTGGGCTGATTCCGTTGTCTTTCAGATATTGCTGGCTCGGATTCGGGCACGGCAGGAAGCCCTTCTCAAGGACAGAAAAATGATGACAGGAGTGTGGTTGCAATCCTCAAACTTTAAAGCCACGGGTCGTGAAATGACGCGACCCGCTAGTTCCATTGTCACGCTTGTTCCGCCGCCGAAGGATGGAGAGATGACCGAATTTGTAATGCCAATATTTTCGAATGACCAGATACTCTCGGCGCGAACGTCGCATTCACCAACCCAAAAGCACCTTCCCCATGCCGCGCTTCCAGCCCACCTGGATCTTCGCCGTCGCAAAAAGAATGATCCCTCGTCGTGGTCAGGCAACACAATACCTCCCGCGAAGGCAATAGATATATAGTTTTGAAGATTGCGATAGTAGATGCCTGCGATCATTGTCGATAGAGGTTAGAGTAGAAGGTTCACTGTTAAGTAGCAAATTAGCCTTAGGTCGTAGAGTAAAATAGGCTTTGAAGGATGAGCGTGACCGTTCCGTTATCATCCCCGTTATTGATACTCAGAATTCGCCTGAATGCGACAACGCGACAGACAGGAGAGTGACCGCTCCCTTCGATCCTCTTTCCCACGCGCATTCGAATCAAGTATATTCCACGTGACGAGTCACCGAGAGTCGGAGCTCACAACGTCACAAGCAGCTGCCGTTGCCGGTCAAAAGGCTGCGAAATGAGAGACGCATTCCTTTGCAATTACTACTCGACTTCACAGCTATTGCACTCATGAGTACTGGGAGTCTTGCGATTCCACAAGCAACCGCATTCTATGTTGCTTGCTGCAAAAATGTGCAATCCACGCGTGGCAAGCTTTCTCTGGACGGTCAGAAACAAAGCGCAAGTCAAACTGAAGATTCCAAGATTGTATTAAACAGTTTTGACTGTTGGGCTACTGAGATCCTGCGCCTGACATGGATAGGAATTGCTGAAAAGAATGAGAAGGGTGAGTTTGTATACATCGCTTCAATGAACCTGTCGTTTATTGTTTACGACTTAGATTTCCCCTCCCTGGACAAGATTTTGAAGCAAGAACATAACGAAAAAGATATAGCACCACTCAAAGAACTGCCGCACACATCCAGAGCATCCTTACTTCGTACCTTTCTCCTTTTGATCTTAACAACAACGAAGAGATATGATGCTAGAACTCGAGTCCTACTGCGGCAGTTGGCACTTACTATGGCGCTACCGTTCCCCGGAGATTATGAGCAGTCTGTTGAGGAAACTATCAAACACCCGGAAAAATACCGGGAAGCCTTGCAATTGGCCACGTCCAAAAGAGAGCAAAGCGGGCGTACAGCCCGAAATTGGAAAATTGGAATCGCAGCGGTTGCCGGCGGGGTTGCCATTGGATTGACCGGGGGACTTGCGGCCCCATTAGTGGGTGCTGGAATTGGGTCTCTTCTCGGAGCTGTGGGTTTGGGCAGTACTGCAGGCGCCATTCTTCTGGGCACGCTCGGAAGTAGCACTCTGATCGTAGGGTCGATTTTCGGAGCCTATGGCGGTCGTAAGTACCGGCCAACTTCGATAATATAGACACTGTGATTTCTCACCATTTTCCACCTTTCAAGATATGTCGGGGAAAATATTGGCGAATCGCACCAAGCGAGTTTCGGACTTTGAGGTTGTGCCCATTTCTGTTGACCAGCGACTGCACCTTACAATCGGAATAAGTGGCTGGCTCAATGACAAGGACGAAGTGTCCGCGCCCTGGTCGGTGATCGATGGCGTTGGAGATGTACAAGCTCTGCAATGGGTAAGCTGTTTCCTCCGAGTCACTGGAAAATATGCGGTATTCTCATTCTTCACTCTTATCATCAAAGGAAGTCCAGTCCCTCCTGGAACTCGGAAAAGCACTGACTGCGATGATTACGGCACAAGCCGTCGGTTACATAAAAAGCGAAATCTTAAAGCGAACTGTGCTGGCTACGCTCATGTCCGCCCTGTGGCCGTTAAGTTTGCTGCAAGTTGGCAAATTGATCGATAATCCATGGGCGAACGCAAACGAACTCGCAAAAAAGACAGGAGAGGTGCTTGCCGACGTCTTGATCAACAAAGCGCATGGAGAGAGACCAGTTACCTTGGTAAGATACACCGTCGGTTGATACGGCAACATTCATTATACTCCGGTGTTTATTTTTATGGATAGGTCGGTTACTCTCTAGGCGCTCGGGTGATCTTCTATTGCCTACTGGAGCTGTCGCGACAAAATGCATGTGGAATTGTAGAGCACGCATACATGTTTGGTCTCCCAGGCCCCGGCTCGAAGGAATATTGGATACCAATTCGGAGGATCGTGGCAGGTCGCATTGTGAATGGATACTCGAGTAAAGATTGGCTACTGGGATTTCTTTACCGTACGACAAACATCAAATACAATGTGCCTGGCCTGGCCCCGGTAAATGTGGATGGCGTGGAGGACATCGATGTATCCTCACTTGTAGAGGGTCATTTGAAGTATCGTGGTGTTATCGGTCGATGTCTGGCACTCGCCAAAGCGGAGGATCTTAGTGAGCAGCAAATTAACAAACAAGATGAAGTATTGCATATTATTGAACAGCAAGAGGCCCTTGGCAAGCATGAATCGATGGAAGAGCTTGTTCAGGAGCAACTCAATATATCCCAAGCGGAAGCGGAGAGTTCCGCCGGTAAGGAAGCAGCAAGCGGAAGTAATCCCTTGTCGCCCCCTACAGCTGATGCGACTGGAGCAGCGCCTCCACTTCCCTTTAGAAAATGACCGTGATCATTCGGTTCATTATGTTCATAGCTTTATACATTATACATAGAATCGATATTTGACAAGGTCATTGCAGTATTCTTACTCCACCATCTGAGATGAAAATGTCAGCAAATCATGGTAATGAAAGAGGCGAAAATTACAGTCATACCACTGCCCGCTGTAATCAAATATTCCGCATTTCGATCGAAAATTGCAGCCTGACAAGAGTCACTATGACCCTCAATATCTTTGCCCGGTAGTCTGGCAGTTAGATCTTTGGCGTTGATCAATCTACATCCTCCGTGATTCAGAGCAACTGCCAAAATATTCCCACTCGGGTCAAAGCTAACGCGATTGGCCGTCTGACGTCCAGCGTCACAGCTAGCAAGCTCAGATACGTTCCGAATGTCCCAAAACTTGACAATGCCGTCTGCGTCACAAGACGCAACGTTATTCCCCTAATGTGTGCGCATAGTCAGTGACTGGATCTGCTCACTTGCATTCAATCGCGTACCTGAAGGGAAAAGGCAACGGAGTTGATGGCATTGGCATGACCGTAAAGTGTTTGGGAGCAGAGTCCCGTGCGGGCGTCCCATATCGACATTGTTTTATCGCCAGAGCAGGTCACCAGTAAATTCGTGTAAGGGATAAATGTAACTTGATTGACGGAATCGGCGTGACCGCGGAACGTTTGCCGACATTTTCCCCTTTAGTCAACGTCAGGATGTAGCCATTCCAGGAGCTCTACCGGACTTACGTGTGCATGTCCCATAGCTTAGCGGTATGATCCATGGAACAACTTGCCAGGAAATCGCCTGTGTCATGGAAAGCGCAAGACCATACAGCCTGTGTATGATCTGTTAAAGTTGTGGCTACCGATCCTTTACTAAAATCCCAGATTTTGACAGTGCCATCTCCAGATGCGGTAGCCAAATGTTGCCCTCTGATGCAAAATCACTGAGTAGGTGTCATCATGAAATTGGAATGATGGGTCCACCTACTTTGGATGGAAGTCACATTCAGCTATCCAGTCTTTGTGTCCTGACCCGCTCATAATCAGCTCGCCGGATGGGAAAGACCACATCTTCCACGTATGGTCATCCGAAGTCGTGGCAATTATCGCTTTTTTGGGGTGATACTTGAGGCTAAAAATCGGAAAATAGATATCAGCCAGAGCCGACGTATAGCGTATGCACTCACGTACGAGCTGACAGCCATGTCATGTGCTTTTAGCGAGTGTATTGGTCGCATCTTGTCAAACTTGGCGGTGGGAAGATCGATATGGAGGTAGGGATTTGTGCGGTCTTCAAGCGGTAAAACATTCTCACGGTTTGTTGTTTTCTTCAGTTTCGGTGCGTTCTGGCCACTCGATTGCTCCTTTGGTGCTGCACGCAATTTACTATGACTGCTTGGCCTTGTTGTTGGCTCTCCTGCACCTTACGTTCAAAAGTCCGTTCTTCCGGGTCTTCGATTGGTAAACTAGCCTACCTGATGATTCGCGATCGCGGTCTCGTCGTTCGGCATTCCGTGCAACTCCCTCCAGATGTACAACTTTGCTGGCCAGACGATCTCTTTCCAATCTGGTAAGCATCTTTTCTTTCATTGCTGCCTCATATTTGACTTGTAAAGTCTTGAGCATCGGTTCGTAGCCCTCATAATGCTTTTTAAGTCGTTTGATGTCCCCTATGAGTTTATTCTTTTCTTGTACGACTCGCTTGTGATGCATACGATGGAAATTGCGCTCTTTGCGAAGTTTATCGTAGGTTGCCCGAGCTTTGCTAGCTTTATGTGTGAGAGAACAGTAGCCGACCACCGCTTAGTACCTTTGTTACCTTGCAATCTCCTTATAGTTCTCCACGTCAACGCGCAGCTTTTGCAGAGCATCAGCAAGATCTTGGTTTCTCTGATATACGTCGGGAACAATAGACACATCTTCTGCACTGAGTGTCCCTTTCTGCATCGCCTCATACCACTCATTCTACAAGAGCAAAGGTTTTGAGTCTCGAGTCACGCGTCATTCTTTGCTCGTAGCATTCTACCTGAAAGACGTCCAGGCTCTTCATCAAGCCCTTACTAGAAAGGTAGTTTCGAATGTAATCGTCAATAACTTCTGGCCGACGGGTCAAAGTTGGACTGATTTCCTCGGCCTTGGTGGGCGGCTCGACGTGCACTGTTCATATTCGCGTTAGATCCTCAATGATCCTCAATTGACTATCCTACTTGCCTCCAAAAAAGCTTCGTTCGTGGATATTTTGGACCGCCTTCTCCAACGACTCATCCTCTTCATCGTCTTCGAAAACCTCAAATTCCTCGACAGCAATCTCCTCAAAGCTCAACTCATCGTCGTCCAGATCTTGTATAGGTTCAGCGGCTGGACATACAAGAAAGCTACTGTCAATATCCTTGTATTCAGATCTTAAAGTATGATATGTCCAACCTTCGAGAAAGTAGGTCTTTTGAACATCATCGTCATTCTCCGCGATAGCTGGGGTTTTTGTATTGCTTTTCAGAGTTGAGAGCGGGCTGCCCGGGGTCGGATTCGAAATGACATTTTTGGCTGCTGATAGTGTTTTCGGTAGTGGTGGAGGAGCTACGGCCGTATTCATAGCTGCGAAAAAGGTGTTCCAAACTTGTAAAACGTTCCAGCGAAATTTGTCGGGATCTAACGATTATGTAAGTCCAAGCCACAGGCTCCGCGCTCCCGTCTAAACAAGTTCCGTCCGCGAGAGGGTTTCGCGGTCAAAGATTGAAGAAAGTAATGCCGAACAGCAAACCATTAAATACGCTACTGGCCCCTTTAATCTCCTATCTTCGAAGTTGCCCGCTGGTCGATAACATCCAGCTTCATTCCGGGTTTGTCTTGACGCTCCAAGCACTCGAATCCTGGGAGCGTCTGCACGGCCCGGAACGCCTTCCCGACGATCTGAAAGCATTTTATCTTGTATCAGACGGCATGCATTTGATGTGGGACGTCAAATTGCACAATGGAGTAACAATACCAGTTGGGAATTGTGGGGTCAATCCTTTAAAGGATTATACGCGGTGTAGGGAAGAGGTGCCGCCTCACGTCTTGGCCTATACGATCTGGAACTGCGATCCAGTCGCTACGACTTGTCTCGAAAATGACACTTCTTCACCTGCTGTGAATGGCAAAAGGATGCATGGGCAGGTGGTCTGGGTACCAATCAATGCTGAGGATTGGGATAAGGGCGTGTACTACGTATTTGGCTCGACCAAACAACTCTTATCCAAGACTTTTAGTGGATATTTTCGCAGGATGTGCTTCGCGGCAGGTGTTTGGGGGTTTTGGAGTCTTGACAGTGATACGGCGCTTAGTACAATAGTCCGAGACTGGGTACGGTTTTACGCGCCGTCCAAACTCACTGGTGAGCCATCAATACCCAGGACAGTGGATGCGGTATTTGATTCAGCAAAGGTGCTTCACCTTACTGCGTCAGGCAAAGCCAAGCGCTAAAGTGGCCCTCTTTGTATCAGCATGTACTATTTTTTAATTTAACAGCAACGAGATCGATGTCTATGAAAATATACAAAATGGCATGGCACTATACACATTAGACCATAAACGATGCTCTACTTTTCGGCAGGGAACACTACATCAAATATCTCCTCATACCAGCTGACAAAATGAGGTTCCAGGCCTTCTTTGATGTAATCAGCAAGCTCATCCCAGTCAGCGCGATTGGCGGCCGGGAAAATAATATTTTTGACTCCTGATCGCTTGGCGGCAATGGTCTTCTCTTTGACACCACCAATCTTCAGAATCTTTCCGGTGAGTGTGATCTCGCCAGTCATAGCGACATCTGGTATCACCGATCGGTTCAGACCGAGAGACAAGAGTGAGGTGACCATGGTACTGCCCGCAGAAGGTCCTATAGAAATCGGCATTAGTCTCTGTGTTTTGTGCTAAGTTGCGGGGGCAGAGTACTCACCATCTTTGGGCGTCGCACCCTCTGGCACATGTAAATGAATGTGAGCTTTGTCAAAGAGTTTGTTATCGGGGAATTTCTTGGTCATGAGAGCGCGGGCGTAGGTGTAGGCGATAGTGGTACTTTCTTTCATGACATCGCCCATTTGACCGGTGCGGTGGAAGGAAGGCTTGCCGCCGCCGTCGGAGATGGCAGATTCAAGAACAGACTCGATGTAAAGAGATGAACCACCTGCAGGATGAAATGTACGTCAGTATCAAACCAATGGAAGTCCATCGAAGCTGCTGAGTGCCCATACCCATAGATGTCCAAGCCAATCCCATCACGACACCTGGTGGCGTGTGATCATACATACGGTCGGACGTGAAAACCGGAGACCCAACGTATTCTTTCAGGTTCTCCGGCTTCACATCCAAAGGTTTGCCAATGGCAGCGCCATCGCTATCACCTTTGACAATCTTGAAAGCCGCTTTGCGGTAAATCTTGTCAATGTGCTTTTTCAGATTTCGCACGCCACTTTCGCGGCAGTAGAAACGAATCAGATGTTCGATGGCGCTATCCTCCACTTTGACGTCCGCATCCGTCAAACCGGCAGCTTCGCGGGCACTTGGAGCAAGGTACTTTGACGCGATAGCAACCTTCTCCTCGGCAACGTAGCCGGAGAGTCGAATGATTTCCATACGGTCCAGTAGAGGAGCAGGTATTGTTTCCAGCATGTTGGCGGTGCACACAAACAATACTTTGGAGAGATCCAATGGTACGTCCATGTAATGATCCAAGAACGAATTGTTCTGCTCTGGATCCAGCAGCTCCAGCAAAGCAGAGGCGGGATCTCCTTGATGTCCACGACCCAGTTTGTCAATCTCATCAATCATGATCAAGGGATTCTCGGTCTGCACCTTCTTGAGCGCTTGCACGACCTTGCCCGGCATGGCGCCTACATATGTGCGACGATGCCCCTTGATTTCAGCAACATCAGTCAACCCTCCTACACTGAATCGGAAAAACTCGCGGCCTAAAGCGCGAGCAATCGATTTGCCAATGGATGTTTTACCCACTCCAGGGGGTCCTTGCAAACAGATAATCTTGCCTTCCACGGTGCCACGCAGCTTTCCTACAGCGATAAACTCCAGAATTCGATCTTTGACATCATTCAAACCATAATGGTCCTCATCCAGAACAGTGGCGGCATGCTTGATATCAAAATTTTCTTTGCTATACTGTCCCCATGGAATCTGTGTGAGCCAGTCCAGGTAGTTTCGCGTAACGTTAAACTCGGATGCAGCAGCTTCAAGATGTTGCAATTTGGTAAGTTCCTCGTCAAACACCTTTTTGACAGCCTCGGGCATATTCAGTTTGACGGCCCGTTCCTTGAACTTTTCGATTAATTTGTCCTTGCCGTCAGTGTCAATGCCAAGCTCCTTCTTGATCCCCTTCAACTGTTCCATCAGGAAATATTCTTGCTGCCGTCGCGTAATCTTCTTGTCAACTTCCTTTGCAATCTCCTGCTGCAACTTGGCATTCGCCAGCTCGTTTTTGACAACAATAAGAGCCTTTTGTAAACGTTCCTCAATTACAAGACTTTCCAAGACTCCTTGCAACTGAGATGGCTCTCCGGATGAAATCGCCGCAGCGAAATCAGCCAATTTGGCAGGGTCAGCAAAGGCATTTCCGCCAGTTTGAATAGAGAATGTGATGATTTGGTCTCGAATCAATGGACTCAAGTTTGAGATTTCCTTCAACGCGTTGAGCATTTCTTGTGTGACCGCACGAACGATATTGTTGTTGGGGTTAAAGGGCTCGTCTGGCATGTTTTCAACATCGGCCAGGGAAACATGGTAGTTTGCCAGGTGCTTGTTGATTGGAAGGTACTCTGCCGTCTCCTCATCCGACAGTTCGGGCTTTTCCTTGGCAGATTCATCCTGCTCTTTAGCGTCTTTGTTTTCGCCTTCCGTGATGGTCGCAACAACGGGGGTGGCCTTTGCTGGTGGCGGTCCAACGAGCTTGTTGAGACGAATACGGCGGTGGGGGTACAAAACAACGGTCAAGGCAGAGTTGTCCGGCCCTGCTTGGTAGACATTGGTGACTTGTGCAAATACACCAACGCGATGAATCTGCGATACGTCAGTGACAACATCATCGGCGAGATCATCATTTTTGGACAGGAAGATGCCGACGTAGGGCTGTCGTCGGTTCATCAGTTCCTGGATGGCAGCGATGGCTTGAGGATCCTTGATGTACAATGACTTGTAGAATCCAGGGAATAATGGTCGGCGATTCAGTGGAATGGCAAGTAGTTGGGGATACTCTTTGGGAACCGAGATGGTCTCCAGGGCGCTGGTATTGATTTCGGTCGTCGATCCTTCCGGGTTCTGCGTGATAATCTTTTCGACAAAATCATCATTTTCACCTTTTCCATCCCCACCCCCTCCATCGGACGCTCCCCCTGCTCCTCCGCTAGCTACTGCTCCATTCTCACCATCAGCGGGTGCAGTCGCCTGGCCATCCGATTGCTCATTATTCCCCGGCGTCTTGTCCGTATCATCCTTTAGTGCGATCCCTTCATCACCCCATTTCCCATTTCCGTCCCCTTTGCCACCAGTCGCTTTATCCCATACCGCCGATCTTGACATGAACGATCTGGCATTCAGACCGTGAATTGTGCTGGGAGATCGGAGAAGGGTGGAGCGCAGGTGGTGTGGAGGGTGAAGGGGAGGAAAGGCAAGACCACGGTGTGCTGCCGATGCCGAGGACGAAGCATATCGTTTCGCAAAGCTTGGCGTGGTTCGTAACTGGAGGATAAAGGGTTGTTGCAGATTTGTCAGTTGATTCAGAAGAGTTCGTGGAATGTTTTTGGAAAACGTCAATAAGACGTCCCCTGAGCGTGCCGCCATGGTTGTAGTCCCCTTATGAGTTCCACGGATTTTCAACCAGAATGTAATTTATCAGAGCGTGGCAGTAGAAGTCAATTTTGTGAAGTTGCAGTCGATTCACGTTGCTCCAGTCGCTACGGGATGTCGGAACCACGGAATCAACTTGCGGCTGCGCCACAGACAGTCCCGATTGACTACTGGGGAAATTTCAAATTTGGCTGACGGCTGCAACTCCGCAACCAGTATGAAATCTGGGCAAGCTCCCAGTCAGAGCTGTTATATAGATTTGCAAGGTCAAACACAAGGCCTATAGTGCGATGCTGCGAACCTGCCGATCCTGCCCTGCATAATTGTTTTATGGTGAAACACCAGTGGTTTGTCATCACGGACCTTGACCAATCCTGAATGAATATGATACTAAAATCCAGGCATTTTTGCAATGTAACTCATGCCATTCGTTTCCGCTCAAATGAGGAATCAAATCATTCTATATTTTATATGTGCGCACCACAGAATCAGGAAAGTAGTTTTGTGTGTGATCTCCGACTGCAGCAATCGCTGTACCCTGCTTTGCGAGTCAGTGTACTGCTGACAAGATGTGGCAGGATTCTCACGGTAAAGCAGTCCTGTTCTGGCCGATATTCTTGAAAACAAGTTTGTCGCGATTTGATCTAACAGACAGGTTGCAGGACTTCTCGCCGTTTGATCAAAAGTTTCGAGCTTGCCGGTCTTCTCGTCCCGGAGGCGGGCATACAAAAAAGACTGGAAGGTTGATTTTTTAAATGCATCTCTTTCCCGAAAACTGCCTACTGCTGCTGCGGAGGAAATTCAACAATCGTTGGATGTGACAGCTGCCCTTTTCCCACGTCCAACCCAGCCCTAACTATGTGCTGAGGTCATCAAGTGTCATATATTGGGAAACCCCCCCTGGAAAACCCAGCTGCGCACTGTCAAAACTTTCCCCTTTGTTTTTTCTTGTGGTGCAGCGGTACAAAAAATGTCGCTCCCAAATTTCAGCACCAACAGATCCCGGGCAATACATGACCTCCTCATGGCCCATCGTCGCGGGGAGGCCCCAAGCATCTCCAACTTGTTTCCCAAAGTAGCTGCCCGCAACTATATCACAGGCATCCCGACCCTGGGTCACCGTGCGAAAGGCGAAGATGGACAGATGCTCGATGGTAGAGGCGACCTTGTCTTTGAAAGCGAGGACGGACAATCTCACCTCGTCGTTCAAGTCAACCCCACCAACCCTGCCGTTCCTTCCTCGCGCGAGAAGATTACAAGACGAGCCAACAAGAAGGCCAAAGACCGATTGCCAAAGTATATGAGGGCGTGGCAGGAGCGCGCTCCTGACTGCAAAGTTTGGGGAATGGCGGCCTTGGTGCAGAATGCGAATCCCCCGAACTGGGGGTTTAGCCACATAATACCGAACGCCAAAATGCAGGAACCAGGGGTTCTCAAAAGGGAACTGCCCGTAGTTAAACACGAGAGGCCAGCCGGACAGCACCAAGACTCGGTACCCGAACATAATCAACCAATCCTCCCGGTCCCTTTCAATGAAGCCGATAATCCCCGGTTTGTCCAAAGTGAGAAGTTGCCGACGGCACAGCCACGGCCTCGCCATCATTAGGGTCTTATTATAGGTTTATTTCGCGCTGGATGATACATGAAAATGCCCTGGAAACTGCCCACAGCCGGATCGATCGACAAGATGTGGTGAAGGTCCATGGCAAGAGCAGAAGCCTGTTACTTTCGGGCATCCACCATCGAGCGTATCAATATCAAATTCGAGCTGGAGATATGGTGTTTCGTTTTGGGCAGCACACCAGCGAGCGCATACACTGTCAAACTCGGCCTGAAGATTTTGAATGAAAGTGGAATATGAAACCAAAGCCGGCGCTGATCAACGAATTTACGAATTCAAAAGTTCCCCAACAGCGAATGTTTTTTGTGGCAATGTACATTAGGTGTTATTGTGAGGTATGCATACGTGAAAGGGAAGTAAAAAAATTACTATAGTAAGTACAGGAAATTAAAGAGGGTATAATACATTGGGACAGAAGGACGGTATTAAGAGAAATGGGAAAAGTAGAGAAAGGTCCAAAGAACAGTTGCAAATAAGATACAAGAACGGTAATGAAAATCAACAGGAGACATAGAGTTTCTTACAAGCTAACCAGGAACGGTCGCTTGCTTCTCAAATGCCAAGTCCAAATGCCCACCGCGGCAATCGTCACAAAGAGTCCCAACACCATCGGTCCGGCAAACGAGACCGAGTGATACGTCCAAGCCTTGTTTGCCGATGCATCCTTGGCAGCAAAAAAGATGCACCAAGGGAGAAGCCAGACGAGATTGGTAACCAGCGAGCTGAAAAACCAGAGGTCGACGCGAGTGGCCAGCAAAATGGAAGCCAGCGGCATGGATGCCGAGAGCAAGATGTAGGTCCAGTTGAGAGAGTGGAACATGTTGGCGGCAAGGTCTGCGACGGGCGCGTTGCTGGACAGGTAAAAGGCTAAATTTCGAATGGGACCGGCGGAGAGAATAGTGTTGAGGATCAGTTCGATAACGAGAATGGCGACAAGAGCAATGATGCCCGGTCTTGCAAGATCTGATGCAAATGAAAGCCAAGTCAGTAAGGTTCTTAGCTGCGCATAATGTGTCACATATAAACTTACCGATAATGTCTTTATAAGATGGATTGGCTGACGTTAGGACGGCGGTTGAGATCACCACGGGGGCTTTCTTGTCGATTGAACAGACATGCTCGACATCAATGGTGTCATCTTCCAATTCGATACCAGTCTCTTTGGCTTCGTTGTTCTGGAGAGGGCCCGCCCGCCATGATTTTGGATCGCCAAACCGCTCGCGGAAAGCTCCCCACCGATGGCCCATCATGGTCACACTCGTCCGATCAAGGGCCAGCGCAGGCACCATAATTAAGCCCAGTCTGATCTTCTTGAAAACCCCGAAGGCGGCAGCATAAGGCGCACTCAGCGGCACAATTGCAGCGGCAAGCCAATGAAGAAGACCGTGGCGGAGGGCGGCTTCCACGACGGAAAAGTTGCCGGGGTGCAAAATGACAAGGACAGTGTGGAAGGTCGGAATGGGAAACTTTGTTCCGCGAGGCTTGATTTTGTAGACCAGATAGACAAAGTAAACGCAACCAACGAAAGCACCAAAACCATCACAGCTTAGTCGGATGGCTGCTTGTGTGTTGTACGTGGGGATGGCCTTGTCTACTCGGTATGGGGACAACAATGCGGCATCAAGAATAATGTTGAGGATGGTTTTGCAGAGGCTAATGACAACTGGCACTTCGGGGCGGTCAAGAGAGCGGGTAGTGGCTTCAACAGCGGCCTGAATCACTCCAAAGCCGGCCGCGAAGCTTGCAACACGGACAAACTTTGTAGAAGATGCCTTGATCTGTGTGAGGGTGTTTAGTATATATGTCCATCATGAACGTCGATAAATGCATCAAGCTGACTTACCGCGGATGAGAAAAATGGAAGAGCAAATCCCGGAGCGGCGATTGCCAGTGCCGATGCCCCAAAAATACCAGAAAATCCCTGACCCAAAACCAGCGTTGTTGCCAGTTGGAGCCGATCACCCATGGGTCTGGTCAAATCTCCCACCAAGAGATAGGCGACTCTCGAGAGTCCTTCAGTAGCCGTGTCCGTCAGGAGCGTCATCCACCCCCAAGCATCCTTGACCCTGACGCCCGACGGGTCGATCTGCCCGATCCAGAGTTTCTGGAGTGTGCCATAGAGTGCCGGGATGAGAAAGGCAATAAAGTTGAGGAGGAGGGCACCCGCAAAGGTGTTGCGCGCAGGGAACCGGAGCTTCATGTTGTGGGGTGGGTGTTGGACGCTAACAGGGAAAATCCTGCACTTTGTCCTCCTTTATATAGGCCTTCCCCAGGGGACCGCCACTATCCTCATTTCGAGAAAACTCCGACCAGACATCTTCCTCCCTGAAAAAGTTTTAATCAATCTGCTTTTCCCCGTGGGACCCCACGGGACGCCCGGCCACTTCCCACATGAAAAAACGTTAAAACCTTGCTTAAACGGAGGCTTTTTGGTGCGTCGAGGCGACCCGAAATGGCCCGTGAGAAAATGTCAGATCCGTCAACTTTTGCACTTTGTCCCGAAACGGGAAATTGGTGTCACGCATTAATGGCCCGATATAGGAAAGTGGTGCTGATTAGGATTTGGTGACCACAATTGTTGGGAAAGTGAGCTAAAGTGACACATTCTGGGAAGGAGGAGAAGGATTCCGAGAAGGTTTTCTGAGAAGGATACCATGCCCGATACAAGCGACAGCGAGGCCGATGGCTTCCTTCCTGCGCTTCCGCCGCATCTGGCTGCGCGGAGGAAGGAGCAGAAGCAGCAGCAGCAGCAGCAGCAGCAAGGCAGTGCAAGGCAGGGAGGCCGGCGAGTGCCAGGCCCCGCCATGCCTCCACCGGCAGGATACCAGCCTCCACCACCAGTCAACGACAGCGACTCGGAGGACGACTATGCACCGAAACCACTGCCAAGCCATGTAAACTTGGAAGTATGTGAGTATTGCATGTTACGGAATACGGGCATTATTATTTACCTTTAACACCCAGGAGGAGGATCTGAAACAGCGAATAGCGGCGGTTGAAGAGCGAGATCGTGAGGCCAGAGAAGCCGAGGAACGGCGAAAGCGGCCCGAGAAACTCGAAAGAGGCGATTGGATGTTGATCCCTCCAGAGCCATCCCGTCTCCCAGCTGGTATTTATTTGCCAATTTTACAAATGAGTGATTGGAAAAGTTGATGCGTATGACAGATCTGGGATCCATGACATCGCGACAGTTTCGTAAGAGTGCTGCGGGTAGTGGAGATGTCGACCAGTCAGGTTGGACCGAGACTCCTCAAGAAAGGGCCAAGCGAGGGGTAGAGAAGAGGAAGCGGCCAGCAGCCGATGAACCCCGAGAGCTCACAGCAGAAGAACGGAAAACCAAGCAGTTTGTCGAAGAATATAATGTAGGTGATGGTGGTTTGTGACTTTCTAACTTAATACCAACGCCCAAATCCACTCCAGGAGAAAAAACGCGGCAAGTCCTTGATGGACGAGCACATGGGAAAGGTTGCAACTTCTCGGTCTTATGAAGAAGAGGATATAAGCAAGCGAAAGTTTGATCGAGAAAAGGACTTTGCAACACGGAGGATCGACACGAAAAAGCGCTCCGAGATGGTCGATCAGGCCAGGAAACTAGATAGTAAATTCGGTCACGGCCGTAAAACCTTCTTGTAAATATGTTATTCAAACGAAAAGACACCCGATTATATATACGTATTGTGAGGCACTTTCTAAGCAGAGTAAAACTCCCGAACCTCCCGCGCCGGACCTTTGCCCTTTACTTTCTTGTTCTTTTGATCCTTGTACCAAGCCCGAGCTTCCTGCTTTTCCTCGGCCGTCAGTTTCCCGCGAGATCCAGCTACTTCAGAGGGCTCCATGATCTCTACACTTTCGTCCGGCAGTTCCGCCTTGTTTGAGTTCCCGTACTGGAATTCTTCAGCACCCGCCTTGGATTTGTTCTTCTTTTTTCCACCCATATTGCCCTGAGCTCGAGTCAGGTACGCCTAACGGTGCAAAGTGTCACTCCCGTCGTTTTCTGGTCATTGGCTGCGTTCAAAGTCCACCCAGGATCCCAGGGTCAGCTCGTTCGATTTGGTTCTCCACTGACGCTCCAACGAAAAACAAAGTTATCCTTGGGCAAAATTGTGGAGACATCCTTGTGTCACGCGTTGAGGTTGGCGCCACGTTTGACCAAGGGGATCGAAGCAGCTCCGTCTTTGGGGCCGCGAATCTTGGAGAAGATTTACACTTTGCAGTCTGATCATCATGTCCCTCGTAACTTCCTTCAACGCACACTTGTCGCGGCTGCAGACCAGTCCCACGCTTGTGTTTGTCAAAAACATAGTATTCCTCATAGTCTTGTACCGGTATGGCAAATCCATGGCCTTCAGAGTCGCCATCAAAGGGCCTACCGTCGCTGCAAAAGAATTGGTGGCGGCCGTTATGCAAGTATGTGTCATGCAGTGGGGTTATCTTCGAAGCAAGCATGTCTAATCATGTTATGCTATTTTGGTTGACGTGTACAGAAAATCATCACTGCATCAAGAAATGTTCCACAAGCGAATGCGCTCGTAAAGCAAGAGGTCGCGAAAACGGTGCAGGAAATTGAGAAAAAGATGATTACATACATGCCCGGCGAGAAGGTGTACCGTGCTTTGCCTTCCACTGGCCTATCAGAGGCAGAGGTTCGGAAAGAGCTTTTGAAGTACCAAAAAATGTCACACGTGGACTGGACCGAGGGCAAGGTGTCTGGCGCCATCTACCACGGCGGCGAAAAAGTATCTTCCCTCATCAATGACGCGTTTTCCAAGTTTACCGTCACAAACCCTTTGCATCCCGAAATCTTTCCCGGAATCCGACAAATGGAAGCAGAGGTGGTGTCGATGGTCTTAAACATGTACAATGCCCCGGGGACTGGATGCGGAAGCGTGACTTCTGGAGGGACGGAAAGTTTACTGATGGCAGTCAAGGCGTACCGGGACATGGCGCGAGACCTTCGGGGTATCACTGAGCCTGAAATGGTCATTCCTGTTACTATTCACGCCGCCTTTGACAAGGCCGAAAGTTATTTTGGTGTGAAAATCGTTCATATTCCATTTGAGCCCAAGACTGGGAAAGTAGACCTGGCCAAGGTCGCTCGAGCCATTAACCGCAACACAATCCTCATTGCTGGATCCGCACCCAATTTCCCCCATGGCATCATTGATGACATCCCGGCTCTTGCCAAGCTAGCCAAAAAGCACAACATTGGTATGCATGTAGATGCCTGCTTGGGCGGTTTCTTGGTCCCATTCATGGAAAAGGCTGGCTTTCCTTTGGAACACCCTGTAGATTTCCGCGTGGATGGAGTCACCTCCATTTCCGTAGACACGCATAAATACGGATTCGCCCCCAAGGGATCATCCGTCATCATGTACCGCTCAAAGCAGTACAGAGACTACCAATACTTTGTGACGACTGAGTGGCCCGGTGGCATTTACGCCTCTCCAACTATTGCTGGATCTCGCCCTGGTTCTCTCATTGCTGGGTGCTGGGCGGCTCTGGTCCATTTCGGCGAGTCGGGTTACGTACAGTCTACCAAGGAGATTATGCAGGCGGCCCGCAAAATCAAAAACGGTCTCAAGGCCCTCCCCGAGATTCGCTTGATTGGTGATCCCATCATTTCTGTCGTGGCATTCGAGGCAGTCTCCCCCTTCAACACGTACGCGGTCGCAGATTTACTCAGCCGCAAGAACTGGCATTTGAACGTGTTGCAAAACCCAGCAGCCATTCATATTGCATGTACCATGCTGACGGTCAATTCGGCCGACGCCCTCGTTGCCGACGTCAAAGACGCCCTGGAAACCCTTCGAAAGGATCCCAAGGCTGGGAATGGCGACGTGGCTGCCATTTACGGAACGGCGGCTAGTGTTCCAGATCGGACCATCATTGCGGACGTGACTAGAGGGTTCTTGGACGCTTTGACCAAGATATAGGCCTTTTGTAGTCGAAATTGAAGGGGTTTTATATGTCGTAGAGTAGTATATAGGATTAGGACAGGATACGCATCAATTGATCGCATAAATAAATATGTACAAGAAGAATCGTGAGGGGAAACCGTTGTTCTCAATCTTCACGAGGAATAGGTAGACCACTATGTGATGAAGAATTAGAACAGACTACTAGCAACAGTTCCGAGGAAACACTTTACCATGGTTGTATCATCTTTTCCAGCAACTCAAACTTCTTCCTCCCTATACTTTGGTTCTCGGCAATGGCATTGTAAGCAATAACCGTGTTGTGGCCAATAACTGAAGCAAATGTATCTCGGTGTTGGTTGACTGCCCACTCGCTATACATTCACATAGTTAGTTGCTTGGACCAAAAAGTCATTGGCGTGTGTACGTTACAATTTGTTGGTATCTGCGTGCCCAGTGCCTACATGCTTGGACTGCACTAGAATGGGCGGGTTGTCAGCCAAAAGAAAGGAGGGAGGGGGCACGATAGACTTACAGTGCTCCAGCTGGGCATTCATATTCATTGTTGCGGAAGACATGACTGCGGACTTTGACGAAGGATTGCACAATCTCTGAAGTTCTGAAATTCTGATGGAATTTGGGCAAACGCCAAAATCAATTAAACTCTATTGATCGTTATGAACTATCGAAATGTTTCTCATCAAACAGCCCTCGATTTTGCCAAAACCCTTTACCATAAGTAACAAGCAGCTCCTCCCCTTTCATAATCTTTCGATTCAGTACCCATACGCCCATTCGTATTTGACCACTCTTTGGACATCTATACGGCTCAAATTCTACATTATGTTTTTTGCCCGTACCCCGGAAGTCATTGATAAATCTTGCTTCATTGCCGGCCTTTTCGGCGTCGATGGACAAGTCTGTGTATCGGTCGAGGCAGATGATGTAGTCGCTCGTGGTGGAAGCAGTAGAAGGGCCGTGAACACAACCGATGTAGTCGAGGAGTAACTGCCTCGGAGCAAGATTTGATGCTGCGACCAGGCCGCATTGGCCTTGCGCTGGGTGGCCATCTTCGACAATTGCAGTAATCTTGACATTTCGTGATGGTCCTTTGGCCACATCCGAAAGGTGATCCCGAAATACGGTCTTGGTCGCTGATGGGGTGGTTGGGTGGTTGCGGACGGGCCACAGTCGGGGGCAATAAAACTCTTTCACATCTTTTGGAATGGCCGTAGACCAATCACACTCTTTGAGGTATCGGACTCCCTCGGGCCAATTTCGGGGGGTCTTGTCGTCCTTCATTACTTTCTGTAGCAAGATCTCGGCAAGCGCTGGATATACTGACAATGTGGCTCCGAAATCCGCGCTGAACAGAACCCTAGTCCCAGGCCCAGGGTCCCAACCAGTATCTCAGTAACGGTGCAAGGCCCTAGGGAGCATACATCAGCGGTCGTATCCAGAAACCCCGAGAATTGTTGGGCAGCATCCTGCATGGATGGAAAAGCTTTCAGCAGCTTTCTGAGCAGCTTTCAGGACTTTTGCCATTAAATCAAATTTGGGCAAATGGGTTCGGCCTGCTGACGCAATTGGCGGCGAATCGAATTTCGGAAACGTGGTGCGGTGGAGACATATAAAAACAAGAATGATTCTTTTACCCCCAAGATCAGTCGTCTTTATTACCAGAATCTAACGCAAGTCCAAATCCTTCATGAAGTTTGGGCGCACGCTCATCAAGTACCAAGTTCCGGAATGGGCGGCGTAAGTACGCGTCGCGTGAATCTTTATCTGCAGCAAGTCCTAAACAAAAAGCATTCCCGCAGGCAATATGTCTCGTACAAGTCTCTTAAACGTGAGATCAAGCACGCCAAGCTCATCAAGGATACCCACGGGGTAGACAGTGCCAGTACCCAAGAGGCCATTGGAGGTAGAAATCTGGGCATCATGGCCAAGACAAATACATCCCGTTGATAGATGTTTATTTTGACAGAATTTGTGAAGCTTTTCGATAGCGAAGCGAAAAAGGTCAACAAGTTTTGGACCAGTCAGAAGACGGCCACGGAGCGCAGATTGAGATTAAGTAGGCAACAATGATTTTCCGCAAATTTAGCGAGGCGGACAAACTGATGCTGCGCAAAAGGCAAAGAACGCTTGACATCATGTAACCCTGCGACACTACAAAGCGATGAGCTGGTGGAGACCATCAATGAGATCCGCATACAGCTATATCTAGTCTTGCGCTATGTGGAAATGAACCGGACTGGATTTCGTAAAATTCTCAAAAAGTGGGGATGAATTTGCGCTTTCCTCAGATCGTGTCTGACCTTTTGTTAGATTTGACAAAAAGATGAATTTGGACCAGAGTGATAGTCTGTGGACCAAACACGTAAGACACGTACGGTGCCACTGTCCGGATCTCAAACTAATCCCGTCGGCGTAGATTGCCGCGCTGCCCTTCGCTGCAGACACATCCATGGAGAAGTTACTTCAAGTGGTTGACGATATTGCCGAACAAGCAAACAACTTGCAGCAGTCTCCATCAAAACCGGATCACCTCTCTACTAATTCACCCGATGTGAGTTATTTACACTCGGCGGACGTGCAGTCCGCTCTGCAGATGGACAACGTCAATCACTTGGACCTAGTCATGCACAGACTATTTAACGTCGCGCCTGGCCAGAAAGCGAGCATGGAAGAGGTACTAAACGTGCAAACGATCTGTATCTCGTGAACGGATGACGAACACCTCTGACAGGAGAGGAGCGCTTGTAGCACCATTCTTCTCCACGCATGTCGGCGCAAGGCGATGAAATGCATAGAACATCTGCTTGCCAAGCAGCCAACTTTAGTTTTATCACCTTTGCCCGGTGATATCAACCAGAGAACCATTCTTCATCGGCTGTGCGTGTTGGGTCCAGGATTGGTTCGCTCTCCTGCAGGCGTCAACAACCCAGAGAAGGACGATGCGACGTTGCTACAACACATTCTGTCGAAAATCCCAATTAAGCTGGCAGAGGATGCACTTAAAATCAGGGATTTTTTAGGAAGGACACCTTTGCATTACACGGCTCTTTACGGGATGCCACAAGCTACAAAAGTTCTATTGGATTTCATGCCTTCGCAACGTATGCTCACTCGCGGGTGGGGTGACGATGATGGCCATACGCCGATCTTCTATTGCGTTGTTCGGGGCTTTGTTGACGTTCTCTTGTTACTACTGACGAAATGGGACGACGTTGATTCACTCGGAGAGGGTATGATACTGGTCAGCCTCTTCATAGCTCTTCCCTGTTGTTCACCATTCTCGTATAGGCTACGAGATAGCAACAGCTGAGCGACCCCCACACGGAGTTCATCAAATTAATCCGTACGAAAGTTTCCTAGCCCATCCTCCAATCACTCCAACGTCCTCTATGGCCGCACTGATGGATAGCTCACAAACATCTGATCGTAACCGCAACAAAATCGGTACCCCGCTAGCCCTGGCTTGTACATTTGGCTATACTGCAATGGTTCGAGTGTTATTGGAGCATGGTGCAGATTGCCATTTGGCAAATGAAGATGAAGAGGTGCGTGTGGGTTACACCACATTCACTGACCACTCGGCTGATCATCAGTCCCTATAGACGCCATTGCATCTCTGTGCAAGGGGCGGGCACCATGAATGCGTTGATCTGCTGCTGGGGCAGACTACAGGTGTTGCATGGAAATTGGCGGACGTAGATGCCAAAGATCGCGCTTTTGGCAGAACAGCATTGTTTTTAGCTGCAATGGAAGGCCATCAACTGTGTGTCCAATCGCTGCTTACAGCAGGGGCTTCAGTGACAGTACGCGATCTTGGTGGGCTCAATCCCCATGAATATGCAGGTACCATCACATAGTTTGGGCACTCTCCCATACTCTACTAAGAGCTATTGCGCAGTGTTTCGTGCGCACAATGAGGTGGCACGGCTTCTTCGTCCCCATGTTCCGCCATATCCACCAAAACCTTTGGTTAAGGGGATCAGCTCGGTTGCCCAAGCTGTTGTGGTGGAGCGCGCGTACGGTCATCGATATTTGAAGGATGAATGCATGATTAGAGTGTATTTAGGGTCGTTGGACTTGCGAAGACGTCACCCTCCTGTTCGCTTGGATGACAACCGTATACCAGCGCAGCTTGCACCTGGCACCTTCCGTCTAACAGTCTCGGCTTCGGCAGCACACGGGCCGCCTGCTGTTTTCGATTTGCCACTTCTGGAAACGGTAGCTGAACCCATCGTTTTTTACGCCAAGGATGTCGCAAATGTAACTCTGCAATTCGACATCAAACCTGCTTATGGAGAAGATAGCAAGAAATCTCGCTTGATTGGACGGGCCAGTGCGGTACTCTCAACTTTCAAAGCATCGTTGTGGCAGGAGAAAACTCCAATCGGTGGGAGTGTAGACGTGCCAATTTTGTCCGCGCAATCGTTGGATATTATCGGGACGATTACATTCGAGTTTGTTGTGGTTAAGCCCTTCCTTCATTCCAATCTCAAAGGAGACGAGATCAGAACTTGGAAATCGGATAAGACCAAGGTATACCATATTTTCGCATCCGATGTTCGATGTTCGATGTAGTAACGCCGATTAGGTGGTTGGACACCGAGGCCTGGGAATGAACAAAGCTGCGCTTGATGCGAAAAATGGAAAAGGTCAATTGCAGCTTGGCGAGAACACTCTTTTGTCCTTCATCACTGCGGGTGCCCTTGGGGCAGAGTACGTAGAATTCGGTATGTGAAATTGGCTGGTCAGAGTCGAGATTTCTCGAGTTTAACTTTATCTGGCAGATGTTCAGTTGACAAAAGATCATGTTCCAGTTTTATATCATGACTGTGCGTTTACCATTTTTTTACTCTGGCATCTCGGACTGACCTTGAATTGCATATAGTCCGCGTATGGGAAACGGGATACCACCTCCCCCTCAACAGTTTGACTCTCAAGGAATTTTTGAGCTTGCGACCAAAGGACAGACCCACACGAGTGGAATCTCCTGGAAATGGTCTTAGGAGACGCACGCAGAGCATGAGCGACGCCTCCGCTGAGGTTGTGCAGTCTGTTGCTGCTGAAAAGGAGTCTTGGCCAACTAAAGGGAATGCATCGGGATCTGTTCAATTACCGTTTACAACTTTGGAAGAAGCCTTGAAGGTAGAAGGATTATGTGACATTGCTATTCTTTAAGAGGCTAAAGGTGTGTTTGGCAGTCGGTTCCGACAAAGATTGGGTTCAACATTGAAGTGAAATACCCGAACCTGCACGAAGCCGAAGAGTGCGAGCTGCAAAATGCAGAAATTAATCTTTTCTGTGATAAGATCTTAGAAGTAGTATTCGAGTATACCGGCGATCGGTACGTCAATTGTTCACCCAAACTACCTCAGGAAGACGACTGAGACATTTCTAATTTCAGAAAGCTCTACTTTTCCTCATTTCAGCCTGAAATTTGCTGGATGCTGAGTGTAAAACAGGTAGTTTTCATCTGCAGTATTTGGTACATCGTCCCCTGGCTTAATTTGTCCGTAGAATCATTACCCAGTCTTTTTCTTGACCGACGGGGGCACGGAAATGACGTTCGATTCACGATGCAACTCGCTTCTGGACGCCGTACGCTTCGCAACGCGTGCGGGATGTTTGGGTATTGTCACCAAGGTGGATCCGATTTTAGAGGCGCCAGGACTTATCAAAGCCATCCGAGAAAGTGGTTTACTCCTTTTCACATATGGTGGACTGAATAACGAGGTAGAGAATGCAAAGCTACAACGAGACTATGGAGTGGATGCCATCATAGTCGACAAGGTCAAGAAAGTTTCTGCAGAGTTTCAAAAAGTTGTAACTACTCAGCCGTAAGACTTCTTTTTTTTTTGGCCTAGTCTGCTGCGCTAGATGGCACATTTACGTTTGGACTTAATTTTTGATACTCCATCTACATCTATATCTGAAAATTGCTTCTGCTTTTGGGTGCACTTTTCTGAGTAACTTAGATTTCCACACCCATTTTCGACAACATGAGTATACCACACATATCTTGTTTGCTGGTGCGCATGACAGATGGCACTGGAGACAACAGGCAGATATATCGGTCCATTAAGAGGGTCCGCATGATGTTAATGAGGCCAGATGATCTACGATACAAAAATACAACACCGCTCTCCTTGTCAGAGAGTTTTCATATCCTTCCACTGTTTCTGGCGTACCAGCTTGGTGCCCGCAACACGGTTGAACCAGGTGGTGTGAGAAGCTCCACCGCTCTCCGTAGTATCATCTTGCGGGTCCGTATGTGATCGGACGAGTGGTATATCGCTTCCAGACAGTGCTTGTGGATTCATGGGCGGGTCTAGCACGTTACGTGCAGGAGGCTGCTGCTCTGCTGCGCTGGGTATAGGAAACATGGGTTTGCTGGCACGGGTTCGGGAAGGGGGTCGAGGAGATTCATCAGAGCTGGTCGGAGGTGGTGTGGGCGCCGCTGCTCTCTCTGAATCACCCTTCGCTCGTCCTTCTGGAATTTGCTCTACAAATTTTTCCCGGTCGATGGGGCCTAAACTCTTTCCGATTGGAGGCAGAGGGGGGTTTTTTGATTTCGACTTCATCGCAGCTCCCCCTGCTCCACCTGGGGCGGAAGCTGCCACTGTAAGAGCATGCAGCTCTTTGGCATCCAAACGTAACCCGGCCACGGCCAGAGCTTCCTTCACTATTTTCCTCTCTGCCTTAAGATGATCGATCTCGGCCTGCTTCCGTTTGTTGTCATCATTCAGACGATCTAGTAGAGCGGCGTATTTCTTCCTCTGTTGATCCAGTAATATATACAGCTGCGGTTCGGAGACACTGGCGTCGTCCTTGTCATGGGATATATGACCATTTGTTCCTCCTTCCGCAGACCGTCCTTCATCGTTCGGTAATCGTGCCCGCTGCGACATAATCGTTTTGACGGATTCGGCTGTCGGTGCTTCTTGTCCGTTCTGACCAGTAACGAGCCTCATAGAAAGATCTTGTGAAAGAACATCAACATACGTTTGTTATTTTTTCAGGCCACAAGGAATCTTGCTTACCTGCGCAAACTGTCTGAAGTCTGTGAATTTCTGCATGTAAGCCTTGCAAGACAGAAGAGTGCTCCTTCTGTATGTACTCGATCGTCTTCTCCAAGGACGTTACATGTGCTAACGTCCGGGCATGTTTTTGCGGACTTGGCCCAGCACTACATGCTTGACGTGCAGGGGCTGGATCGAAGGACAGAGTAGGTTGTTGTAGTTGGAGTCCAAGCTGACCGAGAGCTATCCGAGCAGAGTTGTAGGAAGTCGGTTGCTGTTGTTGTTGGGCCGCAAAGTCCATGGGGCCACCATAGTAATGAGGGACAGGAAGGGAGGCAGGGGCAACAGCTGCCGGCATTGACGAAACAAAAGCTACTACAGCTATTAAAAATTATGTGGAAGATGGATTTCGTTGACAACAAGATGGCTCTACAGATGCAAAATCATCAATCTATTTTAAGCAGGTATTAGGAAGATGATAGTGACTGGTCACCACAATAAGGCAAAACAAACAGGTCTTTGGAAGTGGGTGGGCTTTTTGTCTCCGAGCTGCTTGTGGTTTATCACATTCTTAATTCCCCCTAGCTGGTTTATGGCACCGCCCTCACGGGCATTTCAAGGGTTCAACGGCAGGGTATGCTGCTGCAAAATCGGCCCAACGGCAGTGAAAATGCAAATCCCGACTGCTTACGAAGTGGCGAGGAGTGGCGAGGTGGCGGGTGCAGCACCGAAAGATTCCTATAACGCGCAACCAGGAAAGAAGGTGAGCCTGCAAAAACAAGGAGCGACATCAACCACTCCCTTGACCATTGCCGAGACTGCTGCAATCTGCCGTCGCGCCTTACTCACCTACCCATCCTGCGAAGCGTTGCGAAGCGTCGCGCGCCACTGAATCTAGGGTCTGAACCCCTGACCTCCGATTGAGGTTTGAAAGGTTGGCTCATCGTGCTCTCGCGTTTTTCAACGGGCGATATTGTTCGCGTATGAAAGACACTGGAACTGAGCAAGGCACTTTTCTTTCCATTATATCCCAGTAGATAAATACCGGCACAATGAGTACAGACTATGGCGATGTGGACAACTGGATATCGGTTCTGATGTCCTGCAAGCAACTCGCTGAAACGGACGTCAAGAAATTATGTGATAAGGTAGGCAGTCGGTCTTCCAGAAAATGGTGCCGGATGGCTCCTTTAGGCCCTTATGGCATATTTAGCAGCGCATAATTTTTTATCGAAATTTTTTCAGGCCCGTGAAATTCTTATGGAAGAGTCAAATGTACAACCGGTGCGCTGCCCCGTCACTGTTTGCGGAGATATTCACGGTCAATTTCACGACCTTATGGAACTGTTCCGCATTGGAGGAAATTCACCGGACACGAACTATCTTTTTATGGGAGACTACGTTGACCGTGGATATTACTCCGTTGAAACGGTGACACTACTTGTTGCTCTCAAAGTGCGGTATAAGGACCGTGTGACTATATTGCGAGGAAACCACGAATCTCGGCAAATTACCCAAGTATACGGATTCTACGACGAATGTCTCAGGAAATACGGAAACGCCAATGTCTGGAAATCATTTACCGATCTGTTTGATTATCTTCCTCTCACCGCCTTGATCGAAGACCAGGTATTTGTTGTTTGGAGAGTGGCAAGAGATTGTTGGTGACTGACATCCTGTCTAGATCTTCTGCTTGCACGGCGGCCTTTCACCATCCATCGATACCCTTGATCACATTCGCTCTCTTGACCGTATTCAAGAAGTCCCGCACGAGGGTCCAATGTGTGGTAAGTATTCACAGCCATTCCATTTTGCCTAAAGTCCTCTAATTGGGCAATTCTTTTCTTAGATCTACTTTGGTAAATTCCTGAGTAAGCTAAATTCATAAGTCGAAATTTACTAAATTTCATAAAAGGTCGGATCCCGATGACCGTTGCGGTTGGGGAATTTCTCCACGAGGAGCTGGATACACATTCGGCCAGGACATTTCGGAAGCATTTAACCGGAATAACGGCCTGACTCTAATTTCGCGTGCGCATCAGCTCGTGATGGAGGTATGAGGACCTTCGTTGGTTTTTCACGGGAACGATCATCTCAGACTTGTTGAAGGGTTATAATTGGAGTCAAGACAAAAACGTTGTGACAATCTTCAGTGCGCCCAACTACTGTTATCGCTGTGGAAATCAAGCTGCCATTATGGAAATCGACGAACACCTCAAGTACACTTTGTAAGTTTCTCAGAGCTTGCGGACTTGTTGTCAGTTACTGACAAGAAACGTTTTAGCCTACAATTCGACCCCGCCCCGAGACGCGGGGAACCTCATGTCACTCGTCGGACACCAGATTATTTCCTGTAAAGTTTTTTTTTGCTTGGGGTAGCGTTGGTATCTGTCAGTTTGCAAATTGCCCAAAAAATTGTGGAGGGACGTGTCACGAGATACTAGCTTGTTTATTTCTTCCGCCTGTTCACACGAATGTACTATGTATGATAGGATTTGTGCGAACGATCGAAGGGTTGTTGGACGACCTAGCTGATTAGTCACTTATTTTTGGTACATGCACATGAGGAAGTCGCCTTAGTCGAGTCACAAAATGCAGACATCGTCCGGCAGGCGTTTGCATATCAACTCGGATCTGGTTGCCATCAGTAATCTTTAAGTGTCTCTGTATTCCCGCTGCAGCGGCACGTCTCATCGAATATCCTTGGTGCTGTAACTTCGGCTGTTCCATGTGATAAGTGAGCTTGAAAATTCAAATATTCATGTTTCGTTAAGTAAATTATGGTACAATCAACCCCCACACCCCCACAGCACCAACGCAGAAAGCCAGATAACAGAATCCAAAATTACAGTATATTCCGCAGAACCAGCACCACTAAAAAACCAATCATCAGAATCAGTCCAGATTCGCACATGGATCAAACCAAACATACCTGAATCTCCCCGTAAAAACATCTTTGATATAAAGCGGTCCTTGTTGATGGGTTTGGCTTTCTTTGCCCCCTTCCCGCTTCTTGGTGTTTCCGTCCACATTTCCTTCACATTTTCCAGAACCATGTTGCAGTGGCGATCGCTAACAGGAAGGAGAATCAAGATAAGTAATTTGTTCGAACCCTCGATACTATGGATGTCGGACAGTAAGCCATTTCCACCTGTTTCTTGACAAAGAACCACTTCTACGCTTCGCTTCGCCCCATGTTCGAGCATTCCCCAAGGTTCTCCTCTCGTCAAACTCTGCGCTCAAGTCAACTTACAATGCTTTAACTCGGGCCAGCAACTTTCGATTGTTTCGGCACATAATCAAAATCTGTGAGTTGTTCTTTACTGACTAAAGAGGGAAAAGTTGTCCATTAGCCCGCCGTAAAGAGCATCAAACATAATCAATGCCAAAAATTGTATACCTGTGTGAGCACCGACAAAGGTCCCGTTTGAAATTCACTCTCCTCCAGGGCAGCCAATTCGGCCTCGGTCATCTGGCTCTTTGTTTTCTCGGACATGTTGTCGGTAGTGTGCTATGGTATCTTTGACAAATATGGGTTCTGAGTTCTGGGGGCACTTTTCGTAACCTGGAGACGACGAGAACGCCAAATTAACCCTACCAGTTTGACATCAACATTTGAGCACCGGAATTTCTCACAACACACTTATGGACCACCCCCCGCAATTCCGAAACGTACAAAGGACTGTTCGGCATAGCCATGAAGATCTGAAACGGCATCGAGAGACCTGGCGGAAGCTTGCAGATGAAGGCACAATTTATGCTAATAGAGCCGTCAATATTGTTCTAAGAGAAAAGTAAAATTTATGAGTTTGACAAAAAGTTCATTGGAATTAGTCTCTTAAAAATGATACAGAAATGCCTTGGAAGATGCACTATGGAAACCGGAGCTGGCTGATTTTATTTCACCAGGCGAAAGCTCAGAAAAATCGTCGAGCCTGGAGTTGGCAGGAATCAACAAAGAGCTTTCGGAAATCATTGATAAGATGGTGGGTGCGTATCATTTAGAGAATCAGGTTCACGTTATTGAAGGCAAACGAAGGGCACCCTCCTACTAAAAATGAAGAAAGCTCATCTGCAGGTGGAAAAATGCTTCGACGACACAATAAATGAGACGGGTGAGGATTATGCTTACAAGATACCCCTCTTCCGCCATTGCACGTTGGAAAGACATTGTGAGTTCTCATCGCTTGGACGGTCGACAAAATCTCACATATGCTTCGAAAAGGCTCCAACATTCGAAGGTTGGTGGACATGTACACCCAAGATCGGTGTTTGCGGCAGTGTATCGCCCATGAGCTGAACGATCTACGAGATCGGCGCGAGGCCATGTTCTACATAACAGCTTGGTTGCAAGATCCATATATCGATGAGAGGCTTCTGATGGAAATAGACGAGATGTGGGAAATAGAAATGGAGACTGGTTCCGTCTCTTGAGATTGAGCAACTTTACAAAATCAACGATCTACAATTGGATAGGACATGGAAGCGTATGACGAGGTCAATGCGACTTTTGTGAGAAAAATTGGGCAATAAAATTCCCAGGCCAAACGACCACCCAACCGCCCAAGAAAGTCCCAGACTTCAAAGACTAATCGTATCGCTTCCTCAGCAACCGACGGATGGATCGACCTTCGTGTTCAAAATCAGTGCCACTAGGGAGATTGAAGTCAGCGCGAGCTTCTTGAATCAGTGCAAAATTGAATTACTCACCAATCAAACCGTAAAGACCCAGAACTTCGGCGAAAATGAGAATCAAAATCATTCCTAAAATAGGCGAGATCAGTAAAGATGGCCTGATACAATTGGGCTAGCAAGACATGGGTACGAACCGACGAAGAGCCGAGGTTGCTGTGCTGTACCGCGGACACCGGCATCACCAACGATTCCAATGGCAAATCCAGCAGCCAAACCGGAAAGACCGACCGACAGACCAGCGGCCAGTTGAAGGAAACCCGCAAACAAAGACATCTTGGGTTGTACTAAAGAATATCGCAATTGTTAAAATCCACCGACGTTTGTCATCGTAACATAAAATTTGACTTACATCCACCGCTGACAAGCACGGAAACGACCAAACCGTAGATACCAATAATACCGGCCTGCACCAGATATTAATAATTCGTGAATCGTGCGTAGTAAATTAAGGTCCACATACCATGACAACTGGCACAATGCTCTTCATGACTAGCTCAGGTCGCATAACACCCATGACAGAAATTCCAACACCGGACTTTGCGGTACCGTAGGCAGCTCCAAAGCCTAATGATTACCAGGGGAAAAACTGTGAGCTTCTAGATCCCCTCTATAGAACGATCATCATTTTGTTCGGCAAGGGACTTACAGCTAAACACGATGGCAGCGGTGCAGCCCATCGCGCCGAAAAACGGACTGCGTGGCAAAGAGTCAGCCCGCGCTCTACAGGTAGTGAGGAAGAAGCTCTATATTATACCTGTACACGGGGCATCCTTCAGTAAAAGACATTGTCGGTGAGGTAGACGAGAGGGATTAGGAAAGCGGTTGGTCTGAACGCGTGCTGAGGCAGGCAGATGCTGAGAAACAATCTGTAGACGAGCGATTTTAGAAAAACAACCGCTGGGAAGTTGCGTATAATGCCCGGCAAGTGGGCTTATGGATACGTACGAAGAATGAACCAGATGAGACGGTCCTGAAGGTGCTCCTAGATGAGAATCACAACTCCGCGTTGGGCTCGTCCTGACGCAAAGGGCAGCGCTTTGAGGGTCGCCCAGCCACTTGGGGGGCTTAGTGCATACGAGTTTTGGAATTTTGGATTTTATCGGAAGGTATGCTTCCAAATCTTAAAAAGGCTGTGATAAAATAAGTTATACTATGTGAAGGGAAAGACTATCTTTTGAACTCGAGCACAAGCTCGCAATGGTCTGTGTGTGGGAAAAGATCCACTGGTTGGGCACGCACGGGTTGGAACGGCTTGCCCTCAAATTTGTTGGATGTTGGACGACAAAGGCTACGATGAGAGTATGAAAGTTAGTCGCGGAACAAGAACATGTATATCCGATGGATACTCACTCTGTAAAGTTGGTGCACGCCTGGTTGGGATCGCAACTGACGTAAATGACGTTCGATATCCGCTTACACGCGCGGACTGCCTTGATGACATCCGCGTGCACTCCACTTCGGGGTGGATCAAGTACAGCGACAACGTTGTCCTGTGGACCGACGTGTTCCTTCAGAATGAGCTTAATTGCCGCTTCTACCTTATTGGCGTAATACGAGACATTGTCCAGATGATTCCGCACGGCATTAAATTCAGCATCGGCAATAGCTTCCTTGATGATATCAACGCCAACAACTTTCTTTACGTGCGAAGCCATTGTCAGACCGATGGTACCGGTTCCACAACACAAGTCGAGTAGAATTGTGCCGGGGGCGGCTTCCTGGGGTTCTGCGCTTCCATCGGTATCTCCGGCAGCCAACAGCTTGGGTTCATTCGACTCTAATGATGCAGCAGGCTGCAGTTTGTCCAGTGCGCACCAATCCCGGACGAGCGAGTAGAGCTTCTCAGTTGCCGGGGTATTGATTTGGAAAAAAGCAGTGGGCGAAATTCGGAAGGTCAATCCCAACAGCTTCTCATGCACAAACCCTGATCCATAAACAACCTTCATCAGCGCGTCTTCGGGAAAACCGTTAAATACACCTTCCCACTCTTGAACCAGAAGGGTAGTTGCCAGCGGATTCCCGTCGCTTGACTTTGCGGCCTGCATGTGTGCTGAGAGCTCTGATACGGCAGTTTGTATTTTGTCCGCCGGGACGTCTTTAGGATTGTATTGAACAATAACCATGTTTTCTCCGGTGGTATGCGTTCGCACCAAAGTCATTCGCCAGAATCCTTTCTTTTGGATTCGATCGTAAATATCCAGATCTGATGCCCGCAGAAACGTTTGCAACGCAGCAGCGATGTCTCTAGCAGCAGGCGAGACATGCAAGCTGTCGGTAGGAGGCAAGACATTGACAACGCCTTCCTTAAACAGCCCCAGTAAAAAGCCCACGCATTTCTCACCCTTGTCGTCCCAGCCAAATGTGAACTCGCACTTGTTCCGATAGAACTTTTCAATGGGAGACGGCATTATCTCGAGAAGAGGACATGCCATGTTCTCGTTTTCAGCGGCTGCCGTTCTCAGCCATGCCAGTTGAATAATGGCACGATCTTCTGGTGACATTTGTGGCGTGATGTCGAGTGTCTGCGGCTCTGGACAACCGGCTCGAAGATACTCTTTGGTCAAATACCGGGTCATTTGTGTTCGAAATTTGACCATGGCGGAACGCAGTTTCTGTTGCTTGCCCTTTAGCTGTTCAGAATACGCTTTCCTCCACAACGGTGTGACCTGATCGGCGAGCCTCTCTTCGGTTGTTCGGGTATCATCCGCGTTACTTGCGGCTACATCTCTTTGACTTCGGCCCCGCATGTTTGCCATTCCAGATCTTGCGTGCTGGACGGCATCACTCACCGTCAGCTTCTGATTCTTGAAAACTGCCCCTTCCAGTTTCGCTTTGGCAGCAATTCGCGACTCCTCCGTCATGAAAGAGAGATATGCATATTCCCAAGTAGGGGCCTTCTTGACTTGAGGAATCTCTTCCACCCCTTCCTTCGTGCAAATTTTGAGAATGTCCTTCTTGCCACAATGTTTAGGAAGATTGTCAAGGCGTAATCGTGACCTGCTATCAGCATCTGGTGCTTTCTCGACTACTGGCTTATCGTCGACCTTTGTGCCCTAGACAATCCAGCAATCAGATTTGTTTATACTTGACTTGGTACATGGCCCAGGCCAGCTATTTACCTTCTCGTCTGCAGAGTCGCTCGCCGTTTTTATCCGTTTTGTCGGAGAGTCTTCTTCACCTGTTGTTACATGACCTGAACCAGTTGCTTCCTCCGGTTCTTCTCGTTCCCGCTTGGCGGAGATCAACTCAGTCATGATTGCGAATTCAGATGACACTCGTTCAAATTTCGTTCAAAATTTCTCAAACAGCACAAAATCCAAACGTGGCGCATGAGGTCGGACCTGAAGGACCTCCCCAAAATAGGTTTTCAACGAGGAAAACAAATAGTTCGATGTTTGCAAAGGACAAGCATAGCCAGTTTATTATTTATGGGCTGGTATTGGACCAAAAATGAAAGCATATAAAAGGTGGTGGGAAGCTAGACGAGCAGATTTGGCAAACATCAGGAAAATCTGAATTTTTTCGGCAGCTATTATCTTTGAGTCCTAATGGATTTCTCGGGAAACGTTCGAAATGGACCTCCAGGTCTTCCTGTAAGAAGCATTCCCCCAGAAAATCAATCGCAACGCGTGAACACGCCTTCAAAGGCACCAGTCCCTCCAACGCGTCCTGTCCAGAAGGAAGTGGTGCCGGCTCTTCCTACCCGACCAGCTGCGCATGCGATGCCCGCAGCAAGTCAGGGCACTCATAGCCCCAGTCCTCCCAAACCTTCGCGATCTACTTCTCGCGATAACCTGGGGTCCGACATGAGCAACCCGCCTGTTCTTCCCACGCGACCTGTACAAGCAACTCCTCCCCCGTATTCGTCGTCTAACCCTTTACCACCTCCCCGGCCTGCAGCCAATCCTCCTTTGCCACCACGATCTGCTCCTAACCCGCCTTTGCCTGCTCGTACTCCTTCATTTGCTTCCAATCCACCTTTACCCGCTCGGACCCCTTCACCCTCAATGCAGGCTGCTGCGCATGTTGGAGCTGCCCCGCCTTGTCTTCCTTACCGTACACCAGAGGCAGCTTCCATCTCACCTATACAGCCACCTGCTGTACGCAGGGCTGTTGCTGCTACGCCCCCAGTAAATGTTTTGCCCGCGAGACCTCCATCCGGAGCGACTGGGGCTGCTGCAGGCCGCAGTGTGCAGGTCGTGCCGCCGAATAATGGCAAATCTGCAACCGTCGCATCAGGTCCTGTTGTAAGCCGCAACGAACTGAGTACTGGGATGAGCAATGACAAGCCAGGACAATCTCCAATCAGTAAATTTGCTGGCATGCTAGCGTCAGCAACGAACAGTGAGCCCCGGAAACAGGCCGCGACGCCAGCCCCTAGTATCTCCCCCGTTAAATCACAACCCGGATCCAGTATGTCCCCCGTCAAGTCACAGCCTGCATCCAGTATATCCCCCGTCAAGTCACAATCCGGATCCGGTTCTTCAGCGTCCACAGCAGTCACGGAGCAAGAGAAGGTGTTGGCAAAATCAGTCGCGAAGGCAGCGATGGCAAACCCCCAACTGGCTAGTCAGGCGATATCGTATATGATTGCCCATCCGCCTACCGAACAACAAATCCAGATGGCGCGCCAGGTTGCCGCGTCAGTAGATCCCAAAGTGGCTATGGCCGCTGGTAAGTTCATGCTGAAGAACTTGTCACCCGTCGCTGGGTCCATTCCAAAGTAATTTATATTCGTCTATGCATAACATCATGATGATTGGGCTTCGTCTAGTCAGGCGAATTTAGATAGACGCGCCATATGTACTTTTGGGCCAGCTTAGTCTATTTAAGAATTTTATGTCACAAAAAATGATCGTGAGATCAGTTATCCACATTAATGCTCCCTCCCAAAGTGGGTCGATTGGAATTGCCGGAGGACCCACTCTGCCCTCCGTTTGTCCCACTGGATCCGCTTGTTGCACTTGCACCGGTGTTGCGCTTGTTGTGCTGAAGCCAAAGTATATCCAGGACCAAAAGATTGACCGTGCATGCTACCATGACGAGTATGAAGATGATCCTCCAGCGCCGGAACTTTGTGGATAAGATCGCAAGTTGCTGCTTGCATAGTGCCATTTGGGCATTGCCTTGAGCCTCAGCATCGAACGAAGTGGATGAGCCGCCGCTTGCTGAGAATTTCGAGCTTCGTAAGACGTTAGATGATGACGATTCAAATGCATCAGTGCCGGACGACTTCTTCTTTGGCCCCAAAATTTTGATAATCAGGCGAGGAATCCATAGCATCATTTTGACTTAGCAGACCTTTGGTGGTAGTTATAAAGTGCAGGTTTGCCACAAAGTTACAGCCCTCTACATTTTCCCGAAATGCAGCTATCATGCAGGACAAAATTGCTATTATGTCCTTTGCGCGAAACAGTTTCAACGAATTTGGTGTTTTATGGTTAACCTTATTGGACTGCATGCAATGCAACGTTAATGACGCCCACGCACTGAAGCTTCGAATAAGCCATTAGAAGTTTTGCTGTTAGCATCCTGGTTAGCACCGTCACTTCAGGAAAGGCGGCTTTCTTGGAAATGAAGCTATGGTATTTTCCATTTCCACGTATGAAGCAGAATTTTTTTAAAAGGTTAAAGTTCAGTCTCGTCCGTTTTGATCGACGCCTTACGTTCTTTTGGCTGGCAGTTTTAGGTTGGTCAGCTCCTCCGCCCAGACTACATGTAGCGGGACTCGCGTTCCTGATTGATCTACTTCTTGTCATTAATGCCAAATTGCAACTGTCTTCCCAAACCACTTGGGCAAAAACAAATTATGGAGACGTATTCGAATAATTCAGTCAGGTAGTATCTTTTTGCAGTGAATCCCAAGGCAGGATGGCTTCTGAAGTGTTTGCTAAGCCACTTTTCCCACGCTTCGAGTATAGCAATTAAGAAGTGTCAAACTCGCGTAAATACCTTGCTGGGTCCATTTTTGATCTTCAAGATCACTCAGAAACAGTTCGTCCAGCCCTCGCCCGTGTACAAATCTGATCCTTCCCTTTGGCATTTTGATGTAATGCGGATCCGACTTACCCGCTTTGTCCGCTCAGTGTAGCAGTACGACTACCGCAATATAATGTATATCTGATGGACTGTTTTTCGTTAATCGCCACTGACAAATGGCAGCAGCGGCGTGGTATATGCGGTTGCAGGCCCGAAAGTCGGGCTAAAACGCGACAAGTATGCCAATAGACATTGCAAAATACATCCATAGGTTGGCAGATCCTCTATCAGTCCGTCTCCGCTATTGAGCTTGTAATCCATGTCAATTGATGCATGTCAGCTCAGTATCTTAGGGAAATCGAGGCCGCTCGCTACACGTACACGTTGTTCCGTTAGTACACCTGCTTGGATGCCGGCTTGGATGCGTACCCCTTGGATATTTCTTTCGTCCTTCATTTTGCATTGAATGCGAAGAAACGATATTGGTCAAATTTTAGAAAATGGTAGTCTTGCAAGAAACTTGTGGCGACGATTTCAAAACTCCGATTCAAAGTCGTACCATCTTTCACGTCATGTGACTCATTCGATCTTGAAATTTTGCCGACGTTCAGAGCTGGAAATTGGTTTTCAGGAATTGGACCTTACTTTCCCTAGACTATCGCAATCATGAGTGTATTCCTACTAGACTATGGTGCGGGAAACGTACGGTCTCTGGTCAATGCCGTCAACAAATTGGGCTACGAAATCCAGACCGTCAACTCCCTAGAGGACCTCAAAAAGGCCGACGTACGTTTCACTTGTTTGTTTATCCTGAGATGAAAGGTCCCTTTCTTACCAGATGTTGCTTAATTTCTAGCGTTTGATCTTCCCGGGAGTCGGCGCTTTTGGTTCGGCCATGGTTCGGTTGCGAGAAACCGGTTACGACCAGGCATTGAAAGAGTATATCGCCTCTGGGAAGCCGTTCATGGGTATTTGCGTTGGGATGCAGTGCTTATTTGAAGGCTCTGAAGAATCCCCCGGTGTCGATGGATTGGGTATAATACCCACAAAAGTTAGAAAATTCAACTCCGCAACCAAGTCTGTACCCCACATGGGTTGGAACAGCGCGGTTACGAACGAGGACAACATCTTGCTCAATCACGATGGACAGGATGCGACCCGATACTACTTTGTCCATTCTTATGCTGTCCCTTACATAGAAGAGTTAAATGACTGGACGTGCTCTACAACCACATACAAAGACGAAACGTTTGTCAGCTCTATCAGAAAAGGAAACGTGTTTGCAACCCAGTTCCACCCCGAGAAAAGTGGATGGGCAGGTCTTAAAGTTTTACAGTCCTTTCTTTCCGCTACATCAACACCTACATCCGACGTACTTGGTTCTAAGCCAACCGCTTACTCCACACGCATCCCCTCAGATCAGCTCACTCGTCGAATCATTGCTTGCCTGGACGTGCGCGCCAATGATGCTGGAGATTTAGTCGTAACAAAGGGGGATCAGTACGATGTAAGAGAGCGCTCAGAAGATGGCGCACCCTCAGAAGTTAGGAACCTTGGGAAGCCAGTCGATCTCGCGCGTCGCTACTTTGAAGAGGGGGCGGACGAAATTACATTTTTGAACATTACTGCATTCCGCAATCTTCCCCTCCAGGACTTGCCGATGCTTGAAGTTCTTCGACGCACGTCGGAATCAGTCTTTGTGCCACTGACCATTGGCGGAGGCATTCGCGACCTCAATGACCCAGAAACTGGGGCGGTTATCTCTGCTCTCGAGGTCGCTGGAGCCTATTTCCGATCTGGAGCTGATAAAGTTTCAATAGGCAGTGATGCAGTCTACGCCGCAGAAGCCTACCATGCGTCAGGTGGAGCGAATGTCAGTGTTCCATCTCCCATCGAGCAAATTGCTCGTGTGTATGGCTCCCAAGCAGTCGTTATTTCGGTTGACCCTCGTCGAGTCTACGTCTCATCCCCAGACGCCGCTCCAACCCACCACGTTATCAAAACTGATCTCCCGGGACCTCAAGGTGAACAGTACTGTTGGTACCAGTGCACCGTTCAAGGCGGTCGCGAAGGTAGGGATCTGGACGTCCGACAGCTCGTATCGGCATGTGAAGCTCTAGGAGCTGGGGAGGTTCTTTTAAACTGCATGGATCGGGACGGCACGAATTCTGGATACGATTTGGAGTTGATCCGGGATGTGAAAGCCGCTGTCAAGATACCAGTAATTGCATCAAGCGGTGCGGGCAAGGTGGAGCATTTCTCAGAAGTTTTCGACAAAACTGATGTCGATGCGGCTCTGGCGGCCGGCATTTTTCACCGCGAGGAAGTTCCCATTCAAGACGTCAAGAAGTATTTGCATGCAAATGGATACGAAATTAGACAACCAGGAATCCCTCCTATTATTGCCTAAAGTTTTGGACCCCTTTTTCTCCTGTTTCAATTAAACACCTTGTATTTAAAAATGATGGATCGCTCTTCACAACAAAAAACATATGTACAAAGAAATGGGTATCTAAACAGTCGCATCAGATTATCTACCCTGCATCAGCCCGCGCAAAAAATCATCCCCTTTACTAGACATTTTTCGATGCGAGTAATCATGGGATGAATGTGATGCATCTGATAACTGAGAGGAAGGACTTGTGAGAGACTGCGATGCGGTCTCCCACATTCTCGTATCGATTCGTCCAGGCTGTGACGACATGCCAGTTGGTGGAGGATGTGAAGGCTGCATGGGTGCCCAGGATGCTGCGCTAAAATTATTCACCAAAGGATCAAATTGCGGTTGACCGGGGGGTTTGTTCATGATTGGCGCTACAGCCGAATTGCCTATCGAGAAGGGATCATTGGAGGACCCTTGAAAGAACCCAGAGGAAGAGGGCATGGGTACCATTGGAGATGGTGCTTGGGGAGTTACCGTGCGAAGGGGTTTAGGAGGAGCAGATGGGTTGAACGCGATATTTGGAGTCTGTATATATGATGAGCTTGCGCTACTTGGGCTAATCATAGATGTTGCCCGTGGTGGTCCACTGGCTTGAGACATTCGGCGTGCACCTAGCCCGTCAAATCCAACTTCGGCTGACCCACGATTCCCGCTTCCACTGGACTGTCGAGAAAACCCAGTGGAGCTCTGCATATCGATACCTTGAAACTGCTGAACAAGATCAGCAACATTCTTGCTCTCCGTATCCTCAATCGACTCATCAGAGGAGGAACTAGAAGAATCGTCCACCCCGTCGTTTGCATGCCGAGCTTGCGCCCAGCTTTTATTTCGTGAGTGACCATGCCTCCGCTGGGGCGCATCGAGTTTGTTTAGCCGTATGTCACTAGCCGACTTAGTGAACGGTCTCGGGTTTGCGTAAAGATGTTGAGGTGGTACATATGGTTGAGGAGGTGTGGAAATGCGCAAGGATGACCCAGACTGACTACTGCCACTATGATCGCTGCCTCTGCGAGCATTCGGATCGAAAGGATCATACTCAAAGGGAGAGCCGGAATGCGAGGGACCCCTGGCATGACCTTGGGGTGGTAGAGAATTAAGTTGCTGAGTGTGCGGGTCCGCCACTATCGGGAATGGGTTGAATGGACTGATAGGCAGCGGAGTCGGTAGGGGAGCTGTTGAAAATGGGGAATGATTGAAGCCGGGGTTGGTATTGATGAGATTGGTCGAGGATTTGGGATCTGGGAATCTATTGAACAGCTCGGGAGGGGCGGTCAACCGGTTTAGCGCGTTCGTATCTTGGGCTGATGTAAAATCAGTGTTGTTAAAAAAATCTGGCGGGGCTGTCAGACGGTATGCGCTGGGGGGTGCTGAATTGTCACCAAATGGATTGTGGGCATTCGATGCCTGCGCTGGCGTGAGATTGAGTAATGAGAGACTTGGAGTGAGTTCAGTTGCAGAATTGATGTTGCTGATCGACGGGGCTTTTCCATGTCGTGGAGTTGGCCGACCTCTTCGCATCGGGGGGATTCCGCTCTGAGACATCTGACCCATGGTTGGCGTGTCAGAGAACGACGGTGACGAAGACCCTACGCTCAGTAGAGACTGTGATCGACTGCTGCTCGTAAGTCCAACTTCTGCGTATGGTGATGCTGGTAGTTGCGTCGGTTGGGGTGGGGTGGCTGTCCTCAAAGCAGGAGGTTGCGCGGATCCGTAGCCAGAAGTTGGTGTTTTCTGAGGTTGATAAATTAAACCCGATTCCAATCTTTGCGATTACAACCACGATTGCTTACCATCCGCAAGTCACAGGGCAAACCCCGCAAACGGCAAACAGTGGAATAAACGTGATAAATATCGGCCCGTCCCCCAACATCGGCAACTAGCATAGACTCTGCGTTTCCTTGGTTAATGCGACTCTTGTTGGTCATTGCAGAATCGTTGGATCATACCTATCAGTGACTGCAGATTTCGGGAATACGATGGATGGGATGGCATAGTATATCGTACGTTAATGATGGCAAGCGTTCCAGTGTCCTCGAATGGGGTTGTCTTTAAGGAAATTATGGTCAGCCAAAGTGTCAAAGATGCCAGCCTTGGTACCTACAAAGTAGCACAACTTGTAAAGAAGGACACCAAGAGCCTAAACAGCGTTTCGTTAGACTTCTGGACGCAATTAATAAAAAGACCAATAGCGACTCACCCACATATCCATCTTCTCCGTAAGTCCTCTCTTCTGGTATAGATCGCACAATTCAGGAGATCGGTATTGTAGTGTGGTATGCCTCCCAATCTCGTCCTCCAAAAGTCTGATGTCTTGACCAGTCATTGCGGTCCCTGGAGGTATGTATTGCGTAGTGGCCGAACCAAAGTCGCAAAGTTTGTACGTGCCATCATTGGCAATCAATACATTCTCAACTTTAATGTCGCGATGAATAATGGTTGGGTTGCTGTAGTGCATATGTGCTACTGCCTCGCAGACGTCCGAAAAGATTGCCAGAACTTCTGCTTCGGTCAGGCGGTTGCTTAAGCGTGTATTCAAGAAGTCTACGAGATGTCCTCCTACGTCAAGAGAGTGTTAGCTTCCAGTCAAGGCGAGGACGATCGGCAAGGCCCACCTCGGCAGTATTCCATAATGATGAAAACTTCGTACCCTGAGCGCATCCTTTGAATGGAAGAATCAAAGTACTTGACAATGTTTTTGTGGCCATTCAATTGTTTCTGTGTAAAAGTTATACTCAAGCACATAGCCTTTCATTGAGATCCAATCGCGCATACCATAAATTGAATTTCTTTCTCCAAGCCCACTAAAGCCTCCTGGTCGGGGCATGCAACCCGCTTCATCACAGCCGGAAGCTGATCATTTCCCACCAGTACCACGTAAACATGCGCAAATCCTCCTAAAATTGCACTTTCAATATATGGACGAGCTGGCTTGTACAGTGCGTCTCTACTGACCCTGGGCCAGGAAGCGTTCGACAACAACTTTGCTGGCATTGATTGACAATACAGTACCGGGGGGTATGGAACCTGAAGGGGAGCTCTTAGTAAAGCGTTGTAAGATATGGCAAGAAAGATACCCTCCAAGTACTTACCTGGAGGTCCTTGGTTGGCTGCTAAATTTGAAGCTGACTGGCGATGAGCCTGGGAGTGAGACAGACGCGAAGGCCCTGCAGCCGTACTCGATACGGGCGATGCTGCCGCCGCCTTTGACGACGAAAAGAAGCTGCTCATCTTGGTGGAATCGTTCTGCTGCAAAACGCTGAACGACGCGCTGAGTTTGAGTCGAGGCTGGCGCCTCACTGGTTGACCGCTGTGACCTCAGCACCTGGTTGGCCGTTCCAGACTGGGAATTCTTATTCAAAGCAGCAACAAAACTGGAGAAGATCTTTCTCGGCTTTGTCTAAAGTTTTGAGGCTCTATTGGCGGATTTGGTCGCCACTGTCCGTTCAAGTTTTCGGCTCAAGTATGCTTCCAAAACGCACTTGGTCTCAATCACTTTACGCACAGGAAGGACCTACCAGGGACCTACGTTTTCATTTTCTGATACGTTCTTTGGATTATTCGACAGTGTGAATTAAAATTTATGTTCTTGTTCATTCTGCACTCGAAAGGCAATGCGTATCATGATCAGTGAAACCCCTTTGTTTGGTTGCAAGGACGTCCCATATGTTTGTGTGTATGTCACAGACGCACCCGCAGACGGTCCAGAAGCTTGACTGGGCTGCACTGAGTATTTCGAATTTGCTATATGGAATGCCTGTGGGTTCGTAGGAAGGAAATCCTCCCATTTACCCTTAAAATTCAACCTTAAAAGCTGCTCTACCGGTAAAGGCTGACAAAGAGACTTCCACTGTAAACTGTGTTTACACTGTGAGAGTCGACTTCTTCATGATATCCACGGCGATTTCCCAACTTCCTAGTTTGCGTGACATAAATGGAGGGCAGAGTAGCGCCCCATCTTCGCCACTATTGGCAACCCGCAAGGTGGAGGTGGGGGGTGAAGCGCACATCACGATTGTGAGGAAGGGAGCATTAAAATCAACAAAAGCTGGAGGAGAGTATACCCTCGATGGCTGTGCTCCGGGAACACGGCATGGGTCACCTATCGCCTCCTTGGAAAGACTGTCCAACCTGCCTTCGAATTCCAAACTTGCACTCTCATTAAATACCCAGGGTGGTGAAGGTCCTCTCTTGAAAAGTAAAACAAAGTCCGCCGTTCGAGTTGATCGCCCAACCTCCGCAAAGAAATCCAGCTCCCGATTGTCCACACCCGCGAAACAGTCTAAACCGACATCTGCTCGGCCCACCAGTGCAGGGAAGAGGCCTGGCAGCGGTGGGAAAGTTTCTGCAACCGGACCTAAACGGAGCAAGAGCCCATCATCTGCTGGCCGGACACGAATCGGCAGTGCAAAGAGCTGGACAAAACCGGGAGCATCGCCGAGTGCCGCGGGGACGGGCCAAAAGCTCAAGATAAAGAAACCAGTGGAGGTTCCAAAGCGTCCCCTGACGCTGAAAGAACAGCAACTTTTAGAAGCGTGTGATCGTGGAGATCTTGACTTTGTAAGTCACCTGGTTTGCAAGTTAATGATGTCTTCTAAAGACTACATCCCAGCTTTATGAATGCCTTTGGCGGAATCCAGATATCAACTGCAGGAAACCTGTATTTGGCTCGAGGTATGGGTTATTCATAACCCCCTACTATTGTCGATCTCAACTGTTCAATTCTAGTCCTCTTTCTGTAGCTTGTCGCAAAGGAAATGGCAAGGTTGCCTCTCTATTATTGTCATTTGGAGCTGATGTTGCTGCGCAAGACGAGTATGGCGTTACCCCACTTCATTGGTACGCTGCCATGTTCCTTGCCAAAAAGTTGCCTGTGATTTTTCTAATTCCCACTGGTTTTATTTAGGGCTGCCAATTCCGGTGATTCGAATTTGGTTACCTTGATTTTGCGAAAAGCCGCTTCGACGGGAAATCTAGGCTCATTGGTGCACGTCCCTTCACCAACGTCGTTGCAAAACACAGGCGATTCTGGGTTGCTCAGTCGAAAAGATCTATTTGGATCTACTCCCTTGCACTTTGCTAGTGTAAACAATATGCCAGGAGCAGTCAAAGCACTGGTAGGTCACTGTCCCTATCCTGCTTGTCATCGACCTTAGGGTGACACTCTTAGAGATAGCGGCAGGATGTGACGCAACCGCTACGAATAACGATGGCCGGAAACCAAGTGAAGTGACTACGGATGATGCGATTCGCGACATCCTACATGGTAGGCCCACAACCGTTGGTATCAGCGATGACTGCGCTAACCCTGTGGCAGAGGAGGAACACCGAATATTTAGGATACAGAATGCTGCACTGCGTGCCGCGCGCAAGGGTGATGCTCCCAAGAAAGGCAGCTCGCGGCCTGGTACAGGCAAGAAACCAGGATCGGCCGGTCGCTCCGCACCGTCCTTGTCCAAATCAGGGTCAAAGAAAAAATCGACGGGAGGTTTGGCCCCAAAATCTTCCTCCCAAACAGGTGCCGACTCGATTTCAAGTCCGACGCGTTCGAGCCCGGCTATTGTGGGAAAACCCGCCGCAGTTCCCATGAGCTCGAGCCGGGAGAGGATTCGGGAACCTCTTGAGGCGACGGTGGAAGAAAAACATGGCGCGCCTTTCGAGTCTTCGGACGCGCCCCCAGCTCGTGAGGAGACCCTGCGAACCAAACAGACAGCTGGTCCACGAGGTTTTGTTACCGATGTTACAGGGGGGCATAAAGGATTAGGGGTTGCATAACATTGTTGTTGTAATTTATCTTTGTTCTGTCTGTGACTAACTTACTTGCTGTCTACTCTAATTTGTCTGTTGTAAAAACCACCGAAATGAGGCTCTATGTTCTACTTTTGAGTGGTCCGCGATAAAACTCCCTCCCATAACGGAATACTTGGCATGGCGCCTTCTGTTTCACAAGCAATACCGCCTGCTGTGGTTCCAAATTTGAGGGCGGTGCGTATGACCTCTTCCTCGTTCAAAACTGCGTCTGTTGTTGGCGCAGCCGACCGTTTCTCCAATTCTTTCACCAGCGACGCTGTAAAGTAGCCGACAAAGGTGTCACCAGCACCAGTGGTGTCCACCACTCTGACTCCCTTCAAAGCAGGAACGTGGATGTTCTTGGTCTCGCCTGAGCTGGATCGCGTGCATGCCACTGCACCATCCCCACCTAGTGTCACTAGAGCCAGCTTCAACTTTGGTAATCGTGCAAGGAGTAACTCTGCGGCGTGTTGGCCAACTTCCAATTCTGAGGTTCCCGTATTTTTTTCCATGTGAGCAGTATCCATTTGGGCGGCAACTGAAGCCGCCTCTGACGCATTCACAACCAGAACGTCAGCATGCTCAAGTTTGAACTGCTTCAAATAGTCCGAAGGGCAGGGAGCTGGGTTTACCACAACGACCATACCTACAAAGATCGTGATGGTTAAATCAACGCTCAGATTGATATATGCTCTGCCGCCATACCCTTTTCCGCCGCCCGTTGAGCAACGTGATTTGCTGCGTCCATGTTGATTTCATTTTGCAATATAAGCCAGTCCCCCTTTTGGAAAGCGGCTACCGCTTTATCAGCGTCCTCGGATGTGATGGCATGATTGGTGCCCGGGAGTAAGACAATGGCGTTGTCGTTGTCGGCAGAACTGACTTGAATGATCGCACGGCCATTGGGCTAATTGGGCAAGTAGATGAATAGGCATAAACAGGTATAACGATGCTTTGCTCCCACTCATACCTTGTGCTCATCTACGGTAAGATAGTCTGTTTTCACTCCATTCTTGCGCATCAACTCTGCAACCCATTCTCCGTCCTTTCCGATCCTGCCTGCGTGTTGAACATGAACACCAGCCTGCAAAATAAGGTAAGGATTGCTCTTTGACATCCGTAGTTGAGATCTTCATATTACTCTGGCCAATGCGACACTTTGATTCGCACCCTTTCCTCCAGCATGAACTTTGTATTGGCTTGAAGATATCGTTTCGCCTGTCAAAGGTTGCCGGTTTGTTGACGATTTTATTAAAAAATACGCATAGCCAAGACTAACCTGTGTTGACAATGTGTGGCACAACGAAAACATCGTCGACGTTGACCGAGCCGAAGCAAAGCACTCGTGGCATATTTCTTGTTATGAATGGGTTGAAACTTATTGGAATTGGATTCCTGGGTTGGAATTTGATTTTTGAGGAAATTTGAGTTTGGTAAAATGTACACCACAGGTGACCACGAGTTCCAAGAGCTCCGGCGGACCACGAAAACCGTTCGGAGAGTGCGGAGCAGCAAAAGGATCAAATGCCGGGAAACGAACAATGGACTGAGATCGACGCAGAAGAAGTATCAACAAGTCACCTTCTTTCCCGAGCTGCTGATCAGGATGTCGAGGAGGATTCGGGGTCGCAAGGACTCTCAGTCTCAGTCTCAGCTCAATATGACACTCGGTACATTGCGACAATAAGTGTTGCAGCAGCTCTCGGAGGTCTCATTTCAGGCTATGATGCTGGCATCATCAGCGGCGCAACATTGTTTATATCCGATGCATTCCATCTTTCAGATCGTCAAAAATCACTGATAGTTAGTGGAGTGATCATTGGGGCGGTCATGGGGGCGTTATGCTCGGGAGTTTTGACGGATCGCCAGGGACGACGTGCCGCTATTCGCCTATCGGCGGTGGTCTTTCTCGTAGGAGCAGCGATGATGGGATTGGCAAGCAATTTCGTCGTCTTGCTCTTTGGCCGGATCATTGCTGGCGTGGGGGTTGGCGTAGCCGGTGGTGCAGTTCCAATCTATGTGTCTGAGGTTGCCCCTCCCCACACTCGTGGTTTTCTCATCAGTCTCAATGTGCTGTTCATCACTGCAGGCCAAGTCATCAGCTATCTGACTGCTTACACATTTAGCCGTCCGCCTACCAGCGAAAACAACTGGCGATGGATGTTTGGGCTGGTGGCAGTCCCAGCGGGCGTGCAGTTTCTTGCCATGATGTATGTACCGGAAAGTCCCCGGTTCCTCGTGCAAAAGGGACGAGACCGGGAAGCATTTGAGGTTTTGAAAAAGCTACAACCTGCTGCATCCCACGACACATTGGAGGATGTTATTTCCCAAATATCGCGAGGGTTAGCATCTTCCACACAAACCGCTTCGTGGAAAGAGGTCATTAGCAGGCCAGAATACCGAAGACCAGTCCTGATAGCTGTCGGTCTGCAGGCCCTCCAGCAGTTTTCAGGGTAAGCTTTCTCGGCAAGGAAGCCTATGCAATATGCAATGTGCCAGAACTAATCCCGATCGGCAATCAAAAAGAATCAACACCATCATGTACTTCAGTGCAACTATCCTGCAAATGGCTGGGTTTTACCAGAAAGAGAATGCCATCTTGTATTCCGTATTCATTGCGCTGGCTAATTGTGGGGCTACCGGTAGGAGTCTGGCTTTTGCAAACCTGACCTATCATCGCTAAAGCTTATTGCTCAGTCGCGTCCATGCGTATGATTGATCACACCGGGCGACGTCCATTACTTTTGCGCACCCTTGTGGGGGCCGTGATTGGCTTGGTCGTTCTGTCATTGTCCTTCCGAAATCCTGACACAATTCCGCGCAATGATGGTCTCGAACCTTCTGCCACAGCATCCTTTCGTGCATGGACATCACTGGCAAGCTTGGTTCTCTTTGTCACTTATTATGCCATGGGGCTAGGTGTGTGATCCCGATCTGTTGCTTGTGCGATCTGTTTGAGTAACTCAAAGAGCAGGCTGTGTTCCGTGGACAATCATGTCCGAAATCTTGCCTCAGTCGGTGCGTGGGAAAGGAGCGGCTCTTGCTATTGCCGCCAATTGGGTAAGGAAGGCCTTCACCCCGTCATGAGTGCAATATGGATTACCCATTTCCGATCTAGTTTTGCAACTTTCTGGTTTCCATTACCTTTCTGGAGTTGATAAACTTGCTCTCTCCTTCCGGTAAGTTTTGCATGCTGCATTAGTGCTGTTTCTTGATTTTGTTTTTGATGTTCCGGACCAGGTACGTTCTTTCTCTATTCCCTTATTGTGAGTCTGGGATGGGTGTTGGTGTACAAGTATGTTCCCGAAACCAAGGGCACATCTTTAGAAGCAGTGGTTGCTCCATTTCATGCGCATTAGAAGTCCTTCCTTCACATATACATGCGGGTTTCGGCCTACATGGTTTCCGGGACACCCTTCTGGGGCCGGGTTTTGGGCCGAGAGCAGTTATAAAATTGAGGGAGCATATATCCATTCTATAGTTGTTTTGCATTGGGCATCATGTTTGATGACATCCCATTGTGCTACCGTGCAAAAACTTTCAAAAAAATCAAGGTTTACTGTTAACCCAATTGCAGCAGATCCAAGGCGCAAAGGACATGACAACCGCAGCTGCTGCAGTAGTAGCCAGTCCCGCCAGACCCCGCCTTCTCTCCGAGGCCATTACCCACCTTCGAACAAAATGTCATACCGAGCGATACCATTCCTTTGACGACGCGTGCGAGCGTCAAGGGTTTCAAGATCAGCTGTTGAAATGGTACGATGAACATCAGCGGGAAATGCCATGGCGGGTCAAGAGTGGGGTGGGTAATGGGGTCTTGGATACAGAAATGAGTTTTGGGTCGGAAAAAGAGAATATCGATGAGGAGCAGAGTGCGCAACGGGCTTATGAAGGTGAGTGATCACTCTTGAGTGTATTATTGCATGCATATTTGACTGATTGGAGAAACGTAGTATGGATCAGTGAGGTTATGCTGCAGCAGGTACATTGAGATTTTGAGCACTGGACGTAAACATTTGAGGAAAACTGACATTTGATCTCCCTCCCCCCGTGCAGACGCAAGTCGCAACAGTCATTCCATATTACGAGAAATGGCTTTCAAAATGGCCAACCATTCATGATTTAGCAAAAGCAGATCCTGAGAGTGTGCATCAAATCTGGTCTGGACTGGGCTATTACTCCCGAGCTCGCCGTCTGCACGAAGCGGCCAAACTGGTTGTATCGGATTTTGGAGGCCGCCTTCCGCGGGATCCCGTCATTCTGCAAAAGCAGGTACCCGGGATAGGTCCCTATACTGCTGGGGCCATTTGCTCTATTGCGTACAATATTCCGGCACCGCTCGTAGATGGGAATGTTGTTCGAGTGTTGTCCCGAGTTAGAGCTATTGCGAGTGATCCAAAGGCTAAAGACTCGATTCTTTTGCACTGGTATAGTTCTTTGCTCTTGTTTGCGTTTTTAAATTTACGGAGTTTACCTTGGTGCCAGGTCGTTGGCCAAGGAGATTTTGCATTCCAACCGGCCGGGCCATTTTAATCAAGCGCTGATGGATCTTGGAGCTACCATATGTACGCCGGTAGCGGCCCCCGATTGTCCATCATGTCCCGTCAAGGACCACTGTCGCGCATTTGCCGAGGTGAGCTCTCAAGTTTACGGTTCACTTCTCTATTCGAATGAGACATCTGATGAATGTTTCTTTACGCGACCCAAAAGTCAAAGGCAGTCAAAATCATTGCCCAAGATAGGCTCTTTTCAAATACAACAACACCGACCACCGGTACTTCTAAATGTCCACTAGCTCCAGTCTCAATTCTTGCTCACATACAATTTCCTATTCTACAGACACCGAGAAGGACGAGACGTGTAATCTATGTCCTCCATTGGAAGACATGGAGGATGCAGGGGTCAAGCGGTATCCCGCCAAATCAAAAAAGAAAGCTCCAAGGAACGAAGGTAGGGTTTTACTTAAGCAAATGATATACCGGGAATATGATGATTAACTGGGTGGATTTTCAAGTATGTGCCGTCTGTATTGTGGAAACACAACCAGCGGTAGATTCGGAGGAACCCCTCTTTTTGGTGGTGCAAGGTCCCAAATCTGGTACGTACAAACCTACCACTGAAAACAGAAGATTTTGGAACTTACCCGCTGGAAATTCCTTCTTGGCAGGACTTTTGGCCAACTTGTGGGATTTTCCCACAGTTCCACTCGGACCCTCATCCACATCTAAGAACGAGCCAGCAGTGGGTCCCCAGAAAGGCGTCAAGCGACCCCGGAGCAAATCCACTAAACCACCTGCGGACACGGCTATCGACACTGAAGCCCTACAAGCCGATTATGAAGGTCGAAAGATAACCACCGATACTTTTCTGCGCGATACATTCGGATACACATTATCACCCAATGCAGATTCTCAATGGCAGATTGTGGACCGGACAAATCTGGGAAGTACAATGCACCTCTTTTCGCATATACGGCGCGTGATGGCCGTAGAGCATATTCGGGTCAAATTAGGGAGTGACCCGGCAGTGGCGGACACGACTCGGGCTGTGCAGTGGCATACCCAGTCTGCATTGTTGGCGGGGGTGGTAGCTGTTCCGTCCACCTTGAAAAAATCGTTGCTGTTGTTGGATGCGGCGAGGGCGGGGAAACTGCCTGCCAAAGTCAAGGCAGCATCAGTTGGGGTAGCGGGGGTTCAAGGGGTCAAGAAGGTAGTAATAACGAAACGCAAGAAAGCAAGTGGTAAGAGCACCAAGTCGGTAGTGGAGGAGGAGGAGGAATCGGAACTGGCCGAATCAGAGTCAGATGTGGCGAGTGACAAAGACGACAGTGGTACAGACACTCCAACTTCTCAGGATATGTCGATCGATGGCCCAGGCCCAGATACGGATGATAAAAGCTCTCGACCAACATCAAAAGAGGCAACACCTCGGAAAACAACTCGTCGGGCGGCTGCCATTGCGGCAGACAAATCCAATCGGCGACTGACATCCTACTTTCAATCAAGAGATTAGGTGGTGTGCGTATGGGTGGTGCTGTGGAGGTAGACAATTTTGCAAGTAAATTGTTAGAGAAAGCATAGAAAGAGGATAGATTATTGCAACTTGGCTTTTTTGGTAGCAAATCGTGAATCTCTTGTTCTCTAGAGACATGTGTGTATGTATATATATAGAACGGTGAACGGAATTCCTCTCCCACATTTCGATTTCGTGTCGAAACGACGCATGCAACCATCTACTTTGTGTGAAAACAAAACCTTGTTTTGGTATTTTATCCCTGTCGAGCCTTGGTGCCTGGGGTCCAACTGTTGTATTTGGGAACAGTTGTGTTATATGTCTTGAAGGCGCCGGTCGAGCCAGTTAGGTTCTCGATATGAGGCGGTGAGAAGAAGGGGCGAGGGATATTTTCGGGGTTGGGTACTTCATCAGTGATGCGGTGAAGCCATTGATGCCTGACAATTGACAATCATGGTCAATATAATCTCAGCGACTGGAGCCGGATTGTGTCAAAAAGTAACCCACCATTCTGCGGGAACCTGCGATGCATCCGGGTTCCACGATTTGTACTCCACCCATCGGTCTCGCAACACGATATCTTCCCGGTTCTCGTAGTAGCTGTTCCCGGCTTCGTCACGGCCTACCAATGTGCCAACCCGGGGTTGATCACTAAATCAAAGATATTAAGATTGTAACATATGGATTCGTTATGGTTTTGGGGCGTACATGGTGAGGATTTGTCGCAGTGTGCGGCGGGGACCGTTGTATCGGATGGCAGTAAACTAGATATAGATTGTTTGATGAGTTACAGGCTTCTCTCGATATGGATTTCTTGATTCTCTTCTTACCGTTCCGAGAAAGGCTGCGTAATAGGAAGCAAGAATGGGTGATGGCGGTCAAAGTTAGTGAAAGTGACTTGAATAGTAGACAACTATGCCCTAGAAGCATGAGGCAGCCATTAGAGACAGGAACGTACCATCAAGCCAAGTTGTTGCTGGGAGCTTTGGCATTATAAAAAGGCGTCCGACGTCGATTAAGATTTGCACTTTGGTCAAATCTCACAGTTCGAGGTTGCAAGATGTTTGCCAACCCGATGGCTTAGCTCTCGGTGGGTGGCGCAGTTCATGACAGGTCGCAGATGCAACTGGTCCGAAAGTTCCCACGGCTGTCTGCAAACTGTCTATAATTTGAGGTCCAAAAAACTGCTACAGTAAGTTATTTCCTCACGAAGCCAAAGCGTCTGCACATCAGCACAGAGGAATTCCTGCTTTATCGGTTCATTCTCCATAGAATCAGGGTTTCCCTATTTGACAGACCAAATTATTATTCGAACTTGGATCATCAGTCAAGAACGAAACCCGTTGGCATAATTTTCGTATTATCGAGATGAGCTCACAAAAGTTTGAACTTTGAAAGTATTCAACAGTGCAAATCACTCATTACCTATCTCTTTTCAAGGACTTTGGAGGGTGTGGGTTGATGAAGTTTGAAAAAGATGGAATGAATGAACAGTTTCGATCAATGGTCAGTTTTCAAGGGGGGGCCCTCAATGTCCTAATGCAGGGAGTATTGTGTATTGCCGCCGCTTTGCAGGCTCGGTTAGCTCTGTATTCCTCAGGTATGCCTAAACTTTTCTAACCAATTTTTATATCGAATACCACATCCTCAATCCGCACCTTCGCTTTCACACACTTATAACCCTTTTCGGGACCAAAGAATCCCATTTACGGCACCAAAAGATCTACATTGGGCCTTGGTGTGGGTCGCGGCTGTTGATGCCGCGCCCGTTTATGAACAGGAAACCCGTTTGGGATTTTTGCCGTAAAATCGGGACCCCACTTCAGACCCACTTTCGGAGTCGGAGTCGGTGACTTTCCGAATTGGGCATTCTGCATTCCAAATATGAGTTTCGCGGCGACAGATAGCCAGTAGTTTGAGGCCAGGATTTTGACGTTTGAAGGTTTGAACAGATTTCCGGAATTTTCCGCCTCATGTTTGACTCTGTTCATATCATTTCTTTCTTACAAAGAACACTGAACATGCGTACATCCACCTGTGCTATTCCAGAAGTTGGCTTATACAATGATGCCAAATACATGCACGACAATCAATGTCAAGTTTGGGAGGACCAATGTTGAGACACCGTATAATAAATAGCCTTCGCATATTATGCGATAATCAGCGAGTGAAAGGACCCCCAGTCGGGAACCCAGGTTGATCTGCAAAGCAATCGAACATTAGCACATTGCACGAGAAATGAGTTCTGGAGCGTCCATCATTCCATTGATTGTTATAATATTCAAAGCAATATCCAAAAAAGGAATGGGACCCGGGGTTCTCAGGTTTGTTCTTGTCGTCGAACGAAGATCCAGAACAAATCCAGAAGGAGATGCCTTGGCATTTCTCTCGAATATGTGGAGCCCGAGAACGCCCGAACCCTGTTAAAAAGCGACTTGGCGGGCAGGAGCCAATCAGCGAGCGCCGAACCTGCTGTATTGTTTCATAGTTTGATATCCACGGGTATATTCTAAACTTCTATCGTAACTAAAAAATATTCGGTGGGATCGCAAGGGAGAGTTGTGCTTGGTTGGCACGTTTTCCCGCTACCACGCAGCTCATGCACAAAAGGTTGGCAAGCTAAAAGTTAAACGAAATGCCAAGAAGTAGCAACTTTATTTTGCCGTGTTTTAAAGTTTTAAGGAAAGAATCTCTTGGTATGTAAAACGGAAGATCGAACGCCGGAGCCTCGAATCGAAATTGCAATCATTGGCAGCCCGGCGGCGCCATGTTCCAAAGTTGTCGCCTTTTTGTTCTGTTTGGCGCAAAAAGAACAAAAGTGCAAATGCCAAGGCACGAGAGGCACAGTCATCAAAACTGGCGGCCCAGCCATGCAGTGGTGGGAATGTCACACTTTGTTAGTTATCATTGGCAGCGGAGATGGAATGTTGCAGCTGGCTGGATGCAGCAGGATGGATGCAGCGCCCCCGATACATTTGAAGTTTTAGCAGTTTAAAAAGGGAGCAGAGACACTTTTTTCCCGCTCATCCTACTGCTCTCCCTCTCCACCTCCACAAACCCACACAAAAAAGTTAATCCGAACAACTGGCCTCTCGCTCACTCAGAAAAAAGAACACCCTTTGTTATTGTTCTTGGCCCATAAACAGGCCGCCGCTGTTATACTGGACGTGCCACCCGGCCCTTTTCCCTCCAACCAACCATAATACCCTATTGCCCAAAAGCCCATCAACACGGCTCCCATACAAATAGCTCACTTGTCACTTTCCTCCCCCCACCACCACAGCCAAGGCTATACTCACCAACTTTTGTGCATCAAGCGCACATCGGCTTCAGACACTTGTAAAACTAACCGACACGCGTAAAACCAATCAACAACAACATGGGTGAAGGTTCATTTCTGTCGGGCAAGAACCCGCTGTCGGACCCTCTTGCGCTCTTCCTCCTCCAGGCCTTCATCATCATTGCCCTCTCCCGCGGTCTCGCCGTCCTTCTCGGCTACTTTCGACAACCACGCGTTATTGCCGAAGTCATAGGCGGTATATTGCTCGGCCCCACCGCCCTCTCCCGGATACCAGCGTTCAAGGACAACATTTTCCCCAAAGAATCTCTCCCCCGCCTCTCGCTCATTGCCAATGTCGCGCTCATCTTTTTCCTGTTTCTCGTCGGCCTGGAGCTCGACCTTCAGACCATCCTCAAAAAGGCCCGGTCTTCGGCTGCCATCTCCTTCTCGGGCATTGCTCTGCCCTTTGCTGTCGGGGTCGGCGTGTCCAAACTGATCTATGACAACTTGGCGGATCGCACCGTGCCCTTTTACTCGTTCTTTGTCTTTTGTGGAGTCGCCATGTCCATTACGGCCTTCCCCGTCCTCGCCCGCATCTTGGCTGAACTCAAACTGCTCGGTACCCCCGTTGGTCAAATCACCCTTGCCTCGGCCGCCGTTGATGACGGTGTCGCCTGGTGTCTGCTCATTCTTGTCGTTGCGCTCATCAACAATCCCGCCGATTCCGTCACGGCTGTCTACGTCTTTTTGCTTGTCATCGGCTGGGCCCTCTTTTTGTACTTTGCCATCCGCCCCATCCTCGTCGTCCTCGTCAACCGCGGCGCTCAAAACGACAACATTTCGGCTCTCAGCGTCTTGGCCATCTTTATGGTCGTTCTTGGATCCTCTTGGTTTACCCAGGCCGCGGGTGTTCACGCGATTTTCGGTGGTTTCTTGGCTGGCTTGATTTGCCCTCACCAACACGGATTCGCCATTCGCCTCACTGAAAAGATTGAAGACTTTATTACCATCTTGTTGTTGCCTTTGGTGAGTTTCTTGGATTTCTTCTTTATCCATCTTCATGTTGCTAATCATACGCACGTCACAGTACTTTGCTTACTCTGGATTAAACACAAACATTGGCACATTGAGCGATGGCACCGCCTGGGGTTACGCCTTCCTCATCATTGCCGTTGCGGTGGGAGGAAAAGTTGTTGGGTGCACGGCCGCTGCTCGCTTCTCTGGCTTTGACTGGCGGGAGTCCTTGACGGTCGGATTCCTCATGAACACCAAGGGTCTGGTCGAACTGATTGTCCTCAACTTGGGCTACGAAGCCGGAGTCATCAACCAGAAAATCTTTTCCATGTTTGTCGTCATGGCTCTTGTTACCACTTTTATGACCACCCCCATCATCACCTTGATTTACCCACCAAAGTACTACTCGTACATTCGCCGCAACGCCTCGCACGACCGCCTGTCCATCATGAGTGGCGGCGACAATGCGGAAAAGAGTACCCGCGAGCAAGCTGTGCTCGAGTCTGCTACCGCTGATGGAGTCAAGATTTTGTTGTGTTTGCCTGGCATGCACACGGTTCCTGCCATGATGAGCGTCACTCAAATGTTCCAATCTGCTTCAGCCCGCCTCAACGTCTTTGCCCTCCGATTGATCAAGCTCACCGACCGAACGTCTTCGTACATGATGGCTGCCAACGAAGGAGAAACCATGCGCGCTGATCCCGTCATCAACGTCTTTCGCACCTTTGGACAGCTCAACCGGGTCAGTGTCCGAACGCTGGTTAGTGTGTCGCAACCCGAGGACTTTGCCAGCAACATTGTCGAGACCGGAGTCGATGCTAGCATCAACATGATTCTGCTGCCCTGGCAACAACCCCCCGATGAACTCACCAAGAGCTGCATCAACGACGCGTTTGTCAAGGATGTATTGGATGCTGCCCCTTGTTCCGTTGCCGTCTTTGTCGACCGTGGCTTTGGTGTCTCGTCTGCGCAAACCATGGAGCCGTCCATTACCATGCCCGGTCAGAACCAGCACGTCTTTGTCCCCTTCTTTGGCACCATTGACGACCGTGAAGCCCTCCGCTTTGTTGCCCTCTTGGCCGCCCACCCCGGTCTGGCTGTTACAGTACTCCGCATCCGCACAACCAACCAGTCGTCCACGGCCACACTGGCCATCGAGTCGGTCCCCCCAACCACCACAACAAACCACACCGAGTCAGGATCCGACGACACGGCCGCCGACCGCCGTTCGTCAACGACAACAGCCATTGCCGACGAATACGCCGACGAACCCGCCCTCGCCTCGCTCATCCGCCAATCCCACAAACTCCACAACGTCACGGTCGAGACCATTGACACGACCGACGCCCTCGCCGCCGTCACATCCCGCTCCATCGCCTTTGGCCGCAAAGACCTAGTCGTCCTCGGCTACGAATCCTACTCTTCCCTTGTATCTGCCAACGGATCAGCGTCCCTGCGACAATGGGCCGACGCGAATTGCGCTTCTTCCGTGGTACTTCTCAAACACCATGAAGTGCATGGCCTGGACTCGTCGAATACCTCCTCTACCCCAGTCATGATTCAATCTTCGACTGGTGGCAAGAACCGCGATACCAGCGTCTAAGTCTTTTCTTTATTATTGTCGCTCAACATCTATATATACACATTCACGTCTGTCGTTGGCGAGTGGACTTTTTCTCTCTGTACATAATCTAGTCATTTTTTTTGAACATTTGCTCCAAATACCATTTTGGTGTGCCTCCTCAACCCAGTCCTCAACCTCTCTTTTTCCCACCGGTCTTTGACCCAAACCCAGCCACCCACAACTTTTGCTGAGAGGTCACATGATTCACTGCTCCCCCGATAAACTGATGGGAGCATGGCTGTGCCACTGCCCCCCATCCCCAATCGCTGATTGCAAGCGATGGCATCTCCCAACACGTCACGGCGCGTGTTTCGCGCGGAAACTTTGGGTTTCGGCGACGAAATGCCGGGGGAAATGTCTGGCCTACTTTTTTTTATTTTATGCCGTGAGAAATGTGTCAACGCCAGAAAAACATGGAGCATGCATATAAGATCTGCCAGCGGGGGCTAACCCACAAAGAAAGCCAAGAAATAAGAAATCTGAGACAAAAGCTGATGAATGTGAAGCGGGGGGGTCGCGGCGCAGCAGCAGAGTGCTGATGTCCATCTCTTCATGAGGGTTCCATTTGGGTTTTTCTTTTGGCTGCCGTATAAAACCTATAAAACTCTCGTCGCTTGGCATATCCCCCTTCCGTTTCGTTTTATACTTGCATCGTTGATTTGCTACCACCACCAGACTCCCCACACACACATAACACCCCACAAAACCACAAGCACAAACCACACAAACCACAATGACTGCCGCACCAACATCAACAGAAAAGGCCAACGGCTCGGCCGTCGAAACCATCACTCCCCCCGCTACCACCGCCTACTCTGCCCGACCCACCGACATGTTGAGCAGAGTCGACAATTTCTCCATTATCGAGTCAACACTCCGTGAGGGCGAACAGTTTGCCAATGCGTTTTTTGACACAGAGACCAAGATTGCGATTGCCAAGGCTCTGGATGAGTTTGGAGTCGAATATATTGAGCTGACGAGTCCGGCTGCCAGTGAGCAGAGTCGGCAGGACTGTGAAACGATTGCAAAGTTGGGACTCAAGGCCAAGGTATGTTACTTTTCTGGCTATAAACACGAAAAAGCCCAGTGTACTGATTGTAAAAAAAAACCTTAGATTCTGACACACGTGCGATGCCATATGGACGATGCAAGAATCGCGGTCGAGACGGGTGTAGATGGTCTGGACGTAGTCATTGGCACATCATCCTTTCTGCGCGAATTCTCGCACGGCAAGGACATGACTTACATTACCAAGCAAGCCATTGAAGTTGTCAACTTTATCAAATCCAAGGGTCTCGAAGTCCGATTCTCATCGGAAGACTCGTTTCGGTCAGATTTGGTCGATTTGCTCAACATTTACCGTGCTGTCGACAAAATTGGCGTCAATCGCGTAGGAATCGCCGATACCGTCGGTTGTGCCAACCCCCGACAAGTCTACGAGTTGGTCCGCACGCTCCGCGGCGTCGTCTCGTGTGATATCGAGTGTCATTTCCACGATGACACGGGGTGCGGGATTGCCAATGCGTATGCAGCACTTGAAGCCGGTGCGACACACATTGACACATCGGTACTGGGTATTGGAGAGCGAAATGGAATTACACCATTGGGAGGATTCTGTGCCCGTATGTATGTCGCCAACAAGGAGTACGTGATGAACAAGTACAAGCTGCACAAGCTCCGTGATTTGGAAAATTTGGTAGCCGAAGCCGTTCAAATCCAAGTTCCCTTCAACAACTACATTACCGGTTACTGTGCATTTACTCACAAGGCTGGAATCCACGCCAAGGCTATCCTCAACAACCCCAGTACCTACGAAATTTTGAAGCCAGAAGATTTCGGGTAGGTTTGGCGTTTTTTTAACAACTTACAAATGGGATGCTAATCTAGATTTCTCTTGATAGTATGACACGATATGTCTCCATTGGTCATCGTCTGACGGGCTGGAATGCCGTCAAGAACCGTGTGCAGCAGCTGGGTCTCAAGCTCAACGACAACGACGTCAAGGCCGTCACGGCCCAAATTAAGGAACTGGCAGATATCCGGCCCCTCAACATTGACGAAGTGGATACGCTTCTGCGAACATTTCATGATGATCGCAAGGTTGGCACGGAGAGCGAGTCTATGCGGGGCGAAAGCGATTCTGGCGAACCCATCAACCTTTAGATTTCTCTGGAGATTTCTCCCCACTCAAAACCTGCCCACAATCCTTCAATATGTATAGTTTTTATTTTGTGTTTGTGTGCTTGTAGTCACGGTCCGTGACTTTTGTTCTTTTCTTGTAAGTTTATTTGGCATTGGTTTCCTCATTTTTACAAAGTTTGGTCCATGTGTATTCATGATCAACCTTGGGCGGCAGTTGAGCCGATGCTGGATGACTGTGCCGATGACCAAGCGCCATCGATGTGGCTATGCAGTTCATATGGATCAAGGCTTAATGCTTGGACCCGAGGACGAGGAGGAGAGCTTGGGAGGAGAGTCAGGAGACGAACTGTGGGGGTGGAAAAGCCTTGAAGAGAGGCCATACAGCTGAACCTCACCTACTCAAATCTCAAACTTCTGCATCATGGAAAAGCCGGGGTTTGTGGATGCCCCACCCGCATCGGTCAGCGCCAAAGTCTCATCAACCCCCCTGCGCAAGTCATCCAAACCCATCAAGACTGGAACATCCCTACAGAGCTTACTGGACCAGACCGTTCAACTCATTTGTGAATTCATCGTAAGATCTCCATCTTATAAAGTCATTTATTCAAAGGTTATTCATCCTACATACCACAAAAAAGGTCGTAGCAGTCTACAGCTGCCTCCCTTACCTCAACACCGCCTTCCTCTACTTTCTCATTTCCCAATGGCGCATCCTCTGGCCCTTCCTGCTCGCCTACTGCACGTTTGCGTACGGGTTTGACCGGGCCACACCCTTTACGGGCGGCACGGATCGGTATAAAGAGCTTTTGGCCTGGAGGGGATGGAATTATTTCCGGTGATGAAGTGTTTTAAGAGGGGACGTATGATGGATTTTTTGCTGATGCGTTTAATGGTGTAGGGATTACTTTTCGGCCGAGTTGATCAAGACGGCGGAATTGGACCCGCGGGAAAATTACATCTTTGGGTATCATCCGCATGGAATCTACTGCTACGGTCTTCTGTAAGTACCCCACCCCACCAAGATAAACAACAATAACCAAAAACATCTAATGCACATGTTAAAAAGTCCAAATTTCATGACGGAAACCAACCACTTTTCCCGCCTCTTTCCGGGAATCAAGCTCCGTATGACGACCCTCGACGTCAACTGGTGGTTTCCCGTCTGGCGCGAGATTCAGCTTGCCTTGGGCGTCGTGAGTGTGTCGGCCCGTTCGCTCAAATATGTTTTGACCAAGATGGGACCTGGGCGCGGGGTTATGGTTGTACTCGGGGGTGCGGATGAGGCTTTGTTGGCGTACCCTGGCACCAATGATATTATTCTGGAGAAGCGGAAGGGGTTTGTCAAGTTGGCTATTCAGACTGGGTAAGCTTTTCATTTTTGACTCATGATGCGACGAATACACATCTAAAGCTTTTTTTCCTTCCAGCGCCCATCTGGTCCCCGTCTTTACATTCGGTGAAAGCGATATTTACTACCAAATCAGCGACCAAAATTTTCCCTCCATCCGGCGGATCCAAGACCGTCTCGCTAAACTCTGTACTTTTACACTACCCATCGTCTGGGGCCGGTTCCTCATGATGCCCCGTCGGGTCAAACTGGTCTCGGTCGTGGGAGCCCCCATCAAGGTGTTTCGGCAGGAACACCCTACCCGAGAGTATGTGGCGGAAATACATCGGCGGTATGTGAATGAGCTTGTGGCGCTCTATCATGCACATAAGGATCTGTATGCCAAAGATCGGGTTCGGGAGTTGAGGATTGTGGGTTAAGTGCTGATTCTTCCCCTCCGTATTTTTGTCGTGTTCTATCTCTTCTCTATATGCTATCTGTACATATTTTTACTGTTTCCTCACACGTATAATCACTGGATTCACCTAAGCAATTACGGTATTTACAAGCTTTCCTTTCTCAATCATTCGAGATATTATATGTACAAACACCCAGGACAAGTAAAACGCAAAAGTATTCACAGCGCTACAAGGCGACACCAGGGCGACACTGGGTCTCAATCATTTTACTTCTCGGCAGGAGCATCCAGCTCATCGTAATGACGAAACAATCCATTCGAGAACTTTCGGCGGCGCTCACTGCCCAGGTATCCCTTCAATTCAGTTGCAATCTCTTGATGGAGCGCAAAGACATGCTTGTAATCCCCTTTTTTCTCGAGTGATGCCATGTAGCGCGGAAAGGCAAATTTTAGCCCGTCAATCACCTTTCAAATGACTGTTAGCTTCGAAACTAAAAAGGGGGAGACTTTGGATGATACGTACTTGAAACAGCGTCAAATCTGCGACAGTCGTCTTGTCACCCACCAACCGTTCTTTCCCAGCTTTATTACCTTCAATCGTCAGGTTAAAGTATTTCAGAAATTTGGGGGCCCGGTTCGCCCTAAAATCATCTGCGCGTCGTTTAGCCTCTGCCTTCTGATCCTCATAGTAATCTGCCACGGCCACGGGATGATGGGTATCATGCGTCTCATTACTCAAATCCAGGATAGTGAATGTGAGTTGATTGATGTGGGCTTGGTAGATTTGGTGTTCCGCGGGTGACAGGCCTTCGGTTTTTCCCAACAGGCCCAGTTTGGGGGCCAGGTAGGCCAAGATGGCGGGCGTCTGACTGATATAGTGGGATTTCCCGTCCGTGCTGATTTCCAGGATGGGACAAGCAAAATGGGGCGGGTGCCCTGCGTTCAGACTCATGCATAGTTTTTGGAGCTGGGGGACGTCGGTGTTGTCGGTGAATTTGACACCCGAGGATTCGAAGGCGAGGCGGATGTATTCTCCCCGGCCGGGAATTTCGGGCCAGTAGTGGAGAGTGTAGGATTCGGCGTTGTTGGGCATGATGTTTGTATGGCAAGTTGTCTGAAGATCTTGGGCTCAAGGTGGGATGGGGGTCCCAACTGTTCATATTCAATGGGCTGCGCCACTGCTCACGTCACAGAATTCGAGGACGATCTTGATCAAAAATATCTTCACCATGTACAGCATTTATTCAGATAGACCTCGTGGATTTTCAGGAACAATGCAAGGCAAGAAGCGACAGATTGTATCATGAAAAGATGGGCAACTACATTCCTGGACCACGGCTGCGTACAGGTAAAATGAGTTGGCCGTCAAGCCTGAAGTACAGCAGTGTGCCCATACATGATCGGTCGCCTCAATTAGACTGCGGAAGCAGACATGAAACTTCCAGCAGTGAATGAATGCGCAAGACTGCCTTTTCAGCGCATGCAGAAGGCTACTCGGGGTGGGAACTTTTTGAATAAGGCAGCGATGCTACGCCGCAAGCTTTGTCAGCAATTCCGACGCGACGCGAGCAAGTTCGCGGCCGACTTTGTTTGTTCGGCTCAGAACGACTTCTCAGATTTCAATGATGATTTTTTCAAAGGAAAGCAGAGCTGAACGAAGGATTTGTTCAATTATTCTGGCATCCCAAAATAGAGGCGCCTAGTAGTATGGCCGGTGTATAAGTAGGGTGGAACAATGTTCGGTTTCCTGCCTGGCTCCGTTCATCTTGACGCCCAGCGCCAACGGCTCCGCTCTGCCAGAGTAGCTGTACCCTCAAAAATGTGTTTAGTAGAAGGCATCCTATCCTCAGTACAGTTAGACCTGAAAATGTCCCGTGTGGAGCCCTGGCTATTTCAGGGCCCGAGATAATGGTTTTGGCGTTTAAGCCCTCACTATACCCCGACCCCAGTATGTAAAATATAATAGGGAGGCAGCAAATAGAAAGTGACGCTTTTGCAACTTCGAGGAGCACTTCCCGCCGATAAAGACACTAGAGGCAGAAATGAAGGCCGCATTTCATCTTGGGTAAATACCGTTGGTAGAGCGCAGATAATGGTGTCTTTCAATGTTTAAACTCTCCATCTCCTTAGACGTAAACGTGCATCCTCAGAATCCAGTAATGTGAGACCGGACATCAAGCGCCTAATGGCGTCGTCAGAACAACGCGCGGCCCCCGCATCTGCAAAACCATCAACGGCAAAGATCAGCGTTCAAGGCGTCTTGAACGATGAGTTCCTACCCCCATTTTCCCTGCAAGGTATTGTGTAGTTCAACATCTGTCATCTTTACCACAGACGATAACCCATTACGCCAATGTAGACTTTTATGCCTTTTTAGAAAAGGAGGTAAACTGGTTATCTTGGGAAAAGTTCACTCATCCTTATGTGCTGACCCTTCCCCAATATAGCACAGTGAAGAAAACATCCAGTTTTACCAAGATGTTCAAAAGTATCGCACACGGGCTACGCCCATCTTTAACGTTCTCCGACAACGCACCCAAAGCCGTGCCACTTTGAGTCGGCCCTCAGCAGACGATCTGAAAAGAAGCAAAGCCAGCCTGCGTCACTCAAATGAAAGCATTGCTTCTTTTCGACAGGGGGGTGCGAGAACGCTAGACCGAGCTCACGGCGGGAGTCGGAAAAAATCCTTCGCGGCTTCCATGGCTAGCACAGAAGATTTGGAGGATGAAGGCTCAACTCCACAGCCCTTAATGGCTAAAGGGGCCATGCCATCGTTGCCCGATTTGAAACCTGTCCTGGCATCCCTGCGCGAGGAGTTGGAGGATCTCATCAATCTTTACATGACGGACGGAAGCGACCGAGAAATCAATCTTCCTCAAAATATCCGCAAACGCGTCGTGAATGAAATTCGGGAAAAACGAAACTATCATCCAGACATCTTCAAGGCTGCCCTAGAGAACGTGTCAACAATGATGCGCCTGAGTAGCTTCCCCAACTTTTTAAAGGCGGCCACCAACGCTGCACACGGTGAGGGTCCAGTCAGTAAAATACAGGAGGAAGCTGAAGATGAGGGAATGATGGGCATATCTAGCGGTCAAGGATCTCGGGCAACTCAGCGCGTATAACTTGGTCAGACGCCGGGTTATGTATTCCAATGCAGTTGCTACGCAGTAGATGGGGGTTATGATGCATAGTGTACCAAATGCACGATTTTTTTTAACATTGTCGATTGTACATGTCCCACCTTCTGATGACTTTCAAACAAGATGACAAACTTAACAATGTATTTCAATCATCCTTGGCGATAAATTTGCCGATATGTTCCACCCAACCATCCCATTCTTTTTGATCCTTCTTTTCCATAATTTGATGAATGTAGGCGGTTAATTCGTCATTGAATCCGCGCTCAAGAAGGTAAGATGCAAAGGAGCTTTGAAGGGCAGGGCTCAATTTGCCAATGGCTACCCCGCCGTGAGCTCCACGCCTCTGCCAGTCACTTTCTGCCGTAGTCCGCTCCAACATTTGACTGTTTGCGAAATAGGTTATCCGCTGTAGAAAGATGTCCGGGAATTTCGCCGCAGCTTCGAATTCAAGTGCACCCATGTCGTCTGGACCCTGCAGCAAACATGGATACATAAGAGCCCGATTGCAACTTTGATCCATTTGACCATACCTCTTTCTCAATGACGATGGATAGTCCTACAGGCGAATGTTCGTCACAGGAAAACTACGCGTGAGACATGTCAGACATGAACTGGTGAGGTCAAACAAAGGATTGGAAGACCTCAGCCTGCATGTCTGCAAAATCCTGCAACTCACTCATGCAGTCAATATTGAATAAGATGGAAATTCTAGGGAAAAAGATTACTTGACTGATGATGTACATAACTCAATCACGGATGTACTTTTCGTTTCGAAAAGTTCGACAGAGCATCATCTCTGATTCTCCGCTCCTTTCTTGCAACGTCCATAAACCACCCGGCAGCGCTTGTGGTAGAGTGTTGTCATGAGTGCGCAGTAATGCCAGAAGCCCTTGTGATAAAGGCCCGTCTGTTCTGTTGAAACTGGGTTGCACACGCAAATTGGACTGGCGTCGTCTTTGCAGAACTTTCTTTCCAAATCCTCCTCTCATCATGGATTCGGGCACTCGTAAGAATTTGAGAACCATTGTGATGAATAGATACCCAAACCCAAAATAAACTGATGCCAAATTTCCGCTGTAAAATCGCAATACCAAAAGGGCTTACGCGAGGTTGCGTCGCTAAACAAGCGTCGGTACTGGTACAGTAAAATGCAAGAACGCTTAAATACAGAAATACAAAGGTAGATACAAATGTCAACATGCTTCTCGAAGATGCCGTGATGAAATTGAAAGAATGCAAAATCTATTTCTTGCCAAGAGTTTTGCCAATAATGCCCTTTCCGGCATTCAATGACTCGGCCTTTGCGCCAGTAGCTTTGCCTTTGGCTAAAAAAAATAACAATGAGATCAGATTGGAAGAATGATCGAAAAGTCAATAAACATACATGCAGCTTCTTCTGCCTTTCGCTTGGCCGCTTCCTCCCGTTGTTTGCGAATGATGGCAAGACGGGCTAGGTCAGTTCGTGCCTGTTCCGTCTTACCCTCCATCTGAGCTTTCCAGAAAGCCGCCTTGGCCTTCTCCTTGGCGATTGCCTCCCGCTCTCTTCTACTAAGTTCACGTTCACCACCTAAATCACTGGCTTTCATGTGGGTCTTTGTAGAATGGTTTGGGTTTGACAAGTCTTTGCTCTTCGGGGCAGCCTCAACTTCAGAGTCACTATCTTCTTGGGTGTTTCCCAGTTTGGGATTGACGGGGCCAGCAGGGGCCTTTGGCTTGGGGGGTGCCGGTCGTTCATCCTCACTAGACTCTTCTTCCGATGAGGTGTCTTCGTTTGACGTGGACTTCTCGTCGTCTTCCTTTTCTCTTGGGTGGTTCCACACATCCCCTTCCTCCCTCAACATTCGAGCAGGAGTGAACCTGTGAGAGCCTCCCCGCTGGGGCTTACGCTTCCCTCCTCGTCCTGGCGCTCCCCCTCGTCCTGTTGTTCCCATTGTAAGATTGTTGTGTAGCAAATTGCGCGAGTCAAAGTAGTTCCAGTCCAGCCAAAATGTCTGCAAAACCTGGGAGGTTGCGGCTACTGTGCCACCCACCAACAGCTTGCGGGTCTTTGATTGCATGCAGTCTATGATTTACATTTCTAGCAAAGATATACAAAAAGTAGAGTGTTTGAGGGTGATAACAGTTAAATTATTTCTTCTTAGACTCAGTCAAATCCATGAGATCATCCGGCACCTAGATTCAGAGTCCTCAGTCTTAGTCATTCAAATTTAAGGCCCAAAAGTCCATACCTCAGGCCACGTCTTGAGAATCAATTCGTAGATATCATCTTGTACATCCCCTTGGACGACAATTTCGTCAAATCCTTGGGGATTCTTGGTGACGGATGATCCGGTAGCAAATTTGTTGGCAAACAACTTTGCCGCTTTCTTTAGGTCCACGCCTGATGTATAATTCAATATATATGTTCAAACTTCATAACACCATCGTGGCTTCAAGTCACATACCAAAATGCTCCAATCCTGTGACTTCTATCACGCACTTTCGCCTTGTCCGTTCCACTCGGTTAATGACGACCTTATGGGCGGTCTTAGCGGCCGCCTTCTTCTTCTTCTCCTTGGCTTCCTTCTTCCCGTCCTTTTCCAGAGAAAGCTTTTCCAGATCCTCACCAGCGCCTGAACCTCTTAGTAATGTCGCCTACATCTGAAGAGACTGACATTTACCTATCTCTGGCCATATCCGTGCAAATTCGGTAGGATTGGTTGTCTGAAGCCACTTTTGACAGTCTGATGTCGTGCCGCTGAATTCACAGTACTTTGAATGCAACGTGAGCCTCATGCATATCACACGTAGCGTTGCAAATGACATTTACCTCTACTGGCATCGAGCACACTAAAATAAACAAATCAGAATTGTGAGTGTCTTTGAACATTCTTCAGTCGATCAGCCTACCTCCACAATAAAGAATGTCCTCCAGCACCCTCGTCTTGGGCCATTCCTGTACCGGAGCTTCTTCCCCTGCGTCAGACATTATAAGTGAGATATTGGAAGTTTGAGTTGCCTGAATTTGCAAAAAGCGAGTCTTGGTCGTGACGAAGTTATCTGTAGTGGCCCAGTCATACTACGACATTCAGCAGAAATCGCTCCTTGAAATCTGACAGCTTCCAGGAAATGGACGAGAAAACACCCAAGAAGCGTCGGCAATCGACAAAGCCGCCCAAAGGACGGGCCGGTACACCAAGCCGAGAATCCACTGAACCGCTTCCGAGCCCAAAATTAGCCTCTGCGTCACTTCCTGGCGGCGATGGGTCGGGCGATACGCACAACCGGGAAAGGGACAGCGTTAACCAGAGCTCGGTGGAAGAGCTGATACCCGGAAATGCTGAAAATGAAGCAAAGGACAAGGAGGAGGATGCGGAAGCTGATGATGATATTGAGGATGAGATACTACACCCAAGGAAACATATGGACGCCGAAGTTGAAAGGTTCCAAATTTCTCCCACACATTTGGATACTAGAAATTAACCATCTTTCATTGCAAGGGCGCTTTTGGCAACATTCACCCCTGAGCAACAGCAGCGTTATGAAGTATTCCGGCGAGCTCATTTTCAAAAAGGGGCCATGAAGAAGGTATTGTCTCGGTTGAGTGAACGATTTCCCGATCTAATGTCATTGGCCTTCAGGTGCTACAGACAGTTTTGGGACAGAACGTGACGGAAAGTTCCGCAATCGTGGTAGCAGGCGCTGCTAAGCTCTTTGTCGGAGAAATGACTGAAAAAGGTCTGCCTGAAGTCAAATATTTTGTTTCGCCCATGAGACTGATGTATCTACTGAACATGAACAGCACGGGAAATTATGGAGGAGCGGAAAGAAAGTGGTCCAATACGACCCGAACATTTGCGTGAGGCTTACAGGCGTCACAAACATGAGCCATCTGCATTTAAACCACCAAAATTTCGGGAACGAAGATTCGTATGATGCGGTTGGACCGTCGTACCGTATGTAAATAAATCAAAATGTAAATAGTTGTAGTTAGTGATGTGATGGTTAATTTAAATGAGTGGATACAGATCCGAGGGTTGTTTGAGCTAGGAATTATTGCAGATTCACGGAAAACATTTCACGCGAGGAAACTCTTGAGATCGAACTCATCACTTCCCGGTTGTTTGACGCAGATCCCCTTCTCGGTTGCGATTGCTGAGATGAGCGACGCTGGTGTAACCTAGTCAAAATGTCAGCCTTGGAATAGCATTGTGCAGCTTGCTCTAGCTTACATCAAAAGCCGGGTTCCACACACCAATACCAGGTGCGGCAACCTCAATAGTTCGTGAAGTTTGGACCCCGTCGACACCGGATACCTCTCGACCTCGGATTTGTGTGACTTCCTTTGCCGCTCTCTCCTCAATTGGGATGCCCTTGCCAGATGAGGTATTCAGATCGATCGACGTTGAGGGTGCCGCGACAATGAACATGACGTTGTGGTATTTGGCAATGATGGCAAGCTGATAAGTTCCGATTTTGTTGGCGGTATCTCCGTTAGCTGCGACACTGGATCATGGTTAGACACTAACATTCTGAAGGACAGAAACGACAAGAGAGATACCGGTCAGCGCCCACAACAATGGCGGTTATAGGTTTTGTGGCCAAAAGAGAGGCAGCCATATCATCACAAATCAGTGTTGATGGTATCTTTTCGAATACAAGCTCGAATGCGGTGAGACGTGATCCTTGGTTGTATGGTCGGGTCTCGGTACAATATGCGTGGGCCAAAGTTCCCTTTGCATTCAGATCACGAATAATACCAAGTGCAGTACCCTGTGGCGACAGGCGTAAACTTCAACTCCCGTTTTTTTATCCACTCAAACTTACCCATCCTGCAGTGGCCAAGCTGCCAGTATTGCAGTGAGTAAGAATTTGAACATCTTGATGATGCGATGGTTTGTTTTTGAGAATGAAGTCTGCGCCTGCGCGACCAATGTTTTGGTTGTCTTCGATATCTTGTTGAAGCATAGATTCAGCAGCGCCAATGTAGATATCTGCGACTGACTGTGCGCTAGCGTTGGCATCGTTTACAGTAGAGTTGACGAGAGCGGAAAAGCGATCAGCGGCCTCGAAGAGATTGACTGCAGTTGGGCGTGATGTTTTGAGGTAGTCCAGCTTTCCGCAAACATATTTCCGCACGCTCTCCGCCGTGGACAAACTGCCCACTGTCGCTTTCAATTCGACTGCTAGAGAGAGTGCCGCAACAATGGCGATAGCCGGAGCTAACAACAAATGTCAATATACTGTTCCAACTTTTGCCTGAGGAAGTGACCGCCAATTATACCTCCTCGCACTTTCATGGTTTTGATGACAGCATGTCCTTCTTCAACTGTCTTGACATCTTCGAAGACGGTTTCGAAGGGCAAGCGAAGCTGATCAAGAACCTTCAAAGTTCCTATTTGAAAAGCACACCTCGGTCAGGAATCCATAAAGAAAGCATTGAGTATAGAAACTTTACCTTGCTTATAGCGGATCGCTTCGAGAGTTGCGCCGGACTCGTTTGCCATTGCTAAAAAGTGTGAAGTCAAAATTTCTCGGGCTTCGTCCAAATTGCGCTCCGCTCCAGTAGCTCCGTAATGTTCCGAATTTGATCCATCAATCCCGCCCGGCGTTTTCCGCCCGTTCCCACGTTTTCAGACGTTCTCACCCTTCAGAACTCTTTTCGCAAAGTTGGGACGTTCACTGAAACATGGTGGAAAAGCCTAACCCGGAGCAGGAGGAGCAAAAGAGTCGGAGGGATAAGGGGAAGGAGAAGGCACCGCCCATTCCATCGGTTGGCCCTCAGGACTTTGCGGCAATCCTTCCTCAAAAGGCTGCGTCGTTTCAACGACCAAACGACAACTTCCGGCTGGGAGCAGACACAGCGATCTTCTCTACCGAATCTGCGTCTTCTGTGCAAGATCCCCTCTCTCTAGGCCCGCGTCAACATTCTGGACAAGTCAGCTTAGAAGGAACCATAAATGACAGCGAACTGTTTGCCCAGACTTCTGGATACGTGCCTCCAGACCACCAAGGGCAAAACGTCGGATGGCAACAGCATCTCCCTGAGTACAACGAAAACCCGCTTCAACAACCTCAAATACAGGATGGACTCGAAGTCTTGCAGTTTTTATCCAGCAATGATTACACAGATTCTTTGTATTCATCTGGCCCAGAGCGGCGTGCGGTAAGCGAGAGTGTGGTCTTGGATACAATGCCCCGACTAGACGCTCGCGCAACCCAGCGGGAAGGGGAAGAAATTGCCATGTACTTGCGAGGAGCAAGATATGCGGAAGATCAATACGGATTGGAGGATGCCATCCGAGAGTTTTATGCTGCGAACGAAGACTTTCAATCTTTACCTGCTACAGACGCAAACAATGGCGAGAATTTGGAAGATGAGACCGTGAAACGCTTGGCATCTGCTGTCAGTCGATTGCGGATGTTCCAGGCACATTTACTTGCTTGATCAGGCCTTGCGAGAGCGCCAGGCAGCTATGGCCCAGATGAGACAACATCGTATTCCGCAGGCTTTGAAGAATGATATAGGCCCAATTGCCGTGCCTCGTGGCGTAATTGAAACTGAAACCACCAAGGCGAAGATGGCAAAGGACTTTTTTGTGAAGATCAAGAATACCGACCAACGGATGAATTGGGCTGCCTGATTGAGGTCATATGCGCCTAACCAGCGGATCTTCATAATCATTTTGATCGTAGCGGCCTCTTTCTTGGAACATCAGGTCCTCTAGAATCAGAAATCTGGCAGTGGTCAAGCTTCGCTGGTTAGAGGGAAGGTCGACCGAATATTCCTATGTGAAAGACGACATACGATGGGACATTAGGCTGGCTCTAAGACGCTGAGGCTTAGTTGTCCCGATGGCTAAGTTTTACCCGAAATCCCCTGTTGCCGGGTGAAACAACTGCAACGGTGTGCCAAATTCAAAGTCACCCTTGAGAATGTATGATAGTAAAATAGCGTCAGGCATTTTATTACAATATGTGTGAGAATCGTTTGTTGTTCCTAGAATATGTAATTCATACATGCCCGGGTCATACATTGAGGCCGTTTTCATTTTGTCGGCGGCAGGAGGCAAACAGCCAAACAAGCGCCGTGCCAGGATTTTGCGGCGTTGGAAATTGGAACAAATTGTTTGTTACACGAAGATTGTAGAACATTCGACGGCGACGTTATTTGTTCCAAGGTGAAATTGATAGAACAAAAACTATACATCAATGGAACGTATGGAAGGCGGGTGCGTATCGGGCGCTGTAATATCCGGATCGATCCACTTTGGCCGTGTCGCGTTCGTTCAACTTGCCCGGCGAGATCCCTCCAGAGTCCAGAGATCACTACCGCTCATTGCAACTTCAACCCAACAACGAAACTGCCAGATCTAGCTTTCCGTCTTCGCCCATACTTATAACACCCCTACCTTTCTGTCTTCACCCACTTTCATCACACCTCTCTCAGTAAAAAGCCAGGATCTGTGTTTTTGGAGCGTGCTCTGTTTGCTGTCATTACCTTTGTAGGTCAATCAAGGTATTGTATAGTATGATATTTTGAACCACCGTTTTCTTGTACACATGAGTCCTGATCAGAAACAAACTATCGGCCTTCAGTATGTCTCAACTTCGTGCCGCCAATATTGATCGTGCCAGAAGCTCGTCAATCTATTACCGCCGTCAAAGACTTTTTCATCCTATCACAGCTTTCGAAATACCCCTACAGGATTTTGCTGCGGAGTGGAAGCTTGGCGACAACTTCTGGACGCAGTACAATAACACTACTTCTGCTAAAACTGGAAAACAGACCATCTCCTACAAATGCAAGTTTGTCAAACACCGCAAGTCTTCGGGGAAACGACCTGACAAGGAAAATTGCCCACAGAAGAAGAGAAGACTTACGAGTGTCTTCACCAAAGTTGAATGCCCCGCACGCTTGGATGTTGTTATTGACAAAAACAACAATCTGGTTACCATTCGACATGCTATTGGTCATACTGAGCATAGTGAAGGGCACGATATTGCGGACGCGGATGATCGTCATCTGTGTAGCCACGCCTCTGACTACATCAAGGACGAGGCGGAATCGCCGTATGCTCACGCAGATATTGCGAAAGCGTTGCCCGTCATAATCATGCGTGCAACGTCTCCTGCCCGTGTCAGCGCGCTCGGTCTGGATCGCGTCTCCGCCCGTGCTGTCTACAACGCACGCTGGAGAGAGCGTCGGGAGCAGGCAGCTCCTCCAGGGTCATTGGCGGAAGACGTGAAGCAGGCTATTGAGTACCTGACCGCTGAAGGTTACATTGTTGAGAGACTTTTATCTGGATCTGACGGACGGGCCGACGAAGGATTTACTTTTGCCGTGAAGGAAAGTTTGAGCCTTCTTCCAAAGTGCAGTTATTTGGTTTTACTCGACTCCATCCACAAGACAAACCGGTACGATTGGAGATTATTTACTTGTATGATCCGAAATCAGCAAGGCAGTTGGCTGCCGGCAGCGCAATTCTTTGTCAGTAACGAAAATGGTGATGCAGTCGCGTTGGGTCTGCAGCAAGTAAGAGAAATGGTTGAAGAGGTGTGCGGGGTCAAGTGGCAACCACGAAATATCCAGGTCGATCAGTCCAATATCGAGAAAAACGGAATATTGCTGGCATTCCCGGGAATGTACGCAGGAGAGGAGGAAGTTAAAGTTCGATATTGCAAGGTAACGTTCTAATTTGAGCGCAAGAACGCATCCCCAGATTTTGAATTATCCTAGGTCCATGTCGCCCGCACTCTCATGCGTCGCCTAGCTACCCACAAACCTACATATGCCAAAATGCTGCAGGCACTAAACAAAACGACCATGGTCGGTGCCACGGCGTTGCTACGAGAGGCCATTACCGATGCTCCAGAAAAGCTTGGAAACTATTTGGAAAGTTATTGGGCAAATCCTGCTGTACTGGATTGCTGGACAATGGCCGCGCGTCAACATTCTCCCACCCTGCTACAGATGACTTCAACAAATCCATTAGAATCTTATCATCGACGAGTCAAAGCAGACAGAAACTGTGGCAAATTCTCAAGTATTCAAAAAGCGTGTGTTGGTTTGTCCAAAGTCAACATACAGCGCCGCCTGGAGGCAGATCGTGCCGAAGTTTTGTTCAAATCAAAGGTATTGAAGGATACTGAAGATCACCCTAACATAGGTCGCTTCCCACTGCCTGTTCAGCGCCTCTTGATCGAACAGTACAACTCGGTAGAAAACCGAGTCGTCAAAGGAAAGCTGGCCCCTGATTACGATACCCTTGAGTGCAATTGCCTCTTTGCCAGACAGTATTTGTTGCCCTGCAAGCATGCTTTTCATGCTAACCTATTCGCAGAGGAGCCAATTTTGACCGACGAGGTTTGGGATCGATATGCGCAAATGTTTGACGAGTGCGGTTTCGAGGTTTATGAAACGATTTCTCGGGTACCTGTGGAAAGAGAGGAAGTCAGCCCCGTCGATATCTACAGAGATTACAGGAAGCGACAGGTGAAAGAGGCCGATGAAAGGCTGCTTAACCATTATTTTCGACTTGAAGACAAGGTGACAGAAGGTGATCCGTTGGCAACTGAGCGTCTCCTTCAGTTCATTGAGAGATTGCAAACTTTTGTGACCGAGGAATCGCAGATTAACTGGACTTTCTCTTCGCATAGCGGGACTTTATCTACCTAGCTGTTACCTACTTTTATTTAATAGTAATATCATGATTTTTCTCCCTATGAATGGGTGTGTACCAATGGAGGTTACGGCGAGCAATTGGTGGGAAATTCTCTGGAAATCCGGGTGCGTATATTCTTGCGGAGGACGCGTTGTTGGATCGAACCACACGCATTTTACTTCGCCCGATACGCACCCATGGAAGGCCGAATTTAGACATTGGGTAGATCGATTACTGGTCATACTCGAATGCGATACCAGGTACCAGGAACTAGAAACCTGCTGCGGCCAGCGGCGACCTGGGGGGTGTCCGCCAAGTCGATTTGTTGTATGCACTCAATCGCAGGGACCCAAGCAAAGTGGGCCAGCTTCAGATCATTATGAGAATTTATGAGAGTTGGCATGGTTGACAGCTGCTGTTGAAGACGGATTCGGCTTATCATATCAGTACGGAACACTGCAGAAAGACAACCCCGCCTTGACTTTATAGGACGCGCTACCGAGGACTACCCTCCGCTCTATATATAACCACCCCGCAACAAGGATTAAGCCTGCGCTTGACACCAAGTATATACTGTGTACCATCTCGTTGCGGATCTGGATCGTGTTTTAGGGCCTTGCGCAGACGTTGAGAGTGAATCTTTTTCCGGAATCCAACTGCCAAACAAAGACGGCAGAGCAGGCTCGTCTCCGCCAAGTCTCAGCACGCCGATCCTCCGGAGCATATCGTGGTACAGCCAGTCCCCAGCGCCAGACCTGCACGGACCACCGCTCAAACAACGCCATCAATCCCCGACGCGGCCACTACATTTTTCTTCTACCCAGACGTCACCTTGGCACTGCGCTGTCCTATCCTTTTTTTTATCCACTTTTGCGATTTAACTCCGCAATCTCGCCATCTTGTCGGAGAAGAAGACTCATCCGACGAACCTGTTTGGTCGTGCTCAAGCCGAACTTCGTTCACCACACCCGTTGGGTAAGTTCTTGCGTGTTTGAAACTTTGAGACAAGAAGATGGTGCTGGGCTCGAGATGCTCGGAATGACGCGCTTTTGGCCAAGTGCGAAATGGGGTCCTGGGCAGGTTGGGCCAAATGGAAATTACATCTTGTCGCTTTTTTCGCTAGTGTACCAAAGTTTGCGCTCGACTGATGATAAAGTTCCTTCCGTTTGCAGCTGCAGAGCGAGACTCGGTTTTGTAAAAGAAGCTGACTGGTGCATCACGTTGTGGCAAAATGTCTGGCACGGAGCACAACTCCGCCAACGCGGCAGGAGAGCCGCAACAAGCAGAGAACACTTCATCAATTTTAGCGCCAACCACCCCAAGCTCACCAACGGCGGTCGGCAGCTCCAATGACCCATCTACATCGCAAACTACTCATGTGGACGCTACTGCCCCGCACAATGCGACATTAGGCACTCCAGCACCTGCGATGGCAGCTTCAACGCCTTCAGTAGCTTTCGCAGAACCACCAAAGCCTCAGGCACAAGTTCCCGATTCAAAACCTGCCCCTACTTACAAAGTAGAAGATGCTTCCCAAAAAAAGGATCATGCTGCAGACGAAAAAAAGGCAGAGAAATCATTGGATATCGTGAGTAGAATTGGCTTCCGCTATTCCGCTATTGCCAGGAATTCTAACATTCAGTTTCATTCGTAGTCCGAACACATGCTGACAATAGAGCAAGTTGAGAAGAAATATAATGTTAAAGTCAGCATTGACAAACCATCTCAGTCCCCGGGATTGTCTTCAGAGGATGCAGCAAGACGTTTGGTCGAACAGGGACCTAACCAGCTGAGCCCACCGAAGCGCAGGCACCCTTTCCTCAAATTTATGGACCATCTGCTGGGACTATTCAATCTGATGCTGTTGGCTGCTGGTATTGCATCGTATATTCTGTTGGCAATCGACTTTGAAGGAAACAAACCCAACGTAAGATCACAAGTCGCATTTATATGAAACTAGCCTTTCTCATCCGAATTGATTATAGTTGTGGTTGGGAGGAATTTTGATTGCGGTCGCAGTTTTGAATGCCTTTATCGAATTCTTTCAAGGGCAGAAAAGCGCTGCAATTTTGGAATCATTCTTGGTAAAATTCCGTGATTTCATCTAGTATTTGCCCGCCCCATCTTAATGGTATTTGTAGAACCTGATTCCCGCCAAATGCTATGGTGTCCGAGACGGAAAGGTTACAGGAATGTCAGCCTTGGACTTAGTCCTCGGAGATATTGTGTATGTTCGTAGCGGTGACAAATGCCCTGCCGACCTGTACGTCTTCTCCGCCAACGAGTTCAAAGTCGATAACTCCTCCCTGACCGGCGAGGCGGACCCCCAAGAACGCATGGCAAATAATCGACACACCAGCCCTCTGGAGGCTACCAACCTGGTTTTCAACGGTACTTTAGCTGTCAATGGTAAGAAATTGCTCGGCGCAACCGCTGCGAGACTTGGCTAACAAGGTTTTCTTCTAGGCGAAGGATACGGTATTGTCATCCGAACAGGAGATCATACAGTTATTGGTCAAATTGCATCCTTGACCGCCAACGAACAGCGTGGAAAGTCTCCTTTAACACAGGAAATTGACTTTTTCGTCAAGCTTATCGCAAGTGTTGCCGCTATAGTAGCCATCATCTTTTTCATTCTGGGTCTTACTGCCAAGGGACTCAGTATCTCCCAAGCTCTGAATTTTGCGATTGGAACATTTGTCAGTTTCGTACCTGAGGGTTTACCGGCCACCGTCACTATCCTTTTGACATTTGCTGCCAAGCGTATGGCCTTGCGAAATGTGTTGGTGAAGGATTTGCAAGGTGTAGAAACGCTAGGAGCCATTACTATGCTTGCTACGGACAAGACTGGGACACTAACGCGTAACCAAATGACTGTCACATATATCTGGACTGGTGGTAACCTTTACTACGCACAACCCATGTCAGAGGACTCTGCCGAGGCAAAGGAAGCCAAGGCAGTTGATATGAATATTGAAGCTGTCGCAGAGACCATTCATATTTCGGCACTCTGTTCGCGCGCTCGATTTGAAACCAGTGAGGGCCCGATTGCTGAGAGACCTATTCTTGGTGATGCAACAGAGTCTGGATTGTTACGGAATGCTGCCGCCAAAATCAAGGAATTTGATGGCGTGTATGATCGATACCCCAAAGTATTGGAAATTCCCTTCAATTCTGAGAACAAGTGGGCAATGACGATTCACAAGAAGCCACACGCCAAGGGTGATCTTATGTTGTATCTGAAAGGTGCACCGGAGCGTGTTCTGCGCTTATGTGATACTTTCATGGAGGGTAATCAGCCTGTCCAAATGACGGAAGAGCACAAGAAGAAATTCGATTTTACGTATACGTTAATGGCATCAAAGGGACATCGTGTGCTTGCTTTCGCCGCTCTGGCGCTTCCGCGCGAACAGTATCCTTCGGACTTTGTCTTTACGAAGGATCCTATCAACTACCCTACCACTGGCCTGACTTTCTACGGGCTGGTCTCATTGGAGGACCCTCCCAAGCACGGAGTACGTGAAGCTATCGGTCATTGTCGAGAGGCGGGTATCAAGGTCATGATGGTTACCGGTGATCATCCCTTGACAGCAGAGGCCATTGGACGCAAAATCAATCTTATGTTGCAAGATACAAAGGCCAAAATTGCAGAAAAGAGAGGATGTACGGAAGACCAAGTGCCCGAAAGTGAGGTTAACGCAATTGTTATTCACGGTGAACAAATCGACAATTTACGCGAAGAGGACTGGGAGAATATTTTCGATAAAGAAGAAATCATCTTTGCCCGAACCAGTCCCAAGCACAAGCTGCAGATTGTCAAGCGAGCTCAATCGCGTGGTCACATCGTGGGAGTTACCGGAGATGGTGTCAACGATTCCCCGGCTTTAAAGAAGGCCGATCTTGGAATTGCGATGAACGTTTCGGGATCCGATGTTTCAAAGGAAGCTGCTGCTATGATTCTTGTTGATGATAACTTTGCTTCGACGGTTTCCGGTATCGAGGAAGGCCGTCTCATTTTCCAGAATTTGAAGAAATCTGTCCGGTACACAATCACTCACACCATGCCTCAAGGTAAGCCTGTGGTGTAATTTCTTGGAGATATCTTCATTACTCACGATTTTCATCTCTGTCTGTAGTGTGGGCCAACTTGCTTTACATCATTGTTCCAATTCCCATTCCCTTGGGTGCCATGTTGATTCTTATGACAGATCTCGGATTTGAATTGTTTAACGCGCTCAGTTACGCTTGGGATCCGGCAGAAAGCCAAACGGGATTGATGAAGTTGGCGCCCCGGAAACCCGTCACTCCTGCGTCTGTCGAGCGCTTGAGACGTATCCAGCGCGAAGACACTGGATATCAGCCTAGCCATGACCCCGAGTCTGGAGAGACCCCCAAACCCACACTTGGCGCCAAAATCGGCAACTTTTTCCGAATGGTACAGAGGCCGTTTACCAAGCGCTTCTGGCAGCGAGCATTTGAAGATACCGAGGAAGAAGTTCTGGTCGATCGTGAGGTTCTGTGCTGGGCATATGTCGAGGCGGGAATGATCGAGACTATTGGTTGTCTGATTACCTACTTTGTCGCAATGTACTATTTCAAAAAGGTTACACCCTATGACGCTCAGCTACACGCTGGCACGTGGGGTACGACACCAATTACGCTTTCCAACGGTGATATTTTGGTAAGCTAGCGTCCTTAAATCTGTTGTGTAAATTTGTGCCTTACCGAATGATCCTATTTTCCAGTCGGCAGATGATCAAAAGGAGACCAACAACGTTGGTCAGTCGGCCTACTATCTCGCCATTTACTTCCAACAGTGCTTCAATCTATTTATTTGCAAAGCACGCCTCGGTTTCCCAGTGGGTCGATTCATGTTTACCAATTGGCATAACTTTGGCGGCATCCTCTTGGGCGGCTGCCTCGCCATGTTGGTGGTGTATGTACCCCCCCTGAATATTGCGTTCTCGACTAGTTGGCATTTGAGCCCGTTGATCTGGCTCATTCCTATTGCGAACGGTTGCGTCCTGTTTGCTTACTCTATTGTTCGCACCAAACTTATCCGCATGTGTAAGTTCAACTCATCTAAACACATTACGATTTTGGGTTCTTATCCTTTACTCATTTTAGTCCGACCCATCAAATACACTCGGGACGTTGTTGGCTTGCAAATGTACCCAACAAGATGGTCGACTCGCGGATAAAGTCTTTTTAATGAGGGACAAATACTCTCCTCCCGTTAGCTTTGCATAAATTTCACTTTTCGGCAGCATTTAGCTTCTGGGCACTATGCTGCTCCTATTTTGGCCTGTTCAAGTGCTCAAATACATAATAGAACTTCTGGCATACATACACTTAAACCTTACCGTGCAAACAATCAATTTCTGATGAAATGAAAAGATAGAAAAGTGCATAAATTAAGATATCTACAGTCAACAAGATGGAAGTGGGGTAGCAAAATGGCAAATTTAAGATGAAAATATGGTGGATCTGGAAAGGTTGCTCTTGATACCCGTTTTCTCTCCTTGATATGCCCCGAGTGTTGCCTTGTCCACAGGCATTCGCTTGAAACTGCCCAACTTCTTCTGAGCTTTCTCGTACTTGAGACGACGCTTGACACGTGGATTACGGTTCTCCTTCTTGCGGCGAGGAGTGAGTCCTTTGTTTGCGAGGATTCGCCATGTAGCAGCACGCTTCGATCCTTCTGTGAGGTCGTTTTCATTATAGAGCTCACTACATGAAAAAATGATGTTAGAGTCTAGAAACCAGTATGATTGGTGGCAAAACTTACCGATCAGCTTGCATTGCTTGGAACTTTTCGTCACGAATTTCTTGGCCACGCTGATCGTGCTGGTCAGATTTTGCCTTCTTGATGTCTTTGATACTGTTGTAATATTCCATCGCATCATCGTCATAATCTTGATCGCTTCCCGCGTCATCTTCATACTCATCCCGAGCACGTTTGCCTTTGTTCTTTCGTCGATCTTCCGCATCCTCCTTCGCCAACGCCTCGGCAATAGCCTCAAAGTCCAGACCGGATGAGCCATCGTCTAGAATTTTGCCGCCAACTTCTGGGTCGTTCGACTTTTTGGGCTTCTCCTTGACAGCCTTCGGTGTTGGTTCCCGTGTTGTGGGAAACATGAGTTTGCCTTCACGATCACGGTAAGGTATGTCATCATCGCCGCCCCCACTCCGCGCAATTCGGGCATTCCGGGAGGCAATCGCTTGGTCGACCCGTGTGACATGGAACTTGAGACTTCTCTTCCGGCTCAATTTGTCCTGAATATCCATGTCATCCATTGTGCTTGATTCGCCAAAGTCATTCGAAAGTCCCTTAACGGCCTTGGCACGTGCGGATTTGGACTTTTTCACTTTGCCAAAGGGAACAAACTCAATATCCGGAATCATGCTATCAGCTTCCTTTATATTTCTAATGATCGGAACTGCCGTTTCTTTGATCTTTTTGGCCTTCTTTACTTTTGTATGGCTTGCTGGCTTCGGCTCAACAACCATCTCTTCGTCCTCAGAAAAGGCGCTGCGCTCCTCATCGTCGTCAGAGAAAGCATCTGGGTCCTCTGCCATCTCATCTGCCATCATGTCTACCACGCACTCCATCAGATGTGGCATTCCCTGAATTTTTTGAACCTTTCTCTTTTTGCTTTTTCGCTTCTTGGCGCTCTTCTCTTCGTCGCTGTGGTCACTTTCTTCGTCCGAAGACTCAGCCCCCTCAACGCGCTTCTCCAGGACATTGATGAGCTCTTGCAATTGGGCCAAGGAGTCAACTACCGGGTGTGACTTGATGTTGGTACCAGGTGGGGGATTAGCGCGGAGTGATAGGTAAAATGAAATATTTGTTAAATAAGTGGTGAAAATTCCTGTTTGAGGGACAGGCAAAAATTAGAGATTGTGCGCAAAATTACTTGTTCATGACATGATAGGCACTCACTGTATTTAAGCTCGAGATACTGACGTGCTCGATCAGTACGAGAGTTGGGTTTTGACTCATTGGCTGGACGACAGTGCCATTTTAGCGCCGGGCCGACGACTGTTGTAAGCTCACTCCATCTTAGAGAAAAATCTTCTAGCAGATGCACGACCTCTGGCATTTGCGTTTCGGCGATTTTGATCAAATCGCTTGTTGACAGGTTGCTCTTGGCCCGTGTAATGTTCTCCACCTCTGCGGCCGTTTCTGTTCGGAGGAGATGGAATGGAAGCTCCGATGATATAGCGAGGTGATCCAAATCGTTTTGCTCGTCATCGATAGCCTCCTCCCCAAAAGTGTGACGCTTAACAAAGGTATCTGCGGTATCGTCAACGAAATCCTCCTCGTTGAGCTGACTGGCCCTCAGCTTTTGCAGACGAATGACTTCCTTTTCTTCTTCTTTGGCTGTTATTATCAGGGAAAAACATAAGTAAGAACCTGCAAAGTATTCTCGAACACCTTTGCTGGTTTACCATCGTCATCATCAGAGGCATCATCTGCATTATAGTACATCTTCCGATTGTTACCCCATGCTCGCTCATCTTCCTCTTCTGGAGATTATAAACATTATGAGTCCCCACCCTTAGAAAAGTGTGCGCACGACCAAATACCGTCATCTTGAAGGTCATCTCCTTCATCATCGTCCTCGTCACTATCACCGCCTTTGCGCAGGTCTTGTTGAAGCCGTTGCAACAGGGCTTCGTCCTCGTCTCCACTGACATCGTCATCATCAGAGTCTGACACATCCAAGCCAAACACCTCTTGATCGGCTGTCTCATTCATTTGTTGACGGCGTCGATGTCCTGCAACTTCTTCCGAATTCAAGGATATTTTCCCGGTTTGACTGTGAAATGCATCCTCGTCGTCCATGCCCAAGTCGTCCAGGTCAGCTGAAGCATTCTTGGTATAGTCCGGTTCATCGCTCGCAGCGGTACTCGGTCTTTGTAGCCTCCGGGAACCCTTCTTTTTGCCCATTATTGCACCTTCTTTTTCGCAAAATTGCAACAACCAAAGTTCTGCGAAAAAAGTTCAACCTTGGAGTACTTCATTTACCGAAAATGGTAAATGATCTTCACACGCAAATCGCGCAGCCTTTGCGCAGCTCGATCTGCAAAACAATTTTTGTCTATCCTCCTCTTCCGTTCTGCATACATGATAGTAATAGGGGGTTTCCATCAAAAGACAATGAGAAGATCAGGTTGCAAGACCATTCTTCGCGCGTTGGCTGCCGCCATGCATGGACACTTGTCTGGACGTTTCTACGCATTGTTTGGTATTCGTACGCATCCCAACGCTAGTTACTAGTTTTCCAACATCTGATGCACTGAGTACATCAATTTGACCATTTCATTCTCATCTGCTTCCAACAGATGACCATGACTGGTCTCCACTGCCAAGATCCAATGGATATGGCCCACAACGTGGCCTTCATGTTTGATGTCGCGTTCGTATATAAGGATTTGTTCTTACTTGTGCCTTTACATATAGATCCTCCTTGTTTCCAACACATTCCGATTCCATACCACGGTAGGAGTGTTCATGAAGGTATAGCTTTGGATCATAATGATAAATACTCGTCAAGTACGGGGGAATTCGAGATTTTTGCCAATCAGAAAGTATCAATGTAGACGGAAGATTCGGTGACCTAGAATTTTGAGATACCACCCAGTGCAATATGAACAAAAAACAGGAAAGGATTGAAACGGTACTGCAATGGGTATTTTGCATGGCAAATTTACCTGGCTCGTACTCCACAATGCAATAACCGAAGTCAGCCCAAAGGAAATGAACATTGTACGAGATGCTGACCAGAAGATGGTTGCTGAACCAGATGCATAGCGATGCACAAGCAAGTTGGAGTCTGTCTTTTGCGAATCTCTAGATCCGATAATTGTGGCATTCACCGAGAGGTTGCGGCCACCGGTGAAACGGCAAGCCAAAAGGGTCCCGTGGTCCAAGCGCAGACCGCGCAGAGTCAAGCAAGTTTCAAGCATTACAATGCAGGATTCTCGCTCATAGCACAGCGCTAGCGTATCAAGACTTGACACTTGAACAACACATTACGGGTATCACCGGGGGAGCGCTTCAAAGACCTGGCGAAAGTGAAGGATTCGTGCTCATTTATAAACTGGCATCGTCGCGATTGTAAAGACCAACAAGCGCGCTGGTCCGCTGGACTTGAAGGAACCCACCGCCGCCTAAAGGTCGTCTGCACCAACTCCTACAAAGCAGAAGTGAACGTATAGGCGGAATTGGTGCCGTCTCCAGGATCTCTATTGGGTTGATATCAGAAGTCATCATATGGTAGAGCATTAAACCCTCTCAACCTGCTTTTACCGGAAAGACTTCGATAATCATCCAACTTCCGGTTCATCGGAGGCAAGGATTGGTCTGCTCTAGATTCACTTCTGAGGGGGTAGGCCGATTTCCCTATCAACGGCCTGACATCGAGATTTCACTTCTTCCGGTGCACGGAGGCGTCTGGTTTCTGTAGCAGGAGTTGAAAGGGTGTCCAAAGGGCGCTTCACCACCAACCTTTTCCCCACTCAATCAACCATAGTCAATAGTTTTCCAACATGCCGCCAACACTGCAATCACAGCTCGTACACCCCAACCACTCGCGTAGCAATAGCGAGTTCTCGCAGCAAAGTTCATTAAACTCCAATTCCGCGGCTCGATTCTTGGCAGAGTCACCAACTGCACCTGCTCCCACAGGCCCTCTCCCTCCAACTCCGGCTTCAGGCATACGCGAGTGGTCAGAAAGCCAGGTTGCCAATTGGCTATCCGAGTTGGGCTTTGAACGTTTCGCGAAGGATTTTATCGAGAATAGCGTCAATGGAGATGTACTGCTCGAGCTGAATTACGACACCTTAAAGGAGATTGGGGTTGTGTCGGTTGGAGATCGTGCCCGTATCTTGCAAGCAATAAAAAAGCAAGCCCGTGGCGGCCTAACCCGGAGTATAGCTATAAACGGGTCGACTACAAGGCCTGGCAGTTATGCTATGCGGTCTCCCTCTCCCGCCTCTGCCCCACCTACTTTATCTTCCTCGCCAGGACGAAGTTACATGTGGGAACGGCAGTTGGGCGCTACGACTGGCATCGGAAAGGTACCATCACCGGGACCTGGTGGGACACCTGCTGGCGCACCTCGAAGTTATGATCGTCCAGCTCCCATTCATAACGATCGTGAGCACTACACGGAATCGTCTCGAGGAGAAAAGGTTCACGCACCACATCCTGAGCGCGCCCTCCACCCGAAACCATCATTATCAATACCGGAAAATGAAATGTCTGGGAAAGTACCAAAACGTAAAGGATCACTCACTAACGCTGCCGCGGCTTTGGAACGAAGTGCTTCCGGCCCATCTCCGCTCATAATCACCCCACGTTCGTCTTCCATTAAGAGTGCCACATTGGAGCGAAATAGACCACCACAAACTGCAAATAGTCTCACAAGCGCTAGCCCTGGGGCAGGCTACATGAACACTGAGCGTTCTCTAGGACGGGACGATCAGTCCCCCGGATCCCCGTTTACCGAACTTACCCGGCTGGGTTTCTCAGGAAATAACCATTTGGACGACGACAGGAAACATACAAAAGAAGCTAGTAACGTCAGCACTTCAAGCGGAAAGGTAGGTTTCCTTCGGTCTTTTCCGAGTGACAAAGTTGAATTAATGACTGTCCGCAGAGCTCCAAAGACATTATGACTGTTGGCGAGATTCTTGCGGTAAATTTTTATGATTTCCATCTCGATTTTTTAAATTCTCATCGAAACACTTTTAGCGATGTATTCGAGTGTCAGACGCTGCCAATCAAACACATATTATTGACGTTGTCGATCTTCCGGACATATCGACAATAAAAAGCAGAATTTTCAACAAATTTGGCATAAAAGATTTGCGAGATCGGGAACTATACGACTTCTTTGCACCTGATCTGATGCTAGAAGCTGATTCAGATTGTAAGCCGCTGCTCTAAGAACTGAAACTCGGATCTTATTTCTAACACAACCAAATAGTGTATCGAATCGATGATGAGGAGCTCTTTCGAATTTGCAAATCTCGAGACAATCCACTCAAGAGTCAGCTGCACTTAAGAATGATGCCTCATGAAGGATCGATATTAAAGCGGCAGGAATCAATTTCACGGACAGCGCAAGTCCGTCCCGATCTTCCACGAGCTGGCTCACAGGAAGGTATCTCAACGCCCGGCCGTCAAATTACCAAGCTACAACGATTTTTCGGGGAACGTGCCCCACTTGTGCCGTCTCCGGGTAGCAGCACCCCCTTATCCAGCAAAGGTGCTACCTCGCAGAACTCCGCTTCATCACTTCCATCACTACAAACCCAACAGACAGCGCGAACAGATACAGGCCAATCATCTCTTTCACCACCCCACACACCACCCTTACAGCGAACTAAAAAGTTGGCCAACTTTTTCGGAGAACGTCCCCCTGATGAGCTGATTGTGGACCAGCTCGAGCAGTTCTTCCCGGGGATTGCCCGAAGTAGTATGGGTCCGGTTCAGTATACCCAAACCACCTCTGGACCTGGACAAGTCCAGAATGTACCTATGCTTATCCCTCCACGCCGTGACGCAAGTCGGGAACCTACCAACATTAAGAGTAAAGTGCATGCCGCCATGGTCAACAAGCGTATGTCCAAGGTTGCTAACCGCCGATCTGCGTTTTATGCACGCCGGGGGAGTGGGGAAGGTATGGTGCGCGCCGGGAGCCAAATGGCTCTGGCAGATCACGTCGATCCGCGCCGGTCCGTGGTCAATCGCTCGGAAGAGCAGCAGCCAAGGAAGGAGCAGTTGCCCCGACCCACGTCAATCCGCACGACCGCACTCAAAGACATGACAAAAGAGGCCCGTATTGCCATGGGTTCAGATGAAATCTTTGACTCTTCATGGGGTCGTGACGCGCTTGCTTCATTGGCTTTCCTATCCTCACCGGTTTTGGGTGACTCTGATCAATCCTCAAGCTCTGTATCCTCCAACCCTGCACCAACATCCATCGCTTCCACGACATCATCCGATAAGGTCGGATCAAGTGTCACCTCCAGCACCACAACTATCAACGCTGCCCCCGCCTCAGGAGCAGTCAAGACATCCGAGAAACCATCATCCGGCCCTCAATCCCCACTTTCTCTTACAACCTCCACAGTTGCTTTACCCGGCCAAGTTCGTTGCGAGCTTGGAAAACTAATTGGCCAGGGCGCATTTGGCAAAGTGTTTATTGGCCTCAACCTCTCCACAGGTGAACTCATGGCTGTGAAGCAAGTTGAGCGCGCCATTCTTTCCGATTGGAAAAAGCCAAATGATCCCGGAAAGAAGAAACGCGAAGAAGCGCTTCGTCGCGAGATTGATTTCCTCAAGGAAATGGAACACGAGCATATTGTCCGATACCTCGACAGTGAAATTACAGAAGCATCGTTTAATGTATTCTTGGAATACGTTTCTGGCGGCAGTATATCAAGTTGTTTGAACCACTATGGAGCCTTTGATGAAGATCTGGTACGATGCATGACAGCGCAAATTCTCTCTGGGCTGGAGTATTTGCACCAACGGAGTATCATACATCGTGACATCAAGGGTGCAAATAGTATGTTGTCATTGTTGCTTTATTCTTGATGCCTTTCTTACTCATTTACACTTTGCTTTGTACAGTCCTGGTAGACGCAGATGGCATCGTAAAGATTTCGGATTTCGGGATTTCCAAAAAGAACGAGTACCGAGAAGCGTACCAGCGGATGACCCGCATGTCTATGCAAGGATCTATTCCATGGATGGCGCCTGAAGTAGCTCGCGGCCGAGGTTATTCTGCGAAAGTGGATATATGGTCTCTAGGCTGCTTGGTCCTGGAAATGCTCACAAACCAAACGCCATGGCACAAAGTGCGTGGGAATGTGATTTACCTGCTTGGTACCGGCAACGCACCCCCCATTCCCCCCAACCTCTCGGATATGGCTCGGGGATTTATCCAAAAGTGTTTTGTGATAGATCCAGATAAACGGCCTACCGCCACGGAGTTGCTCACCGATGAGGATTTTACGGACGTCGAAGATCCTTTGGGATATGATTACCGCGGGTGGGCAGAGCGCGCCGCCCAACGCGAGCAAGACGGTCTGGATGGGAGCGGGAGCGAGTTTAATGATACGGGATTTGGGTCAAGATCATACGAAACGAGCACCGGGATGGGCGACGACCATGACGATGAAGATGATAACAATGGCGACTCATATGTCAGTGGATATTTTGCGGGAGGGGAATGAAGATGAATCGTTACTCGATCCCCACAGGTATCCCGGCCGCCTTTTGATAGAAAGAGCTTCTTGCTCGGCATTTTTGTTTTGTTTTTGTTTACTTTCACTAAATTATTACCTTGGCATCTGTCCTTTTTCTAAATGTAATTACTTTGTGGCTTTCCCCGGCCGTAATTTTGTCTTGAAAGCATCGCCATAATTTGGTCTTGAAAACATCGGGAAAAGCTCCTGATGAGGCCTCTCAATTCAAGGGCCAACAAAGGTGTGATCGGAATTCACCGGAGGCGCATAAGTGGGACGAGTGAACGCAGCCGGGGTTACCCGAGATCAAATAATGAAGTTGGGGAGAACAGTCGTCTTATTACCGTCGTCTCAAGGCTGTAAAACTTACGAGTGTTGTGGCGGGAACACCGCCGTCAACACAGCACAATGCACGCGAGATGGGCGGTGGACGCAGGGCCGGGATGCTGGGCGGACGAGGGGGGAAGCGCTGAGCCTTGGGTCTTCCGCGATTTTGGGCGCTACGATTGCGCATCTCGCCATACCCGTTGGATGTCAGTGGCCGAAATTTGTGCAGCACTATGTTTTATTCATGTTCATGTCAAGCGTCCAAAAAAAAGGGGAAAACGGACCAAGGTCCACGGCACTTTAATTGCGATTGCGCTCAATCTCTGTGCATTTGCCGTTCGTCCCATCCCGCAGGCATGGTTGATTGTTAAAACCTCCTGGGGCCCAGGCTGCTACAATAAAGCTCGGTAGCATAAAATTCCTGACTTCCTTGGTCGCTTTCAGCAAGCAGTTGATATTTCTCCACCATCATCTGTGTGCATCAGAACCTCATCTTGTCACTCGCTGGTATCCTCATCCCAAGTTCATCTGGACTGTCAAAATGGCCAGCAAGCGTACCAGTACAGCGACTGTGAAGGAGGGCTCCGAATTTCCAGACGTCACAAACACCGCGAAAGTGGATGCAAGTTATAGGAATGTCCCAGACAAATCCGCCAAAAATATCTTTGATGGCGTGGAGGATTCTCGTAAGTTATCTGTCCGCAGTTGTCGAGACCTTCCAATGTTTGACACAATTTGACACTTCTACGCAGCCATCGAGGAAGTGCGAGCAGCGGTCCCACCAACCGATGACATTGATATTCCTGCAAACACTCTTCGTGCATGGGTCCTCGGAATATTTTTCACCGTTGCTCTCTCTTTTGTCAACCAGGTGGGCATAACCTTGACTGTCTTTGCGGCCTTCTTGTTTATGATACTAAATCGAAATCCGTATTCCTGTTCATAGTTTTTCTGGTTTCGTGATAACCCCTTGACCATCAAGATTTTGGTAGCCCAATTACTTAGCTATTTTGCGGGACGATTCTGGGCCCGAGTCCTTCCCGATGTATCTGTCCGCCTGCCTTTCACCAATACCACGATCAGCCTGAACCCCGGCCCGTTTTCAGTCAAGGAGCATGTTCTCATCACGGTCATGGGTAATACCGCCGCCACTAGCTTTGATGCTATCGACATCATTGTCATTCAAAAGCGCTACTATCAAGTCGACTGGGGTTACGTGGGCGGTATTATGTTGGTGTTGTCCTCTCAAACCCTTGGCTATGGATTTGCCGGCTTGCTGCAACGCTTCCTGGTGCGGCCAGCTGCTATGATCTGGCCTGAAAATCTCGTCAATGCCAGCTTGTAAGTCATGCTTTTTTCGCCATGAGTATTTACCAGGGCTGATACTAACCGAATTCTTGTTGAAGGTTCCATACCCTGCATGAGAAAACATCAGCAACTGCCCAGGCCGCTGCGCAACGCGTAACCAAGAAAGGACGGTCTCGCGGTTCATACTTTTTCATTGTCTTTCTCTCATCCTTCGCCTACTACTTCTTCCCGGGTTACATTGCTCCTATTTTGACTTCGATCTCCTGGGTATGCTGGACCAATCGCAACTCGATCTTGGTTTCTCAGCTCGGCGGTGGACTCACAGGTCTTGGGTAAGTCCTGCACTCTTTGGTTTGTCGTCTCTAACAAGCTGATGGCTTGGCGCGTTCCAGGTACGGCGCTTTTACTTTGGATTGGTCAACTATGGGCGCTTGGATGCCCTCACCGCTGGCAGTACCATGGTATATCGTCGCCAATCTCTTTGCTGGTTTTGTCCTTTTCATCTGGATCATCATACCCGCTGTCTACTATTCGAATGCTTTCGAGGCGCAAAAGTTTCCCATGTACAACACCCGCCAGTATGACATCTTTGGCGACAAATTCAATTTGACCCGGGTTCTCCACGACAACAAGTTGAATGCAACAGCATACGAAGAATACAGTCCTGTTCGTATTACTGCATTCTTTGCTGTCTGCTATGGACAAGGTTTGGCCGCCTTGGGTGCCATCCTTGCCCATACTGCATTATACCATGGCCAAGATATCTGGAATCGTATCAAGTCAGCCAAGCAGTCTGATGATGGTAAGCTCACGCCTCTTCCAAGATTATTCTCTGGTTTCCCTTCTGACGTCCCCGTTCTTTGTTGCAGATATCCATGCCAAACTTATGGACAAGTATCCCGGCGTTCCCGATTGGTGGTACGCCGCCATCTTCGGAATCGCATTCACTCTCAGTATGATTACGATTACTGTATACCCAAGTGATATGCCATGGTGGACACTCTTCATTGCTCTTGCATTGGCTGGAGCCTGGGTCATTCCAACTGGCATCTTGACCGCCATCACGGCGCAAGCCCCTACCATCTCGATGATCACTGAGTGGGTATTCGGAGTTATTCGACCCGGCCACCCTATTGGAAACATGATGTTTAAGACATATGGTAAGAACTTCTGTTCACTTGGCTTCAACTACCTGCTGGATCTAACTTGTTTCGCGCGCATAGGTTACATCATTGTGAAGCAAGCGCTCCTGTTCTCAAAGGATATGAAGCTCGGCCACTACATGAAAATGTGGGTATTCAAAGTGTCTTGCACAAAGCTCATTGGTCTGAACTTTGTCCTCTCTCCTTAGTCCACCTCGCGATATGTTCAATTTCCAGATCGTGGGAACTGTCATTGGCTGTCTGGTCTCATTATCAACTACGCATTACCTCATGAACAACATTGATGACATTTGCACTGACAAGGCATACCCTTGGACTTGCCCGAATGCTGGACTTTTTGGCGCGTCAAGTGTGGTGTGGGGAGTTGTCGGTCCCAACCGATTCTTCGAGCCGGGAACACTCTACAATCCTGTGGCCTGGTTCTTCCTGATCGGTTTCCTCCTACCATTCCCAGTCTGGTTTGCATACCGGCGCTGGCCCAATAGCTGGGTGAAATATGGTAAGTATTTTTTGACGCATTCTACTCGAAGCTGTGAATGCTCATCAAAGGCTCCCCCTCAGTCAATGTTAGTGCCATGATGTTGGGGCCTGGCCCGTACCCACCGGCTCCAACCAACGTGCTGCCGACTTGGACAGCTATTGGATTTATTTTCAACTTCTGGATCAAGCGAAAGCATAACCGATGGTGGACCAAGTACAACTATGTGACTTCTGCTGCGCTGGACGCTGGAGTCGCTGTTTGCGCGGTAGTCATCTTCTTCACCCTTCAGAACTGGCATGTCGTCTTTCCAGAATGGTGGGGCAACGACAAGGCCAACATTGATCAATGCCCACTTTCCAAGGTTAATGCCAACGGCATCAACGTGTACAAATAGCTTCCTAATTTGTAAATAATCCTGATTCTCAATATTACATCTTACTGCAGCTCTTAAAAAAATCATGACAATTTGATCTTTGTCTGTTTGATTTCGTGCTGATACGTACCCAGAACTCTTTTAAATCTGCCCTGTGATGTGTGTGGTCTGCTCCTTCACGGAAAGTTTGCTGGGAAAAATGAAGCTGAGTTGACCGGTGTCATTCGAACCGCTTGGCTGGGAGTGCCCAGACCGGCCGCGACCTTGCTCCGAAGCTGCCCGAAACCAGCATTAGGACTACGGCCAAGCACATTCATTTAGGTTGCGACGGGCGCGAGCAACATTACGGACTGTGGGTACGCTTATTCTTCCGGGGTCCTTACCAGTAGCTACGTTCAGTCAGGCGTCGGGTCGTTCCAAGTCTGGAGGACCGTGTTGGCCGGGTACACTACTAAGTGCGGCGACCAGCAGTGACCAGAGAAGAGGTTTATGGACTTTCGTGCGCATATGATGAAGATTGATGTCCAGAACCGTCTTCCAGCACTAGGAGAACATGCCTCATCCACGAGCAGGCCAACAAAAATCAAAAGTGAACCACTCCTCGCTCCGAGCCCGAGCATCTCTCCACAAGCAATGACTATCCAACCCAGCTTGCCGTCCAAACGTTCACCTTCCCGCTCACACAACGGTTGTGAGATTTCACATATTCCACCTCTCACACCCGCCGCCCTGCTTGAAGGGAAATCAACTTTTGCGAGCAATATGTCCGAGATAAATACAAGAGACGCCACCATGGACGAATCAAATTTTAGCGTTGAGGAAGGGTCTCTCCACGAAGGATTTGGCTATCATGATTTCCATCATCCGGAGGACATGAGCGTATCACAGCTGGACCTTTTGCTGGGTGAAGGCAACGATTTCTGGGATAGTGGGTCTGCGGTATCATCCAAAAAGCGATCAATATTAGCGAGTCTGGCAGCTAGATCAAATGATTCATTAGAGCAAAGTTCATCAGCTGATGATGAGACTGGGAATGAGCGAACGAGGAAACGACAGAGAACAAATAATGATATTGACTCTGACTCCCAACTTCGCGGACCTGCTGTTGCTGAAACAAGAAACCACCCTTCATTGCCATCCCTAAATATCAACACAAAAACATCGAAGCTGATAAGCGAGTCGATTCCGTCCCCATCAACATCCTTATCCAAGAGTGAACAATCTCGAACCGAATCAACAATATCCCCTACCGAAAATCCCGAACATCAAACCATTCCCACCATTCACACACCGTCGCCGCCCCATTCCCCAAATACCGATTCTCCCAAATTAATGCCTGTCAAACGGGCCCACTCTACACTCAGTATATCATCATACCGTTGTAACGGCGACACATTGGAGATTTATGAAAAAGCTCACGAAGTCCTTACCTCACGGTTCAGTAAAGTCAAGTCGGCTCCTCGCATGGAATTACCATTACGGACATTATATGTGGACTCCCTAGGGCGTGCTTTGCGCCGCTCAACGCTGGATGCAGAGCCGGAACGTCGTGTTGCAATACGGATAAATGGTTATGTTCGCACAAAGGAGCTTCTCGATGTGGGCCCGTCACCTGGTTCAGGTAAAACTCGTTCTGAAGAAATGCTCAAAGTAAAGGTGGAAGACAAGGAGGGTACAGAAGAGTGCATGCGGAAGGACACGACATGGCTGGCCTATGTGGAGGAAATTCGCAGACGTACCTCCGCTCCCAAAGTGGGGGACGAGAGTGTCATATTTCGCGTACTTGGGGTTGAAGACGAGACGGGTTCGACTGAGCAGCAAGAACATGTCTTCGTGATATTGAAAGGGTCGGACAGAGAAGGGGATAACGTTGTCCCGGTCGAGTGCGATGGTATATGGTACGTGCACTTTTTAGGTTTAATTTTGGAGTAAGTCTCATGATTAATGTGCATTGATTAGGATCCCAACCCCGGAAGCTCGAAATTTGAAGAGTGACCTTGCCATCGAAGATGAAGTCCTTGACGAAATTTTGGATTCGGGAGCTGACAGTTCAGGAGTTACGCTGGAGTTTCCTGTTGGAGCAACCACATTAACATCACCCAAACTTCCACCACTTCCAACTACCCCCACTCGTCCTTCCGCAAGGAGTTTACCATCACCCGCATCTACTCCTGTTCCCACCCCTGACGGCCACGGCATGCCAAGTGCTAATATAGGTCCTGCATTGGTGGATGATGATGTTGACATGGAGGAAGGACAAGATTTCCTTGTTTTTGAGGGTGAGCAAGATTGGAGCAAAGAAGATGATGTAACCTCAGGGATTGCATCCGATGCACCTGAAGCCGCCAGCGCAGAGTCTCCCACCGGAGAAAATCTACCCGTTTCTATTGATGCAGAGCAGCTAGTTTTGGTACCTGCGACGAATCCTCCTCCAAATTGCCCGTTTCCCATGTACATGGCTGAGGTGGATGGCATCATGGTTTATATAACGTGGCTCACTAAAGCAGGAGAAGGAACCACTAGCGCCACCCCGGCCAAAGAGATCGCGAACCCTCTAGAAACCACGCCAGCGACAGCCAGCGATAGCACAAAACCTCCTGCCTCCGAGAGCGCCTCCGTTACATCAACTTCCAAAATCTCCTCTGGCGGTATCCCTTTACTCCGGCGAGTGGACAACAATATGGTCAACGCAACATTGCTACTTCACGCAGGAGGCCTCGTCACGGATAAGGAGCGTAGTATCGTCTTGTCGCTCGAGCGCACAAGAGCGCGCTGTCGTAAAAAGGGCAGCAGCTTGTATGGAACATGGATTCCGTTGTGGAGAGCGCGTCAAATGGCGCGGAGTTTTTGTTTGGAAAAGAAAACTGGGGTGTTTCTGAGCGATAGTCTTGGTCGGTCAGCGTTTGGGCTGGACAGTAGTGCTTTAACGGGTAAAGGGAAGGGTCGTAACCTGAGTGAGTTGGCAAACGCCATCGAGGTACCGTTCACTTTGCCGGCATCTGCAGATGTTCCGGGGAGCACTCCTAGCGGCTCTATTGCAAACTTGACTCCTGCCGCGGCCGCCCTCGCAGCCAATAAAGCGGCGATGCTGGGTCTCACGTCCTTACCCCCAAATGTCGCTTCCGGTTTAGCTAGTATGGGCAATGGAGCGAATCGGATCGGAATGCGGGGACTGGTGTCTAGCAATTTACGCGGTCGTGCTCGCGGTCGTCCACCACCTCCCCGTCACAACCCCCTTTCGCCTCAGAGTTATCTTGACAGCACAAAGATGGGCACTGGCACATCCGCTACTTCGTTTCCCAGCACCAGCGCGGGCTCAACAACTTCATCCGCAATGTCAGCTACCCAAGCCGCGATCGCCGCATTACAAAAACTTACTGGAAATGGTCAGCTCACTGCTGCGACACTAGCTAGCGCTTTGGCGGCTCTCAACCAGGTGACGAACCCGACCGGGTCTGCATCAAGTTCCCTCGGACCAAAAATTGGATCTAGTCCAGCTCCAACGACGAGTATCTCCTCATCCTTACTCACCTCCACCGTGGGCCCCAGCACCACTTCCCTATCCTCATCAATACCCTCTCCCGCGAGTATCCTTGCCGCCTTTGCCAATGTATTTAAAACTGGGTTTCCCGCCGCCTGGAAAACGGCCAGTACTCCCACCTCGTCGAGCACTCCCACATCCACAACAACAACACCTATCACATCCACAAGCACGATGGGCCAGTCCAGTGGCACACCGCTAGACTCGCTCTCGTCGGTCCCGAAACTCCTTTCCAATCCTGTCTCCAGTTCCACCCAAGGAGTCGTAGCCCGCGCGCTTGCGGCCGCTGGTGCAGGTCGAAATGGTGGCATAACGGGTCTCTCTAATCCCGTTTCTCTCCAAACCAATGCGCTCTCGGGGCTCTCTACTTTAGCTTCCCTGTCCCATGCGCCATTCCCCCTTATGCCCTTCCCTATTTCTAATTCTGTCCCGCTAACGACTTCCACACCCGTCAGCAGTTCAATACCATCATCCACGGCCGGTACTCTGGGAATGTTGGACTCCCACCAGGGCACGGGCGGTCTCTCTCTCCTCACTCCACCCTCTGTTCCAATCATTGCGATTGACGACATTGACGGTGGGGATGCAATGATGCCGATTGCCGGTCCGGAGGCTTTGGCCGCTGCAGCTGCTGCGGCGGGAGTTGTCTTACCGGTCGCGGTAGACTATGTATCCGACGAGGACGATGTGCTAGAGGAGGTTCTAGTTGACGATGTGGTACATATGGAAATAGATGGTGATCCACTCCCACCACCCTCCTCATCGCCACCCCAATCTGCTTCTGTTGCCATCACGGGAGGCAAGAATCGGCCGGTCCCCGAATCCATCACGGTTGACGATGATGACGACGATGAAGACGTCGAAGATGAGCATGCGACCGCGGATGACAGTGATCATGACGATAATGACACGCAAACGGATGCAGACACGGCCGAGACGTCGTCGCCCACGGCCCCGTCCACGAGCGGAGGAAAGATTCGGCCTCGAGCAGCAGCTGTCGTTGTTGCGTCTCGCGGGGGCAAAACCCGCGGAGTCGCTGCTACTACCACCGGCTCCACCCGTCATAATACCCGATCCAGCAGCAGTACAACCACAACAACCCGCTCAACGACCACCCCCCGCCGTCAAACAGCCCGAAAACCCGCCCCGAGCAAAACCACCCGTGGCACTGGCCGAAACACGAAACGTGGAAAAAAGGCAACGGCCAAAGTGGTCACGACGCAAAACACGGATACGGAGGAAGCGAGTGATTTTGAGATTGATGTGGTCGATGGAGATGGGGTTGATGATTTTCGGTAGTTTTTACAATCTTCCCACTTGTTTCTTCTTCTTTTGTACACAGTTCTTTTTTTATTTGCATCAAACTTCTTCTCTCCTCCTCCAGCCATCTTGTTTTTACTTTTGCTTTTTTTGTACATTTCTTTCTCTACTCACTTGCATTTTTTTGTCAATTTCATTCTTACAATCAAACAACAAGATGGTTTCTTCGCACACCAATATCAGAGGGATTGGAAAGGATGATTTGGACTCAATGTCATCTCATATTTACAGCATTTTCCGTCGCTCACACACAGCCAAACATAAATAAAATGAAAAAAATAATGATAATCCACCCCAAGTCCTACAGTTTGCCACTAGCCTTCTTCATCGACTTCCGGGCTTTCGCCTTCTTCATCAACCCCTTTGGATCCACAATCCCACCTTTATCGCCGCGATACTGAGCCGCCAATTCTGCAGCAGTAGATGCGGTGGGCTCCTTGTCCTTTTTATTCGATTTGGATTTGGGCGAGTCCTCGGTGACCGTCTTGCGTTTTTTAGTGGATGGGACATTGACGATGGTGGCTGTGCTGGTGGATGAAAGCGTCAAATCTACGTCTTCCGGGATCGTGTACCGAGCGATATCCAATGAATCAATCACTTTTCGTTGTTCTTCACGTAATTGTTTGACAACTTCGTTTTCTCCAGCGTGTAAATCGTCTTCGAGGGAAACGAGGGTCGGGTCCCAGTCTGCGGCATTTTTTACATCTCTCGATTCCTCATTCTTGGCTAAAGCAAGGGGAGCAGGTACAGCGAGTTCTTGGGCAGCAGTATGTTTCAGATTCTCTTTGAGTAGAGAATACGATTTCCGAATCAGTTTGCCAAACATGGCCAGAATTTGCGAGGTGGGGATATCCAGTTCCTTTTCGACATCTGCCATTGTTTTGCGTTGGAGACCCATGGCGGCCAGGATGGTGGCCTGGACGCCCGACAAGGCCAACTTTTGGCTGGGGAGGGGGTCAGAGTCTGTTGATGATGTGGAGGGGGCCGTGACGAGCTGTCCGAGAAAGTAGGTGCGGGCCAGTGTGGGGATTAAGTCCATGATGACGTGGTAGTCGAGGAGGTTGTTGGTGTAGCCGTCCAGGCGTTTAATGTCCCAGGGGGAAAAGTAGCGGTAGATTTCGGGGGCGGTGATGAGAGCAGGTGGACTGCTGCTGCTAGCAGGAGATGTTGAGCGGGCATCGATTTGTCGGAGTGCACCGGCTGCTTCCATGATACTCAACACCATTTGCGCCGGGAATTCTTTGAAATTGAAACCGAGGAGCTCGACATAGCGCCGGCGGAAATCGTATGCAAATGCATCGAGCCATTGGGAGTGGGCGACCTGGATATCACTTTGGGAGCGGTGGAGGGTTTTCAGCATGACGCAGGTATGTTCGCCCGTCAACTCGTTGGCGGTTTGGCGGAGGTAGACGGGGGTGTACCCGGCGCGTTTCCAAAATTTATGGAGGGGTTGAGTGATACCAAACGAGACGCCGAGCCAGTGGAGATGTTCTTGGGGTGGCCGTTCCGAGAGTTTGAGGAGAAGGGGAGGCATACTGGACGCATCCCGAACTCGAATGTCGTCTTTATCCAATGACGCGTTTTCCAAATCTTCGTCCGTGACGCGGGAAACCGATTGAGTGATGTCCATAGGTTGAGCATCTTCAGATAAGGAAGCGATTTTGCCATTGTAGTAATCCTCAAGTTGGCCCAAAGCACGGGCTCCGTAGCCCATACCAGTGTAATCAGGATGAGTAGCGATCCGAACGACTCGGGCGCCCGACAAGGACGCAAAGTCATCGTCTTGGTACTGTTGGGTCATGACCCAAGGGATCAAGTCTCCGGCGGACCGAACACCTTTAGCGAGGGACGAGAGAGCACTTCCCCGCGCAATCTGGCCTTCCATGCAGACTTGAATGACACAGAGGGGTTCAGGGAGCGTGTTGGCGTTGGCCGCATCAATGGGAGGTAAGAGCACAAAGAGATGGTGGGCGGGGGCATCACTCAAGAGTTGTAAATCGTTGGGTGTGTTCTTGTAGTGACTGGCCACGTACAAGGCCATCATTTTCTGCAAAAAGGCTTCTGAGACGGCATGGAAACTAAAGAGTGTGTCGCGGTTCACGTAGTAGAGATCGCATTTGGACGGGTGAGGGCATCCCGCCGGCATCCGGTTCAGGGTCAATGAAGAAGACGGTTCGCAGCAGTCTAGACAGAGGACGCGGTAGAGCCAGGCTTCAACGGGATCACCGGCCGCGTATCGAATGGGTTCCTCCAATTTGAGTTCCTTGAGAGTCCGGGTTCCGGCCGAAGACGATAAACTCTCGGCAGCCGCACCGGCGTCGGTCGATTTCCGCTCTTTGCCATCGCGACCTACAACGACACCCGCCGCAGCCTGTTGGCTCTTGTATCCCCGACTCTGTTCCCGCAACTGATTCAAAAGTTTCATGGAAAGGGACCGGCCCGTGCCTTCATATCCATTAATCGTCGACGCCATAAACACCAAATAAGGACCCAACAGTTTCTTGACAATAGGCAAAGGAATAGCAGCCGCCTCATCAATCACGACCAATTCGGCTTGAGCCAAGACATGGGAATCTGAAGGCTGGATCCACTGAATGGTTTGGCGATGTTCCCGGAAAATGTTGACGCGGACCACAGCTTTTTGAAAAGCGGGGTTGGTCGACTGAACAATGTCATAATCCAAATGTTCTTCAAAGCCCAATGCATCGAATCCTTTGAAAATAAATTCAAAGAGAGTTTTCAGATTCTCAGGGCTGGGAGAGGTGATGAAAATGTTGGAGTAGCCGTACGAGACGGCGGCCGAGATGGCTAAACCCAATGTTGCAGATTTACCACGTCCTCGAGCGGCCGTTAATGAGACGGTTGAGCGGAGGGATTTGTCGGCAATGGCGTCGATAAAGGTCAAGAGGGCTTTAGCCTGATCGATGGTTTTGGCGGCGGCAATGATGGATCCGACCGGTTGCGTGTCCTGCAGGGATGTCTTGAGTTCGGCCAATTCCTCTTGTGTCGGAGTCAACTTTTCTTCATCCAACCGCGGCAAGGGTTTGACACTTTTGGCTGCACTCAACGGCAACACATTCAATTCGTCGTCGACCAACAAACAAGTCTCGCAGGAGCCCAGGGACAAAATGAATCGCTCGTTGAACCGGGCGACCGTATCCTGATGCGATTCAGTCCGGTACCGCGCATGCACGTCCATCGTCATGGTATACAGCTGCTTTAACGACGCCATTGATTTCAGCAAAATCACCACGATTCCACCTCCCTCTACCGTTTCGACCGTCCGTGCCAACAAATTCGGGGTCAGAGCCTCAAAATCCTGGAGTACACACATCCCATACGTATTTCCCAAAATCTTGTCCGTCTCCTTGTAATACGTATACCGAATGGAAGTCGACGACACAAACAATTCAAACGGATCATCTTCATCGGGGTCCTTGATCCCACGAGCAATCTGGCGTTTGATCTGGGCAGCCCGTTTCTTGCGGTGGGAAGTGAACCCGAGATCCTTTTTGTAGCACCAGAGGACATTGGGGCGGGCAGCTACGCGGGCTTTGGCGAGGAGAAAGTGGAGGGTGACGACTTGGTCCTTTCCGCGGTCGCCGACAATCACAAAGAAGGAACGTTTGTTGGTCTGAACATTGTTTTGGATCAGAGTTGGGATGCGGGAGTCGAGCTTTTTGCGGTGGTTGAGTTGGACCATTTGTCCCTCGGTTCCCTATTCCTTTTAGGTGCTCGTATCCGGCTAGTTGTTTTGTGTCGTTTCTTATTCGTAGAGTGTAAATGTCGTTGTGAGTTTACTGTCCTTTTGAATTCCTTTCCAACCCCAAGACCAAAATTCCAAAAAAATTTCAATGAACAGACTGACTGCGCCATCACACCGACTGCCCAAAAATTCCCAAAGTCATATTTCTTTTTGACAACACACACATTTCCATACGGCAAAAGAACAAAATGCTGGCCGACAGCCAATTTGACGACGCCGTACAGTTGAGCGAACCGGATGAAGAATGGGATTCCGAGTCGGAAGAGGATGAGTATGGTCTGGAGGATGTAGATATTGACGAGACGGGGAGTGCTGCTGGTTTGTTTTTTCGTTGCGAGTTTTTTGTGTTTATGGAACGGTATGCTGATTTTTGTGTTTCTTTAGCATTGACGAAACGGTTTCGACGATTGAGAGCACAGTTGGATACAGGGACGGTTACGTTTGCGCAGAATGTGAATCGAAAGGGTCCATCGGCGGCGGGTGGAGCGGCATCGACGGGGACGACGACGACGACAACGACAACGGCGGGGGGTGTGACGACGACATCCGAAAAGATGGTACTGAAAGGGTCAGCTGGGGCTGATGCATTCCTAGCAGCCATTCCTGTGGACCGGATAAGACTGGAAGTGATTACTCGGGATGCGAGTGGAACGACGAGCACCAGTCGAAAAGCCGAAGGAACTAAAAGTAAACAAAAGGACAAGTCGGACCGAGCGACGGTCGAGCAAGTACTGGACTCACGGACCCGCATGATTTTGTTTAAAATGCTCAACAACAATTTCATTTACGAGATTAACGGATGTGTGTCGACGGGAAAGGAGGCCAACGTGTACCATGCAACCACTGAAAGTGGGAGTCACCGGGCCATCAAGATTTACAAGACGTCGATTTTGACGTTTAAAGATCGGGATCGGTATGTGACGGGCGAGTACCGGTTCCGGAGCGGGTACAACAAGAACAATCCGCGCAAGATGGTCAAGATTTGGGCCGAGAAGGAGATGCGGAATCTGAAGCGATTGTATGCGGCGCGGATTCCGTGTCCGGAGCCGCTGTTATTGAGGATGCATGTGCTGGTGATGGGTTTTATTGGGGACAAGCACGGGTGGGCGGCGCCACGACTCAAGGATGCCGAGGGGATGATTGAGGGGGGGATGATGCGGGATTTGTGGGTGCAGTGTGTGCGGGACATGTGGATCATGTATAACCGGTGCAAGCTGGTGCACGGGGATTTGAGCGAGTACAATATTTTGTATCATGAGGGGCAGTTGTATGTGATTGATGTGTCGCAGTCGGTGGAGCATGATCATCCGCATGCGCTCGAGTTTTTGCGCAAGGATTGTGCGAATGTGGTTGCTTATTTCAGGCGGGTGTTGGGTGGGGAGCAGATTTTGACTGTGCGGGAGCTGTTTTTGTTTGTGACGCAGACGCAGAGTCCGATGGATGGGTCCTCCAAGTACTTTTCGACTGCAGTGGATGACGAGTACGAGACATTGACTGATCACATCCGTGAGGTATGCCTATCATTCGACATACCACATGACTAAACCCTGAATGCACACATGAATAGATTGATGCGGTGATCAAGGAGAGGCCGGCGGATTTCCTGGCGGATGATGAGCGGATGATGGATGAAAAAGTGTTTCAGCAAGTGTTTATTCCACGGCACATGGGCGAAGCCAACGCCGAGGACGCTTCTCTTGTCCCGGGGAGTGCATCTCAGCCCAAGGATCAGGCCGTTGAAATCCCAGCTCCATCCCTTGAGCCGAAAGCTCCATCGCCCAAGGCTTTAAAGGAGCCTATGGACTCTGAACCAAAGACCCAAATCCTTAATACGAAGCTCGTTATTCCCACGATCCCACCCTACTCTGATGAGAGTGAGAGCGAGGAGGAGTCCGAGTCCGAGTCCGAGTCTGATGGATCTGATGGATCATCAGAGGAGGAGGAGGACACGGATGCAGAAGCTCGGGACTCTGAAGATGATGCGGCGTACTTGGCTCGAAAGCAAGCCAAGATGCCAGTGAGCAAGGAAGTGCGGAAAGAGCATAAAAAGGCCATCAAGGAGAGCAATCGGGAAAAGCGCAAGGCCAAGGTCCCGAAAGCCGTCAAGAAGCGTAAAGTCAAGCTGGGCTCGGCCAAGCGTCGTTAGTTTCCTTTCACTTTTTGTATAATTTATTTTGCATATTGTAACTGTCGTTCAGCCCACACTCCAGCACACTCCCTCGCCCTCCTCCAGGATATGAAAGCCTAAATCGCAAACACTTCGAAATCTCGGCCGGCCAAGCCAGCCAGCCAGCCAGGGAAAGTTCAGGGCGATCTGTTTATAAACAAGGAACCCAAACCCGGCGGTTCGGGCCACGTTCGGCCGTTTCGGAGTTGAGCCGTTCTCCGGATGACTGCGCCACTGTCCGGGGAATGAATCATGCGCTGGCACTTTTTTTGGATTTCGGGAGCTAAAACTTTGTCGGCGCAGGTCGCAGGAATATTCCGTGTAGTCAGAGCCTTTTTTTGGTTGTTTGCCAATGTTTGGTTCCCTGACTAATGTTTTCCTGATTGATTTGATTTGATTGATTGATTCCTGGTTTTGTCTGGAGCAACTCAGCCATTAGTCAGTCAGTCAGACCAACGCAGTGTTGGTCGTAATAATAAACGGCTGAACCCGGGGGGGCTTGGTGCTCGCAGGGTTTGACTGACACTCTCGCTTGGATTGCGCATACGCTAATATCATAAAGCACCTCTTACTTGTAAGCGCAGATCCATACACACACTCACACAGAGAAGCGGATAGCCCGGATAGCAGCGGATAGCTCAGAATTCCATCCGGAAGAACACGGAGCGCAAAAGGGTGGGAACAGGGAGCAAGTCGGGTGACGCATATTCGTCAGCAGCTGCAGAAAACACTTTGCTCAGACTCCGCTTTGGCTTCTCCACACTTTTTGTTTCTGGCTACTATTACTATGATATGGAGAGTCTTTTACACGCTAAACAACACTTGAACTTGAAAGACCAAACTTGAAAGAAGACTATGGATATGTGCACTATGAACAACTCTACCCACCACGGCAGTGACTGGCTGCTGCCGTTGCACCCAAACTGCCTCGACCAGAACGACGACCCCCTACTGCAACAACCGTCAATACCATACCTCAAGCCATGGCTGCTCCTGCTCGTCAACGCCTACCATGCCCTGCCGACCCTCGAACCCAGCGAAAAGGCCATGATTGTCGTCCCCGTCGCCTGCTACTGGATCTACTCTTCCCTCCTCTTCATCCTCTCCGCCCTCCAACTCACTTCCCTCGAACTCCATCGCATCCCCACCGACCAAAACCTCCGCCCAAAGAACCGCATCACCGTCTCCTGCGTCCTCCGCAAAGTCGCCATCCAACACCTCATCCAGTGCGCCTTTGCCTACACCGTCGCCCTCGTCGGCCGCCCCGCCCCCAATGAACCCTTTCCATCCATCGAGCCTTGGCCCTTGCTCTTGCTCAAACTTTTTCTCGGAGCCATCTTTATGGACACTTACCAGTACTGGATGCACCGCTGGATGCACACCAACCGCTTCCTCTACCGCCATTTCCACTCGGTCCACCACCAACTCACCGTCCTCTATGCCTTTGGTGCCCTCTACAACCACCCCCTCGAGGGCTTTCTCATGGACACGATCGGCGGCGGCGTCCCCTCCCTCCTCCTCAACATGCATCCCTGGACATCCACCCTCTTTTACTCCCTAGCTACCCTCAAGACGGTAGACGACCACTGCGGCTACGCTCTTCCCTGGGACCCCTTCCAACGTCTCTTTCGCAATAACGCCGAATACCACGACATTCATCACTGGGGTAAAGGCCGCATGTACAATTTCAGTCAGCCCTTTTTCACCTTTTGGGACGTCTGGATGGGCACAGACTATGAACGCGCCATGCGAACCAAGGCCAAACTCAAATCTTCCCCGTCCCCACCTCCCTCCCTATCCCTATCCCTATCCCCATCCCCTGAAACCCCAATAAAGTCACAGTCAATATCACGGCCCCCCTATACATCCCCCCACTCTCATCATCAACGCCCGAATTGGAACATCTCCCTGGGCTGAATCATCACATACACACCCCCCAAACTTTAATATCAAGTCATTTGTAATTTTGCACGCATTACATCTATTAACAATGAATACCAAAAAACATAATCGAAATTGAGTATACTGTATTTTGTGTTATGTGTGCACTCTCCATCCATTAGTCACCAATGTGCCTGTGGGAATATTGGGGTTTGGCTGACAAACTACTCCGAGTCGTAGCTGATGGTTGCACAGCTAGGGCTCGCGACTGTCAGCAAGAATCCTTGGGAAATTCACACGCTACTGATGAGAATGAGAATTGATGCTGCGCCTGCAACTTTTACCAAAATCTGCGCCTTCTACAAGGCAGGAATCCTCTGTTTTTCTTTGAATCAGGCATATTTTGAGGTGCGTGAATAGGTACATGACTTAAAACAAGTTGCGTGTATAAGATTTACTGTTTTCTTTGGTTGGTCTAGCAAAAATTGTGAAGGGGGGTGGTGACACTCTGGTATGGGTATGGAATAAATCAAAGCAGTCTGATTGTTTTTCTTGTCTTTCCTGCATAATGAAATTATTTCTTGATTTTTCAGGCAAACTCTTCATTGTCAACTGGCTCAAACCCAGGTGGGTACAGGGTCGAACTCTTACGAGGCCGGTCTGCCGTCGCCATCAAACTCATTTCCGGTCCAGCCGTATGCCCCGAATCCCCAGTCCGACTCGTCCCCCGATGCATCGACACTTTAGACCCCCGCCGCGAATGAAACTCGGCCGCAATCGAATCAAAACTCTTGACAATGATATCGACTGCTTCGGCGACACCCTCTTTGGGCTCGCCGCGGAGTTTCAGCATTTTGCGCCAGGGTAGCTTGAGGGGGACGAGCACAATGGGGATGGCGAGAAAGGCGCCGGGGACGCCTTGGGAGAGGGCGGTAATGTTGTTTGGGTCTTGGAGGTGGAGGCTTTCGGCCAGTGCAAAACTGGAGAGAGCAACCAGGGAAATGTAGGTGACAATTCGGACGGCATTGTCGACTAGGGTGGCGGCTGGTTGAACAAAGATGCTGTTTTGTGTGATTAGTTGGGGCGATTGAGCCCTTGGGAAAATCGCAAAAACTTACAAGATGAGGAGGTACACGTAAGCCGTAAATAAGACACTGAGCGTCCTGCCGTTTGCTAAAAATGATAAAAGGAGAGAGAGTGAGAAAGGTCTTTTGCGCAGCATCATCAACCCAGCAAAGAAGGAAGGAAGAGACACTTACGTATCCCACCCAGCAATGTGGCCAAAAGGTAAATCAGTGCCCGCATAATCACATCCAGCGGCAACCAAAACCACAACGAAGGTTTAAACTCAGAGTACAGCATCTGATCAGCAAACGCCACATCCTCATTCGATACGGCTTTGGGGACCACGCCCGCTTTAGGGCGGAGAGGCATCTGAACCAGGTGGAGCATGGAGGCTGGATAGGACATGCGGTCCGTGCGTCGGAGGTGCCGCAGACGACGGAGGAGGATGAGGGGGCCCGGGATCATGAGTACTATGCAGGAAATGATGGCAAAGACGGCGACAGAAATGTGTTGGCCGTCTGCCCAGCACTTTGGTAGCGCATGAATCAGTTTTTTGCTTTAGTGGTGAAAGGGGGAAAGTCAGTAGGACATACCTGGACTCCGGGGTTAACCCGCATGAACCATCCGAAATTCTCGACCCTGACGCAATCCATAAATCCAATACCTGTCATCAACCGCAAATAAGTAAGGAATCCTTCTTCAACACTGACGCCCCATCTCGCCAATCTACTCACATGTCTCTAGCAGTGGGCCATAACAAAATAGCCCAATGCAGTACAATGTCGCATACAAATTCTGCTGGAGCGGCAGATCCTGTATTTTATGCCAGTACTTGACCGCCACCGTTGATCCCAATAATCGCCGTGACGTGATGGCCGCCAGTGCCAGTACGCCAAACCAGGCGAGCATGATGAGCGGAGTAAAAAGTCCTCGAACTTCTTTTTGAATGGGAGAAAAGGGGGCAACGCAGGGATGACTGTGCATGCGGACTTCGAACCGGAGCTCCATAAAGTCGATGACAGAGTCGGCGGTAGTGGATTGCTGGATAAAGACAAACCCGGCAATTTGGTAGAAGTTAACCTGGAGAGGAAATAAAACGGACCATTTAATTCCACCGCACGGATGTCACACTCCAAAACGACACAACCAACAACATACCAAATCCTCAAAAAATCCACTGGCGTTTTTAGGCAATACAAACAGCGCAACGACGACCGCCCCGTATGCCAGCAACAAGGCCAGTAACGGGCCGGGACTGTACACGTCACAGGACACGCATTGGCCATTCCAAGAGTAGAGCCCGGGTTCACAGGACCCACAGAGGGGTCCTTCCATGTTGTTTTGGCATTGGTTGTCCCAGGTACATCCGGTGGGTGACTGGCAGCCTGTGTTTTTTTGTTTGAGATAAGAAAGAGATATTTTGAAATGGGAGGCAAGAGAAACGAATGGGGAACGTACATGATCCGCCTACACCGCAGGTATAGAATGCTTTGTTGAGGGATGAAGCCGCCGGGTTTTTCCAATAGTTTTGGCGGGTCAACACGTTGATTCCATCTCGACACACTCCACCTACGCCCCCAAGCATGAGCTCATTATACCATGCGGTGAATCACCAAACTCTCTTTTACCCTGTGGACAAAGCTTGCAAGTTGAATTATGATCCATGTTGTACGTGCCTTCTGCGCACGGGATACACACATACTCGTCATAGCGGAGCCGAGCTTCTTCGCCCCTGTTGCAAATGGGGTAGAGAGATTTGTCTGGGGGTACCTATTTCAAGAAGAAAAAAATGATAAGAATAGAAAGGGTGCGTAAAAAGTAAAATCTCGAGTTGAGAAACACGCACGTAATCACTCCCGTCGAAATTTAAGAAGGGCCGTCCCACAAACTTAAACTCTCCTTCAATATCCACCGACGCCAGCAATCCATTCCCATCCTCATCGTCATAGTCGTCTCCCAGCTGCGCATAAACATTGAATTGTTTGATCAGTCCACCGTCGGCGTCCAGTTTAATCTCGCCGAGGGCCCCCTTGAAGCCCGTATAGTTGAATAGGTCGAGCGTCATGCCGGGATTGGGTTGTCGGGCGGCCAGCTGCGCGGGTGTGCCGCCCCTGTTGAGGAGGGTTTGGAAGCCATAGGCCAGTGTCCAGACGATATCGTAGGATGCTCTGTGGTCCAATAAATCAGTCTTTTCTTTCTTTTTGACAGAAGATTCGGGGACGCTTGAAAGTACCTGGACGTATAATATGTGCCGTCCCCGATCCTAACGATAAACGTCAGGGCCTACCTTTGTGAGAGGTGACAAATGAAAGAAAACAATCTTACATTGGGTAGCGGTAAGAATCATTCTTGTTCAAATCGTCCCACTTTGCGAGCCACGCTTTCCCAGTAGGTGATTCCTGGCCACCCTCTGGCCATGCTGCGCAATTTAAGGGTAACTGGTTACATTCTCTTTCGCGTTGAAAAATTCAGGCGAGGAAGCAGGGGACGGACCTGCAATGAACCCTTGAGATTTGGGAATGGCGTCTGGCCCGTACTCGGCAATCAAGTCGTCGCCTAAACATCACGCATAACAATATGTTTTAGCGTTTCAGGATTGTAATCCGCCATTTTTTTCCTCTCACACACACACCTTCTTCTCCGATCCCCGACGCTCCCAACCAAACATACTCTCGACCGACCAGCCCTGCATCACTACCCCCGCAAAACAACGTAAGTAAGGACACATTATAACCACAGAAAGCAAGAGCAAAGCGCATACTAGGCAGCATAGTAAATGTCGGCCGTGTTGTAAGGATTGGCGCACACAATCACAATTTGAGCGCCGACGTTGGCCAAGTTTGTTAAGGCTAGGTTGAGGGTTATCGAGTCGCGCTCCCCGGTTTGGTAGAATCCTTGGTTTAGGATGACTGTTACAGAGTTGTGGGCGCATCTGCTCGAAAAGTTTTGGCTTAGCATGTCGGTCGAGACAGTCTCAAAACCTAAAGACATACCTTGCTAGTACTGCTTCAGCAACTGCAAATATGAAATAGCAGACATGAGTCGCTGATGTTCTCTCAAATAAGGATAGGATGACCCAAAGGACTTGCCTGCTGTGCCAAAGGCATCGGTGGTTTTCAACACTGCTACCCGTTTCCAACCCATCTGTTTGATATAGTCTACCAGAAAGATGGCAGGTTGCTCTTGATCGTGGGTCATCCGGTACAGATACTGGTCGACGATGAGTGTGTAAACAATATGTCCCTCAACCTGTCTCTCTCGTGAAAAGAGGGTAACCTACCGGGTATCGGTCCCGGTTACTCAACGTGGGACTAGAAGTTGCTGGACCGAATTGAGGAATCTGATGTGGGTGTTGTTAGTACGATTGCACCAACATTTTTTTTCAAGGACATGAGCCTACTTTGTGATAACTCGTCAGCAGACCTTCATATTCCGTCGTGGGACTTTGCAGGTCCCCGATCACGGCAATCACAGCTTCGTCAGTGATGAGTTCAGTAGTTGCAGCCCTGGGAAATTGGACGTCAGTGTCGTGGACCTACAAAATTTGATTTGCTTGAACCAACAATGCTTGGGCAGCCGAATCCACCAGAGACGTATTTTCGTATTGGACGGTCCAAGAGTCTCGAGTAACCGCTTGTAGTTGAATCCCTTTTCGAATGAATGCAAATCATATTAGATCTTGCTTTGAGTCGACTGACTATCCTTAAGACCCCAAGGCCTGTTTCTTACCTGGCAACAACGTCGAGCTATTATTTATCTCATCCATGGCCAGTTGCACCGCTGGTAGGATAGCCCGGACCTCCACCGCCCGTTTGACCTTGAGTGAGTATGGCATAATGATGCCAATCTTGACAGGGACATCCGCGGCCCAACCCCATGACCATAGAGATCCAAATACAATGTACAGAATAGCAACACCCAGCATTGATGGTCGATTCCACCTTGTCAAAATCATGTCGATATTTTTGCACAAATTTTTGACGTTCCCCCCAACCCGAAAATTTTAACGAGCAATTGGTAAGAGTGTGCCGTGCACTGGGTACTTTCGCTTTTTTTGCGGACGGACCATGGCTTTTGTTTGGTTTAAAATAAAAACAGGGTCATGAAGTTTATTTTCGACGAACTGGATATGTAGATTCAATTCAAGGTTGAGGGCAAATCGCGACCTTGAAGATTCTGCAAGTCCGCCCATTATGTAAGCCTTTGGCGGGGGTTGGCCGTGACTAGGAATCGTACAGTCGGGTACAGTCGCACAGCCACCTGAAATATCGACTGTCTCTGCGTTGCTTGAATCTCCGCTCCAGATCCAGCTCGAGATCTCTAGATTCTCGACGCACAGCGCCCTCGTGAGGATCTACCTGCACATACACACTTTCCAAACGCATCACTAAAAGTAAGAACCCCAGTTTACGTCTTTCCGCCGATGGCGACGCATTAAACAGGATGGGTTTCCTTCCGTTTGTTGTAGCTCACCATGATCGCTGGACCGTCCACAGATTCTGCGACTGCAGAAACTGGTGCGGCAGCTAATGCGATTGCTTTCAATTCTCTTGACGAGCTTCTCGAGTATTCCAAGGCTAAAGCCAAAGCAAATGGAATTGCACTCACAAGAACTAGCAACAACGAGAAGTTCTATCTTCGTTGCTCTCGTTGGGGATCTGTCCGCGAGAAGCAGGAAACCACCGTAGACTCAGAGGATCAGAAGAAGCGCAACCGGGGAAGCCTGCGATGCGGGTGCAAATTCCAGCAGTATGTCGCGCAGGACAAGAGAGGGTTAAAGGGTCCCAAGAATAAGTGGTACAGTACCTGCACCAATCCTCCAATGAGCACAACCACGGGAATTCCGCAACCGTTGCATTTGCCGCATATCGGCAATTCAATGATGAGCACAAGGATTATCTGAGGCAGCATGCCAGAACAACGGTGAAAGAGCTTGTTCTGTCATTCCGCAGGACCTTTCCGAATCAACAGTCATTGACAAGGATATCCGCAACTTTCGCACCCTGGAGCAAATGGAAGCAGCAAAGGGCAGATCTGCCATAGAGTGCTTGTTGGACGGGCTGAATCAACCTGAGTCCAAATATACGGTTAGCTACCAAACCAGCGATGATGGTGCTCTAACGCACTTATTTTTTGCGCATGAAAAGAGCATCGCTAAATTGCAACAATACCCGGACGTACTGATCTTAGATTGTACATACAAAACCAACAAGTGGCAGATGCCGCTTTTCAACATCCTTGGTGTGGACGGCACTGGAAAGTCTTTTACCGTAGGTTACGCGTTTTTGCGAGGCGAAACTGCGGAGGATTACACTTGGGCGTTGAACAATATAGCTGGTCTTTTGGCAGGCAGCCGCGGAATCAAAACTGCGTTTGTGGATTGTGCCCCTGCTTTGATGAATGCCTTGGAGTCGATCTTTCCAGGTATCTTTTCAGCTTAAACGAGGCTTATTTGTGCTGGGTTATTTACTTTCTTATCAGGAATTAGTGTCCTGCTTTGTATCTTTCATATTGTGGAGAACGTCGGCGCCCAGCTCGTGCGCAAATACCCTGATGTTACGGACGAAAGCAAGCAAAGTATTATCACACTTTGGAACTCAGTCGTCTATGCTGCAACCCTTGAGGACTATGCGGCCGCTGTTCAAGCACTTTGGGACGAACTTGATGACGATTTCCCAATGATACGCATGTATCTAGAGGATACATGGCTCGTCCATCATAAGCGGTTTGTGAAGTTTTGGACAAGTCAGGTTCTAACGCTGGGAATTAGGGCTACATCCCGAGTTGAAGGGTCGCATCGCTGCCTTAAAGACTGGCTTCACAATGGGGTCGGCGACTTTATGACCATATTTGCCGCTATGGATACCTTTATTGACAAGCAGCTCACCGACATCCAGAACGCATTCGACGTCGAAAAAGACCGTTTGAGTACGAAGATGCGCGAAATCTTGAATGAGACCCATCAGATTCGGGAACATGTCTCGCGCGTTACTTTCAATGACCACCTCTATGACAGTATTATCCAAGCTCGCACGGAGGGTCCTCTGCAACAGTGCAATCACCAGTACGCCGTCACAATGGGTTTACCTTGCGCCGACCAAATTCGCTACGAGTACAACCTGACGATCCCACTGTCAGCCATCCATCCGGCTTGGCGATATTATCCTAGCGATACCAATATTGATCCATACTGTCCATTCGATGCGACAATGGATCCCTATGAGCGACTAGAAATTGAGCTGGCTGCTGTACGAAAGCGGTTTGATACCTTGCAAACGGCATCCCAACGGCAGCGTGCCCTGCAACAACTCACCCAGGTTGGAATCATCAGCGGATCCGTCTTGGTCCCGGTACGGAACAAGCGTGCCGACACTATGGCCCAGCATCACGCTTCCAAACGCCAACGAACAGACACCTCAACCCGTGCGGATCCTACGTTGTCGGCGCATGTAGCTAGAGAGCAGCAGGAGCGTGCCGCAACGGCCAAGGCAGCTACCAGGGCGAAGCCCAAATGTAGCGCGTGTGGATCTATAGACCACAATGCAAAGCGATGCGAAGTAGCTCGCGTGAGGGAGGCTGCGCGCATTAGGGCTGCCTGTGGTTTACCTGCTGTGACGCCTACTGGTAGTGGTGCTGCTGGTAATGTGGACGACTTTGTTGATGTTAACGGCATGAGTGACCTTAGCGCTGGTGGTCTAGACGATTCAATTAACGAATACTCATGGACCTGGCGATGAGCGAGTAGCTAGTATCATTGTAGTGTTCGTAGTTCTGTAGTGTTCTTATTTTCGTTTCGTAGGATGTTTCTTTTATATATATATCTGTGTGTGCCGGTTCGCGCGTTGCGATTATTTCCACGCGAGTCTGACGCAGAGACAGTCGATATTTCAGGTGGCTGTGCGACTGTACGATTTCTAGCCCGACTGTACGATTCCTAGTCACGGCCGCGGGGGTTGTGCACGTCTCCGGGTTCTAAACGACGGCATTGTCTCTGCAACTTTCAGGTGGGAAAACTAGATGCAGAGTAGGTGGGCAGCTGTCGACTGGAAGCTCGTAGCTTCCTGCTATCTGGCAGCTTCCGCTGGGCGGTAATCGGTCAACAACTCTCCGATTGCTCGAAAATTTCTGACTTACTCCTAATGTATTGTAAGAGTGGGACCCTGTAACTAGCGAATGAGGGGCAACCTTCCATTTGTCTGCTGTACTACGAAATAACGCTATCTCTTGGTCGTTGAAAATTGGCTCAATATACAACTTTTATGACCTACTCTATGCATGCCAACTCCTTATAGAATCAATCAAAATCTTCTCAATTAAAACATATACCCCAAGGGCCGAATTGAGTAAGTTATGGTGCCCAAGGATTTTCTCGTACTTTCGGTAATACGCCCAAACTCCGACGATGACACTCGCCCTTGGGTGGCTTGGCGACGCAACCCCCCGGTTATCCAAAACTTCCCAAAAGTGTTGTTTGACGCAGCTGGAATCTGGCCAGAATCGAATAAAATCTACAGGATGGAATCAATCCAATACACCAAAAAGCGGAAGCCAGACTCTGTCCCACAAAAGCACGGAAAGAAGGCAAGGGTCTCGTTCAATGAGGATCCTCCTTCAGCCGATGAGCAAGAAGATCTAGAGACTGCAAAGGCCCGTCGGGGTGCGGTCAAACTGGACGGCTATGGAAGCGAATCGGACTCAGACAGTGATGCAGACGGCAAAGCAGGAGGAGACGGTATGGACGAGGATATGTTTGGCGACTCTTTCGATGCTCCCGCCAAGGGAAAGAACAAACCTCGCTTTCTCAAAAGTTCGGAAATTGAAGGGCAGGAGCTGGAGACAGATTTTGGCGCTGATGCGGATGGTGAAATCAAGATTACCCCATTCAACATGAAGGAAGAGCTGCAGGATGGAAATTTTGATGAAAGTGGGCACTATATACGGAAACGCGACGAGCTCTCTATGCATGACAAGTGGTTGCAGAATTTGAGTACGGAAGAAATCGCGAAAGCGAAGCAGGCACAAGATCGACACCGTGAAAAGCTCAATATGATGAACGCTGATAGTATGGACTCGCAGTCACCCGCCGAGCTCTGGCAGAAAATTTTGGGCATTTTGGAGTCAAAAGAAACACTCCCCAAGGCGATGCGGAGGCTTGCAGGCCCGAAAAAAGGAAAGCGACAACAACGCAAAAAGACGGGCGTTGTCGTACCCCAAGAACAGTCGCCTGCTGAGAAGCAGGCCGAAGTCAATAAGGAAGCTCTGAACGCACTGACTGAGTGTGCTGATATTTTAATGGGTCAAGGAAGCGTCGATATATACGATATGACCAAAGAACAAATAGAAGCATTACTAGCCAAAAAATAAAACTGTTTGAAACGCCACTGACTAGCAGTGACTACCAAAGAAGCGGCTCATAGCCGCACTGGTAGGGTCGCTTCCACTATTGGTAGTTCACAGAAGATCCTTCTGCACTACCGGTTCCTAGCGTACCAAACACAACCGCCTCCCGCTCTCGGCGACCAGTACGGGGGCCAGTAGTGAGCTCTTCGGTATTTCCCGGTAAGTTCCCAGGGAGAATGGCTACATCAAGGTGTGCCGCAAAATTGGCGACAGCCGTTTTGACACGGTCCTTCACGTCCATGTTGTCGTCATCCACCAATCCCAACAAGCGCTGTTCGAATCCAAGTTCTTTCAGTTTTGAAACTCTTTCTACTGACCCCGGATCATCCGTCCAAGTTAAATTTATTACACACCAGACAGTGGCGACCCGAATGAGAGATTTGGAGTGTGACTACAATTCTCGGTCAGTCACTTTCGTGTTGAGAAGAATTAAAGTTCTGCTCACCATGAAATTTGAAATTCTTGTGAGCAAGACGGGACGGCTCATAATGGCGTTCTTGTGACGCTCATTCCCAGTGGACACATTGACTATAACGTACAATGCTTGTAGTATTATGTCATCCACTTGCGGAGAAGCACTAAGCTTGTCCTGTAAGATGTCCATAATGCGTGCTTCTCCCATCCCGTTGAACGCCTGCTCAATGTCACTCTCTTTCCCACAAGCCAGATTACGCAAAAGATTGAGTGCTTGCTCTTGCATGCCCGATTCGCCATCTTGGAGCAGACTGGTTTTACGGTTAATGAAAGCTATTGCTCAATGCTCAAGCACCAATACTCATACCCAGTCAACCCTTCCCAGCCAAGTTCCCTCATTACACGATCTTTGATATCACTGTCGGCTTGAAACAGCAGGTTCTTGAGTGCCCAAACTGCATTAAGCCGGAGACGCTCGTCCATGCTTTTGACAAGATCTACAAGACGCTCCACGCCACTGCTTTCCAGGACCGTTTTTTTCATTGGGGAAAAATCCAGAACGATATTGCATAAAGTTGCAGAAGCTGTCCTCTGCACGTCGATGCTTTCGTCGCTCAGCAATTTGAGCAGGGGAACCCCAACTCCAGCATCAACCAAAGAGGTCCGAAGATTCTTCACCGATCGTGAAAGTGATCGTGTGCATTCACAAGCAGCTACACGAATGCGTCGATCTGGATGTGACATAGCCGATACAATCTGAGGAAGGAGTTTTGCATCAATAACCTGCTCCCAAAAGAATTAGCAGTCGGTTTGTAGTGGTATTTTAGAAAGGAAATATACCTGCTTACGGCAATCTTCTCGAAGTGAGCAAACCGCAGCTATGGCGCGAAATAATCCTTCTTTATGCCTCTCGCCATGAGGGCTGACTGGGTGCACTTTGCGTGGCGGTCCTTTTCTTGTCTCGCCCCGGGCTTTGCAGCGACTGTCGGGGACATCATTGACTGCTTCCCCACATTCTTTGGTCAAAACCGCCGCCAACTTAGCGACGGCGTCGGCCTCCAATGCAGCCATTTGAAGGTTCTCGCTAGGTTCTACCAACTCTGCGAAAATATGTGGTGCCCGTTCCTTTACAGAGCTCCAGCCTTGCCCGTACATGCTATTAAGGGCAGCCTCCTCCGCGAAAAGCTTTATCAGTATGGGAAGCACCACTAGAATGGACTCTTGTTGTAATTCGGGTGATAATGCTCCAGTCCGAAAGAGGTTTGTAAGACAGCTAGCTGCCATGAGTCGCGTTACAGGCCGGTGATCTTTGACAAGGCGTAACAGGTGACCAATTGGTTTGTCAGTGCCGTTGGTACTTTTGAAGGCTGTAATCATGCGGGCGGTCATTGGGTTATCCTTGCATATGTTTGCCAGGGCATCTAAGGCCGCTTCTTGCAATTTTGGGCAGGTATTCCAACGGATATCGAGATACGCTATAAGAAATGTCACTGCGCCGGTCTTGGCAATCTGTATTTGCTCTTGCTGTGTGCAGCAAATGCGCGATAACAGCCCGGCAGCAACCTCGGAAATCCGAACAGCGATGCTACCCGGAGCAGAAGTGCTATTCAATACCATCCCAGATTCATTCGGAACCAAAAGGCGCACCAAAGCTTCTAGGTTCTTTTCCTACCAAATTTGATCGTACTTGAGTTGAAAATACTTCATGGGGACGGCTTTGCTTTAGCTCACCTGCAGTATGCCTTCTCTTGGAGCCTTTGGCGATTGGAATATTGCTCTGAGTGCTCTAGCCCCGGCTTCCACCAACTTCAGATCTGTTGCTGAGAGTGTCTCTAAAAGAGGAGCTACTACCCCAGCGTTTGCCAACACATCAATGTTCTCCGCTCCGCCATAAGCCAGACTGCCCAAAACCGCTGCTACCTGCGTACGAAGGTTTACATCAACTGTCGAGGAACACAGCAACTTGACCAACCTACAACATGACATATATTAATATGAAGTCTTCCATCCTGCAATGTCACAGTCTTACAGGTCAGCGAAGCCAGATCTGAGATATTGCTCCTTTTTGGTCCGATTCCCAATGACACTGTTCTTAATGTAGCGAACAGCACGCAGCCTTTCCTGGTGTTCCTCCGACTGTATAGACTGTGCTAACTCGTCAAGCGTCGGGGAAGACATTTGGGGGTTCGTGAAGGTGGAAATCGTCGTCTGGTTGAGTTGCGACACGCGCGTGTTTGTATGCAACGCCAGCCTGCCAAGTTGATGTCACTTTCCTGCACCAAAAATGTCAAGGAGAAATCATAAGAAAGTGTAAAATCGTCTCAGATTCTCCACTTTACGGCAGTAGCTTTGGCGGATGTCTCGAAAAATTTACCAATAAAAAGAGATGAAATCTAAAGTGCAAATTATGAACGTGATAGATATGATTTACAGATGTTGCAACAGGCCAATGGCACGCTCGGCTGCCTTTGAGGGGGAATCAGCAAAGCTTCCTTGTAAAACAGTGTCACTGCACTCCTCCTTATCCTCAAAGGCAGCTCTGCGGACCTCTGTTATTTTTTTGTAACTATTGTCCAAGTAAATGTGGGGCTTCCCCATCAACACTGCTAGAATGCTGGCGTGTAGCCGGTCAGTGATGATAACTTTTCCTCGGGAGAGCAGACGATTGGCGATATGCAACCGATTGAGCAGAATATCTCCTACATCAAAACCGGGGTATTCTGACTGATCCTTACTGAGCGACCAATCTGTATGCTCAGTGGTGAACCCAGCGTCGAGTAATTCCCGCTCGGCCTCCCGCCACTCCGTTGGTTTAAATAACCGCTCATGATCCCCGCGTACCAAAAATATGACGTCGACCGATGGTGCGGTTTCAGGAGGCACATCCCCAAGCATGAAGGCCATGTCCGGAACTAATGCCGTTGGCGTACTCGGAAAGTGTTTTTGAGAATACTCCATGGAATCGTGTGATCGCCAGGTCAAGGTGAGATTCGAACATTGGGCCATCTTAAGTGCGTCCTCCGTGGGCTCCTTACTATAAAAGACGGATTGTGGTAACGAAATCATCCTTGACTGCCGAAACTGTGAGAAAACCTTCATTCTGTAGGAATGCAAGGTTGGCCATAGAGTTCCGAAATTCCCACCCGCGCTATACAGAAGCGTCATCCCATTTTGCGCATGTGTGCTCACTCGTTCGAAGGAACAGCTCCGCTCTTTGGTTGAAATTGTACAGACTTCCTTTACATTCAAGTCCAATGCGTGTATTAGGTGCTGTTCTCCCAAACTTGAAAACACGGATGATTAGCACGTGTTGCCTTGAAACAGTACTCCCCTGTAATCCAACTTACGACAGGAAGTTGTCCCCGAGGTTCGTATATATAGCAAAGTCAAGAAATACATATCTCTCATGCCGAGGGAGAAGAGGTCGCATCGTAGAGAGAATTTGTTCTTGGATTTTCTTCAGGCACACGCGTCGATCCCAGTCGCGCGTAATATGTGAAATCGCAACGCCATTATGTCTGCTCTCCGACGAAAGTACGCCCGAGTCCAGTATCATCGTTAAGATGCCAAGTACTGTCACGATGTTGATACAGATCTTTTTCTTCCATTCGAGATTGGCCAAATTTCGAGTTTTAGGCGCAGAGGTTCGTCGAAAGGTAGATTTGGTATATGTGTAGCTTGCAACCCCAGCATTGGCCAAAACTAACCCAAATACTTGAGATTCCCTGAGCGGTGTGTCGAAATATATCAAAGAGGCCAAAATAATGACCACCCGTTTCATAACATTGGTAATCGCATGGCTGATTGGTGATAACTCCTCCAGGACTACAAAACTTAATAGGCTGTACGCAAAATGCAACGCCGATCCGCAGGCGAGGAAAAACATTGCCGACAGAAAGTCAGAATCTAGCCGGTCATTTGGTATGTCAGCAATGACAATAATTAAATGGAGAGTCATCCTCAAACCTTGTGTTATATACGATGCACTGTTTCCCCAGTAAGCTGCTACTACGCCAACCGCGTAAACCGGGGAGAATATGATCATAGCATGTCGACAAACTGCAAAGTATGTCTCTACGCATTGTTCGGGTGTCTCTTTGATCGAAGACTTGAAAAAAACATTGCGGGAACTAGCTGCCAAGTTCGATGCAAGAGCCGATAACAAACTGACTTGAGAAGACGCCCTCTCTCCGCCCGCGGTAAAGGCCACCCCAACTATTATGGGAATGAGAGCCAAATAGGTCAGAGGATGGCCAGATTCCCCAAGAAAGATCCGGGAAAGCACGGCAGCAAAGACAGGCTCAGTTGCCTATCGCATTTTTGCGTTAGGTTCAGGTCCAATGTGAAGAATTTCCGAGCAAAACGTCACTTACCTTAATCATGTACGTAAAGGCAACGGACGCTTTTCCAAGGCTGATATTGGTAAGAAGCGTCGTGGCGAGATGTAGAACAGCAAGCTTATATATAGTTGATTGGCCTGGCAATGGGGCAGAACTCTTCTTCTGGAAAAGCGACGCAACTGCTCCGAAGGCGAACGAAAGTAAAGAAAGTGTGTATGGATCGCTAGACAAGGACAAGAACTTCTTCGCGGCTATGGTAGCTCCAATGGTGCAAGCATACCATAGCACGATTTTGATAGCTAGAGACGATCGCATGCTTGGAATGCTCGTCGCGTCAGGACGCGTTCTTGGGACGTGTCTTCCACTTGATTTTGGAGACCACTACTCCCCCCACACCTACCCCAGACCTTTGAACCCCTTCCTTACATTATTACCACAATGCATCACGTGCACAGAGAAAGTTCCCCGGGCTCCCCGCAACACCATGGATTCGGGTCAACCGTCTTGTTTCCAACTTTCCGCACTGTGGTCAGGGAAATGCTCCTTATTGTGATTACAGTACACATTCACAGTTGGACACCCCCTGCCTGGGGACATGACCGGCCGGCGGCTTAGTCTGGCAGGTGAGATTTGAGCAACCAAAGGTTACAAACATCGATATGAGGTATTTAGTAGAGCAAAATGAGGAGCTGATTACATTGGATAAGATGGGCGGCGCCTAACTAGGACTGCTTGGACGGGAGGTCATCGACGTGCAAGATATCGGATACCCCGGTCAAGGCCTGCTTCTGTAGGATATTGGCAAGTCTCTATAACCGTGAATTAGAGTCTGTAATGGTGCTTTACAAGGATCATTTGGGCTGTACCTTATGGGCATTCAGTTCCTTCTCGTAAAGCATTCTAATGAGAACCTTTTCCCGAGTTTGTTCCTCAAGTTTTCTACATAGCTCTTCGTGCAGCAACTTTAATGTCATATACTCTCCAACCGGAAGTTCCGTTTCAGCGCGTAATTTATCCAGTTCCAAGCGCAACTGAGCTTGAGTTGCATGCGCTGCTGCTAACTCATGTTGGAGATCTTTGATTTTACGCTCAGCGGCGGTCAGTTGATCAGCAGTCTCCTGTTATGACAAACTATGAAGTCAGCAATGGTATTCTGTATATGATTGAGTGACGCATGATTACCTGATAGACATCTTGGACCTCCTCTGCAGAAAACATTCCCTTCACTCGCTTTTCCCATTCCCGCTTTTCACGCTTCAGTCGCTTTTCTGCCTTTAGACGATCTTGTTCTGCTGATCTACGAGCGTCATCCGCCTTGACAGCCTTCTCTTCGGCCTCCTTGACTGCATTCGCTTCGGCACGAGCTTGTGCAATGCAAATAGCTAGGGATATCGCAGATCGCCAGCGATCCAGCTTTGAGGAAGATTTGAAACGTAAGTACAACGTGGTAGCCTGTCGAGATTGCGGTTGGAGTCCACCAGACGATTCTAGAGGGATATCCGCAGGGTCCAAAAGTTCAACATGCAACAGTAACATAGTATTTCTGGGCTCCCGTTCGGATGATATGACTTTGAAAACCGAATGAGATCCATTGCTTGCGGTTAACGCTGTTCGGCTCAGATTGGGTACAGAGACAGATTGGTTATCATCTTAATAAAAAAATCCGGTCAGGATAGCCTACCAGCATCAACTTTTTTGACTTACCAAAACTCCATGTGTCGGTTTCTGTGCTCCAGCTTCTTCGATTCCATATGTCTAAACTCTTTCTAGGGGCATGTTTATGTTTCAAAGTGGTGACGCAGTCAGTGCTTTTGCGGGGCAATTTGTAGGAAGGGCGCATGGTGCTGGATTTACATTCTGCTGCTGGATGTCTCGTGGGCGTTCGAAATACAGTTTCAGCAGCCTGATTTACCGGATGCCCTGTGCACGTGGATTCTTGAACGTGCGGGGGAGGCTGAGCTGCTGATTGCGCAGAGTTTAACAGGGAACCTTCAATATGAAGCAAGGCTGCATCATCAAGCCACGCATGAGTCGTCAGCCATTTATCTCCCTTGCTCTGCCTCGATAACTTTCCTGGAACCGTATCCTTGCCACTCGCACCGTTGCCAAGAACAGAGGCAAAGGCATGCCGCAAAATATCCAAGCTGCGCCGGCGTAGCTTTGGCGGTGATGGCAGTTCTCCGAAATTATGTCCTTGCACTGCCCCAATAGAGAGCTTGCCTTCACATATGATTGTGCGGGGCGTGAGAATTGGGCTCCCGAGCCCTGATCTCAAGCCGTTCAAAGAGCAAGATCCAGCATGTAGATCGTCCTCCACTGTCGGCGAAGGCATAAAGTAGTCTGCGGCAGTTTCTGACGACATCCGGACAAAAGAAACAGAGCTATTTCTCGCGGTGGGCATTGAAGGGAGGACACTATTGACTGGTGCTTTTGGCGGCATTTTCGTTGTCGTTGCGGATATGGCGGATGCCGCTGCCTCCTCTTCATATGGAGACATCCAGGACGGATCTAGCCTAGGTGATGACAGAAGGGCGGGTCGTGGCGGACGCTTGCCAGCAGCTGCAGACATTTGAGCACCGTTTGCCTATAAGAGTTTTCTGCCAGAGTCGTGAGATTCCGCGGAGGAGGTGGGCGTGGGAGTTTTCGAGGTTTTTACCTGTGAACGCGAACGACTCCTTTGCGCGACTTTTCCAGTCAGAGATCGCTGAACGGGACAGCTTCAGAATTTGGGCCAAGACAATGTTGCCTCCTGTCACTGGGGACCCCCGCAGGGCGAGGAATAGGATCCGGCGCAACGCTGCCCTGATATATAAAGATGGCAATATATAATATCAGCACCGCAAGGGGAGAGGCCAGGAGGGCAAACACGTATCTGCGCGCGCCCACGGCCCTGCCATTTCCTGGAATTCCCATAACAAAGTAGCATCGAGTTAGCCGAGATTCGAAGGCTCGACATTGCTCCAACGAAGTATATACGCTTTGTGTTTTCCGGGGGCTCTGCGGCTATATGCGTCTGTGTAGATTTAGTTACTCTGGATTACTCCTCTGTCGAGTCTGCTTGCTTGACGAGTTGACAGCGCGAAGCTGGGAAAGTGGGCGAGGGAAAATCGACCTTGCGTTATTCGCTCGTGCTCTACGAACAACATATATATAGATAGCGAGGTTTGAGAGGTGATATCGATGGACACCAAAACACCTAGCAAGCGCAAGCGACCAGAGACGAAAACAACGAAAACAACTCGGCGAAAGCTGGTAAAGCAAGAAGAGTGTCTAAATGCGCCAAGCAATACTTTTCGCGAGATTTCGGAGTTTCCATCGACCGTCCTGCTCGAAAACGGTCTTGCCCCAACCGCTGACAGCATTTCTATACCACGAATCGGATTTGGGACATACCGGTTGAAGAAAGAAGCGGTGATCGCTCCCCTAGCGACAGCGTTGACGTGCGGGTATAATTTGGTAGACACTGCATCTATTTAGTAAGTGATCCACACTCATCATATTAGCCTATGTTAAGACACAATGCTTTTCTGACGCTCCATGTTCCAGCGATAATGAAAAGCAAATTGGTCAAGTCCTATCCCGCGGAAATGTGACGCCCTTTGTGATTAGTAAACTGTGGAGGTCTCATCAAGGGAGCGAGGAAATTGTGCGAAAGCACTTGAGGGACTCTTTACGCAAACTCAATTTAGGCCGTCCTTTGGACATGCTCATACTGCATTGGCCCGGTCCGGGGGAACATCGATTCAAGCGCTACCAGTAAGTTTCGGCAAATCATCATGTCTTTTTTTTGTAATCTTGACTTCAACGTTTTACAGGGTTCCTGAATCATGGACGCCAGCAACTCGGCTGGAAACCTGGCTCATCCTGCAAAGCATATTACAAGAGAAGGAGAGCTCACTGCGATCCATCGGTGTGTCCAACTTCTCCATCAGGCATATCCAGGAAATCATTGAGGCTGGTGCCGAAAAACCAGCCATCAATCAAATAGAGATGCATCCGTTCCTTATCCAGAACGAAATGCGGGCATTTTGCAAGATGCATGGAATACAAGTGATGGCTTACGGCAGTTTGGGTGGATCGAACAAGGCTCTTCTGAAGCACAAAGACGTCACCGCCATTGCAGGCGAATGCAAGAAAAGGTTTCCGCTACTCCCCTGCATGTTTCCCATCCCCGATATTGAACTATCTTCCTTAGTCCCGCACAGGTTCTACTGCGGTGGGCTTTACAACATGAGGTGATCATTATTCCAAGCTCTACAAATGAGGCTCACCTTTTGGAAAACATCGAACTTCTACCCTTCAAACTTACCGAAAAGATGATGAAGAGATTGGATGGTCTTAACTGCGGGCAGAGATGGGCTTGGAAAGGGGTGGGTAGTCTGAGCTACTATTTTTCATTTACATGTTTTACCTCGCTGCTCTAGGTGGATCCGGATACTGTACCATAACCTGTGTGTTAACGTGATAATCCTCTTGATGGATGATGGATGGATGGCACCACACGTTCTCGTTCGCGCAAGGTAGTTCACACGCTATGTATTGTAAGGTCCAACCTCTCAAACAGAGGTCTGGCATCGACTCTATATGTACACAACTGGGACACAACTTCGACCGCTAATATAACTACATTTGGCAATCGACTGCGCAAACTAATCTGACATGTCACTTCCACTGCTGCCCTGCTACCACTGCTGCCAGGCTACATCACAATACTCCCCCTAACCTGCATGCAGTCCGCATAACTTTCGCAGGATGTCGTTGCGTGCTCTTGGAAATGGCTTGGTAAGGGAATCGGCTACCATCTGATCTGTGGGACAGTACTTGAGCACGATCTGGCCATTGTCCACGCATTCTCTTGTGAAGTGGTATCTGACGGCGATGTGCTTTGTCTTTTGATGATCCACCGGGTTGTCAGCCATGGCGATAGCTGCCTTGTTATCCTGGTAGATGGTGATCGGTGCGGGGTTTGGGTTCTTCGGTGTAAGAAGTGATGCTGCAAAGTTCCGTAGCCACAATGCTTCCTTTGATGCTTTGCCTAGCGCGACATATTCCGCCTCTGCGGTCGATTGCGCAGTTGTTCTTTGTCTCTGGGACTTCCACAAGACAGCTCCCCCGTTCATCAGAAATACGTAGCCACTCATGCTTCTTCTCGTATCTGTACACTTGGCATAATCTGCGTCTGAATAGCCGACCACCTTCTTGCTGTTTGCTGAGCCGTAAACTAGCTTGAGGTTTTTGGTGTGTTTGGCGTAACGTAGAATTCGGACAACTGCATCTTGGTGCGACTTGCGGGAATTCACCAAGAACTGAGATACTTTGGATACTGGATAGGCCAGATTGGGTCTTGTTGCCATCACTAGGTACATCAAACTTCCCACCATGGATTGGTATTCCTTGGTATCGACTGCTTCCTCCAGCTCATTGTTGGATAATGCTACCTTGTGATCCATTGGTGTCGTAATTCCAGGAGTGTCTTGTAAGTTAAATCGATTAATGATGTTGTCAACATACTTCTCCTGACTTAGTGATATGGTCCGCTTCTCTCGATCCCTGACGACTTGAATTCCCAGTATGTAAGACAATTCTCCCATATCTTCCACCTCAAATCGTTCCATTAAACCGCTCTTGATTGTTTTCATTTCCTCAAGGTTGAGTGTGCAAATGGTGAGATCATCCACGTAGAGGGATATCATTCCACTAACTTTTCCTTGCTCATCCAACCGTATGTAGAATGCCAAATCGAAGGGTGATGGGGTAAAACTCAGGGAACGCAAAAACTCATCGATCGTTTTATTCCATAAGCGGGGCGACTGTTTTAGACCGTATATGCACTTGTTCAGGCAAACATATCTCTTGACTCCGTTGAAAATAACGACCATATAGATTTCCGTATCAAGATCACTGTTCAGAAAAGCTGTCACTACATCCATCTGATGTATCTCCATGTCCAAGTATGCTGCCACCGCCAACATCACTCTCATCGATGTGAATTTCACTACTGGAGCATGCGTTTCATCAAAGTCTATCCCGGGCCATTGGCTGAAACCTCTGGCTACTATTCGCGACTTGCATTTCTTGATTGTGTGATCCGGGTTCCTCTTGACTCTATACACCCACTTTGAGTTGACAATATAGCATCCAACAGGCAAGGCGTTTGGCTCTATGAATGTCCATGTCCCATTCTTCTCATGAGAATTCAACTCCTTCTCCATTGACTTCTGCCATTCAGCCTTGTGCTTTGACTTCATGGCTGCTGCATATGTCTTCGGCTCATCAATGTCGTCTATCGGCTCTGTGGCAAATGCTTCTGCGGTAACTTCTTGCTCGAATTCCTTCAATGCATCCAGATGTAGGAGATTACTATAGGGCTCCCAAGTTGGCTCATCATTGGCAACCCATTTCACCAAGTAGCTGGTAGATCCGTCCTTCTCAATCAGTTTAGCAAGAATATAGTCCACTTCGCATTCCTCTTCTTCCGTCGCATCCGTTATATGATCGGCTTCATTGAATCTCACATCGCGGACACTTCTTCAGTTTCTTCGTCATATAAACAATACGTGAGCTGCTTTGCATGGGAATATCCAATTAGTCGAAATGGTCCATCGGCCCGCTTGGCTAATTTCTTTGGTCGAGTTCGGTGGGCAACGGGGACATGAACAAAACATTCACTCCAAAGCACTCGCAGATGGTGAATTTTTGGTTTTCTACCAAAGAATCTCTCAAAGGGCGTGTCATAGTCGATCACTCTACTTGGCGTTCTCCGTTGTAAATAATTCACCGTGACTGCAACCTCCCCCCACAACTTGAGCGGCATTCCATGGTGATGAATGATGGCTCTAGTTTGATTCAATAGGGTGCGGTTGTACTTCTCCGAGATCACATTTTGTTGCGGTGAATATGGTTGAGTAGGTATGGCTTGAATTCCTTCGGCCTCTGCCTCTTGAAGCAACTCCTTGTTCATATACTCACCACCGTTATCGCATCGTAACTCCTTAATCTTCTTGCCGTGTAATTGCTCTACATATGCCTTGTAGCTTCGCCAATTTGCTGTTGTTTTGTCTTTTGTTTTGAGTAAATAAATACTTGGATATCTTGACCATTCGTCAATGAACGTCACGATATAAAATTTCTCTCCCAGAGAAGCAAGATCAACTTGCAACAAGTCGGTAGGGATTCTCTCTAATAAGTCCTTCGCTGGTCTCCCATTGACGTTGTTGAACGGTAATCTGTGCCCTTTTCCAAAATGACAACCCACGCAGGATGCCTTATGCTGTTCTATTGTGTAGACCTTGAGTCCTAAGCCATAAGTTGAATTTGCCTTTTCAAGCGCTTTGATCCCTGGGTGCCCGAAGCGTAGGTGATATGTTTGAAGTTTAACAACCTTCCGGTCCTCTCTTTCACCAACATTTCCTTGGCCACTGATTTCTGCATTGCACTGTCCATCCTTTCCGGAGTGATTTCCGAAGTATATGCTTCTGGATCAAACTTGGTATATCCAACTAGGAATGGCAAGTTTTGATGTACTCTTACATCAAGCAACTTCTCTTTTGTCTTGGTAAGATAAAGTCCAGAATCAGGCGAGTCATTTCCGGCAAAACAAGATCCAACTCCATCAGATAGTTGCTGAGTAGATATCAAATTTCTGGGGTACTCAGGGGCATAAAGTACGTTGGTAAATTTGATTTTCTTCTTGGGATCTTTCGGGTTATGAACAGTAAGACTACCAACTCCAATTGCCATGGATGGTGTGCTCCCAACTTTTCCTGCGGCGATTGGTATGGGTTCCTTGAGTGGCTTAAAGTCTTCCACTAGGAACTTGTCCTTCATGATGTGTGCAGTTGAGGCTGAGTCCACAGCAATTGAGTAGGAAGATTTTCGATGAGTGGCAAGCGTTAAGTTTGCTTCCACTTGGGTATGATTGGCCTCGGCATTATCATATCCGCCTTTCTGTTCTTTGAACGCTTTGAACTCGGGACAATCTCTGGCAAAGTGATCTTCCTGGCAAACGTAGCATCCTCTACTTTGTCGTTGGCTAAATCCACCACGTCGACCTCTCTTGCCGCGACCTCGACCATGCCCAGAACCGCCGTGCAGCTGAGTGTTATGCGCTTCTACTGACTGTTCCTTGCGATGGGGTTTGTCGACAATTTGCGCGTCATCTTGGCTGACTTTAATGCCTCAATGTCTTCTAAGTTGCCACCGTGAGTATTGACGAGTTCTCTGATTCTCTTGTCCAGACCACGGAGGTAATGATGCTTTTGTTCATCCAGTGTCATCTTGGGTACTTGCATGACCAACTTGTCAAATGCATCGTTGTAGGTGACGACTGTTGTCTTTTGTTGAAGCTTGTCGAGCTTACTGCGCACAATCTGACCGTGTTAGCATACGGTCCTTCATATCCGACCAGCTCTCAACATTTTCTGCATCATCGCGCTCCTGTAGACTATTCCACCAGACATCAGCCGTCCCAGTAAGCTTGCTTGTTACGAATATAATTTGCCCTTCGTCCTCCAGATCCACAACACGGAAATAAAGTTCAACTTTCCGTATGAACTCAAATAGGGTGTGGGGTGCATGGATATTTCCTTCGTACGTTTTCACAGCGTTACAGGTTGATCTCAGTAGGGAATTGTGCGTTGCGACTTGCAATGTCATGGATGCAACTGAACCTGTTGTGGTTCCTCCTCGTGTCCAAAGTGGCAAGATATTTCCTGTCTCCTGATAGCCATCTTCGTGTCGCTCTCTAGCGCCATTCCTCCCTTGGGTTTCTTGACCCTGAACCACTAACTGTTGTATCAATTCTTTCAGTTGTGACATCTCGTCTTCCATTCGCTCTAGGCAATTCTCAAGTTCGCCAATGATCTTCTTGATTATAGGCACCTGCGTCATAAAACTGATCGAGTCCGCCGCTCTCTCGTCGTCTCATATTGCCGCCCTCTGGCGCAATGTATCCACTCACTGATGTGCTGCCCTCTGGCGCAACTTGACTACTTGTCTCATCCTCAGTGCCGCACACTGACGGGTTGATTCGAGCAGACTTTCTGCTACTGGTAGTCATTCTTCTTGGCGATAGATTCTTCTTGGGATCCTTAGCTGAGCTCTCTCTCTTTCTTGCGTGTGACTAAACACAGGGTTTCATAACCTAACGTGATAATCCTCTTGATGGATGGATGGATGGATGGCACCACACGTTCTCGTTCGCGCAAGGTAGTTCACACGCTATGTATTGTAAGGTCCAACCTCTCAAACAGAGGTCTGGCATCGACTCTATATGTACACAACTGGGACACAACTTTGACCGCTAATATAACTACATTTGGCAATCAACTGCGCAAACTAATCTGACATGTCACTTCCACTGCTGCCAGGCCACATCACAATATGTGTTCTTCATGTCAAAATGCAGCGCACCTAAAATGAACTTTGGATGAACTGAGAAGATCAAACCCGGCCATCCACTAGATAGAGTTGACATGCCATCAGCAAAAGTCTCGAGCCTGACCAACTACTTGACCTACTTGCAGGTGGCGCTTCGCAACATGGAGACATTACTCGGATTCTACGGCCAAAGCTGATGGAGACGTCTCAGATTCGACAGCTATATCTGCAAGGAATCCGCGTGGGAAAAGCTCGTCAAGGAGATCACCAAGAATGACACCCGGACCATTGTTGCCCTTGGGGACGGCGGATTCCAATACAATTCCCGCAGCTATACTTCTAAACCCGGCACCAAGCAACTACAGCGTCGGTTGAAGGGGAAGTGTCGCTCATTATGATTGATGTGTATAGGACATCGATTGTATGTTCCCTTTGTGTAGCTGATATCCTGAAGGACAGTTCCCCACATTGGGGCATCAAAGTTTGCCAAGACATTTGCCGCCACCAGTTTTGGAACCGGCATGTTAATGCTGCCCGCAATATCCGTGCCATATTTCTCCACATGAACAAAACATTTGGACAATGACCCCCCCCCCCCCCCCCCCCCCCCCCCGCGAAAACCCCATACTGTTCCCTTCTCAAATCGTTTAGTGCTGGCCGGCAGATTAGGCTGAACCGGCTGTAGTACTAGTATAGATTGACACATAGTGTACATATTGTCTAGATGTTGTTTTATATACTATGCAATACGGGGAAAAGAGCTGTAACATAACGGTATGCCAGTCCTGGTTCAGCGAAAATACTCGAAACCTTCCAGACTTTTCATCGGACCTTCAGGCTGATCAGATCTGATCTGGAAGCAGATCTGGAAGGTCGCGTAATTGCAGCTGCACCCGGCAAAAGAGGACGGTAATCAGGAGAAAATTTCTGACAACAGTGGCATCCAGAGTTCCACCTGTCAGTCAAGATCCTGTCACTGCCGATCTGTCAGTGAGGACGACATGTATATAAAGACGGGCCCCTTCGAGCAGGCTCTTTCCTAGCTTCCCAACGCTTGTGAGGGACGCATTGTCTTTCATTTGACACTACCGTAAGTTGGCTTTGTCTTTGTATTACGGCTATTAGTCTCAAGCAATCATATAAACAGCACTCCATCGCCATGTCCAACGAAATCACTTTTCCTTCAATTGATCCTGAACCCGAACCCCAGCCCCCTGCTGTACCGCTTCCTGCGGATCCCCCAACTCTGGAAAATGTGGGTCAGGCTACCGTATGGGAGGCCTTTGGTGTCAAACGGCAACGTAAGTTTGAAGTTGTTCGGCTAGTACAAAGTGCATTCCGTAACACTGCTTTCTTTGAAAGGCGAGGGTGCTGTGCCTATGGAGCAAGTAGGCGACATTGCGGTCAAGCGCATGCGCCTGGCAATGCGGGTTGCCGAAGGGGGTGAGTAACAGACTCATTTTCCTTTCCGTGTATCAGTGCTAATTGTGTTCCTACAGAAATGGCACCCCCTTGGTTTGCACCCGCCATGGCCACCGCCATGGTCCCTATTACTGGGCGATTGGACCGTATGCAGGAGCGCCTAATTATGGTTGAGCGGCTGGCCTGTGTGGTAAGGACATTCTCTTACAACGGCTGCAATGCGTAATTGAATGGATGTTTTGCGTAGGCCGCCAATCGGTCTGCGGGAGATGGCACCCCATCTCCTCACCGGTATGTGTCATTTGTGACCGTTAGGGAATATTTGTCTGACGGGTGATTAGCACAACCTCCCCCCCCATCCATACACCGGGCGATTTGCATAGTCTGGACCGTGCCCAGTTAACAGCCTACTGCCAGGGCTATGGTATCACGGCCGCGAACGACAACGCCCGTAGGATGGCGGTTGCACAAGCCATTGGGCATCATATGTACCAACAACGTGTCATCTAGTCTCACTTCTCAAATATTATCCAGAAGCGCAATCCTTTTTTTTTCAAAACATTGCCCAGCTACTCTGTATGTTGCTCCGAGAGTCGAGGCCATGTGGGATTTGAGGAGCGGACAGAATGTACGCGTATGAGAGAGCGATCAGTTATAGGATTGCTGGCCTCCACGAAAGCAGCGCATGAATTAATGCCGCCTGGCCCGACTTGAGAGTTGATTGCAAACCGACTTTTCCGCCATCTGCGCAATTCCTTGCGCTACTAGGCTCTATCCATACATTGCCCAGTCCGTATGTTTTTATGTGGATTGAACGATCCCCGGCCAATTGCAACATTCTTGTGATGCCAGGGGTGATGCAAAGCCCTGACGAAGCCAAGAACAGCCAAATTCACAACGTTTGAGAAACGTTGTAGATATGACTCGGAGCAAATACGGATTTGCAATTGCTTGACAGTAACAATGAATTTGGTGAAACTGACATCACTCTGGTGTTTGATTGAGCAACATCTGAAGATGGTTGATCAAGACACCTCACCCAACATGCTCTTCCAACTAGATAGAACACCAGCCACCCCGTCAGATCTACCCACCTGAGATTCGTTGTTATAGTGGCGAGGTACTATTCAAGAACCAATAGTGCAAATGCGCTATTCAAGACCCAATAGTGACAAATTCAAGAACCAATAGTGCAAATGCGCTAATCAAGACCCAAGGGTAGTGGTAACGCCAGTCATCGCTCTTATATTGTCTCGTTTACTCTTGTTATCTTCTTCTTGATTCTAATTCGCTTCTCAAACACTCGTATTTGCTTCCTTTTGGTTCTCTTACTCTCTAAGTCATGAATACACCTTACTGACAATACTCTAATAAAATCTCGCCCGTTTTATTGTGATTCAAATTTTATTGTGATGCACGCTTTTTTTGTATTCGATGAATACTCGAATCCATATTCTGTCAGCCCTTTTTTTACTAATTGATGTACATCCATTTTTATAATTGATTTTTCGCAAATTCCTCTAATTGATGAATACTCAAATCCATATTCTCTCAGCCTTGTTTTTACTAATTGATGTACACCCTTTTTTATAATTGATTTTTCGCAAATTCCTCTAATTGATGAATACTCAAATCCATATTCTCTCAGCCCTTTTTTTACTAATTGATGTACAACCTTTTTTATAATTGATTTTTCGCAACTTCCTCTAATTGATGAATACTCAAATCCATATTCTCTCAGCCCTTTTTTCACTAATTGATGTACACCCTTTTATATAATTGACTTATCCTCATATCAATACAACACAACCCAATACTAACATTTTTAGGGGCACTTTCACTTTTTCAAAAGTGCCCCTGAATACTCGAATCTTACTTGTTACACCGTTGCTCTCTTTGTATCATACTAAATCGAGTGGGGACAACTTTGCCCTGGAAAATATTCGAAATTTGTGGGGGGGACACATCAGGGTCAAGTTGAATACCAACTCTGCCCTAACTTTGCCCTGTCGAAAATCGTGTGGGGAACGAAATTCAAGATTTTGAATCGTATGGGGAAGAGTGTTGCTTTTTTTTAGGGCAGAGTTGATACTAAAGTCAATTTAATCTTTTCTTTTTTTTAAAGGTGGTCAGGTCACCACCACCTATACTACATTGATTCTCTCAATGCACAAAATTACAGCTCAACTCTGCCCTGAATTCTTACCACTTTGTCACCCCACACGAATTTCAATAAGGATTTTCTCTCCCCACACGAATCTCGTCAGGGCAAAGTTGGAACTCAACTTGACCCTCAATTTTTAAAATGTCTTACCCCACATCATATTCACAGGGTCAAGTTGAAACTCTAAACTCTGCCCTGGACACCCACACAAATTTCTCTCTTCCCCTCAAAACGCTACCTGAATCTCTTTTTATTCTACCTACTCCATTGATCTCACTACATCTTGTATACATATGCTTCTTTTGTAAAAGACAACATCTTTCCTATATTCCATGATCTTAGCGGCAATCTTGTTGACCTGCTCTTCACCAACACCCTCTTCAAGGTAGATTGCAATGTAGTCAATGTGAGAGGGGATATGATCAAACTTACTATCTGTCAGCCAGTACCACCTAAACTGTCTGTAATATCTTCCAATTAACAGGATGTTCTTTGATAACATGGAACGTGTTTTCAACACATGTATGCCAAGAATACCATATTCTGGAATGCAAGTGTCAAGTTTTTGTATAGGTGATGGTTTGCCTGTCTCAAAGATAGACCAGAACGCATCATAGTTGAATACTTTGTTTGTTCCAAACTTGTAAAAGGATTTCGCAGGGACAAGTCTCCTATAGGACAGTTTGAATCCATCATATCTAGCACAAGTAGCGGCGTGTGGAAGTATCATACAGATAAGACTTGGATCATAGATCTTCACAGCATGTCGGATAAACTCGATAGATAACTTACAGAGTACACCATAAGGCAGGTTGAAACCAATTGCAATATTTTTCATGTTAGGTTCATTTGTTGTCTGTAGGAAATCCTTTACAATTACACTGGAATATGTATCATCTGGCGGATACAGGTCATACAAGACATATGTGATATTTGGTAGAATTTTCCTTAATTTGAATTCAAGGGAACCATCTGCGCCAGATGAAGCAATGAACCACTCAATATTGTTCTTAATGTGTAACTGCACCAGTTCATCCGTCACAATTGAATCAATTAGTTCTTTTTTTGTATAATACTGTTCAAGTGAAGTCTTGGCTGTTTTTTTTCGTTTTTCAAATGACATACTTTTACTAATTGTATTTTCACACTATTTTATTTTTAATGTTCTAGTATAAATAACAATGAGGGGTTTTTTTTATTTGTGATGATCCATTTTGTGATCAAAAAGAACGTATTATAGATATCTTTGCTGATATTGTAAAGCGCAAGGATAAATTGCGAATCAGTAAAGAAGATCCAGCACATTGATGAATCTTTTGTCAATGTGTTGGAGGTGGATGTGGACCTTGATATACTGAAAGAATCATTCAAAGAAACGTTCAAAGAGCCTCCAGTGAAGTTTAAAGTACCTCGAAAAGCTCCAGCAAAGAAAACAAAGGCATAATTTGACTACTCTATATTCCGTTCGTATTCATCAAATACTCCTCTTTCATCTTGCACAAATTGAGACTTTTCTTCCCAAGCAGCTTCTGAGATTGGATAACCCTTCCATTCCACTAAACATTGCTTGATTCTGCAACCATTGACTCGTTTGATTTTAGAGTCCAGTATTCGCTCCACCTCATAAACATCATCGTCTTCATCATCATCATTGTCGTCATCTTGTGCTGCTGGTTGAGCTGCGGGCGGGGCAGCTACGTCTTGTGTTCCCTCGGGGACCTTCCTTAACACGTAGGCCGCAAACAAGCCACTTAGTTCAACGTCGCTGTCTATGTCAAGTAATTTATAATTATCTTGGTGTTGAGCATGCTTGCTTGGTATTCTACTATCGACTACTCTGTATATCTTTGAACCAAAGTACCCAGTCCTTGCTCTTTTCAGGAGACCAGTGTCCTTCAGAGTGATGTTGCGACGAACGTGGTCACCAATCTTGAAAGTCTGTAACTTGTTAGAGCTACCCTTGTTTCTATCTTTCCTCTGAGCTTCCGCTATTTCTTCAGCGTTGTCCTTGATATACTGCGACGTCCTTGCCATCTTACCTGCACCAAATGAGATGGTGCTGTTGATTGATTGAATCACATTTGGCAAAATTTCTACCCAGTTTTTATTGTGATTAGCTCCCATGTATAATGCCCTTTTTATTGTTGAATTCATCCTCTCGACCTGGCCATTACTCCATGGAGAATGTGTTTGCTTGTCCTCCAGATAATACCATGTTCCTCCGCGAAGTCCTGAGTTTCTCTACCAACATTTTCTGTACCGTTGTCGCTCTGGATCGATTTGATCTCTACATGATCGTCGATCATGGATTGAAGCAAAGCAACAACGCCGCGCTCCTCTTTTGACAAGATTGGCCTCACCATTCCACGCTGACTATGCGGTCTAGAGAAACGTTGGTACATCGTCTGTTTTTTGAGAAATTCCTCAAGCAACGTTCTTTGACTAAGTTTGGAGGTGGGGTATCTCTGCTTATAAAGAAAATACAGCCGATCCCTTCCCATCAGCGCCCCCTTGTTACTGTACATGTCGAGTAATTGATTGTAATGTTGTCTTTTGATAGGTTTCCAGTATCTGGCTACTTCATCTTCATCATTGTCCATTGTCTGTCTGTTATTATGATACATCATTTTCTTCTTTGTTCTGTGCTACTAGCTTTGCGGGTTTCCCTCGAAAAAAGACATCCTCATTCCGCAAAGCTTTCACGTCTATGTACAGAAACGTTTATGGTTCTTTTGTGGTATTCATTGGACATCTCTACAAACTCTTTGTTGGACAGATGACATCTCAATTTGGGTGCAATCTTCTCTAGCTGTGCATCGTTTAATCGATATAGGATAGCATGAGTGGCATTGACTCGCTGCAAAGGGGTACACTGTAATGTATCGTGAAATGAAACGCAGAGGGACATGCCATTGTGACGTTGAGTATAGAATATCAAGCATCTGCTTTATCCCGCTCGAAACATTCTCTTCATGTTGAAGTGGTTTATCAAGCGGTTGTCCAGTCTGTTTCGCCAATATTCCATAGTCATCAATGATGAGTAGCATATGGTTCTTGTCCTTGTCATGCGGGTAAATCTTCTTTTGCTCTTCAAGTAAGTTGTTCAGAATATGATTCGAGATCGTTTGAGCGGTATACACATTGCTACATCTTTTCAACGCTACCCAGCTCACATCGTCTATGGAGGGGGAATACACCACTATATTCCGGTATGTGTGCGCTAGTTTCTTGATCAAGTTAATGATACATGTCGTCTTCCCTGATCTGGAGGATCCAACCCAAGACAACGAAAAGAGAACGTCCTCGGGTACCCATTCCGTGTACTGTCTACAATCTTTTGCCTATAGTGTTTCGGTATGGAAACTTTCTCCACATTCATTACTATAGCTTTTTCTTATTATCTATTGTATAATAAATGGCAAGCAAGCATGTATAGACAGATTGTACTGATCAATGCTATAATGAGCTCCTTACAGAACAGTTTCCCAAATCTCGCCCCTTGCAATTCACGCGTTCCGTATCGAAGCATTCTCGTTCATCCAATCTTGGGACAGTACAGTATATCGCACAATCTTCTTAACAACAAGCTCGTCATACAGGAAGCAGACAATACACCTATTACCATTACATTGCCGGATGGCGTCTATGACGTATCTACTACCTGCACAGCATTGTCACAGATTCTTACCTCGAATGCTACTCAGCCGTATTCAGCTACTTACGATCAACTCACACGCAGAATATCATTGAGTACTAGTGGTTCAAAGGATTTCAAAGTGCTTGGAAAGCAGGGAGATAGTACATCATACTATTAGTTGGGGAACATAGATGATACTGTTTCCGCAAAGATTGTTACATTTGTAAATCCTGTGAATCTCAGTGCGTCTCAGCCTGTAGTACTGACATCGCGGACACTCTCATCCAATGGTTCTATCCTTTATCCAGCAGGTATAGAATCAAGTCAGAATATTCTGGCTTGCATACAACCCGATGAATATGGTGATACAGTTTAATGGGTGAACCCCAGCGACAAATTTGTTATCCTACCAAACGCAATAACGCCTAGTTCCATAGACTACAGCATTGTAGATTCCACATCTTTTCACACTATCAAAATGACACAACCCAGTATTCTGACTATTGATATTCTGGACAACTATAATGATATTCTGAATTTGTAAATTTTTTTCTATTATTCAACAAGTAAGAAATGTCTGAACAACAAATACCAAAAGAAGACTCAACTCAAGCCGAAGAATCTGTTGATTCAAGTACTGAACAAGTAGAAACCAACAGCAGCGATCCTATTGATAAAGTTGTGAATAGTGTCGAAAGCAAGAAGAAAGAACGAGCACCCAAGCAGCTCGAGAATATGAAGAAGGCCCAAGCAAAACGCACTGAGACCTGCGAGAAATAGTCTTCTGACAGCCGCCGCCGTTTACCCAGCGGCGTGGCATCAAGCGGATATATGAGTTGACGGGTCATGTCATCGCTCTCATCGTCATATGGCCGGTTGGCAACGTACTAGTAACAGGTAAGGTGAAAAAGTAAGTAAAATGGGGTCTCACTACTGTCCAAATGAGGCCTCCGTCCACTAGTACGCAGCCCCATCGATGTGATGCCTTACCTGCATGATGAGCTTCTTGTGACCTGGCTTTAACGGCTTCTTGGTGTATACTTCCGCATCAGTCAAGTCTGTTAAATTGAGGTTACGAAAAGCGTGAAGCGTCTCATAACCGGCAGCGTGGTAGCCTCTGGTGGAATGTATTCTTGCAACTGCTCTATCAGCCGCTGACACTCCTCCTCCATAGACCCTACCGCAAACGAGCCGCCATCCACCGACGATGCCTGTAATGTAAGCCGGGGTGGTGGTGCTCATGTCCTGTAACATCTTGTGCTTGTGAAAGCAACATTGCAAACAATGACAAGGCTGCCAGGTTGCGCCAAAAAAAGGCCGCGGGGGCAGCAAGAGGACGCGTTCACAGGATGGTGTTAGTGTCCTATGCCTTGTTGTTAATTTTATATTGAGGCCTAAGTACAGTAGGAATGCTTGCCGTAAAGACGCCCCCCGTCAGGGAACTTTGCGAAATCGACCATGCCAAAGGTCGTTCCTCGAGAGTGGTCCGCCGCACTTGACGCCCTTGTGGATCCGGTTCGAATGCCCACGTAAACTTGCTCGCGTTGTCCCCAAGGGTTTTCCGGGTTTTCCGTCGTCAAAAGGACTTTGCCAAGCTGTTCTCTAGGGCAAATACACATCTGCTCGGCGGTTCCCGAGATGCGGCACGATGTCTCGACTTATGAAGGTAATTTGGCGCAAGTGCCAGGCTAGTGATTGTCTGACGCTGACCCATATTCAGACTACTATGGAGAATCAATGAACGTATTTTGATGCAGAACGGTTGAACAAGGAATCTGCTTCTGACAGTAATCCACGGAATTCAACCGCGAGCGCAGACTCTGAATCGTCGGGGTTCTCAATGGTGCCCAACTCCACGGACCGTTCCGACTTCCGGCAACAAGTAGATACCACAGTTCGCAGTCTTCCCAAACTATGCCATCTTGATGACCTTCCCCATGATGTGCTCTTTCATCTGCTCCAACATGTCCCGCCACTCTCCCTGCACAAATTTTCTGCTACTTGTCGAAGTATACATCGTTTCATAGAAGCAAACACAGACGCGCTGTATCGACATTACACGACCTCCCATTTCGGTTTGGGCAACCCATGTCTCACATACTACCACACTAAACGACTGGCACATGAGTCCATCCAGGAGCAAACTTGGATGGATATGTATTGGCGGCATACAGTATGTAAAAGCGGTAGATTGGCTGGGCTATGGATTGCGCAACTGAAGATTTCAATCCTCATGCGATGGAACTCATCATTCGAGATGTACAGACTTCCCCGTCACGTAAATATGAGATGAAGGTTAATGGTATTTGCCGGTTGCGGGCCATCGGCGATGCGGTGACCAGTGTCCGTGGAACGCTAAAGATTCTCATCCCACCACTCCCGGAATCCTTCACCTTCTGCTTTTAAGGAACACTGTTTCCTACGCGGTCCTAATACAATCGCACTACCGAATACATACGTAGGACTTGTTTGGGGATCCATCATGATTGGAACATACGATCCGGGGCTCTGCCTTCCATGTGTGGGGACGTTTGGTTTGGTTATGGAAGAACGTGTTAGGGATGATATGCCAGGATTGGACAGTCGGCCGGCCCAATCTGCTACGCGTGCTATTGCCTACTTTACAGCGGGGTTATGACCCATGTGGCAATGAAGACTTACCAAGCTATCAAGCTCATTGTTAAAGTAAGCAACGCGTCCGGCACAATGTACCTTGTCGACGTGGGCATTGTTGTTCCGTTCAATATATATCCGTCTGGGGAATCTCTCATCCTGCATAAACCTGCCGTGGACAACGATACAGCAGAGTGGTGGTTGCCGGATGTTTTACGAGGGAATGTTGCTTTGAAACGTATGGGAAATGGTATTATGGGTCTATTTCGCGAGCCTCATGTGGGAATCTTTTACATCTCACCATATGCGTGACATGACCACCTGTTTGTCCTTCATTAATGGTTCATTGGTCGAAGTCCGTTTCCATGGCGTTTCTTTGTGCAAAAGTGCATACCATCATGGACCTTTCGGATAGCTGTACATAGTAGTATTGTAACAATCGATAATTCTTTTGCCTCCTGAAAAAGTTGTCGATTGCAAATGGAGCATTGGATAGAAGGAGATGAGTGTTGAATAAATACAAGCCACAAAATAAGTTAAAAGTCTTGAGATAAAACCCCTTATTTCTATGAACGCCGCTGTTTGCGGTCGTCCACCTTTACGTTCCGCAAACCACCTTGCTGGTGTACCCGCTTGACGGCCTTCGGGAGAGAATTATGAGTATCATAGACTGTATCTAGGGATAAAACCCCGAGATTTACCTTTGTGACATTGACGACCCCTGCGTCCCCTCCCTTTAGAACCTTTTTGTCCAGGTTGAGAGCTGCCTCCTTCTCCTCTTTACCATCCTGAGTTGTCGAATCAAACTTCCGCTTTGTCGTGCGCTTGATCTGCAAAATATCGTTCAGTCAATACGTTCCGGACGCGTTGCTTTCTTCAACAATGAGCTTGACAGATTGGCAAGTCTTCATTGTCACATGGGTCATAACCCCGCTATAAAGTAGGCAATCAGCACGCGTAGCAGATTGGGGCGAAAATACCGGCCGACTGTCCAATCCTGGCATATCACCTCCAACACGTTCTTCCATAACCAAACCAAATGTCCCACACATGGAAGGTGTCGCACTGCGACAAGAACGAATTTCGGAAATGACAGAGAGAGTTCGCCTGAGACTGAGAGGCCCCTCTGAGTTCTGCAATTGCAGCTATGCAGCTTGGGATGCATCATCGGCCCATTAGCCCCACATTGCTGCAACTCCCCCGGGGCTACTTGACCTGCTTTAGGGAGAGCTTTGTGGACCAATTGACTTGATTAATGTCCTAACGGCTTCGAACGTCTAAAACGAGAAGAAAACGGGAAGCAAATCAGTAGAAATCAAGTTCTTCTTCATTGACGAAAGGAGCACGACTAAAATGATATGTCATGGGGAACGGCCCAACAAGGTGGTTCCTCTGAGGCTTTATCCAAAATGCTCAAACGCCATTCCGACCGAGTCTCACCAGTGGTGAAGCTGCTAGCTAGGCTAAGGGATACATGCCCAAATATTGGAGAACATCCTTGCATCCCCGCTGCGCGAGCAACCCTGGTCTGAGAAGCAACTTGAGATTCGGAGCTGGAGAGGAAACCGGAGAAGGAGATAGCGACAAGTCGGGATGTCGTCTGGTTTGTGCACTCTCTTTCGTCCGCAGCACACATGGGATGTTGTGCTGCACCCAAACGGTGAGTGCAAAACGACACTCACCAGATAATTCCACATTTCAGAGAGAGATGGCCGGCATGATAAAATGTGTGTATCGACACTGCGAGCGATGTTCGCAAGACAAACTGGCACAGTCACAGGCTCGCGCGACGCGTCGGGCGCGACAGGCGCGAGTCGATCTTCACACTTGATCATAGCAATCGTTTCAACACGCTCTATCACACTCGTCACAATCCTTTCAACACACCTTTGATTAAACTCTTCATTTCACAAATCATGCTAACTCAATCAGTTTCTGAACGAGGTAGGAGTTGCCTAGCAAGTTTCACCGTGGGATATACTTTGATCAATTTCTCAGCTACGGTGTATTGCCGAACGACTCCCCGCGCGAATTTGTATGAGTTTCTTCAACAAGACCTCCCGAACCTAGTCAACACATACCCAACGTACGACTCCGTGGTCCACGGAGAAGTTATGAACATTTACCGTCAAGCCACCAAAGAATGCAAACGACGCTACCTGCTCGGATACATAACAAAACTCCTTTTCAAGAGCATTAACACTGCATTCGAGACGCTGAAAGCCACCCCCACCAACATACCCGATATACAGATCAATATCAACGCGCCGAATGCCCATCAAGTTGCTATTGGTGACAACATCACGCAAGTGGACAATGGGGCAAGCAAGCGAAAGCGACAGGATTCTGATGATGACCCGGAGGTAAGCCTCGCGTGTACCCAGCATATCTGCTGGAATATGAATCCTGTTAACCCGCGTTATGATTTAGGAAGTAGATTCCGCGGCTGACGTCCACATCAGCATCAAGAAGAAGTCTTTCACCATCCCAAGTGTCAATTTGCATTACGCGACACCAAATAAGCCGAAGATGTCTCATGACCATATTCACAGCCTAAGTCGCAATATTCAAGTTGCGACAGGGTTTTCCTTGGAGCACTCAGAACTCATCAACATCCCCGAGGCTTTGCTCACCGAGTTTGAGAACAACAAGGAGGCTGGCCGTGTTCAGCAATCGCTGTCACAATACACACCCTGATGAGTTGTTGGAAGAAGAGGGACTCTTCTGGCGAATTCTCCGGTATGGGCTGATCGCCCTACATGGAGTTCTCTTCCCACTTGCCAGCAACAATTACGACGATCATGAGCGCACGGCCATGGTCGATCTTGTAATCCCATGGCTGAGTCCTTTGAGGCTGGTCGGTCGTATGGGTTGGCGGTGGTGCGAGTTTTCTATTGGTAGCAAGCGAAGGGATCCCAACAATGACGAGCAAGGGAAGTATGCCGACGGGCTGGCCCTGGAGTGGGCCTCTGGCCAGGAGGTCATCTTCCTGGAAAGCAGTGGGGGGCTGTTGAAGGAGAACGTCGGACACAATATGGATGATTCGGTCAAGCTGATCGAAAGTGCCTGTTACGCTTTGCGAGAATACCTCAGCAATCACAAAGGGGCGAGCTTCGCCTCTGTCAGTCAACAAAATGTTTTCATTTTGCAAGTCATTCGGGATCGATTGACCTTATCCCGGGTTGGGGTCGCTGCAAGCGGAGAGCATTGGCAAGCCGTGGAGCTAAGGTCCGCCAAAGTCCCTGTGTCCTGGAGCGGAATCTCGGCCGCGATCAGCGTGGCCGAGCTGCTGGCCACCCTCTACCAAGGTCTTCAGCGGCAGCAACAACTACATCAACAAATTGAAGACGAGATCAACGGCTTGGTGTCTCCGGTCGCTTTGGAGGACACCGCTGGTCGCCGACTGAACTGGTCATCTCTGCACATTCCCGGCCCCGTCGATTCGTTCTGATTGGATGCTTTTGTACATATCTTATTCTTCATTACCGTAAACATTGGTTGTTTTTAACACAAGGAATCCACTTTTGTCTCCAAGACTGCGACGAGTTGGCCGCGACTTGTCAGTTTCAAGACACGTCCGCGACGCGTCGACGCGTCGCGTGAACAAAACATAGTGACCTTTCTTGTTTTCTTCCTGGAACATAATTTATATAGCTAGCAGACATCCCCCGCCCCCGTAACCCAACCTAGAATTGTACCTGCTCATTTGTACATTACATCGAACAAAGTTACTACTGTCTATGAAGACCTGTCCCTGCTAGACTTGTTAAAAAGACGTCTTCAACACTATTTACTTGCCGTGTCCTTAGAAAAACCAACAGCAGCGGTCCAATCGGGAAACACTGGTCCTTTAAGCATTTCACGAAGTACAGATTGTACCGAACGGTCCGAATCAAGAGCAGCCTCCTCCAACACAATTCTAGAATATCTCGCCATACCAGCACCCATCCCCACAGTCGCACAAGCTCTTAAGAGCGGGTTCAGACCGACCGAAAATGCGCAGCTACAGGAAAAAGAGCATCTGGTAAAATACGATTATGTCAAAGACCTTTATCCAAGAGCACAAGGGATACCGGGTCAATTTATGTCCACATTGATATCGAATATGTCAACGATTCTACGGATGTATACAGACCGCTGGGGCCAAGGCACACAACCTCATGCGAACGGCTGCTGCATCGGTGAATGGCCCTCGTGCCAGCGAAATTCCGGAGCCAAAATTCCTGAGCTGAGGAACAAATGACTGGCAGAAACAAGATGCTACTTCGTTGAAGTTCAGCCAGACAATGGCATGGTGGGGATCCCTGCTAAAGTGCTTCGCTGCGAAAGTCGCCCTCATGTACTCGAAATACTATGATTGCCCAGTACTATAATAATCGGGAAAGCGGTGGTCACCCCGGTGAGCTCTCGAAGTACTCATTTGCTAGCAACCGCAGTATTGGTAGGTTCGTTCATCACGTTATTTTCCCGTAGCTTGCGCTTTGACAGCTCGTGAAGTATTCGGCATTGTCTGCTTGAATTCAATGATTGAATTTGTCAGGTCCATAACTGGTAAGACTGATCCTCTGCCACCCTCGAGTACCTCCTGGGTCTTCTCAGCATATATCTGAGGAGTTCAGGAAGGAGTAATCAGGGCATACCACTTCAGCCAAGCTCATAAGGCACGAGCATCACGGCACTTCCTTCGGATCGAATTGATTATGAACCTTCCAGACATTCCCGAGTCACAAAATGGAAACCTCTCAAATGGCGACATTTTGGATACCCAAGCAACGCAACTGTTCGCAGAGTAGCCAGAGATGAGTGTCAGTCAAATGAGCCCCTTTTTATTGAAGCAGTGTGTAGATCAGTTGAAATCACGCCCAGAAGTCAGAGAGCAGCTCAGTTTCGGCCAGGTAGGCATTCGTGCTAAGTCACAAATGACCCTTAGAATTCACCATGTACCCAGTTGCTAAAAATCATGTCTATGCTTCTCGATGTGCGATGGGAGCTGACTGATATCAAACTCTTGAGTCAGAGTCTTGAGTCCTGTCGCGCCCGACGCGTCGCGCGAGCCTGTGACTGTGCCAGTTTGTCTTGCGAACATCGCTCGCAGTGTCGATACACACATTTTATCATGCCGGCCATCTCTCTCTGAAATGTGGAATTATCTGGTGAGTGTCGTTTTGCACTCACCGTTTGGGTGCAGCACAACATCCCATGTGTGCTGCGGACGAAAGAGAGTGCACAAACCAGACGACATCCCGACTTGTCGCTATCTCCTTCTCCGGTTTCCTCTCCAGCTCCGAATCTCAAGTTGCTTCTCAGACCAGGGTTGCTCGCGCAGCGGGGATGCAAGGATGTTCTCCAATATTTGGGCATGTATCCCTTAGCCTAGCTAGCAGCTTCACCACTGGTGAGACTCGGTCGGAATGGCGTTTGAGCATTTTGGATAAAGCCTCAGAGGAACCACCTTGTTGGGCCGTTCCCCATGACATATCATTTTAGTCGTGCTCCTTTCGTCAATGAAGAAGAACTTGATTTCTACTGATTTGCTTCCCGTTTTCTTCTCGTTTTAGACGTTCGAAGCCGTTAGGACATTAATCAAGTCAATTGGTCCACAAAGCTCTCCCTAAAGCAGGTCAAGTAGCCCCGGGGGAGTTGCAGCAATGTGGGGCTAATGGGCCGATGATGCATCCCAAGCTGCATAGCTGCAATTGCAGAACTCAGAGGGGCCTCTCAGTCTCAGGCGAACTCTCTCTGTCATTTCCGAAATTCGTTCTTGTCGCAGTGCGACACCTTCCATGTGTGGGACATTTGGTTTGGTTATGGAAGAACGTGTTGGAGGTGATATGCCAGGATTGGACAGTCGGCCGGTATTTTCGCCCCAATCTGCTACGCGTGCTGATTGCCTACTTTATAGCGGGGTTATGACCCATGTGACAATGAAGACTTGCCAATCTGTCAAGCTCATTGTTGAAGAAAGCAACGCGTCCGGAACGTATTGACTGAACGATATTTTGCAGATCAAGCGCACGACAAAGCGGAAGTTTGATTCGACAACTCAGGATGGTAAAGAGGAGAAGGAGGCAGCTCTCAACCTGGACAAAAAGGTTCTAAAGGGAGGGGACGCAGGGGTCGTCAATGTCACAAAGGTAAATCTCGGGGTTTTATCCCTAGATACAGTCTATGATACTCATAATTCTCTCCCGAAGGCCGTCAAGCGGGTACACCAGCAAGGTGGTTTGCGGAACGTAAAGGTGGACGACCGCAAACAGCGGCGTTCATAGAAATAAGGGGTTTTATCTCAAGACTTTTAACTTATTTTGTGGCTTGTATTTATTCAACACTCATCTCCTTCTATCCAATGCTCCATTTGCAATCGACAACTTTTTCAGGAGGCAAAAGAATTATCGATTGTTACAATACTACTATGTACAGCTATCCGAAAGGTCCATGATGGTATGCACTTTTGCACAAAGAAACGCCATGGAAACGGACTTCGACCAATGAACCATTAATGAAGGACAAACAGGTGGTCATGTCACGCATATGGTGAGATGTAAAAGATTCCCACATGAGGCTCGCGAAATAGACCCATAATACCATTTCCCATACGTTTCAAAGCAACATTCCCTCGTAAAACATCCGGCAACCACCACTCTGCTGTATCGTTGTCCACGGCAGGTTTATGCAGGATGAGAGATTCCCCAGACGGATATATATTGAACGGAACAACAATGCCCACGTCGACAAGGTACATTGTGCCGGACGCGTTGCTTACTTTAACAATGAGCTTGATAGCTTGGTAAGTCTTCATTGCCACATGGGTCATAACCCCGCTGTAAAGTAGGCAATAGCACGCGTAGCAGATTGGGCCGGCCGACTGTCCAATCCTGGCATATCATCCCTAACACGTTCTTCCATAACCAAACCAAACGTCCCCACACATGGAAGGCAGAGCCCCGGATCGTATGTTCCAATCATGATGGATCCCCAAACAAGTCCTACGTATGTATTCGGTAGTGCGATTGTATTAGGACCGCGTAGGAAACAGTGTTCCTTAAAAGCAGAAGGTGAAGGATTCCGGGAGTGGTGGGATGAGAATCTTTAGCGTTCCACGGACACTGGTCACCGCATCGCCGATGGCCCGCAACCGGCAAATACCATTAACCTTCATCTCATATTTACGTGACGGGGAAGTCTGTACATCTCGAATGATGAGTTCCATCGCATGAGGATTGAAATCTTCAGTTGCGCAATCCATAGCCCAGCCAATCTACCGCTTTTACATACTGTATGCCGCCAATACATATCCATCCAAGTTTGCTCCTGGATGGACTCATGTGCCAGTCGTTTAGTGTGGTAGTATGTGAGACATGGGTTGCCCAAACCGAAATGGGAGGTCGTGTAATGTCGATACAGCGCGTCTGTGTTTGCTTCTATGAAACGATGTATACTTCGACAAGTAGCAGAAAATTTGTGCAGGGAGAGTGGCGGGACATGTTGGAGCAGATGAAAGAGCACATCATGGGGAAGGTCATCAAGATGGCATAGTTTGGGAAGACTGCGAACTGTGGTATCTACTTGTTGCCGGAAGTCGGAACGGTCCGTGGAGTTGGGCACCATTGAGAACCCCGACGATTCAGAGTCTGCGCTCGCGGTTGAATTCCGTGGATTACTGTCAGAAGCAGATTCCTTGTTCAACCGTTCTGCATCAAAATACGTTCATTGATTCTCCATAGTAGTCTGAATATGGGTCAGCGTCAGACAATCACTAGCCTGGCACTTGCGCCAAATTACCTTCATAAGTCGAGACATCGTGCCGCATCTCGGGAACCGCCGAGCAGATGTGTATTTGCCCTAGAGAACAGCTTGGCAAAGTCCTTTTGACGACGGAAAACCCGGAAAACCCTTGGGGACAACGCGAGCAAGTTTACGTGGGCATTCGAACCGGATCCACAAGGGCGTCAAGTGCGGCGGACCACTCTCGAGGAACGACCTTTGGCATGGTCGATTTCGCAAAGTTCCCTGACGGGGGGCGTCTTTACGGCAAGCATTCCTACTGTACTTAGGCCTCAATATAAAATTAACAACAAGGCATAGGACACTAACACCATCCTGTGAACGCGTCCTCTTGCTGCCCCCGCGGCCTTTTTTTGGCGCAACCTGGCAGCCTTGTCATTGTTTGCAATGTTGCTTTCACAAGCACAAGATGTTACAGGACATGAGCACCACCACCCCGGCTTACATTACAGGCATCGTCGGTGGATGGCGGCTCGTTTGCGGTAGGGTCTATGGAGGAGGAGTGTCAGCGGCTGATAGAGCAGTTGCAAGAATACATTCCACCAGAGGCTACCACGCTGCCGGTTATGAGACGCTTCACGCTTTTCGTAACCTCAATTTAACAGACTTGACTGATGCGGAAGTATACACCAAGAAGCCGTTAAAGCCAGGTCACAAGAAGCTCATCATGCAGGTAAGGCATCACATCGATGGGGCTGCGTACTAGTGGACGGAGGCCTCATTTGGACAGTAGTGAGACCCCATTTTACTTACTTTTTCACCTTACCTGTTACTAGTACGTTGCCAACCGGCCATATGACGATGAGAGCGATGACATGACCCGTCAACTCATATATCCGCTTGATGCCACGCCGCTGGGTAAACGGCGGCGGCTGTCAGAAGACTATTTCTCGCAGGTCTCAGTGCGTTTTGCTTGGGCCTTCTTCATATTCTCGAGCTGCTTGGGTGCTCGTTCTTTCTTCTTGCTTTCGACACTATTCACAACTTTATCAATAGGATCGCTGCTGTTGGTTTCTACTTGTTCAGTACTTGAATCAACAGATTCTTCGGCTTGAGTTGAGTCTTCTTTTGGTATTTGTTGTTCAGACATTTCTTACTTGTTGAATAATAGAAAAAAATTTACAAATTCAGAATATCATTATAGTTGTCCAGAATATCAATAGTCAGAATACTGGGTTGTGTCATTTTGATAGTGTGAAAAGATGTGGAATCTACAATGCTGTAGTCTATGGAACTAGGCGTTATTGCGTTTGGTAGGATAACAAATTTGTCGCTGGGGTTCACCCATTAAACTGTATCACCATATTCATCGGGTTGTATGCAAGCCAGAATATTCTGACTTGATTCTATACCTGCTGGATAAAGGATAGAACCATTGGATGAGAGTGTCCGCGATGTCAGTACTACAGGCTGAGACGCACTGAGATTCACAGGATTTACAAATGTAACAATCTTTGCGGAAACAGTATCATCTATGTTCCCCAACTAATAGTATGATGTACTATCTCCCTGCTTTCCAAGCACTTTGAAATCCTTTGAACCACTAGTACTCAATGATATTCTGCGTGTGAGTTGATCGTAAGTAGCTGAATACGGCTGAGTAGCATTCGAGGTAAGAATCTGTGACAATGCTGTGCAGGTAGTAGATACGTCATAGACGCCATCCGGCAATGTAATGGTAATAGGTGTATTGTCTGCTTCCTGTATGACGAGCTTGTTGTTAAGAAGATTGTGCGATATACTGTACTGTCCCAAGATTGGATGAACGAGAATGCTTCGATACGGAACGCGTGAATTGCAAGGGGCGAGATTTGGGAAACTGTTCTGTAAGGAGCTCATTATAGCATTGATCAGTACAATCTGTCTATACATGCTTGCTTGCCATTTATTATACAATAGATAATAAGAAAAAGCTATAGTAATGAATGTGGAGAAAGTTTCCATACCGAAACACTATAGGCAAAAGATTGTAGACAGTACACGGAATGGGTACCCGAGGACGTTCTCTTTTCGTTGTCTTGGGTTGGATCCTCCAGATCAGGGAAGACGACATGTATCATTAACTTGATCAAGAAACTAGCGCACACATACCGGAATATAGTGGTGTATTCCCCCTCCATAGACGATGTGAGCTGGGTAGCGTTGAAAAGATGTAGCAATGTGTATACCGCTCAAACGATCTCGAATCATATTCTGAACAACTTACTTGAAGAGCAAAAGAAGATTTACCCGCATGACAAGGACAAGAACCATATGCTACTCATCATTGATGACTATGGAATATTGGCGAAACAGACTGGACAACCGCTTGATAAACCACTTCAACATGAAGAGAATGTTTCGAGCGGGATAAAGCAGATGCTTGATATTCTATACTCAACGTCACAATGGCATGTCCCTCTGCGTTTCATTTCACGATACATTACAGTGTACCCCTTTGCAGCGAGTCAATGCCACTCATGCTATCCTATATCGATTAAACGATGCACAGCTAGAGAAGATTGCACCCAAATTGAGATGTCATCTGTCCAACAAAGAGTTTGTAGAGATGTCCAATGAATACCACAAAAGAACCATAAACGTTTCTGTACATAGACGTGAAAGCTTTGCGGAATGAGGATGTCTTTTTTCGAGGGAAACCCGCAAAGCTAGTAGCACAGAACAAAGAAGAAAATGATGTATCATAATAACAGACAGACAATGGACAATGATGAAGATGAAGTAGCCAGATACTGGAAACCTATCAAAAGACAACATTACAATCAATTACTCGACATGTACAGTAACAAGGGGGCGCTGATGGGAAGGGATCGGCTGTATTTTCTTTATAAGCAGAGATACCCCACCTCCAAACTTAGTCAAAGAACGTTGCTTGAGGAATTTCTCAAAAAACAGACGATGTACCAACGTTTCTCTAGACCGCATAGTCAGCGTGGAATGGTGAGGCCAATCTTGTCAAAAGAGGAGCGCGGCGTTGTTGCTTTGCTTCAATCCATGATCGACGATCATGTAGAGATCAAATCGATCCAGAGCGACAACGGTACAGAAAATGTTGGTAGAGAAACTCAGGACTTCGCGGAGGAACATGGTATTATCTGGAGGACAAGCAAACACATTCTCCATGGAGTAATGGCCAGGTCGAGAGGATGAATTCAACAATAAAAAGGGCATTATACATGGGAGCTAATCACAATAAAAACTGGGTAGAAATTTTGCCAAATGTGATTCAATCAATCAACAGCACCATCTCATTTGGTGCAGGTAAGATGGCAAGGACGTCGCAGTATATCAAGGACAACGCTGAAGAAATAGCGGAAGCTCAGAGGAAAGATAGAAACAAGGGTAGCTCTAACAAGTTACAGACTTTCAAGATTGGTGACCACGTTCGTCGCAACATCACTCTGAAGGACACTGGTCTCCTGAAAAGAGCAAGGACTGGGTACTTTGGTTCAAAGATATACAGAGTAGTCGATAGTAGAATACCAAGCAAGCATGCTCAACACCAAGATAATTATAAATTACTTGACATAGACAGCGACGTTGAACTAAGTGGCTTGTTTGCGGCCTACGTGTTAAGGAAGGTCCCCGAGGGAACACAAGACGTAGCTGCCCCGCCCGCAGCTCAACCAGCAGCACAAGATGACGACAATGATGATGATGAAGACGATGATGTTTATGAGGTGGAGCGAATACTGGACTCTAAAATCAAACGAGTCAATGGTTGCAGAATCAAGCAATGTTTAGTGGAATGGAAGGGTTATCCAATCTCAGAAGCTGCTTGGGAAGAAAAGTCTCAATTTGTGCAAGATGAAAGAGGAGTATTTGATGAATACGAACGGAATATAGAGTAGTCAAATTATGCCTTTGTTTTCTTTGCTGGAGCTTTTCGAGGTACTTTAAACTTCACTGGAGGCTCTTTGAACGTTTCTTTGAATGATTCTTTCAGTATATCAAGGTCCACATCCACCTCCAACACATTGACAAAAGATTCATCAATGTGCTGGATCTTCTTTACTGATTCGCAATTTATCCTTGCGCTTTACAATATCAGCAAAGATATCTATAATACGTTCTTTTTGATCACAAAATGGATCATCACAAATAAAAAAAACCCCTCATTGTTATTTATACTAGAACATTAAAAATAAAATAGTATGAAAATACAATTAGTAAAAGTATGTCATTTGAAAAACGAAAAAAAACAGCCAAGACTTCACTTGAACAGTATTATACAAAAAAAGAACTAATTGATTCAATTGTGACGGATGAACTGGTGCAGTTACACATTAAGAACAATATTGAGTGGTTCATTGCTTCATCTGGCGCAGATGGTTCCCTTGAATTCAAATTAAGGAAAATTCTACCAAATATCACATATGTCTTGTATGACCTGTATTCGCCAGATGATACATATTCCAGTGTAATTGTAAAGGATTTCCTACAGACAACAAATGAACCTAACATGAAAAATATTGCAATTGGTTTCAACCTGCCTTATGGTGTACTCTGTAAGTTATCTATCGAGTTTATCCGACATGCTGTGAAGATCTATGATCCAAGTCTTATCTGTATGATACTTCCACACGCCGCTACTTGTGCTAGATATGATGGATTCAAACTGTCCTATAGGAGACTTGTCCCTGCGAAATCCTTTTACAAGTTTGGAACAAACAAAGTATTCAACTATGATGCGTTCTGGTCTATCTTTGAGACAGGCAAACCATCACCTATACAAAAACTTGACACTTGCATTCCAGAATATGGTATTCTTGGCATACATGTGTTGAAAACACGTTCCATGTTATCAAAGAACATCCTGTTAATTGGAAGATATTACAGACAGTTTAGGTGGTACTGGCTGACAGATAGTAAGTTTGATCATATCCCCTCTCACATTGACTACATTGCAATCTACCTTGAAGAGGGTGTTGGTGAAGAGCAGGTCAACAAGATTGCCGCTAAGATCATGGAATATAGGAAAGATGTTGTCTTTTACAAAAGAAGCATATGTATACAAGATGTAGTGAGATCAATGGAGTAGGTAGAATAAAAAGAGATTCAGGTAGCGTTTTGAGGGGAAGAGAGAAATTTGTGTGGGTGTCCAGGGCAGAGTTTAGAGTTTCAACTTGACCCTGTGAATATGATGTGGGGTAAGACATTTTAAAAATTGAGGGTCAAGTTGAGTTCCAACTTTGCCCTGACGAGATTCGTGTGGGGAGAGAAAATCCTTATTGAAATTCGTGTGGGGTGACAAAGTGGTAAGAATTCAGGGCAGAGTTGAGCTGTAATTTTGTGCATTGAGAGAATCAATGTAGTATAGGTGGTGGTGACCTGACCACCTTTAAAAAAAAGAAAAGATTAAATTGACTTTAGTATCAACTCTGCCCTAAAAAAAAGCAACACTCTTCCCCATACGATTCAAAATCTTGAATTTCGTTCCCCACACGATTTTCGACAGGGCAAAGTTAGGGCAGAGTTGGTATTCAACTTGACCCTGATGTGTCCCCCCCACAAATTTCGAATATTTTCCAGGGCAAAGTTGTCCCCACTCGATTTAGTATGATACAAAGAGAGCAACGGTGTAACAAGTAAGATTCGAGTATTCAGGGGCACTTTTGAAAAAGTGAAAGTGCCCCTAAAAATGTTAGTATTGGGTTGTGTTGTATTGATATGAGGATAAGTCAATTATATAAAAGGGTGTACATCAATTAGTGAAAAAAGGGCTGAGAGAATATGGATTTGAGTATTCATCAATTAGAGGAATTTGCGAAAAATCAATTATAAAAAAGGGTGTACATCAATTAGTAAAAACAGGGCTGAGAGAATATGGATTCGAGTATTCATCGAATACAAAAAAAGCGTGCATCACAATAAAATTTGAATCACAAAAAAACGGGCGAGATTTTATTAGAGTATTGTCAGTAAGGTGTATTCATGACTTAGAGAGTAAGAGAACCAAAAGGAAGCAAATACGAGTTTTTGAGAAGCGAATTAGAATCAAGAAGAAGATAACAAGAGTAAACGAGACAATATAAGAGCGATGACTGGCCTTACCACTATTGGGTCTTGATTAGCGCATTTGCACTATTGGTTCTTGAATTTGTCACTATTGGGTCTTGAATAGCGCATTTGCACTATTGGTTCTTGAATAGTACCTCGCCACTATAACATTCGTCGAATGCCAGTCACAGGTCAGTGGAGGGCTGCATCCTGACTCACATCCATGGAGGTTACCTGCCCTGGAAGGATTTCTCCAGAGTGGGGAAGCGGCTCGCGATCGCCTTATTCCTGGAGATCCTTGGGTGAATGTATCGGTTTTTACCATGTATGATGATTTACTTCTAATTTCGCCGCCGACTACCCGTGTGTTAGCAATCTTGAAGATCCCGTCCGCGACCTTCTGCCACATCCACATGAGGCAGATGCCCTCCCGCAGCCATCGCCTTCGAGTGATGACCCCAATCCCGCCCCCCCCCCCCCCCCATTCACCAGTAAGCACTAACGGTCCACCCTCCCACCAACTCGCCACAAATCGGTTGAAAACGCCGAGCAGAAACTCCTGAAGGAAGTGTGCATGAGGACAACATTGTAACCACTGAAGAAGTGATGAGCTGGAAGGCCGGCGGCAGCTGGTGGAGGATTATGTACAAAAGACCATTGCTCATACCAGAAGCAACGACTTGTGGATGCAACAGGTGGGAAGGCACAGACAGATGCAGTGGCAAAAAACCATCACACACTGACTGGGGAGGGATAAACTAGGGGGTAAATGTTGTCCCCGCCCCACAAATCAGAAATGAGAAACAACGTCTCAAGCAGTTAGCGGTGTAAGAACACTGAGAAAGCAACGGCGCAGTTTATGGCCAATTCAGATGTTTTGAAACACACTAGGATTGGAACATTGCGTTGCATGAATTGTCCGTTTTGGACGGAGGCTCGGTGGTGGAGATAACGCAAACAACATGCTATAGGCTAGTGGAACAAATGGCAAGAAGGAAATTTAGCATTTTTATGTGGGACTTCGGAAAAGTGTCGGTAAGGCCAATCAAAGAAGGTAGGTCAACACCACACCGCAAAGGCAAAAGAGACAGTCTAAGTGGGACAACTGCTTGATGCAAAAAAAACATTGACAGTTAAAAGCAAGGGACTGCAAAGGAAAGGAGCAGTTTTGGCTGGATCCGCGTACATAAAACTAGACGGCCGGGGGAGGGCTGCCGCTCTATGCCTGAGGCAATGGTAAAAGAACATAAATGGATCACCCATTCAGGAAATAGAAAAGAAATGATCAAGCAGCGCTGTGAATGTATGGATAGAATAGAGAGGGAAATATTTTAGAGTGGGAGAGAAACAGCTCGGTTTTGGCCAACCGATGTTTTCAAACTTATTTGGCTGGGACTTCGCATTGCATCCATGCATTCATAGTGTATGATGGATTTCATGTCCTCGGTATTTCCCGTAAGAGTTTGAAAGAGAGACGATGAGAACAGTCAGCTTGGAAAAGCGAACAGCATCCACAGACAATTACTAATTGTTGTCATGGCTGATATATTCTAATTGTTTCCCATAGGTCAAGAAAGAAGGAAGATAGGATAAGCTTACATGCAAAAGTAAGATCAGGTGGGAAAGTGAGCAATATTCATAGGCGGTTTTTTAAGACTCGTGCCTCTGGCTGAAATGTTGCGTGCTCCCTGGTTGGTAAGAAAGAAGGAGTTAGATGCCAGCACACAAAATTATGATCATGTGCCCTATGAGGGTGGTGGATAGTGATATTTTGTACGGGCAGAGATATGCGGACACCAGGTCCCTTTTGAATGTCTGTGCCCTCACCTTAGATGACTAGGCCTTCAAAAATGTGTTTGGAAATTTTGTCCTTGAGTTTTCTCACAAATAGATCATAAGCAAATACCAATCGGTAGAGTGCATAGTAATTTGTACCAGTTATTCACTCGATTTGAGTGCAGTTCCAAATAACAAGTTCTGTGTAGCTTGACTCGAGTGCAATTCAGCGCACGAGTTGCAAATGCACCAAGTGCTGGCGGACGAATTGCACAACAGCTATCCACACAGAACGAGTTTTTTTGAAATTTGCACGAGCCTTGATTGAGTGAATAACAGGTTAATGCTACCGTTTCGAATTTGGCAATCTACAATTCATCATTGCCTAAAGTCCATTACAAGTCCTGACTGGAAGACCCCAAGCAGAGGTGAGAGCGGACGTTGCCCAAACAGGGTTTGTCCAAATGAAATTTGCCCAAGCGGAGCTTGCGCCCCTGCGGGGGCCACCAGCAGGCAGAAGGGGGGTGCGGGGGTTCTCCCCTGCCCAAATAGTGGTAAATTACTTGTCCAGCATGAAGATTTTATTTGGCACCTGGTGTACAAAGTGCAGCCATGAGCGGGGGAAATAAGTAGCTTAGTTGTCACTGGTCAGCCAATTAGAAACGGTGGCTGTCCGAGGCTACTCTTGCCATGGCCAGGCCTGCAGACTTTTACAATCTTATTCACACTTTTGACCAAGGATGTCATCTCTTCCTTTCCTAGAGCATCCTTTATTCAAACCCAAGCCCCACAGCCTCAACCTGCATCAGGCGACTCTCTGGATCTGGCCTATTCCTTCCCTTCTGGAACAGCTAATTCATATAGGGAAGAAAGCTGAAGACACACACAAACTAAACAACTCTTACAGTGGTGGGAATAACTGGGAAATAACCCAAAGGTGATGTCACTTCCATTGGTGGCAAAGCCATGTAACACAAGGACCTGGTGTACATGTATTTCTGCCCTTTTTTAAGGGTCTCAGTGCTAGTCACCGGCTTACTGGTTAAAAACGTATGTCCTAATGAGTACAACACGCAAGTAGGGGCCCCACAGGCCCATGTGTGTAAAGTAAACAAAGTGTCAGAAATGGTGCCAATGACTATGCCACCACACTGGCCACTCACAGAATTTAGGGGTCAGTGGCATATTGGTCAAGTCACTGGCTGACCAGCATTAAAAGAAACTCACTACACAAGTACAACACACAAGTAGGGGCCCATGTATGTAAAGCGAATGAAGTGTCAAAAACAGTGCCAATGACTACGCCACCAGATCTGGCCAATCACAGAATTTAGCGGTCAGTGGCTGGTATTGGTCACATGACAGAAACTCACTATGTTACACTTTGTTTGCAATTACACTTTGTTCACAACAAGGAAAGGACAACAGATTTGGCTAGATGCCTGAACCTGCGGGTTTTTGCATTGTAAGGGGTTCAAACCAGTTCAAATCATGGGCAGGAGTAAGGTAGGGGTTCCAACCATGCATTGTAAGGGGCTCAAATCATAGATCGTAAGGGGCTGGAACCAACGTAAGGGGATTCCCAGGCCAACATGGATGGACAGACAGGTGCCCCAGAGGTGCCCACAGACTGCATCAGCTCGCTGAGATTTGGAACGCTGCCAGAGATTGTGCAAAAGCAGGCACGATGCTTGTTTAAGCAGACCCTGTAAAAAATTGTCTTGCACGTAGGAGACCTCTCAAGATTGCCATCCCAGAACCCTCTCATTGAGCAAAAGCACCCTCCTAAGATACTGAATGATCTCTTTGTCAGCAAGACTGCCATCTTTCAGACAAATTCAGACTAAAAGATCACTTGCATTAGGTTATTTACATCAGGTCCGCTGCATTTGTATGCTTCTTTCTAATGTCTATTCACATCCTAGGTTCCCATTTTAACCTTGCCATGATGGACAATATACCCAGTTGTTACTGCTTTCCGGCGCGCCCGTAGACTTGCTCTCCTACATCAAGCACTGATGTCTCCTTGCCTTGCTTCAAACTTAGAAATAGGAGGAATAGGAGGATATTGTAGAGGTGCATATCCTTGCAAATTTACAGAGTGATTTTTGAATGATTTCGAAATGGATATGCACCCGTTTGACATGGGGCTAAGCCTAGGAATGAGAGCTACTATACCATCCAGCATACTCGTACATGCCTTCTTCCTACATAAACATGAACCTTTATTGTATTATCTGCGTCAATGGCCTTGATTGTATCAATAGTCCACATCGTCATTCATGCTGCGCTCCAGATGCTCCATTTCGAGCTGCCAATCCATCAGCCTGGCTCTCGCCAGCAGCTTTAGAAAACGACACAGAAAAGACCTGCAACTCTCTCCTTCCTTCTCCCTTTTTCCTCTTCTCTCCCTTCCTTCTCTCCCCTCTTCCTCTCTATTTTCGGTGCTCGGGGAAAACCCGTAGATATGGGCATATAGCCACAGAATTGGACTCCTCACGTTGAGTAACATAACTAGACAGATGGTTTTTGCTCTAATATTCCTTTTCAAAAATCAAGATGTTGGAGCATTTTGAAGCTTTTTGAATATTTTTTTTGGCAGTCTGATCCAAAACTTGCTAGGCAGATTGGATGATCGAATGAGTCGATGTCAGGTTGATGGACAAGTGCTGGCCAGTAAAAATACTAAACATTTGTTGAATTTCTTGTTGACCCAAGCAAGAAACGCATCAGAAAAAATCAATTATAGCCGGTGGCTACCCTTCAAGTAAATCATCATGCTATGTAAATCATCATGCTATGTAAAGCATGTAAAGCATGTTAAGCATGTACAGCATGTACAGCATGTAAAGCATGTAAAGCAACCTTACTCATTGCCCAAGGATCTGGTGGCAGCTGGTTTTGTGCTTTTTGCTGGGGCCTGCCACCCAAATGATTTTTCTCATTTTTTTGGATGGCTTACAGAGGAGTAATGCAATTGCAATTGAAATGCAGTGGAAAAGCAATTGGCAAATGAAGGGGCCATTTATGGAACATATATTAGTGCCATTATTAACAAAGCAAGTTATGGGACACTACTTGGCCCTGACTTGTATCACATTTTTTTTTTGTCTGGGGCTCAAATTGAGCATGGCAACATTGGACTTTTATATTTGATGTTCCTAGGAATTTTTGTCCAATGTTCCCCTGCAGATAAAATAAATACAAAAATATACTAAACTAAATTCTTTAGTCTATCTTAACCCTCTGAGCCATGGTTTTAGCAACAAAAATTTAGGTTTCTAAATTTTTCCTTGAAAACATCACAGAAAGGAATCCTAATGGTTACCCAATCTTTTTTTTCGCACATTTTCATTTCAGGATCAAAAAAGCGTTTAGAAAAGTCATATGTCAGCTAGTAAGCTCAGATATTGAATTTGCTATCATTGTTTTGTCCCAGATTTGCAGTAATGTGGTGTCTGGCTGGCAAAAAATACTTTAGACTGAAAATTTTAAGCACTTTGAAATTGAATCATACATTGTCAGAAAGAAGAACCGGGTGAACAATCCCATAACTACAGAATATTTTTTGTAGCTAATATTTGTTTGCACATTTGCCATTCAAAAAACATTTTCTTGAATTCTTCCTTATTCAAAACACATAGAAAATGTGTTCACCCAGATCTAGAAAAAATGCGGAGTGACTCTACAGCCACGAAACATACTGAGGAGCATATGAGATGAGAGCTAGCGTTTGGCGCAACATTTTCATATGCAATGATCATAAAAGTTATTGAAAAAGTTTTGAGAATTTCCAGAAATTTCGACTGGCTTAGCGTTCTCCGACCTAAATTTAGGCTTCTTGGCTCAGAGGGTTAAAGGAAGGTCACATCCATTCATGCAAAACCTGCACACCACACTGAGTCAAGCAATGGACCTGTAGTGAGTAGACTATCATGAGGACAATGAACAGTAGAGAATTCATTGGCTGTACTCACTTGCTGACCAGGCTACTGCTGCAAACGTAGTCTTGAAAACATATACACTTTGTGAGTTCTTGTATTTGTTTGTAACCCTATAAATAGAATTTCCCTCTGGCATCCCCAGGGGCCTCCCCAAGCAATATATGTAGATGCTATCACCCTCAACTATCCTGTTATAAACTTTACAACCCTTCTTTAGAAAGACTATGAAACCACAATGCAAGACTCTGCAACTGAATGTCTTTGCCAAAAATGGCTTTCATTCATCATTAGATTCACGTCTTATAGGAAATAGGTGGGTAAATCCTGCCTATTACAGTGCAAGTGTGCATAGGATTTGTCTTAGGTCACTTTTTGGTTGCTAATTTGCTGTGCTTTTTGCATGTTGTTCCTACTGTGTTGATGGCGTCATCCATAAAAAGAGCAGTTAAGCACGACAATGGATGGGATAGACCTGGTAGATGTAGGTTAAGATGTATGAATTCCTATAGGAAAAAGTTATGTATTTTTTTGGAGTACTGCCCAGAATCAGAGGAAGGAGTTTATCATAAAAACAGTGGTACACATGCCCACCACGTGAAGCTTGGCAAGCACTGATTTTTAAGAGTGCCGGTCAGCAACACCCCAACAAGCATTGAACCCGAGCTCCTCTTACGGCGGCCAATTGCCAGAGAATTGCCATCTTTCAAAGGCTCTCTGTTATAGTGCAGAACCTATAGTGGTACCACTATAGGTTCTGCACTATAACAGACCCAGTAGTGGAATGCTTGCTATTCGAGAACCAATAGTGGAAGGTCGCTTTTCAGTAACCAATAGTGGACGGCGCAAGAACCAATAGTGTGAGATCGAAGAACCAATAGTGGACGGCGCAAGCGGCACCCGTACTCAAATCTATCGATAGGATGGGAGCCTGCATTCACATCTATCGGTAGTATTCTCGCTTGCTGTATTCTCGCTTGCGGTATTGTTACATAGTCATACTACTCAAAAACTATGGATAGGATTGCTATGAATTGGCCTGTCATTACTATCGATTCTATTGTCTTGTATTAGCTTCTCGTATGGATCGTGAAGACGCCCAGTACGTCTCCAAGCTTACTTGTAATAGTCTCATAAAGTGTCGACCGTTTTACTCTGATTGTACTATTGATTCTATTGTCTCGTATTAGCTTCTCCTATGCGTCGTGAATACCACAGTACGTCTCCAAACTTACTCGAAATACTCTAATAAAGTGTCGACTGTTTTACTCATGTAGCCATTGTCGTACTGCGCAAAAAAAATGGTCACGTGATACGTGGTGGTCAAACCAAACCACCACCAACATTCTCTCACTCCTTACACCATCTACCAACATTCTTTCACTTGACTGTCACATATCAGACTCACCTATCGATTACTACTATGTCTCTTAGTCCTCCTCTCTCCAATTCGAGTGGGAAAACTCTGCCCCAAACTCTGCCCCAAGGAGTCGCTTCCCTGATCGAATTTTTCACATTGGGGCAGAGTTGACATCAACTTTGCCCTAACTTTGCCCCAAGCTAATTCGTGCAGGGAAGCAAATTGCACTTCTTGAAACGAGTGGGGAAGAGTGTTTCTTTTCTTTGGGGCAGAGTTGAAGCTATTTTTTAAATAATCTCATTTTTTTTTGTAGGTGGTCAGCTCGCCACCACCTCAGACTACAAGAATCCTCATCACACAAAAATACAGCTCAACTCTGCCCCAGACCTCATCAATGCCTTTCCCCACTCGCCTATAAAACCGCCATTTGCTTCCCTGCACGAAAAACCTTGGGGCAAAGTTAGGGCAAAGTTGGATCTTGAAAATCACCATGTTCCATCCCCACGCGAAATATTGGGATCGACTTTTAATCACAACTCTGCCCCAAACCTCCTTACTCTACTCTCTATGATTCGGCAATTGATTCGCCCCTCTATTGTGTAATCTACAAAGTGCGTCTGATGTGAAATAATCAAGATCTACTAGTTTTTTTAGTATTCAAGTGTTACAAAGATGAAGTTTTATCGTAATTTCGACGACATTCTCTGTAATCAAAAGGATCGCATTTTCGATCTCTTCTATGATATTGTGAAGCATGATGATAAGCTAAGGTATATAGAATCAGTAAAGAAGATCAAGCATATTGATCCAGATACTATTAAGGCTTTAGAAATGGATGCGGACATTGACTTACTGAAAGAGGCATTTGAAAGCAGCATGTTGAACCAGAATCAAGTTGTCAAAGCAACTAGGAAAACCAAAACCAAAGCTGCGAAGACCAAGGCTTGATTCTCACTTGTATTCTTCAACTGCTTCTAGTCTTGATCGCTATCGGAAACAGCCACACGGCGAGTTACAGTCTTGGTTTTTTTCTTAAAGTTGTTCTTGTACTTCTTGCTGAGTTGATCTAGTTTAATCGTTGCCTGGAGACTCTTGATTGTATCTGTGTTAATAACACCACCCAATGCTTCCAAATCTTTCAAGTACTACACCTTCAATTCTACAGTGGGGAGCTTTTGGAAATCCTTAACCAATCGATAATGGATATAGGAAAGTGGATTCTCGTAGTCGTAATCGTCTCTGTACATTGAGCTTTTGTCTATAGACTAGTAAAAATAGTTTATATCTCATGTATTTGCGTTTGAACTCTATTCAACATTTCGTTCAAACTCTTCAAATAACCCCCGTTCACCCGTAACAAACTGAGACTTTCGTTCCCAGGTAGCCTCGGAAATTGGGTAGCCCTTCCATTCTACAAGGTATTCTTTGACTCTAAGTCCGTTCACTCGTCGAATACGAGAGTCCAGTATTCTCTCTACTTCATAAACTTCATCATCGTCATCATCGTCATCATCAACTTCGTCATTGTCATCTTCAACGTCTGCAACCTGCTGTCGAGGGGCAGCTTCATCTTGCGTCCCTTCGGGTACCAATCCTAACATGTATGCTGCAAAGATGCCTCGAACTTCCTCATTGGTCTCTAAATCAAGCAACTTGGATGAGTCTTGATACTGGGCAAATTTGCTAGGTATCCTGTCTATCACTCTGTAAACCTTTGGACCGAAATACCCTGTTCTAGCTCGTTTGAGAAGACCCGTGTCCTTTACAGTGATATAACGACGCACCTTATCTCCAATTTTGAACGTCTTGAATTTACCAGAGTTACCCTTGTTTCTATCATTCCTTTGAGCTTCTGCTATTTCTTCTGTGTTCTCTTTGATGTACTGGGGAGTTCTTGCTTTCTTCCCTGCACCAAACGAGATGGTACTGTTAATCGATTGAATCACATTGGGTAAAATCTGCACCCAATTTTTGTTATAATGAGCTCCCATATACAAAGACCGCTTGATTGTCTGATTCATGCGTTCAACAATCCCGTTGCTCCATGGTGAATGAGGTTTGCTAGTACGCCAACCAATGCCGTATTCTTCGGCAAAGTTCTGAGTCTCGCCTGAAACGAATTCTTTTCCATTGTCGCTTTAACAAGTCTTGATTTCCACACCATCGTCTATCATGGATTGAAGCAATGCTACGACACCCCTACTATTCACCCGCTTCAACGCGCGGGCATAAACTTTCTTGATAAGAATATCCACGGCTACTACAATTGCCATGTAGCCATTAAATGGCCGCATGAAGGTACAATCGAGCTGAAAATGCCCCTCCTCCTTCGATAGAATTGGCCTGACCATACCTCGCTGTGTATGCGGTCGCGAGAAGCGTTGGTATACTGTTTGCTTCTTTAGAAACTCTTCAAGTAAAGTGCGTTGACTGAGCTTTGAATTGGGGCATCTCTGCTTGTAGAGAAAATACAGTCTATCCCTGCCCATAAGCGCACCTCCGTTAGTATACATGTCTAGTAGTTGCTCATAATCTTGCCTCTTAATGGGTTTCCAGTATCTGGCTACTTCATCATCTTCACTGTCCATATTCTGTCTTATTATGATACATCATCTTTTTCTTCTTTGCTCGATGACTGTTCTACTAGCTGCGCGGGTCTACCCCTGACGAATACGTCCTCGTTGCGCAGAGCTTTGACATCTATGTAGAGAAATGTGTAAGGTTCTTTTGTATATTCGTTGGCCATTTCAACAAACTCTTTGTTAGATAAATGACATCTCAGCTCAGGGGCAATCTTCTCTAGTTGCGCATCGTTCAGTCTATATAGTATCGCATGAGTTGCATTGACTTGCTGTAATGGAGTACATTGGAGAGTGTCATGAAAGGAGACACAAATGCTCATACCATTGTGACGGGCGGTCGAATATAGAATGTCAAGCATCTGTTTTATTCCACTCGATACCCTCTCCTCGTGCTGAAGCGGCTTGTCGAGAGGTGCTCCAGTCTGTCTCGCTAATATTCCGTAGTCGTCTATAATGAGTAGCATGTGATTCTTGTCCTTGTCCTTTTGGTATATCTTCTTTTGCTTCTCAAACAAGTTGTTCAGAATATGATTCGATATTGTTTGTGCTGTGTAGACATTTTCATACCTCTTAAGCGCTGTCCAACTCACATCGTCAATACTAGGGGAATACACGACGATATTCCGATAAGTATGTGCAACCTTCTTGATCAGATTGATTATACATGTTGTCTTACCGCTTCTTGAAGATCCTATCCAAGAGAGAGTGAAGAATTTGCGTGGATAGCCGGGGGGTGTTGAGTCTACGATCTTTTGGCGATACTGTTTCGGAATGGAGACCTTCTCTACGTTCATTACGGTAGCTTTTTCTTATTATCTATTGTATAATAAAAGACAAGCAATCATGTATCGACAATTGGTCCTGAATACCGCGATTCTCAGCTCGTTGCAAAACAGTTTTCAAATTTCACCCCTCACGATTCACGCGTTCCGGGTCGAAGCATTCTCCTTCATCCAATCTTGGGACAGCATCTCGCATGAATTGAACAACAACAAGCTCGTCATACAGGAAGCAAACGATTCCCCTATCACCATAACGCTGCCGGATGGTGTTTATGACGTGTCTACTATTACAACAGCGCTTTCCCAACTTTTGACCTCGAATACCACTCAGTCGTATTCTGCAACGTATGATCAAGTAACCCGCAGAATCTCACTGAGTACCACTGGACCAAAGAACTTCAAAGTGTTGGGAAAACAAGGGGGTAGTAGCTCGTACTATCAATTGGGTAATATAGACGACACTGTTTCAGCAAAGAATGTTACTTTTGCTAATCCAGTGAATTTAAGTGCCAGTCAGCCAATTCTCCTGACGAGTCGAACATTCTCTTCCAATGGATCCATTCTCTACCCTGCAGGTATTGAGAGTAATCAGAACATCCTTGCTTGTATTCAGCCTGATGATTTTTCAGATATAGTAACATGGACGAATCCCTCTGACAAGTTTGTCATTCTCCCAAACGCAATTACACCAAGTTCAATAGACTACAGTATAGTAGATTCAACATCGTTTCATACGATCAAAATGACCCAACCCAGTATTCTAACTATTGGCATTTTAGATGACTACAATGACATTTTGAACTTGTGAAAAATTTTCTATTATTCAACAAGTAGCAAATGTCTGATCAAGAAACACCAAAAGAAAACATCATTCAAGCCGTAGAAGCTCTTGATTCAGGTAATGAACAAGTTGAGACCAATAGCAGCGATCCTATTGACAAAGTCGTCAATAGTGTCAAAAACAAGAAAAGAGAGCGTACCCCCAAGCAACTCGAGAATATGAAGAAAGCTCAAGCGAAACGTACCGAGAATTTGCGAGAAATGAAGAAATTGAAAGAGCAGCATGATAAGGAGAAAGAAAATGCTAGGCTATTGAAGCAACAAGAGCGAGATGAAAGAGATTGCGAGGAAAGCTATTGAGAAATATATAGCAGCCAATAAGCCAAAACGTACTACTTCAAAGAAAGTCAATGTCTCTAATATTCCAAACAACAACAAAGTTGTGCAAAAGAGACAACCAACACCAATACCATCCACAAAGAAAATGGTCTTTGACGATGATTCTTATGATGAGTACTACTATGAATCACCAAATGCTGCACTTGCTCACATATTTGGCAGACGTTAGAGATGCAGTTTTTTTTGAATACATAGAATAAGTTATGTCGAATCTCTTAGTAAACCCTAGGTTTCCTGCAAATTGGAGCTACGAGCAGGAGAATTTCCTTATTCATGCCGATCCACTAAGTCAAAATTTTCAAACGTTCAGGCCTATGAAGGATACCTTCGATTCACGTTCATCCGGTTCTACCATTGTCATTCCTGTAGATTCAAATTCGTCTTATCTCCGTCCTCAACAAGGGTTCCTATCTGGCAATATAAACGTATTCAATGCGGATGGCACACCTTATACTAATGCTACTCTAGCATCGGTTGGAATCGCTGGAATCTTTCGAAAACGAGGCATTGTAATGGGTGGGAAAGAAGTAGACGGTAGTCAAATTGATGATTATGGACAGCTCGCTTGGGATGAATATCGTGAGGCAAGTGCTACCAAAAAGAAATGGTTGAAACGATACGAGGCTTATCAGAATCCAGATGTATTCAAAAATGCGAAAGGTGAATATACCTTTAAGCATATTGTACTAAGTGGAATTTTGGACAATCCTCGGTTCCAGCCGCTACCATTGCCACATTTGCCCAACAAGGCGATGGAAAAGTAGTATTCGTTGAAAGAGCCGCATAATGTCTTTGTCAATCTCCCGGCAGGATGTTATTACAAAATATCTGATATTCGATACATGGTTCAATTAGTAACCCCTGACACAGCATTCCTAGCAGCTGCTTGGCAGGGTATTCAGCAAGGGAACTACCTCAATATTCCATATACATCTGTTAGTCAGTTCCGAATGAATTGCAGTGGTGCGTCCTTGAATTCTTTCCTGCTACCGTTGTCTAACGCGAGTATCAAGGGCTTGACTATTCGTTTTTTGAAAGCAGAAGATCATGATTCGGTTACGAACGATAAATACAAGACATTTCACCTATGCAGGCTTACAGTCTCTTCGTCTCAACATAGGTTCGTATCGCTGGCCATTGAATGAGGATTTGCAAGTTGATGACATCTCTGTAATGAACTCCCTAATCATGAACAATACCAGTTCGTTTGCGGAAGAAGATTTTGATTTTGATGATGATAATGACAGAATAATCAAAATCAACGTTCAGTCAATGGATGAAGATGCTCTGAGCGCACTCGACACTCATTCTCAAAATGGTACGATCCGTCTTACGTGTAATTTCGACCCGGCAAATGTTCCTCCGGTTAGTACGTCGGTCCTAATTACAGTGTACCATCACAAGACGCTTTTAATAGGCAATACAGTCGACGTCATTAACTAGATGGTTCTTGGAATGTCATGGAACACTTTTGTTTCAGAGAAAAGAAGGCATGCTATAAAAAGAATGATCCTCATCTTTTCTCGCTTCATTCATTTACTCACCCAAAATTAACCATGTCTGTCGATAAATTCAATAAAAGCCCCGGGCTGCGCTGCGGGGAGGAGCTCTGGTCTAACATTGGTCAAAGATGGAGCGCATGTGCATTAAGCTAGCCGTAATAGGAGGTCTGACGACAAATACTTCAGGGATAAACCCCTCAGCATCTCGTCCATCTGTTCAGTCCTGCAGTATGATCTATATATATACATAACAATTGGTCTTATCCACGCTTTCGTAGTTCGGCCAATTGAGCTTCAAGCAGCTCAATTTTCAATCTATGCACATCCTGGTGCAGCTTGATTTCCCTCTCTTTACTTTCGATCTGCGACTCTTTTTGTTGCAATTGCTGCTCCATTGAAGCTTTGAGGGCGACCGCCTCTTTTTCTCTCCAATTGACATCGTTTCGCAGAAGTTCTAATTGGCCTTGCAGACGGTCGTTGAGCGCTTTCAAACCCGCGACTCGTCCGCTGCACAGTTCAGAGACGAACTTGAATGCGTCCTTCACCGGGGTCATGCAGTCTTTGGTCGGGATACAAACAAATTCGTCAAATTGTTTGGTTTGTCCGTACAATGTCAGGCGAAACGGGAATAAGACACCGTCCTTCAGAATCTTTTCGGCCTTGTGCAAGTATGCGGAATCAATGGTGGCAAATGTTTCCAATCTGAGGCAATCCACCAACGGGAAGCCAAACTGCTGGTCGAAGTCGTAACCATCTCCTCTCTCGCTAAAATCACCACTCAGACCAAATTTAAACAGAACAGCAGAATCCGAATGACAAGACTCGATTTTCAAGCGATCTCGGAAGTCCTTGACTTCGCCAACCCTCCATAGATACACAACGGAGATCGGGTCGACACATTTCGAAAACAACGCCTTCACATCCCGAATTGTGACCCCTGCCATTCGAGCAATCAACTTGCTTTTTTGTTGATTCGTTCCAAGTTGTGCGGTAAAAAGAGTTTCTATCATCCACTCCTGCACATCGTCCGCAAGCTTATTTTGTCGGGACGTTATGATCCATTTGACGAATCCGAGGTAGGTGAAGTAGTAGTGACCGGCTACTTTGCAGAAATGTCTTGGCTTTTCGAAAGATGATGTGACATTTGTGAGAACAGCGGTCAGTGTTGCTTAAAGGCATCCGAGTGAGTTTGCATTCGTTCTGGTGAAGTTGAGGAAAACTTTTCTTACGAGCGTTGAAAACAGTAGAAACGTTTGTTACTTTGAATCGAATCCCTTGTGGCGCTCTATCACCATACGCTTCCAAGTTTAATGGTTTACCGTCGATCACTAAAGCATCTTTAGTCGATAATGGTATTCTGTCGAGAGTGACTGATATAGGCCAGTTCCGCTCTACCCATGAGCGTTCCAGCAGAATATCAGCGCTGGTAGACGATACTTACGAAGGTTCCCAGGACAGATCCGAGGTCTTTTTTCGTTTCAGCGCGAAGTGAACAATTGCATTGTCCTCCACTACTGCCGTTCCAAAATGATGCGCAAAGGCCGCTCGCGCCGAGCGCTTTTTCGAGGGAAGAGGAAACTTTGCGATGAGCTCTTTCAGAGAATACTTTTCTTGATTTTGAAATTGATATGTAGTGCCGAAATTGTCGTTGCTGGCCGCCATCTTGGGATCCTGCTTGGGATCTGGTGGGAACGCGTCGGGTATTGCGCAGCGCTCGACACGATCTTCATCATTAGTGAAGATCGTGTCGGGTGCTGCGCAAGCATCACATGACTATTATCGCACTACGGGAGTAGCCCTAGAGGTCTGACAACAAATACTTCGGGGATAATTATACCCCTCAGCATTTTTAGCTACTAGTCGCGGTGAGGGTCACCTAATCACAATCGGGCACCAGTTTGGGGGTCTTGGCGGGGCCGACAGTTTTGCGGGGACGCCCGACTTTACGTTTGGTGGGAGTGGCAGAAACAGTGGCGGCAAGATCGTCCGCCGAACCCGGGGGCAGTGTGGCAATTGGCTTTCTTGGTCGACCAACCGATCTTTTTGGGGCCGGCTTATCGGCAGCAGGGGGATACAAAAGCTCCTTGGAAGAGGCAGTGGAGAGGGTAGAGGGGCCTTCGAGGCAATCGCGAGGGGCCGTAGATGGGGAGGGAGAAGGGGTCCTAGCGACGGAGCTGGAAGTAGTGGTGGAGGAGGCACCGCTAGGGGAGGCGGTGGAAGGGGTCTTGGGTCGGCGGTTCCAAACAGATTGGCGACGGGCTGTCGGGGCGGAGGCCTGGCGCGTGCGGGTGGAGCTGGGTACCAGATAGAAGTTGGTGGCCGGCATTGCTCGCAAGGAATCCAACTCTCCTACTACTTCAACCAGCGAACCAGGGTGAAGGATGGAGCGGCGGTTGCGCCAACCACCGGGCTTGTTGACAGTCATCGTGCGGAAGGTTTCGGCGTTATTGTGGTAGACCTTGAAGGACACCTCCATGGTGTTTTCGGATACCTTGCCAATCAGGCCAGTGAGGATGGCCTGGGCTGTGCCCGGCTGACAGTCGTCGGGCATCATGTGAAGGGTAAAAACTTGGACGGTGTCGGTAGTTTACCTGGAAAGCATCGTTCGCAACAAGCAGAGTCCCTCAGATGCCAAGCAAGTTCCAGTGAGGGACGTCCAATTTGCATTCACGGCTCAAATCTCTGGTCCTTCAGAAAGAAACGTTTCATCATATTTAAGCACGGTGGTGGCGGACGTCAGGAAAATGCATCCAATGGCGTTATTCCAGACTCCAGTCAATCGACATACACGGTCATTGCCGCAGAGCCAACAATGGAAACGAATTACGTGGCAAGAAAGTATTCATAAAGGGGCACCAGCCAGTTTACAAAATGATAGTAAAACAGAGAGGGACTTGAGATAAGTAAGGAATGTAATATATGGAGGAAAAGATAGGCTGCTCTTGTGTGTGGAAAACAGGCAACCTACTATGGAAAGCGATGGAAGTCCCAGTGGCAAACATCAGTACACAAGCGGCCGAGCTCCACTTCATTCATCGAGTCATCTAGGAAGAAAAGTTTCATCATATTAAGGACAATGCAGGCAGAACATGGGAAAATCCATGGAGTGGCATTGTCACCCTGGCAATCAGAGGGGCGGGGCAGCGTTAGCACGCGTGGAGAGAGAGAAAGATGAAAAGGGAATGAGCGATCTACATTTTAGATATACTTTTTATAATGCGTTGTTGTCAGTGGATTGAGCAAAGATGTACGAAGATGTCGGAGTTACGATGACAGCGAGATGGTTGCGAATCTTGCAAGCGACAAAACGCGTCGAGTCTTGCAGGACAGAAACAAAAAGGACATGACGATGTGCTCCTTACGGGTGCAAGTTGTTTGCCGTCATAGGAATGTCAAATAAGATGAATAGCAAAACGGAAATATGGGTAAAGAATCTGGATTCTACAAAATGAGGAACGCGTGGAAAATAACAATGCAATGGAAACTATGTGTCTCCACAGCCGAGCACAGATCCAGAGCAGACCGGCTTGCGAACAAAACACAAGTGATGGGAATGGATTTTTGGAGAAACTTCAAGAGTACTTCAAGAGTACTTCAAAAGTAGAACAGATAAAAATACGTACGGGCTATCACATTTGGTGAAAGGGCGTTCAAATTTGAAGACCAGCCAGAACATTTTTCAACAGGCCAATTTTCAAGTTAGAGTGACTCGGCTTGACTTCAAAGTAGTGGACAATGGCAAGAAAGTTTCTATGAGTTTTGATGCAAAGTTCAAAACTGCATCGAAGAAGTTTTAGTATGAGGGCAGTGTGGAGGAAGCCAAGGCGTTCAAATTTGAAGGTCAGCGGCCGTCAGCCTAAGAAAATCCATCAACAAGCCAATTCTTGATTTAGATCGACTTCAAAGTAGTGGAAGATGGCAAAGAATTTTTTATGAATTTTAATGCAAAGTTCAAGACTGCATCGGAAAAGTTCTAGTACGAGGGCAGAGTGGAAAAAGCCTGGGAAAGAGTAAAATTCAGGGCGGGGCTATGACTTTTACTATTCCGTACCCTGTGATTGTGGAAATCGTAATTAATACCGAAAATGGGCCTAAATTGCGCTCTTTACATCTAAATTGTCGGAGTTTGTGCTAGAATCAACAAGGCAAAAAGAACTTTGAACTACCCTAGTGGAAACAAATCAAGAAGAAGAATGAAACCTACACTACACAATGGGCTAATACGAAAAATACATAGCGAATGTACTTCAGTCTCACAGCATATCCTCGTACATATCGTCATCTTCAAAAGCTGCTTCGAGTGCATCTGGCGTATTGTAAAAATTGAGATAGCTCCTGAGTTGTCTGAATGTTCAGCTCAGTATGAGGTGCGGGTGGTGCTTGTTGCACTTGATGGCGGTGACCTTGAGGAAACTTATAGGCATGATAGAATGGATCGTACTGATTCTGAAGCTGCTGGCCATATGAAGGCGGTTGCTGGTACCAAGACGAGAAGGGATTTAAGGAAGATTGTGGGACATATGAGGAATGAGAGCCACATGCAGACTGTTGAGGCGCGTGTGAGGATGGTCGCGAGACGTTATATGAGGAAGGTGGTGAAACGCAATTTGGGTTGGGCTGAAAGCGAGTGTACGTTGCTCCAGGTTCCGAAGTATTGGCGATGTTGATTCTAGCACAAACTCCGACAATTTAGATGTAAAGAGGGTTAGAAGATGATGTATCATAATAAGACAGAATATGGACAGTGAAGATGATGAAGTAGCCAGATACTGGAAACCCATTAAGAGGCAAGATTATGAGCAACTACTAGACATGTATACTAACGGAGGTGCGCTTATGGGCAGGGATAGACTGTATTTTCTCTACAAGCAGAGATGCCCCAATTCAAAGCTCAGTCAACGCACTTTACTTGAAGAGTTTCTAAAGAAGCAAACAGTATACCAACGCTTCTCGCGACCGCATACACAGCGAGGTATGGTCAGGCCAATTCTATCGAAGGAGGAGGGGCATTTTCAGCTCGATTGTACCTTCATGCGGCCATTTAATGGCTACATGGCAATTGTAGTAGCCGTGGATATTCTTATCAAGAAAGTTTATGCCCGCGCGTTGAAGCGGGTGAATAGTAGGGGTGTCGTAGCATTGCTTCAATCCATGATAGACGATGGTGTGGAAATCAAGACTTGTTAAAGCGACAATGGAAAAGAATTCGTTTCAGGCGAGACTCAGAACTTTGCCGAAGAATACGGCATTGGTTGGCGTACTAGCAAACCTCATTCACCATGGAGCAACGGGATTGTTGAACGCATGAATCAGACAATCAAGCGGTCTTTGTATATGGGAGCTCATTATAACAAAAATTGGGTGCAGATTTTACCCAATGTGATTCAATCGATTAACAGTACCATCTCGTTTGGTGCAGGGAAGAAAGCAAGAACTCCCCAGTACATCAAAGAGAACACAGAAGAAATAGCAGAAGCTCAAAGGAATGATAGAAACAAGGGTAACTCTGGTAAATTCAAGACGTTCAAAATTGGAGATAAGGTGCGTCGTTATATCACTGTAAAGGACACGGGTCTTCTCAAACGAGCTAGAACAGGGTATTTCGGTCCAAAGGTTTACAGAGTGATAGACAGGATACCTAGCAAATTTGCCCAGTATCAAGACTCATCCAAGTTGCTTGATTTAGAGACCAATGAGGAAGTTCGAGGCATCTTTGCAGCATACATGTTAGGATTGGTACCCGAAGGGACGCAAGATGAAGCTGCCCCTCGACAGCAGGTTGCAGACGTTGAAGATGACAATGACGAAGTTGATGATGACGATGATGACGATGATGAAGTTTATGAAGTAGAGAGAATACTGGACTCTCGTATTCGACGAGTGAACGGACTTAGAGTCAAAGAATACCTTGTAGAATGGAAGGGCTACCCAATTTCCGAGGCTACCTGGGAACGAAAGTCTCAGTTTGTTACGGGTGAACGGGGGTTATTTGAAGAGTTTGAACGAAATGTTGAATAGAGTTCAAACGCAAATACATGAGATATAAACTATTTTTACTAGTCTATAGACAAAAGCTCAATGTACAGAGACGATTACGACTACGAGAATCCACTTTCCTATATCCATTATCGATTGGTTAAGGATTTCCAAAAGCTCCCCACTGTAGAATTGAAGGTGTAGTACTTGAAAGATTTGGAAGCATTGGGTGGTGTTATTAACACAGATACAATCAAGAGTCTCCAGGCAACGATTAAACTAGATCAACTCAGCAAGAAGTACAAGAACAACTTTAAGAAAAAAACCAAGACTGTAACTCGCCGTGTGGCTGTTTCCGATAGCGATCAAGACTAGAAGCAGTTGAAGAATACAAGTGAGAATCAAGCCTTGGTCTTCGCAGCTTTGGTTTTGGTTTTCCTAGTTGCTTTGACAACTTGATTCTGGTTCAACATGCTGCTTTCAAATGCCTCTTTCAGTAAGTCAATGTCCGCATCCATTTCTAAAGCCTTAATAGTATCTGGATCAATATGCTTGATCTTCTTTACTGATTCTTTATACCTTAGCTTATCATCATGCTTCACAATATCATAGAAGAGATCGAAAATGCGATCCTTTTGATTACAGAGAATGTCGTCGAAATTACGATAAAACTTCATCTTTGTAACACTTGAATACTAAAAAAACTAGTAGATCTTGATTATTTCACATCAGACGCACTTTGTAGATTACACAATAGAGGGGCGAATCAATTGCCGAATCATAGAGAGTAGAGTAAGGAGGTTTGGGGCAGAGTTGTGATTAAAAGTCGATCCCAATATTTCGCGTGGGGATGGAACATGGTGATTTTCAAGATCCAACTTTGCCCTAACTTTGCCCCAAGGTTTTTCGTGCAGGGAAGCAAATGGCGGTTTTATAGGCGAGTGGGGAAAGGCATTGATGAGGTCTGGGGCAGAGTTGAGCTGTATTTTTGTGTGATGAGGATTCTTGTAGTCTGAGGTGGTGGCGAGCTGACCACCTACAAAAAAAAATGAGATTATTTAAAAAATAGCTTCAACTCTGCCCCAAAGAAAAGAAACACTCTTCCCCACTCGTTTCAAGAAGTGCAATTTGCTTCCCTGCACGAATTAGCTTGGGGCAAAGTTAGGGCAAAGTTGATGTCAACTCTGCCCCAATGTGAAAAATTCGATCAGGGAAGCGACTCCTTGGGGCAGAGTTTGGGGCAGAGTTTTCCCACTCGAATTGGAGAGAGGAGGACTAAGAGACATAGTAGTAATCGATAGGTGAGTCTGATATGTGACAGTCAAGTGAAAGAATGTTGGTAGATGGTGTAAGGAGTGAGAGAATGTTGGTGGTGGTTTGGTTTGACCACCACGTATCACGTGACCATTTTTTTTGCGCAGTACGACAATGGCTACATGAGTAAAACAGTCGACACTTTATTAGAGTATTTCGAGTAAGTTTGGAGACGTACTGTGGTATTCACGACGCATAGGAGAAGCTAATACGAGACAATAGAATCAATAGTACAATCAGAGTAAAACGGTCGACACTTTATGAGACTATTACAAGTAAGCTTGGAGACGTACTGGGCGTCTTCACGATCCATACGAGAAGCTAATACAAGACAATAGAATCGATAGTAATGACAGGCCAATTCATAGCAATCCTATCCATAGTTTTTGAGTAGTATGACTATGTAACAATACCGCAAGCGAGAATACAGCAAGCGAGAATACTACCGATAGATGTGAATGCAGGCTCCCATCCTATCGATAGATTTGAGTACGGGTGCCGCTTGCGCCGTCCACTATTGGTTCTTCGATCTCACACTATTGGTTCTTGCGCCGTCCACTATTGGTTACTGAAAAGCGACCTTCCACTATTGGTTCTCGAATAGCAAGCATTCCACTACTGGGTCTGTTATAGTGCAGAATCTATAGTGGTACCACTATAGGTTCTGCACTATAACACTCTCTCCTTCACATTGTAAGACTTCATGAAACCCAATGGCGATTGATGCCATAAATAAATAATATAATACAGGAGGAAGTTTTTGTGCAGCCAGAATTAACCTGACAGGCCCAATTTCTAAAGTACAAGGAGCTAGGGTTCCATGCTTGTTGAGCTGCTTGGAATTTATAAAAATGGGTGCTTGCCATGCTTCGCGTGGTGGGCCAGGTGGCGGGCACGGGTATTCTGTGACACTTCAAAGAAAACAGTGGTATCACAGCCATAAACAAGCTGTATTCCAGAAAAAAAAGGTAGACCGTGAGGCAAAGGACAGGCCATGTAGACAACCAGAGAGGATTGAATTCTTACTAGGGAACACGCGTGGTAGGCCGCCGTGTGAAGGCGAATAAAGGCTATTCAGGACGTGGCGCAGTGACAGTGCGTAAATTCCAGCCAATCAGATTTTTTGATCTTCAAATTTGGTCACGAGAAAATGCAGTCATTAACCTGCGTAGACTGAGAGAGCTCACTTTGTTTGCAAGTGAAACAAGAAAAAAGTATAACATGCTAAGTAGGGCCCCTACTTGAAAGCATGTGAATAAAGTGTGCAATGATTCCTCAAACACAAAATGAGAGACAGTGAACTGTTTTATTAGCCAACCATTACATTTTATCCTAACGTTTGGTGCATGAGTATGACAGATTGAGTCTGTCAGTACTTCCAGTGGATTGCCCTGGCCCTCAGCAACATTTCTGTATATACATGTTTAAGCAATCCTGCTAGTTTTACTCGCGAGATTCTCCCCTGTCCCAGTAGTAGTTTGAACTCCGACTTTCACCAACCAACAGTCACATGACCTTGACTCATCGACACGACGCGACACTGTCCACAATCCCCAACATTCCCACGTACACCATATCCATGATATTACACGGAAAGAAGTAAGAACGCCCAAAGGCGCAAGAGCACCGGCACCATGCACCCACACACAGGTCACCACAAAGGCGCACCAAGAATCCCTGACAAGGAAAAGCAGCAAAGCAACCAATCAAGAGTGGCCACGTCCAAATGGTGCAATGAGCGGGCCCAAAAAGACGCAAGAATGGCGCAAGAGCAATTAGGCAGCAAGGCCGAAGTCCGGCCGAGGTCAGGAAACATAGGTAGTTGTGAGTGGGAGGAACCTGGGGGAAAGGTAGCCTAGTTTTAGTATAAAAAGGGAGCAGTACCCTGTATACAATAATATTCCATTGTCGTCCTTCACTTTTGAAATCTTCTGTCCCTGCTACTCAAAGAGGAGAGTTACCCAAACAACAGGTCTTCAATTGCATGGCATTTCCACCAATGACAATGACCTCTGGGACCTGCCCCACTGCCTGTCTCGGTTTTTCCCCCCTTCATAAGAGTTGTTGGGCAAATAAGAGGATGGTTTAGAAAGACTTTTCATTATTCAGCCAGTACGGGTAGTCTGACCCCTCCCTAGTTAGTGAGATGTGCAGTTTATCTGATGCCCAGCAGCTCCAGTTTGCTAAATCCTGGTTGTAGTGCATGCAGTCATCACACAAAAAATAAGCTTCGTGGGCAGGGTATGCTCTGAGCTCTAAAAATCACATTAAACACGCATGGAAAAAATTTACAGTGTTGTGCTCATCCTGAGATAGGCACTGAAAGACGAGCACACCTAATCTTGACCACTGCTTACTGGTTATGCAGGTAGCTCCTATCAAAAAACCACTGATGACACTAAACAGTGGGGTGGGACATTCATGTCGCCATGTAGATTGGTGCATATGCGTTTCAATCCACCAGTTGTTGGCCTTGCATAGTCAATTTCAAATTCTGTAAACCTTGACTTGGGACATGATGGGCTATGGATGCATGAATGCAACATAATGCAGTGCTCCAGCCAAATGTTTTTAAAAGAACATCTGTATTGGCCGCCATTTTTTTCCCACTGTTCTGCAATGTTTCTCTTCCTATTTGAACCATATGTTCACAGCTCTGCTCCACTCATATCCTGAGGGGCCGGCAGCACCATAGGTGCAGGCCCTAATTATATGGTTATGTTTTTTTTGACGGAGTCTTCCACAAATTTGGTAAATGAAAACTGTGGCAGGACGCAACATATTCAATCCCAGATTCAATCCTATCCTAATACTCGAGTAGAGATCTCGAGGAGACAATTGTGGACACTGATTGAATTGTGGAACAATTGTGGAAATAAGAAGGTAGTGGCAAGCATCTTCATTTCTATCAAATCATGGGGCCATGGGCAGTAAAATTCAAGGACCCACCCCAACCAAAAGCTGTATCATACTACAAACCGTGAAGCGCTTTTCACATCAACCCAGTGCCCAGTACACACCACCTATTCCCCAGAGCAATGACATCCAGGTGTTAATTGGCCATGTACACTCATCAAAGCTGATGAAGTTCAGTAAGAGTGTCATCTGGATATTTTGCTAAATCACAGTGAAGGCTTTTCTCACCCCACAACCAATGATTTCCCTGATCGAACTCTCAGATGGACAAAAATTTGTTGCATTTTTTGGGTGCCAGAGAGATATCGTTGGAGCCAGTTGGTGTCGCTTGGTTCTTGCTATTTCGTAACATTTGTCTCACAGAATCGACAAGGATTTAACTTTTGTTTTGCTTGACATACGGTACTCTCTTGTTGGCCGCATCTTGGACTTGATGCGTAACAAAACAATAACTCCGGTTCCTCGAGAACAAATATATCAGCCAGAGAAGGAAATTGCAGAGGCTGGAGCCATTCTTCAACGAGTTGACAACAACAGCACATTCCACACTGCCTTCGAAAACTTCCCAGGGCCGAGGCAGCCTGGAGTGGCTGTGCAAAGCGAGCACGCCAAGCGGCTTAGCCGCCCAAGCGGCGAGCGCGCAGAGAAACGGCCAACCGCGATCTGTGCTCAACTTCAATCCTCCCATCGCATCACACTCTCTCCAGCAGATCTCCTCAGATCTGTATTCCTCCTCGCGTGTGCTGCCAGCTAGCCGTGTATTTTTCTCTTTCACCAGTCTTTACCTTTCAACCACCGTTTCAAGTGTACCTATCCCGTGCGCAGCAGCTCCTTGCCGAGTCTAAAGAGTGCGCATTACACTTCCTCGCGTCAGAATCAACAGCTCAAGTTGTCGCCATGACTTTGACCCAAATAACTCCAGCAGGAGCGGCCAATCCACCTGCTAATCCCGAGTTGAACCAGAAGATTGCCAATGATGTGGGTCAGCGATTATTTGAACCTAGCAAGGATATCAAGAACATCCTGATCACAGGAGGTGCTGGATTCATGTAAGAACACCACCCTCGGACGTTCACTTTGTGTCCTTGGGTCTCAGATGTCATTCTAGTGCGTCTTATGTCGTTCGAAAACTTGTTCTGTTGTATCCCGAGTACAACATTTACAATTACGACAAGCTCGACTACTGTGCGTCCATCCGGAACCTGTCAACCGTTCAAGACAAACCCAACTACTTTTTCATCAAGGGCGACATTACCGTCAAGGACATGGTTAATTTTGTGATGGGAGAAAAGCAGATTGACACGGTGTTGCATTTTGCAGCACAGACGCACGTTGGTACGTATTATTTGATACACTTCACACCTTTTCTCTGAGTAGTTCCACTGACTTGACTTCGTTCCCAGACAACTCTTTCGGAAACTCAGCGGAATTTACTCTGAACAACATTATGGGAACCCACGTCCTTCTGGAGGCCGCTCGCGTTAATGCCGTTAAACGCTTTATTCATATTTCCACAGATGAGGTGTATGGCGAAGTAGAGCATGGCGGGGTAAGCGAAATTCCTCAGCTGCGGTGAAACTTTGGACCAACAATTTGTATGATTTAGGATGATTTGCGCGAAGATGCACTGTTGGCTCCCACGAACCCGTACTCAGCCACCAAGGCTGCTGCCGAAATGCTTGTGGGCGCCTACCAAAAGTCTTTTAACCTTCCGGCAATCATCACCCGCTCAAACAACGTTTACGGTCCATACCAGTATCCTGAGAAAATTATTCCCAAATTTGTAACCTTGCTCTCAGAGGGCAAAAAGGTATTTTTGCACGGGGACGGCTCCAACACCCGCCGTTTCATTTATGGCTCGGACGTCGCCGATGCTATCGAGATCATCATGCACAAGGGGGCTATCGGTGAAACGTACAACATCGGCACTTCGGATGAAATTTCAAACCTCGAGCTTACGCGTTACTTGCTAAAAAAGATGTCGCTTGAGGCAAAGTCTTCACAACTCATTGAATTCGTGGAAGATCGACCATTTAACGACATGCGCTACGCAATTGACAGTAATAAGCTGGAGCAAATGGGATGGAAACCCAAGGTGAAATTTGAAGAAGGCATTGAACGCACCATCGAGTGGTATACAGCGTATTCGCGCCAATGGTGGAGCGACATTTCGGGTGCTCTCGTTGCTCATCCGTTCAAGAGCGGAGGCCAGCAAGAGTTTTTGATCCAAGACGGGCCGAGCCCATCAACCTAGTTTTGGTCAAGTTTTGTTACAGAGACACTTGTGTATTTACTTTTGAGCGAATAGTATTTCTACGGATGATAAACAATGGCGACTCAGAAATTTTTCGTCCACGGTTCAGCATTAGTCTATTAACATTTTCTACAAATAAGGACGATAACGGGGTGTAAAATGGGCAAAGGCCAGGAATTCTGAAGATGTAAGATATCTTTGATAAAAGAATGCGCGACAGATGGATCGAAAAGAAAGACATTATCCTCTTGGCTTCCGCCTAGACAAGACCCGTTATTACGCCGCGATATACATACAAAAAGTAGCTGAACCAACCTTGTTGTATCGTATGCGCGGATAAGTCCAGCTTGGCCGCTGTCGTTTTGTGAAAAGGCGAATCCCCGCTGCCTTTTCAACCGCTGGATCATACGGAAATTATGTACAGCCTTGCGAAACCATTCCATTCGGGGGCGATAATCAGGAATGTTGTACTTTTGCACTTCCTGGATAATATGATATGATTTGGGGTAATATGTTCGTTTTGCGCTGAAAAGTGACGAAAATTCAATAAGCATTTGCGAAATCATAATGGGAGCCCAAATATCGCACGGATACTTACTATTTCCAGACAAAATCTCGCATGTTCGCTATTACTGGGAACAGTAGTAGTCCGAGCCAGAACACCGCATTTGTGAATATGGGTTGATTGACCCCGAACAGCTCAGGGGAGATATTTAAAAGGGATCCGACAATAGCATACTAAAGATCGTAGACGTTAGTGATATATACATGGTCAAACCAATGGAAGCCCACTTACAATGGGGAATAGGACCAAAAACAGTAAAAAGCTTCCAAGAATGGCAAACCAAGTAAACTTCACCCATATGTCTACAATCAAGGCGGCCTTCCAACCAATAACCACCAGATCAGTGGCATATACCATTTGTCCGATAACCCAGTTGTCAGCTACCCGTCCATCGGATGCGATGGCACCGCCGCTGCCCCAAACTAGTGTCCTCCATAGGTAGTAGATGACGGCGGAATGGAAAAAGGAATTGACCAGCCATGAAAAGAATACTTTGTTGTTGTAGAACACTGCACGTTGGCCCAATGTATACATCTGAGGGTAGCGGTCCAGCATTCGGGCAGACACATATTGGTCGAATATTCCTATGGCGATGGGTTGCGCCACTGCCCAAAGCACATTGTATGACGATACGGATGACCAAGTTTCAAAAAGTGTCTATGAAATGGAATTGGATGAGTTCGATCGAACATACAACAAATTAGCCGCATACGGATATCACGTACCTGCCCTGAAAAACCGTTATCGATGGCAAACCATAATTGAATGAGGTAGAGAGTAATGTTCTTGTAGAACGAGTAGAGAATCAGTTTGCTCATACGCGCATACGCCCAACCTCCGTGGATTAGTAGGAGTTTGCGCAGATATCTAAATTGAGCGATGGCGAAATCGGCTGATCGAGCAGCTTGCAGTCCTTCCTGACCCGAAATTCCAATCCCCACGTGAGCAGCTTGGATCATGCCCACATCATTAGCACCATCCCCGATAGCCAAGGTTACACTCTCCGCCACGTTTTTGCGTACTAATCTAACCACTAGAGCTTTCTGCAGTGGTGATACTCGGCAGCAGACAACGGCTTTACACAGGGTAGCAAGCTCCAAGAATACAAGCTTGATGTCGTCTTCTAAAGCGAAATCCAAAGTTCGGCCATCAATGATTAATGCGAGAGGCTCCAAATCCACTTCAGCATCCTTATCAAAACGACGCTCCTTCTTGCGTAACAATTTGTCAAAAAACCCAAGCCGCCGCTGTGGTGATCCCATTCCCAGCCCGCCCTTCACGGCCAATAGCCGTTTTTCCAGGAACTCTTTAGTTTCGACATGCGTTGACTCGTTACACACAATGAGACTAGTCTCGACCGTGAGCAATTTACAGGAATATCCAATGTTGATAGCCGTTTCCTGTCTGTCGCCTGTCAGTACCCAGATCTTGATCCCAGCCTGGGCAAGTGTATGAATGGTATCTGGGACGCCTTCTTGCAACTTATCCTCGATTGCTGTTGCGCCCAGAAGTATGAGGTCCTTCTCAATCTCTTCCGCTACCCTGTCAAGTTCATCTTGGCGGTTATTGATGGTATTTGCGGCCTTTTCATAGCTTGCTGCCCAAGCATGGTACTCTTTGTCAGAGATATCTCGATATGCTATACACAATGTGCGCAGTCCCTCCGTAGCATATTCCTATTAAAAGAGGTTAAAATTCTGTTCTAATACTTCGCAAAAAAATCCCTCCGAAATATACCTCTAGATGAGCACACGTAGAATCGACATGTGCATTCCCTTCCTTCTGTAGCCGCTCCAAAATCACCGTGTCAGCTCCTTTTATGTACATCTTGATCTGCCCTTCGGGGGTGCGAACGAGTACACTCATTCGCTTTCGGGTGGAGTTGAATTCGTTCACGGAAAGCACGTCATAGGTATAATCTTTGCCTTCCACACTTATTGTGACTGATTTGGGACGTCGCGTCTGCGGACAATGATAACTTTTAGTTTCAACCAACCGGACCAGCAGGACAAAAACACTCACATGAAAGAGAGCACCCAGTTCTTGTGCACCTTTAACCAAAGCAGCCTCATCCGGAGATGACGCCTGGTAAATGATATTGGATGGATCGTCTTCATCAGTTTCGGGAATGACAGTGTGACAGACAGCCAGCAGAGTCACAAATTCTCGAATAAGTAACCCGTTACTATGCGTCTTTTTGTGCTCAATAAGCTGCTTAAAGTCGTAATAGCCCTGCACGTCACCATTAAAAATTAGAGTGTGATCATCGCATGGGAAGACAAAAACGTACCACTTCATTTCCCTTCTCATCTACTCGTACCCGCTTATCATCCGTGACCACGTCTGCATAACCCACACCGCCGATGCTGGCCATCTTAAACTCCATGATATTTCGTGTCAAAGTGCCAGTTTTGTCCGAAAATATGTAATCAATCTGGCCTAGTTCCTCGACCAGGGAACTCGTTCTTGCCACTGCATGGGTGTCGCTCTCCTCATGATACATATCGAGATCTGAGTTGATAAGCCCGCCTAGCACAAACTTGACGGCCTCCATTGTCACAATCAAACTGCACACACGGGATTTCGTTACTAAACAAGACATTTAGGAAGTATGTTCAACATACCTCAGTGGAATCAAGTTATTAAACAAAATGATATATGTAAGAATGTTGACGGGGAACATTTTCCACGGATTACCCGTGTCCAGGAGGAAATTCTTCTCGAATGGATTTGACAACTGTAAACTTCTATCGTCAGCACACTCTCAAGGTAAGCATTGACCGAAACATACCTGACGAACAAGAGCACCAAGGGAACAGAGAACAGCCATCCCCAAAAGAGTTAGGAACAGAAAGATAATCTGCGTGTTCACCATTCGCTCTACTTTCGTCCGCTTAATGGGAGCAGCAGTTGCATTCCTCATCAGCTTTGTCTCATGGCCGGTAAATACTACAATTGCGTACACCCATCGCGTGTTGCGCAATTGTGCGCCACGTAAGAGAAGTTGTTGGGGATCAATTGGCACGCTCTTGCTGTTCTCCAATCGCAAGCCTCCCTCATAGGTATACAGACTGTTATTTGGCTGTTCAGAGACAATGTGACCACGCAAGCGAGAGACTGCCTCAGGAGTAAGCGTATCTGCTGTTTCAGGCAGACCTTGACGGATCTTTAAATTCGTTTCGCCGTCTAAATTACTTGTCTCAATGTAGCAAAGCGCATCTGGCTCACTGGAACTGAGCAGAATAAGATCGGCGGGGAAGAACTCGCTGTTCTCGATGCGGAGAATGTCGCCTACTTGGACCGCCCGCCATTTCTTCATGCTAAATTCGCCACTAGTATTCAAACATTTCACATTGCGAGCGTTCAATTCCGCGTCCTGTCGATGACGCTTGGTATCTTCAACAAACTCTTTCACGGCCGAAGCAAATAAGACGATGGCGAGAGGAATGAGAGTTCCATAGCGAGATGTGGGGGAAATTCCGGGAATTTGCTGCGTGATTGAATCAGTACATGGGCATGCTGCACAGAACGATTTCACAGTACTTGGATGATACCCGTAAACAGGAAAAACACATTGGCGTATCGGGAGAATTGCTCGGTAAAGAACTTTGGCAGGAAGGTTGCAACATTGTACTTTGCGGTCGAAATCCGATTGTGTATGTATTTATTCTGCGCATTTTTAAAGGGCTCGTTGAAATAGATTGTCCGTTCGTCGCTCTTCGGTGATGAGCTGCGATCTAGCGTCGACATAAGGTTGCCAAATGCCGTTGCTGCTCGGCTGAGTGTTCCTGTCATCCAGAATCAGCGAGAACGTCCAGCGGAGATAAGTAACCAAAAAAGCTGAGAAACAACCCCTACCATTAGATTCCTCTGGAGCATTGCTAGCTGTGCCCATGGGATCCGAAGCCAACTTGGAAGGTTTGGCTATTGGGTCAGGCTCGTTGGCGTCAGTGCGGCCCGTAGGATAGCTGCGCTGCCGCTCCTGTAAGTCAATTTCTTCCATCATCGTGGCTGAACACTTGGCAAGTATATCATCCGAAGACAGCAATGAGATTCAAGGGAAGGTATCGTGGCCAGTCCCTATAGTTGCGCCTTGTGGCAGTTGCAAAGAATTCGGAGAAACGGGGCTTGAGCAAAGTCGAAAGGGTTGGCGGTAAAAAAAGGGTAGAAAACTTTGCATCAACCTCTGGTTGAAGATAAGCAATGCAGAGCCAAAGGTGGCCAGTGCTGGAAGTGGTGGTTATATGGACTTCAGGAGACAAGAGACGCTTCAATTCCTGCTGCAATTCATCCTTTGCCGAAAGGCATTGCGAAGTGCCTCGGCCGCCGCTGGTTCGAGCCATGTCAAACCAGCCAGCTTTGCCGCCAGCCGTTTGTGCGGCCGTCGTTGTTCGATGTACAGTTTTGGAGGCTGGTGCGGTCTCAACGTATATGCGAGGAGTAAAACAGAGTCTTATGAACTGTATGTACCCTCCAACACTAGAAAGCAATGCCATACATTAATTATCACTGATTAACAAGAAGAGAGGACTATATACTGAGAACACTGCATTTAAAGAGAAGCCAGCTCCCAGATAATACAGCAGGCACTACATTGTGCCATCTGACTCGGAACAGTCCATGTCATTATCATTGTCACCGGATGATACTTTCCCTTTGCCCTTTTCATCCACTTGGCGGCGACGCTTGGTCCGGCGATTGAGGCCTTCGTGAGACTCTTCTGATGATGTTCCGTTCAAAATAGTTTCTGATGACGGATTCGTGTCGCTCAAACAATCCTGCGAGGCGGTAGGGCTCGTGGTACCGCCAACAACCCGGCCCATACGCTCGGCACTCTCGACTGTCTCTGTAAAGATGTGTTGTACACCCTGCAGCATGCTGGCAGACTCCGTTGCGAGAGTTAACACCTTGTGAGCCTCTGTGTCGCCGTTCGGCGCGTGCTCATTGGTGACCCCTTTGTTCAGACCTGCGATAGATGCCTACAAAGCACAAATCAGTCTTTTATATCCAAAATATTATCCAAAATATGAGCAAAACAGTACTGACCCATCGCGCTGGAAGTCCCAAAATAAACCCGCGAACATTCCTCCTCGCGTCTCCAGGCAGGTACACAGCAGCATGTCGTCCAATGACGTCGACTACCCGACGGAGTGTCTCCACAACTTCTCGCTTGATGCTTGCGATCAGGGTAAATATGTCTAAGGATGAGGCAGCTGTGATTTCGCCAGCATTTTGCGGAGATAAAGGAGGTGTTGGTTGCGAAGAGCTGAGAGAGGTGATTGCGGGTTTAGGGGTTGTCATTAACAAGAGGAGAAATACATTTCGTTACCTGGTACTCCCGCTTGCCAATCCAGATACATAAGAAACAGCGTTTTGCCCGGAGCGCGCCAAAAACTCTCGCAAAGCAGCAATCTGCCGATCAATATGGTTGGTCGCATACTAGCAGCGGGGATTAGCGATGTACGCAAGCACGTCAAAGGATATATTGTTACCTGTAACCATTGAAGGCAGTATTTTAGGCCGCGCATTGTCTCATCACTGAGCATCAAACCACTCAAATTAGCGCCGACACCAGCCACCACCTGATGCCAACGGCTGCGCGGCTTGCGATCAATACGCGGAGCAGTAGCAAGCGAAGCTTCATCGCCGCGAACTGTACCAGTGTACGGGGTGCTCGCCAATGCATAAGTCAATGGCGGGCCTGGTATATGTACACTGCCCATTTCACTGGACGATGTAAACTGCGGGCTTCGCGCGCCGCTATTGTTACAGATCAGGGGCACGTTCGGGGGTTGCAATAGATCCAATGATGATATTGAAGAGGTTGAAGAGGCACTCAAGGAGCGCTCGCGAGTATGACCGTTGATTTGGCCGTTGATCTGTCCGTTGACCTGTCCGTTGACCTGTACGTTTCGCTGCGCATTGTGTTGTTCGTTGACTTCAAGTTGACCCAGAGGACTGTGAGGTCCAGTGCTATTTGGTGCTCCCATAATCGAGGGAAAAGAGCGCTCTAGCTAAATCGACGTAACACAATCAGTTAGACTGACATGGCACGCGGAATGCGTAACCAATGACGCTACCTTATCAAGTTGCGTGCAAGCAAATCGGTCCAGGGGTGCAAGAGCAGGCTCAAGCTTGTTGAGAACAGGCTTGGTAATTGTTTTGACCCCTGTCTCTACCGATTCTGCCGAGTACTGATTTCAAGGTTATCAATCAAGACATCAAGCAATGCGGAGCAAAGCGCTCCTACCTTAACAACTCTACTAGCGTTTTTTGTTGCTTCGTAGGCCGTACTGAGTTGATTGATTGATTTGTTTACGAGGGGAATATTAGTGACGCGCTGCATAAAATGCTCTTGGGGGTTGGCGACATTGTCGTATCCTACAAATTAAGACTTAAGATGATGTACGAGGGATATTCTCAAATAAACAAAACTACTAACCTCTACTTAATCCACCGAGGGCCTCCGCGGCCATTCGCACGTCAGGATCCACTAGAGAAATATGAAACATCAGCATTCTCGGTCCCTATTTCAAACTATTTGAGAAAACACTCACCAGGTTCACTATCGGCATTGTTACATAGATTGTTTATGCTTAAAGACAGGCGGGGAGTATTGTCTTTGGAAGCAATCCGCTGGGAATTCGAAGGGTGGTTGGGGTTCTGATCTGGTTGGCAAGTGGCATGGTCCTGCTGCACGCCGCTTGATGGCGCCGAACCAGCAACGTGGTGATCCACCACGAGGGGGCTGAAGTGGTTGGCCATCGAATGTATTGGCGTGTTCCCAATGGAAAAAACAGGGCCAGTCATACTCATGGGCGTTGTGGGTGACGAGACGGGAGAAGATTGTGATGAAGCAGTTTGTGAGCTATACGCAGAGTACTGCGGTGGGATGGATCCCAGGGGCAAGGGTCCAGAGTTTGCGGACGAGCGAAAAATGTCGTTTGGAAGGTGTAGGGGATTTGGGACTGGTTTATGCCACTTGATGTCATCGTCATGGCCACCGCCACTGGTACTAGCCTTGCGCTTATCCGTAACGGGTCCCGACATGTCTCCTCCAGCATCTAGATCTGTATCGCCGCCGTTCCCGGTGTCGGACTCGGAAGCAACCATCGCTCTTGTTGCCTGCGCATAAACATGTCAAAACCCTCGCTCATTTTGTGCTTGCAACCCGGGTACACGTACGGGGAAGAAGGTCCTCTACTCGATGCCCGACTTCATTCGGCAAGAGGCCAGCAGAACAAGAGACGAGCAGCGCAGTCCTCCGTTGTCAGCGGCACCCTCGATACTGTACGTCGAACTGTCGAGAATTGACAGGGAGCGGTCCGAAAAAAAACAAGATTCGGTCTCTGATGGGCCCGCAAAGAACTTGGTCAGCCCTGTCCCCAGTGCGCAAACGACAAACAATCAGCATCCTACCTGGAGTAATGGCAGCGGCGGTCGGAGTAATGGCCGTCGTGATTTCTCTTTGGGTGTGGGACTGGGAGGGGGGAGAGCCGTTGGGAGCTGTCAGCTGTGCCCCCTTGCCTGAATGGCGCAGTCGCAATTTCGCATGTGAGCTTTCAGCAGGTTGCACAAACGTTGCACACGCCCACGAGAGCTCTCTGAGAGCTCTCAGAGCTTTTGTTTTGCCAAGACACCTTTAGGGCTGCTAGAATCATTCCCGGATAGTAAACCAGCAAGGCACTCACTCCCCCCCGTACTAGCCACCATTCCCAAGAAAGCTGACGACCCTGCCGCAACCCCGCAAGTGGTAAGTCTCAACGGCCCAGGTCAATGGGACAAGCAGCTCATTTACGCTCTGCTATAGGTGGATCTGTCCACTTTGGATGATCGCACGCTGCGGCGGTACAAGCGGGCATACAAGCTGAGAGTCAAAGGCCAAGGTGGCATCGGCGGGACTGGCGGCAAGGACTCTAGGGACGACCTGCTCTCCTGCGTAACCAAGCACTTTCTGCAGCAGGAGGTCAATGAAAAGGACACAATCACTTACTTTATATACAGCATGCGACATCGCGGTAAGAACTCTTGAGAATCAATCGCCTTTAGCTCGTGTGATTAACAGCTATTTTTACTTAGATAATGTATACAAACTTCCCCCAAAATCGATCTCCATGACATCTGGTCAAGGGTAAAACAGTCACTGCCAGGCGTCACAGATGTTATGTCACAATCAAGTGTTGATGTGACTATTCACCTGGATACCACTCCTCCACCTCCACACTATTGCATTACGAAACGACCCATATGGTTTCAGACAAGCCAGCTCGCCCCGTACTGAGCGCCTTGCACTCAGTACCCAGTACAAATCGAAACAGCCCCATCCCTCTTTACCTCCAACCCCCCTACCCCAAGCCCATTAACTGCTCAGCAATCCTGAATCTTCACATGCAATTTTAGGCTAGATGTATGTCAAACGGGCTTGTCATTCACTGCTTAATCACAATGTGGGGTCTTCCCACTACTAGTACCCATTTTTTTTTGCCCAATTGACAAACGTCGGATATTGTACGGGGTTAAGATTGCCGCTGCTTCCCCTATTCCGTCTGCGTTCTTGCTGCTTTCCGTCATGCACACCTCAAAGATCCCGCGCGTATTAGACACAGCTGTGGAACTTGGGTTCAGAGCAGCCAACCTATTGGCTCGCTTGACCTTCATTCGACTGGTCCTTTTCCTGATGATGTTCACATGTTTTTCGTTTTGGTATACCATAACCAAAGCTCCTCGCATCGTCGTTAATGCAATTATGTTTGCTCTCAAGCGACGGACATTTGAGGTTCGTTCCTTGCGTAGGATATCCTGATTCACGAAGAGCCTAAGTACATGCAGACCGACTCCTTCCGTCGAAGCGAAACGAAGCGCCTCAGACAAGAAACCGAGGGTTACATCTATCCTCCGGAGAGTTTTGTGCATGCTTGGGACGATAGATTCGACAGAATATCGGGATGGCCGTTTACACCAAAGTTTGCTATTTTCAAAGGTTTGCGTATGCACTATATCGACGAATGTACCCCGGGCGGCAGTATGACGGACAAGCCAACTGTGTTGCTCTTACATGGGAACCCAACTTGGAGTTTTCTTTACCGCAAGGTAAGTGCGTAAATGTGTATAACGTTATAATTCACATTCCTCTCCGTATCCGTAAGCTGATTTAAATTTCCGCAAGGTGATTCCTACGCTATGCAATTCAGGACACAGAGTCATTGCGTTGGACTGGATTGGTGTGCATGCTACATTATGCTTCGCTGTATTCAGTGCACTTATCGATTTTAGGACTGGGTCGCTCTGACAAACTAAAGGAACGCGCTGACTACGATATTGAATTGCACATCACAAGCCTTGTTGCGTTTGTTGAGGGGTTGCAGCTTTCCAATGTTGCCGTCGTCGGTCAAGATTGGTAAACATTCTATCCCAAATGTGGTGAAAACACCACTTATTATGTTTTAGGGGTGGGGCGGTAGCTCTTTTATCCCTGAGCAGATTCAAGCCGGGGACAATTACGGGCTTATGCATTGTCGACTCATTTGTGCCCTCGGCCACCTTGCAAGATAAATCCTTCAACGAGTTACTTTTGTACGGCATTTGGTTGTTATCTACCACTTTATTTCAGGTAAGCTACATCTTTTTACAGAGAATCTAGCTTCCATCTTATCTTGTAATTAGCGGCTGGTCTCGGTTCCGTTGACTATCAAGTTTCTGGGCCCCAGCATCCCGCTCACAGCACTCATTGGCTACAACGCGCCCTTTCCCTCATTTGCTTACAAGTCCGGTATGCTTCAATGGGCTTCTCTAATTGCTCTCCCATACACATCATCACCCACCGTTCAGCGCGATGCACCCGTCGCGATCCTGCCTGGCCTAGCCAATATCATGTCTCGTGCGACCAAAATGTCTTTGTTGGTTCACAAATTTCGTGAAGCCGCGAAAACATTCAAGCACCCCGTCTTGGTAGTATATGGCCAAAACGATGAGTTGTTCGGGGATACCCTTGACACTTTCCTGCACCCGGACTTATTTCCGGATGATGCGTTTGCAGCCCACGGACGACAAGCCCTTCTTTTGAAAAATGCTGGTATAGTATTCAGTATGATTGTACCTTGGATGGTCTCATCTAAACAACCCAATGCTTAGGTCACTATTGCATCGAAGAAAAACCGATGGAGTTTTGTATGGTTTTGAAAAATTTCCTGGACGGCAAGAAGTCGGCTTACGAACATGTTCTACACGTCACGAGTAGGAACTAACCGCCATGGAGTATCGCGTGCCGTCATTCCGCAATACTCGACCACAATATTTTAGCTCTCTTTTCCTTGCTCTCTTTTCCTTGTTTTGTAATCCCTCCGCAAAGTCGAGCATTTAGTACCGAATAATCAGTTCCGCGGTCCTGTAGTAGGGAAAGGGAATAACTCGTATTTTCAATCACCTGGCCAAACTCACAATCGCTCTATGATTGACGACACTAAGGAAGGGTCCAAAGGCATCACCAGAGCTGTAAACTGGCAACGAATGCCACAATTGCCGCGGAAATTCTCTAAGAAGATGTGCTGCGGCCGGACCAACGAACCCCAAAACAACCGCAACTTTCAGATCTCATGACTTGTTTCAGGTCTTCTCTTATTATTTGGCAATAACGATATGCAAGAAGTTATCAGGGTATGAACAATTTTGGCTCAACCATAGAATAGGGGTATCGAGTTGGAGGGGAAAGCCGTGGAGGACAGCACGAAACGATGCTGGCGGTGCATCTATCTCAGTGTTTTGCGATACCATCGTGCTCAATTCCGGAGATTGGTCTGAGAGCAGCATTTTTAAGACATCTCCGATTGAATACTCTCGATCTGGAAGGAGAATAATTTAAAAAAGCGTCATGCCTTTGGCAGTATTCAACGAACCCAAGTTGTCGTCAAGAGGTGGGACAAGGTCTTGGATGACTTGCTGATCAGGAAGATAGCATCGTAACGGAACATACTTTGGGATCGTACTCTCATTTGTCACCAGCCTGGTATTGATATCCCAGAAATCCTTGTAGTGGTGGGAGTTCAAGCCGTTCCATAATTGCGTTTGATCATTCTTACTCAAAGCCATTACTTTTTTCATGGACCCATTTCTTATAAAGTCCGCCTTTAAAGCTATATCAGCCTATTGCTGGCAATCTCCGTACGATAGGCATTCTTCCTCACCTCCTTGATCATGGACATGAACATGTCGCATAGGGCCTTCGATGGGTCAAGTTGTGCATAATGTGGAATTTTGGTGCTTGGGAAATTTTGAAAGTGGACGGTTATTTGCCATGGCAGACTATTGACTTTGCCGTTGGTAGCAATCTGATCATATATGAGACCTACGGGGTGATGCCTATTGAGAAATCTTTTAGTACACGCTTGCTGGAGGAACCTTCAAGAGCATACCATTTTAAAGGCACTCCGTTGTAGTCGAACCAAACATCGTTTTCTGACCATTCACTATCTATGTTGTTGATCCGTAACAAACGTTGAACTTCTGGTATAATGAAGTGGAGATATGCACATCGAGGAATAAATGTCTAAAAAAATGAGTTGTGTCAAAAAAAGTAGACCGTCTACAGTGAACCAAGGCGCACCTACATATACGCTCTCCAGAATTTTATTGGAGGTATTGGTGGATATAGTTTCACTGGAGTCCAAGGTCACTTGCACTGGCAACACGCTATCCCAAATGTGTGAAGTCACAGTAGCGTCTAGCCGTTGCATCTTGCCACTTTCCGAAACGACTTTATGGGAATATGTGGTTATTCAATTCTTCAAAGGGTGGCTCGCAACAACCGCAACGGGATAAGAGTGACGGGGCAGCCTTGTCACCAAGTGTAAACTTCTCGGAAGGAGATGACGATACTCACTCAATTGGCAGTTTGGACTTGAACGATAATGATCTCGACGACCCGCAGTTGCTGGTGAGTGAAAGGATCGTCTGCTTTCAGAAGAGACATTTTTGTTTACGTATTTAAACTGATGGTACCCATTTGTGAATAGGAGGAGTTGCAAAAGCTATCTCTAGGAGTTGGAGGAAGTATTGATGAAATTAGTGACAGCGGGGACTTGCCGTCGGACGACTCCTTGGACGAAACATCACGTACCGATTGGCCCAACCTTGACAATTTAAGCCCGGAATTGGCAGAAATCACAGATGTTCCTGATGTTGTCACCCCCAATGAAACGGTCAGACACATTTGCCGCAATATGTGTTGGAAGAAGGCCTGAACTGTCAATTGCAGAGCACCCCTCCGATACCGGTTGTTCCCCATACGAAGAAGGGTGATATAGTCAAGGAGGAACTCAAGGAGGGCGACACACCAGCGAGCCCCTCCCGCTTACCAGCAGATGATACGCTTCCATTAGCCATCAAGCTTAAAAGCAGTGACCCGGTTCTCTTGCAGAAATACTTACGCCTTGAAAAAATCAAAGCTGTTCAATTATCGCGAGCAGGTGATAAGGCTGGAGCACTAGAAGCTCTCAGAGGCGCGAAAGAAGTCAGCGCCAGAATAGAAGAAGTTTGTAAAGCTATTGATGCAAGGGCGGAACCACCAAAGTACAGTGACGACAATATACTAAACGAACTCAACGGCAACCGGGGCAATCGGCAACCGTCAGAAGAGGCGGGGCTGAAGGTTATTGGCAACTCTCCGTCCTTGGTGCAGATGAACGACCTCCAGCTTGATTATAAGAAATGGGCTCTTGCATCCAAGAAAGCTGACAAGATTGATCAAGCACGCGAAGCATTGAGAATTGCCAAATTGATCCAAAAGGAGATTGAGAACTTGGAACATGCAGGCACAGTGTCTACCGGCTTTCACCTTCCGCCTACTCCTTCAGTTTGTAAGTTTTAGCTTGTGCAATCTTTTGTCATTATGATTGTAACATAAAGCATAGGGGCTGCCAACTGGAAATCCACATCAGATGTTAAAACGGAGGGCAAGAACCGAACCACTGCCAACAGTGATAGTCATCAACTGCGACGTAAGCCTGGTCAAGATCTAGGGCAATTCGCGGATATTCTGGAGGGAAAGCTTGTTGCCCAAATGGACAATAGCAAATCCCTCGCTGTTAAGTTCATGCAAGGTCAGGACAATAAAATTGCTGCGCAATTCGCCAAAATCCGAAAAGATACCCAAAACAATCTCGAAGCTCTGCGCGCAGCTCGAACAAAAGAATCCTTCCGGGAGCCCACCGTGCAGATGTCTTGTCTAAAGTACCAGACAGGCCGAAGCTTTCCTGATATCAGTCTCGATACGATGGAAGTCCGGATACAGAAAGCCACCAATCTTCAAATCAAAGGTGTTTCTCTCGATGATATCAATACCCTGGTCGCCTATGAATTTCCGTGGCAAAACAGTGCTGCAGATCCTGCACCGTCTGTCAAAGGAGAGACAAGTGTGGTCAAAGGGACAAACTCACCTGGTACGTGCCCAAGTTTAATATTTTCTTGGGGTCCACGACTAATAGCGTGTAACTCGCAGAATACAACCACGTTCGCACCATAAAGATCACCCGCAACCGTGCATTTCAGCGGTTCCTTGAGAAGAAGAAGGCGGTAATTGAGGTGTTTCAAACTCAGAGAACCTTCTTGCTGCTCGAGAAAAGGGTTCCTTTGGCAAAGTGCTACATAAAACTCGATCCACTGCTGACAAAGTGTGAGATTACGGGTTCCTTCGATGTAAGTGGCAAATCACACGTTTGTGATTGTGCAACATATTCAGTTTATGTGTGCAGCTAATGGATTGCAACAATCCGCGTAAACCAGCGGGCGGTCAAATTGACGCGACCGTCCGACTGATGCAACCCTTCAGTAAACCAGAAATAGTTTCTGAAGATTTCAATTGGATCATTGTGGTGCTTCCGGACCGATCGGCAACAAGCGCAGGACCGGTATCTCCGTCACATCTGATCGTACCAAAATCACAAGTGTCTTCCGATGCACTTACGCCCAGATCGCAGTCACCAGTCTCTCCAGCTGCAACTAAGTCAATATCACCGGTTTCCTCAACGACATCACAAACAGAACGATTGTCACCGGTGACGGCTAGTCCCACCGTGAGTGAGCAGCCAGCAGCATCACCTTCACGACCGATTGGAACTACGAGTAAAGACAACTCCAGCGCGGCTTTAGAATTGGATGACGAGGATGTCGAAAATCAATTTCTGAGGTATAGCGAATAAGTCAGTATTTGGTACCCCGCTCTAACGAACCATATTCAGTCCCGAAGCCATCATTTCTAATATGGTGTTGGAAAAAGAACATGAAGAGATCCAAAAGCAAATGGCTGCGCTAAAAGTATCTAACAAACCTGTACCCGAAGACTTGCTCGATCGAAGTCGAGCGTACGAGGTCCGCATGAGCTTACTCATTGGTATGGTACAAACCGGACAGCTCAGTATTGAAGGTTTGTTGTTAACTCAGCGCCGCTTGATGCAAGTTCATATTGTTAAAGTGATGTTTGGTCCTAGCTTATACCGCCAATATCCACAAGAGTTTACAAGAAACCAAAAAGCTAGCCTTGCATTTCAAAAAGAACGGGAAAATGCCGCTCGCCAAGCAGGCACTCATGCGCATCAAGTATATGTCCAGCGAATTGGAGGAGCTTGAAGAGGGTTGATAGCAATTCCAATATGTTGATCCTATATACATCCGCAAATGCGGCGATCTCTATTTACACATGCACCGGGCAGTCGGAATATGATGAACACATCTCCAACAGCAGCAGGATACCATCTACAGATAATGAATGTTGCAAGCCCATCGGTACTACATCCATAATGTTCAAGGCCGCAACCAGATCGTGCTGTGCGATGAAGGGAAGCGCCTTAAACTGTAAAATGAAATCACCGTCCACACAATTGAAGCCTCCATGCAGGCCATATCGATGGGCGCTTTGACTGTTGCCTACATACGTGGAAAAGTACATCTTAATCTTTGTCGATTGTGAAATCGGCTTCCGCACGGGAAACGCACCTAATATGGCCCGTGTCAGAGGGTGCTTATCCATGAGCACTTGCAATGCGACGAGTAATGCATGGACATCTCCTGAAATTTGCATCATTTCGAAAACATTACCACATTCCGTGATTGCCGAAAATCCCAAAATTCGGGACGCATCGTCTTCGTCTGACGGACATTTGAACGAGAACTCGGTCACGCCTGTCGATGAGTTCTGAATCAATTTAAGGGCGTGGTCTGGATCGACATCAGGCAAAGAAGCCATGTTTTGGTGCTTCATATGGTAGAACCCTCCCCGTTTACTTGCTAGCAGGAATGCCATAGGTTTGCCGAAGTTGTAGAAGAAAAGCGCGCGCAGACTTCTACCTTCCGTACTTCCTGTATGATACAGTGTTAAAGACAAAGGTGATTGAACTGTCGGTGAAGAAACATACGGTTGGAAAGGGAATACCCCACGCAGCAGCCGTGGTCATCTAAAGCAACGAGACTTTGATCATCTTTCGGGAGACATGCAACTATGGACCGCCGCACCATATCGCTGATTCAAAAAGACACCAAGGTCAAAGGGCCATACCGTAAATTAAAGCTAAATGCACAGACCTACCTAGCCACAAACTCAAATGTTTTGAATTCGCTGTCGTATGTATACATAACGACTGAATCAACGTCGGTGGCTAGAAAGATGTTCTTTCCCTCAACACTCATACTTTTGATGCGGCTATTGAAGTGGATCGTCGTGCGGACAACCAGCCTTTCAAGCAAACATTATTTCAACACCATAACGGTATGCGTACTGGTGTTTGATGAAACTTACTTGCGAGTATGCGCATCGATTTTGAGTTGCGTGACATAATTTTTAGCCGCGACCAATAGATAGCTATGTAGTTAAGATATCAACTTGGAATTGAAATGATAAACGGGGTTCCGCGAAGGGGTTTCAACCATCACAAAAAGCATACCTATTACAAAACTCCACGATGGCCGTGACTGGATCGTTCAACTGGAGTTCACCCAACAGCTTCATCTTATATGGCCTCTTGCGGGGGGCCTTCAGAAACATTACAATGTGAATAGTGCTGAAAATCATGCCGGAATGCTACGCTTACCATGCTCTCATCGATACTATTGCTATTCGATTTCAAATTGTACACCAGGATGCGACCGGTAGAGTGCTTTCGGTTGATTGATACAGCAGTACCGACACAGATGTAGCGTTTCCAGGGTTTGACATACCAAGCTAAGATACATGTTAGACAATAGGTATGAGGTGTTGGTAAAGCATTCTTGGATACCCGCAAGAGATTCCACAGTTTCGTTCGCTGATAGAGAATCTTGAAAATGTGACCGGCCACTACATACTCAAGGACGTTAAAACTATGTCCATATTGTGTCCATTCCTCTATCACTCCGCACTTACCTAATGGGATCCACAACGTACAAATGCTGCAAGTCAGAATCACTCTTAGGCACTTTACCGCCTCTGCAGGCGACAATGAGCTTGTCCGTCTCTTTGTCGAATAAGACTTTCTCCGGTACCTAGTCCGCAAAAATTACTTTTTCGCTTTTCTGGTGCTCTAAAACCCGACACAGTGCCTACCCTCCATTCATTCAGACGAATAAGTCGCTCATGTAGCGTAGACACGTCTTCGTCGACGGATATGAAATGGATGCCTGATTTCGTAACCACGATATACCTTATGGCGTCGCTTTCTGAATCGAGAAATGATGTCGCATACAAAATCTGCCAATTTTACCTATCCTGTCAGCAACTAACGTGTAGACACGACCAAAGTCTCGGATCTCACTTTGGTAAATGATATGGGTGAAAGTGATGGTATCTGTCTCGTAACCGCATACAGCCATGCTCGGTCCGCGAATATCAGAAGAGACGATGTTGCGCGGGAGTCACCGGAACAAATTCTTACTGGCGACTCGCTGACCCGGAGACTCAACAGTGAGTCAGGAGAATTCTCCCACCATGATTGATTCGGTTGTCGCTTCCACACCATTTTCACGAGTCGGCCATCCCTGAGGCCTGAGAGACACATGAGTAAGAAAACCTTGCAGATTGCTTGACTGCATGTAAGACCTGTGATGATCATATATTCTCCAGAATGGCAAACAGTAGTGATAGACTGCGGCACTGCAACAATTTTCTCCCCTCCTTGAAATTAACAGTTGAAACATCAGGTTTTTGCCTCAGCTCGTCCGACACTCAGATTTTACCCAAATTCCGCGTAAAGGAAACTCCTTTGATATCGTCAAAGCGGAACACATCAATGGAAGGTTCATACGTTCCGACGATTAGAGTAAAGATTGGAATTGGTAGGCATCCTACGTTGGCTGCCGATTCCGTGTCGCCTTCTTTATTGATACCCCGCTCCATCCCGAAGGACCCATGACAATACAATACCGACGGGGCGCTTTGTAAAGTAATCTCTTGGAGTTGTTGCAGAACATAAGCGCTGTTCGTGACAAACAATGAGCGTGGTGTACGGCAACGCATGCGTACATAGGCCAAACTTACCCATCACAATGTGTTAAGCGAATAAGTTTGATTGTGTGCGAAGGAAATACGGCCACGGCAACGGTATCATTGTACGAGCAGGCTAAGTCAATTCGTTCCCCATCCCCAGTACTCCATATTAGATTTCCCGCGTTCTCTAGTGGCAAAGCACATTCATCTGCGAGTCCAAAATGGACAGCGCCACGAGTTACTTGCACTTCCAGCCCGGTGGTCGTCCCCGCAAAGAAAAGCGTCTCGGTATTAGATACGAGGTTCTGAATTGTATCGGTAATGTCCTCTAATTCGTCATCTAGATTCGTCGATACATCAGGGAGAATGTCACAGAAGAAAGTACTTTACGATGTTCGTTACCTGTCAATCGCAGAAACTTTGTTTCATGGATAAATGCTACAACCACCGCCATTCCACGGCTTGACATTGCGTGCCACAGGCCTGTAATTCTACAATTAACATGTGAGCAGCGGCAGAAATGGCGGTTCACATAGTACATTTGGTTCTTACCCGTCCATCCGCTGTCGAAGCGTCGCAATCAAATCAACCTTCAAGTCCCCATTTAACTCCATGATGAACGAGTCGTTAATGCCTTCGCCTGCCAACATGATTGTGCTGCCCGACGCAACGGGCAAGTCGACCAATGTGGCCGACGCTAGAGTTATGAGGGTTGGAATGGACTCTTCTTCCAGCTTGGGCAAAGGTTCTTGTTTGCTTAACTATACTGTATTTAAGATAATGTGCTCTGTGGGTAAATTGTATCGATGTACCAAACCTGAAGAGTTCGACGGCCATATATATCGCTGAACAGGACCAATATCTCAGATCGATCAGGGACCTCATAGGCCACCAGATGATCAAATGGGTATAAGACTTCTGCAATCTGCTTCGGGCTAAATCGAATACGGGAGGCCGCACTGCGATGCAACTCGAGTCGAAAAATGTGGCCTGCACCAGTTGCCAGAAACACGATGTCCATTGATGCAGAGATCTCGGTTGTGGTCAGACATGCGGCTGCTGTTATGACTAGCGATTTGATGGTTAGAGACCGCAGAGTGTTGATTGACATGCCATATTCAAAGCCTACGGGATCCAAACGAGAACTTGTCGTCGAAAACTTGTTTGCGAATGTCCAAACACCGTTCCAAAACATCAATCCAGCACAACTCCGAATCCTGAACAAAGTACAAGGCAACAAGGTCAGTCCTACATTTCACGTGAAAACAACGACGGAATGCATTACAGTCACGATAAAGAATCTTGATGTATAGTTGAGTGACACAAAATGGGTCGGTATCGCTTCTACATACCCAACCAATTTGAGATAAACAGTGGCTGCCGGGGTATATGACGTGACAAAACCTACCAGATATAACGTAAGGTTTCCGACGCGTCCAACTCCACTGATTTTCATCCGCACACTCGTAAATGGTGACTGTCAGTGAAGTGCTACTATTATAACATTGGAATAAGTCCTTTGCGCCCAGAAGTAGGGCATTAGCGGAAAACATACTTGGAAGTCCAAAGGACACAGAGCCTAGCCAGACCATTTGTGTCTTCGTTCGGAGCGAACGCAAGTCGCCAAATGGGTCCAAACTCCAGAAACGTCCGACTCTAAAGTCATGTCAGCTGCCCTCTTCCATTAGCGGGCAAGATTGAACAGTGCCTCATACCCGTCCAAGCTCATATGCCTCTACAGTTCCTGATCCGTGCAGCCGCTCATGTATCCTGATTTTCCCCATGTACGAACCAAGCGCAACCAGCTTTCGACTATGGAAAAGTTTTGTAAACAAAAGAGCCTTAACAAAACTTGACATGGAACAATACGTACGAAGGGTCGACTGAAACTTGATGCCATTCGTAAGATTCGACATTTGTTTCATGCAATTTATCTGGTACCTAACGGGGGAAGATCAAGATGAATTCAACACGAAGGATAAAACGTGTGTCAAACATACCTGGTCACTGCCGTCAAACTCTGCATTCACGATCCGAAGCGTTTTATCATCTAGCTGACCCGCATCCTCACCCACCAAACATCTTAAAAACGAGAGATTTCCCGAGGCTGATAAAGAGACCATCGATTGAATCGCCCCCAGATTTTCGCCAACTAATTCTGACGATGCATTCCATTGATCTTTCTCCTTCAAAGTTTCCCGATTCGACGTGGGAAGAATGTGATTTACTGCATCTAATATGACTTCTCCCATCCGTCCAAACACATATCGTGTGTAAATAACCTTCCAGCCCCTCAATTCATGTCCCTCCCTCATTTCAATCATAACGGTAAAGCGATCATCCTATCAGAAAGCACATTATCAACACCTTGTCAGATAGAGATATTGCATTGAGTACTGGCTGACCTGTACTAAAAGCAGATACCGGGTCAGTTCGGCCGATTGCCCGTTCGGCAAAGAGGTCGAGCGGGAAACGGCCCATGTCAGAATATGCTTGACCCGCCCAGTCCCGGCTCGTTCACGGACAATGTAATATGGATCTGGCATTTTGGCATTTTCCTCGCCTTTGTATCATAAACAAAAAGCTGGCGAGTTTAGTTTTGACACATCAAAACCGCGTGCCGTCACAGATTGCACGGGTTGCACGGCGCGTCTCTACACTTTCTCACAACACACCAAAGCTCCCAAAACATATCAAAGAAACCATGTCCTTTTTCTCTGTTCTCCTGACGGGTCAAATCGAATCCTGTCGCGTACGTATCTCATCCTTCTATTGGCAAATCGCAAGTCTTTGAATGAATTCATCAAAAATAGTATCCAACCACCGGAAACTTGTACTGCAAATACATCCTAACATTTGGTCCCGACTGGAGTGTCGTTGCGGTCCGTACTTTCTTTCGCAAACTTGCTTATTGAACATTATGATGAAACTCTATAGTGATATCAGGGCCAGGATGAAGGAATCACCCAAATGGCACTTACATCCGTCACGCCTGATGGAGAGCGACAGTGTGCCTGGAACTTTCCTATTGAAGTCACTCTGAAATCTACCAACCCATTTGGTAAGCCCCCGCTTTACTCTTACCAGGACCTTTTCAAACCCATTTGGTTATTGCGGTAGCATAGGCTGGCCTCAACTGATTGTTTGCATTTATGGGACGGACATACTGGGTCGAGATGTCATCAGAGGGTACGGGTGTATTCGAATTCCACAGACAATTGGAAGGTTGGTCATTTTCTTTTCTCACATCAATTGCCCTCTCTGACGATGCATTTTCCCTATTGGTGCCTCTAGTCATAATATCTATTGTCCCCTCTTTGCCCCGATGGCCAGTCTACCCATCAACGAGCTGCTATCGACATTGTCTGGGAAGTTGCCCGAGTTTCTGGACCCAAAGTTTGTAGCTGGGCATGATTCGCGAGATGGTAAGGTGTGATCCTACTCTCGTTCCGAATTTTTGTTTGACAAGATGATTGGCGTTATCAGTGACAAGAGTGCGGAGTAATGGACGATTGAAGTTGAATTTGCATGTCGGGACTAAGGAGTTGCATAGACTGGGGTATAGCGTCGCCAACGCAAAGTCATAGACTTTGATGCCAGGTTGGACTTTATTTATGGGAGTGTATATTGTGGAAAGATTCAGATTCAGAACCTTGTAACAAGTTTGTCGAATCAAAAAGTAAAGAGCGCAAGATTGATGTGGTAAACAATAATCATTTACAAGACAAGTTGAAGATCAAGTCCATAAAACACACGCACACAAAATTATACACGGAGCGCACACAAAAACAAAGATATATATCGAATGTTGCAACAATGATGCAGCGGGGGACAGCGTCGGACTATGTAGAAGAGAGGGATGGAGCAAAAGGAAAATAATGTAATGGGAAGTGGTGGGTGGACCCAGGAGGGAGGAAAGATGGTGATGGATCAAGGAGAAGAGAGTATCTACCAGCCGTGGGGGATCTTGCCGTGGTTGTTACCACGAGCAGCCTTCTCGAGAGCGTAGCACTGTTGGATGGCACGCTTGCGGTAGGCAGCGGTCTGACCAGGGGCGCAGGCGATGGAAGCGCACTGCTTCAAGGTGCGGGAACCGGTAGACTTGAAGTGAGAAGTAGCGGCAGAGCAAGAGTCATCGTGGCTGGAAGAGTCAAAGGACAGGTACTGCTTGGGCTTGTACTCTTCGGTCTTGTAGTCATCGGCGTAAGAGTCATCGTAAGTGGTGTCGTAAGAATCATCGTAAGTGTTGTCGTAGGAATCATCGTAAGTGTTGTCGTAGGAATCATCGTAAGTGTTGTCGTAGGAGTCATCGTAGGAGTTGTCGTAGGAGTTGTCATCGTAGGACTGGTCGTAACCAGAGTCGTACTTGTCGTCGTTGTACTCGGTAGGGGCGTAAGAGATGTACTTCTTGTCATCCTTCTTGTACTCGTCCTGCTTGTAGGTCTCGGCGGGCTTGTACTCGTCCTTCTTATAATCATCCTTCTTGTAGTCGTCCTTCTTGTAGTCGTCCTTCTTGTAGTCGTCCTTCTTGTAGTCGTCCTTCTTGTAGTCGTCCTTCTTGTAGTCGTCCTTCTTGTAATCGTCCTTCTTGTAATCGTCCTTCTTGTGGTCATCCTTCTTGTAAGAGTCGTCGTAGCTCTTGCCCTCAGGGAGGTACTTGGCATCCCAGCAGTAAGGCTTGTGGCTGTCAATGGATTTGATGCACTTGTCGAAGACTTGGCTCAGCTTGGTGATGCAGTCGCCGTACTTGGTGGAACCAGACTTGCCACAGTAGTTGGTCTTGGCGTAGGAGTAAGATTCGTTGCACTCAGAGTAAGTCTTGTCTTGGTACTTTTTGTCGCACTTGGCCTGGTAACCGTAGTCGGTGCTGTCATACGCGAGGTGGCCGTAGTAAGACTTTGGCTTCTGGTAGTCCTTTTCGTAGTGGCCGCTGTAGCTCTTGTCATCGTGTCCCCAGCTCTTCTTTTGAACGAGACAGGCCTTGTTGTGCTCCCAGCCGTATTCCTTGCCGTTCTTGTCCCACCAAGTCTGCTTGTGCTGTGAAATGGAAACTAGATGGTGAGTTGCTGCTTCTTTCGCAAAGGCACAGAGACGCGTTTCCCATCCATAAATCTCCAGTCACGTGCGAGATCGTTTGTTTGCCAGTGTTTCCCACCACAAGGCGACGTTGCGAAAAACGCGTAGAGCGGGAGTAGGAGAAACTCGGGGAAGGGAAGGGAAGGGAAGAAGATACTTACGTGCTGCTTGCAGGGGGCAAAGTGTTCCTGCTTGTACTGGTGCTTGTCGGACGAGTAGCCGGAGGGTGCGGCAACGACAGCAGAGACGGCCAAAAGGGCGGTGGTAGCGACGAGAATCAACTGCATGATTGTGTTGTGTTTTGCGGTGTATGCGTGTGTAGAAGTGGGAGGGTAGAGTGTGGTGGTGGTGGTTGGGAAGGAAAGGGACGGCGACCGGGGGGATCTTTTTATAAGGATCTGGCGGCTGTTGGGGCAGCAGGGGCGAGAAATGCTGTGCGGGATGGCCGGGGGAGGGAGCATGGCTGTGCCGGGGTGTCCGTATGACTGTGCCGTTGAGATGTGTGCGCTCAGCCATGTCGGGGTTGCTGCGCTTTTTGCCCAATACCGGTGGCTGTGCACGGCGGGGCTTCTTCAGCCTTTTGAAATCTTGTTTTGGCTGGAGCCCTGTGGGCCCCAAGTTCTCCCAACTGGCCATTCCAGCGCGGGCAGCACTGCCTTCCTCCTGGCGGAGCGTTGATTGGAGTTGCTGTGGGGGACCATAGTATCATGGACGCCTATACTCGTGTAGGTAGGGAAGGTGATCTGGGGAACTTCGATCTTGGGCGGTGAGTTACCGCCATCTGGAAGCCAGCCAGACACTTGCCTCCATGCCATCTTGTTTTGCCGCCGACAGGTACTCGAGTACACACAACCGCCGAACTCTTGATAGATATGTATCATATCAAAGATCGTACAGGATGGTGCTGGAAGGCGGATATCGGGATCTGAGTTATGGTATAGCCAGACGATGAGCCATCAAGAAAGGATTGGGTCTGGCTTTTTTAGATAGCATGCGATTCAGTGCACATGTACATGCAGATGAGGCCACCGGTGAGGCCAGCAAAGGCAGCACAGAGAGGGGTTGCAAATGTTGATTGGAGCCGAATATCTTGCATCAAAAGGGATTATCTGCCATTCCTACCAAAGACCAGTCATAGTCTACGCATTTGAGCTTGTACCTTCGGAATAACTTGAAAGAACTTGCCATATGGGAGTGCTACGACTCAAGACCATCAAAGACGTACAATGTAACAAACTTTAATTCTCAAAGGGTATGTCCGCTTAACAATGTGTAGGCGTGTATGTAACAATTCCTTGCTCTAAAAAAGCACAAAAGTCCATGCCGATACACCATCTAGTGATGTTTGATAGTCCAAACCTAGAGGATCCCCCCCTATTAGAAAGACCACCCCTAAGAAAAGCGCAACACAACACACCTTGATAGCAGCATCAGCCCCTGCAGTAGCAACCGTGTCATTATCGATCCACACAACCCCATTCACAACCTCCAAGTGCGCCCCTTTGATGGACACATGTTTCATTGGTTTGTCCACACTCCAAATCTCAACATTAGTGTCGAGGGATCCGGACGCTGCATGGAGCGAATCGGGCGACCACGCTACGGATGTGATGCGGGCATTGTGAAAGACCCATTGGTTGATTTTCAACTATTTGAATAGTATAATTTAGTTTCTGGTTGAGGTGGGGTTACGAGGGTTTGCGGAGTTTTACCTCTCCAGTAGCGGTATCGAACGCAAAAACGTTACGTTGGGTATCGGCGGCCGCCAACCATTTTCCGTTAGGAGAATAGGATAGAGCCGTGATGGGGCCGCGATTACCTTCCAAAGTTCCCCGTTCCGTTAGTGTCTCATTCGCAAACGTGAAAATATGAATTTTATGATCCTAGACAATCAACCCCAATGTTAAATGTTATATCAGTTGATCATACAGCAGCGGTTTTCGTTTACCTCGCCGCCGATGGCTACATCGGATCCGCTGGGCGAAATGGCCACCGCAGATGGGGTAAACGAGAGTTTGAGGTCGGACAATCGAGATCCGGATTTGGTGATGATGACAGTATTGTCAATGGTGGTGGCGATAGCGTACCCGTTATGCGCAGCAACGGCGCGAGGAACACTGCCAGTCGCTACCGAAGCAGCACTGCAATGCCACGCAGCAGAAATGAGTTTTTCCGCACAACTGAGAAAGTTGGGAAGTACAGGCACCTACTCGAACGAAATTTCCTTTCCGCTAGCCTCGACAACTCTCAAGGTATCATCCATGCCGACAGAGTATACCTTTCCGCCGTCGACTGCTAAACCAGTGACTTGATTCGAGTGGCCCGTTCCCGAGGGCTTCACGGCTCCCCCGGCGTTCTCGGTCCACTGACACACGCGGCCATCGTAACTGCCGCTATAGAGGGTTTTCGTTGCTGCGTCGACAGCTAGGGCAGTTATACCGCGTTGGTGACCCTGGGCTTTTTGCTTAGCCAGATGTGGGCAGTCGGAGGGGCGAAGGGATTTCTTACCCGGACAACTCGTGCTAGTCCTCCCCCATTCTTGTTGAGGTAGTTGATGTCACCGGATAATGAAAGACTGAGCAGATGATCGCCTTGCCATAATGTTCCAACCTGCTGTTCTTCTGGTGTGGGCGTTTTAGCAAACTCCCATGTCCTATATTTCTTTCAATAACAAGCACCAATGGTTGTGGACACAAACTTACTGAACAACTTTCTGGGCAGCAACATCCCAGATTTTGGCAGTCATATCTGCCGAGGCCGTCAAAAGGTTTTTGCCGTCCGGACTCCACGAAACGGAAAAGATGCTTCCTGAATGACTAGCTTCGGCCGTACTCAAGTCGGCAATCTTGGTGCCTTCTTTTCCATCGTACAAAAACAGCTGTCATCCAGCCAGTAAGTCAGTCCTTTGTCTCATCACATCTTTGATACATTCAGGTTCGGCCATGTACCTTTCCATCAGACCCTGAAGAAACAAAATGATCCCCGCTGGGCGAAAACCGCACACACTGGACAAACCGCGAATGTTCATTCATGGATTTGTTGAACTTGAATGGGACGCCGTGGTAAAAGTTGACGCCCATGTCGTCAGACCCGGTAATAGCACGAAGGGGTCGACCGGGTCGAATGTCGACTGAGTTGATGGCTTTGGAGTGACCTCCGATCTCGCCGACCGACGAGGCCGAGTCAAAGAGGAAGGCGTGTCCGAACCTGGTTTGTAAGGATGAGGGATAGACCAAGTGGATCGTGAAGGGTCCTTTTACCGATCCTTTCCTTCACCCACGGCAATCACCCGCTTGCTCTCGAAATCCCATGCCAAATCATTGACTTTTCCCGAAAAGACTTTGGTCTCTGTCTTCAAGATATTCTCAGCATTCACAGTATCCCAGATGCGAACATTTCCCTGGACATCTGGCATGTAACGAATCAGCAAACAACTCCATTAGGCACGTTCGAAACAGAGATTGCATTGGATGTACCTGCTGACGCGATATAGAACCCGCTTGGAGCGTACTTTGCAACCGTGGCTTGAGCCGTATGTTGAGTATACTCTGTGGCCAGTTCGGGGTTCTAAGCAAGTCCTGATTATCACGGGGTCGAGCAAGACGAATGGACCGGTTGCTTACGGCTAGGTTACGGATAATGACCGAACGACCATTGGTATATAAAAAGTTTTTGCCTTTTGGGTCGCTGCCTATGTGGACGGGGCGGCCCCGTTCTGTGCTTGGCTGGGCAGGGAAAGTTGATTCTATTGGAAAAGAAAGCTGTTAATATGAGCCTTTTGATAGGTAAAGGGGTGTGTGTGGGTCGTAGGACGCGTGCGAGGTGCACACCATCGACAACGACCGACCCTTCAAGTCAATCAAGACTTACTCCGCGTGAAAGACATATCTGGTATCGTTATTTCAGTCCTGTCCGAGTGTACTGTTGTGTGTGATGGCCGTTTGTTGGCGTTTGGTGCTGGGGGCACTCAAGATGGCGTCCCTCGACAACAGTGACACATTCCCTTGTTTGTTTATACACGCGACTTGCAGCAAAGTCGATTTTGGGGAAAGGCTGTCCTGCTGTGCTGCAGAAAACCTCACAGTATAGCGTTCACTTTCAGCCGCATCGGAAGCCCGATGATGATACCCCTTGCTCACCATACGGGGATCATCGACACGACACCTATCTGAGACCTGATTAGCATCTCGAGATGGCCAAGAAAGGAGTGGAAAGATCTGCCTTCTGGAGGGTGAGCGTTGTTGAGATAATTAAACCAGACTTTGTCTAGGTATGCTGCAACGACGAAAGGATGCATTTCGCTCGTTGTAAGAAGTAGCAAGTGTTTCCTCTACCCGGATGGGCTCACTATTGTCTCCATATCAAAATCCGCCCAGACGCCCAGGCGAGACTGTCTCAATGCAACTGCTCTGCGAGCGCCGAAAGAGTGAACTATTTTTTTTACCTGAGAAGATTATCTGCAACGTCCAGCTTCCGCATGTGTCGGGTTCATCTTGAATCGAAACAGACTGGTCACAAACCATTTTTTGCTTTAGAAGTGCAATGCTTGGACTGGCAATACGGGTTTTGGAAATTCGAATGGACTAGACTACTACATAGTCTCACTTTTGATAGATAGAGCTTTTAGAACAGAGAGAAGTTTTCTTGATATCATAATATCATTACATTCATTATACTTGACGATCCCACGCGACGCTTGACAGCTGAAGTTATTTTCCCACGAGGGTTTACTCTCCATTCCATTTAGGCATTATAGAACAAAGAACCGTCATTCACATTTTGCCACATCTTACATGTAAGCAGCTCTTTTTGAAAGAATCATAAGGATTGTCTTTATAACATGTTGGTCGTGCTTTTGTAGTTGCTGGCCTTTGAGAGTTTGGACAGCTGTTTTTCTACAATTGGCCGATGGCCTGCTCCGGACTTTGGCGATTTTCAAAGGCGACAACCAACCAAGTACGGCCAATCTGAGCGGATGGCGCAACTGTTCGGACTTATAAAGTCACATATCGCTCTTTACATGCTACGTTTTGCATTGAAAAGTTCCGATGGTGACATGCTTGGACTCTATCGCTGGGGTCTGTCTGAGGAAGCAGACAATGAATTCATGTCGATAAAAGTTGAGATTTTCTCACGGTTTCCACTTCACTTGAATTGAACAGTGGCCCGTTAGAAAGGGTGGGAATATCCGGCAAACACTGGGTTCGCAGAAACCCGCGAGCGCAAACTTCAACAACACAATTTCCTGCACCAAAGTCTCATAAAAAAATGCATCCCCAGGCAGTGCGCTCGGCCTGACGTTCTGAGACCGGTAATAATTGTTAAATTTGATTGTGCAATTTTAAGCTCTTGTGATGATTCCTTGCGGCAAGACTCGCCTAGAAGGGTTTCTGACCAAATCATATTAAAAAGAGTGAACTGTTTCCGACCAAATCAAATTATTAAGAGGAGTCAACTGCCAAACAAAACACTATATATTCTGAACTAAATCTGCTCTACCGAAAACTACAAAGATAAAAAAAAAACTGAGAGAGAAAGACGATGTTTAAATGGCGGAAATCTACGAGCTGCTTGGGGGGGGGGGGGGGGATTTTTCAACGATGCGATGAAAACAGACAGGGTTTGCTTGGCGTCAATTCTTCTACACTCGAACTCTGCGGCAACATCCGCTTCAGGCATATCACGGTCCTTTGCTGCCTGCAAAATAGCGTTGAACAGCACCAATCTACGACAATACGCTACCTTAACCTTTTTGACGGATCGCCAAGAGGTACCACGCACTTCATTCAACCGCTTGATGGCCGGTCCACCGTGGATACCTTGATCATACTCTCTCCACGCATCAGGCACTGTCTTGACCACGGAAGAGAGTTCATACCGTGTTGGGAGGGCATGTCCATCCTCTGAGGTAGCTCCATTTGCGGCAGGGTCGGCTTCAGGTGAAGGGGCCACAGACCTGCCTCGCGTAGCGGTAGTGTTCGTAGCGGGGGAAGCGGAGGCACGGGCAACTTGGCGAAGACGCTGCGTGCTGTTGGTGGGTGGTGAGAGGGTAGTTCCCGTGATTGGGCGGTTGAGTTGCAGTGACTCTAAGGTGGCGGCAAGAGCAATGAAGGCAGGGGTCAGAGCGGACAAAACTGAGAGACTCGCAGCGCCTTGTTGGTCCTGAACATTCCCTGCAGTCTTGGCATAGTCGGCAACGCCTTGATTCAAGGTACGGACTTGGTTATGAACGGCCAGACTGGTAACTTGCAGCTGCCGCTGCATATCCCGCAAATTAGTAGAAATAAGTCGCGAATAAATAAAGTTGTACTGTCATATCCGGTCGTACTCAAGTAGATCACTTACTGAGTCATTCCTACATCCAGAGTCTCGCGATCCTTTGCGGCACTGATACTCATGCTCTTCAATGTCGCTGCTAACGCGGACGTCTGGGCCTGTTGCACCTTCATTTGATCGGCAATTATCGGCGCGACCACATGGATGGAAGTACGGGCCGGGTTAACCGCATCCACAGCTGACGCACGCAGATCGTCTGCAAAGATTGTAAATGCAGGGAGGCGAAATATTTCGTGAGTAAAGACTGGGTGGTTTGGGAACGATTGCATGAGAAAAGGGGCGTCCTGCAAGATGATCTTTCTGAAGTTCTTTAGAAGTAGGACAAATTTCGCTGAATTGTAGGTTCAGGCAAGGTACGTGAAGACTGACGTGTAAAGCGTTTTTTTCCAACTTACTAGCAGCAATGTCAGTCAACTTGCCATCCCACTTATCCAACCACGGAAAAATTTGATTCTGAATTTCGAGGGGCGGTTCACGGTTGGCACGAGGGATAAAAAACTGACCGCCCTCAGCAGCAAATCCGGCCAAGGCTCGCATCGGTTCCCGCGGATAGTCGATAGTATAATGATTGTTTTTGGCGTCGCGTGCCCATGTTCCCATTCGTGCCGTTTGATCCGAGTCAGCACCCGCCTTCTCGGCCATACGGGCAGATACTGCACGCGTGACGTGCGTCACTTTGCTAACGTTGATCTTGCAGGCTCTAATAGCCTCTTGAAAGATACGGTAGTGGGTGTTGAGGGTGATGGCTTCTCGTCCGCCGACCACGTCGTCCTCGCCTTCAAAACCGTTCATGAACGCAGTCAAAGAGTTCTTTTGCGGTGCGCGCTGAGGCGGGGTTGGGGGCTGGGGCGGGGTTGTGGAGGAAGAAGGTTGTGATGATGACTGGTTGGATGGGGTGGAGTTGGGTTCAGTAGGCACGTTGGCGGTGGGGCGGTTGGAAGCGGAACGGGTGGAGGTAGGAGTCTTTCGCTTACGCTTTCGAGAAATTGCTTGGTGTGCCTCATCGACCTGTAACATGAACCTTGAGCCATTATAAAATCTCAGGCTCGTGGGGCAATACATACCTTGATGAAAAACATGTCATCCCACCTACAGTTCTCTTCAAAGTCAATCTCCTTCTCGCCATCAATGTGCCATCTCCAAAAAAAGTAGAATGCAACGGCCGACACGGTACACAGCTCAACATCGATATGGCGAATTGCGCCGAGTACAATTGTCTTGCCGCATTGGTTGGTTTTTGACTGACGCGTCGTGCATCCCATTACGGCGCATTCGGAAAACCCCTCATCCTCTGCCTCGTCAAACCACATGTCGGAGAGCTGCAGCATCCGTACAAATTGCCCTCTCTGCATGAGGGAATGTTGGAGCGCGAACATGGCCAGATTGCGTAGCCCGAGCATGCTATTGAAATTTCGCCAATGTGCGTACAGACTGCGATGTTCCAGGGTACTGTACGAGTCTAAATGTGTCCCGATTCCTTTGTCACGATATTGGGAGCGACGGAAAGATTCTTGACTACGGATGAGCTGGGACATCAATGGTTTAACCAGGTCGCGGGGGTTGGCTGGGTTTTCGTTTTCCCTACATCCCAAAAAGAGGTCAATAAGGGGATGGCTGCGTGATTAACGTAGTGTAGGATCACTTACCCAAAGAACTTGAGCCGCTTCTGTTCATCTTGCAGCCATTTCAATGCATTGACATAGGAATTGAGATTGCGCTCCCCAGTTGCAACAAATCCGTCGGAGCCATAAGAGCGGTACTGTCGGCTTTTGCAAGTATAAACAAAACCGTTTGCTTCATTAGGGAATGGGTAATCGGGCAGCTGGTAGACAGGCTCTTTCTGCAAATCAAAGTTGTCAATATGTAGGATGGAGTTGAAAGTAAATGAGAGATGCTTACCCCTTTTCGGCTTGCCTTCTTCTTCTTCTTTGCCGGACCTTCTTCCTCTGTTGCATCTTCTTCCTCTCGAATCCAGTTAGATTTGGTATTGCCCATCGGAATGATGCATTGGACAAGGAAAAGGTGGGCACGTTCAGGATAAACAAGGTAATTTCCGTAGTCTGAATCAGGATTGCCCATTGGTGCGTTCCGCTCACACCAGCGGTTCCACATTTGGACTTTTGGAAAGTAAGTTTTTTGGGTGTTTTCGTTTTTCAAGTTCCAATTTCTTGCTGCTGTCTTTTCCAGCGCTTGTCGTTCGGCTCGTTCGTTGGCACTGAGTTCGGGGCCTGTTGCGTCGACTCCTGTGTAGACCAAACGAAGTAGTTCGTTGTAAGTAGGAAAGTTTCCTCGGACAACAGGCTCATCCCCATGATGGGCATCATCAATGTCTCCGTCATCTGGCTGGGATGTTGCGCCTTGATTGGCGGGGCCCTCAGGCATTTTGGTGATGAGAGTATGTGTGTAGGAGGATGTGTGTGTGTGTGTATGGGGGGGGAGTAATATGGGAAGATGGGCAATTTTATTTTGTATGTTTGTATTCATGTCCGGAGCAGGATTTCTGCGAGCGGAGTTTGGGCATTTTTGACGCGCCAGATGGGTCCGATACTATGGCTGCCCAGCGGCGATGTCGAGGATCCGCGTGGTGGGTTACTGGGAATAGTTACTGGCGACGGCGAGGATCTTGGATCCTGTGCATCGGCCGCATTAGGCTCAACTATGCCCGCCGATGTCAAGGATCCCAGCCCTAGCGGTTACTGAGACGGTTTCCAGTAACCTCCCCCGCACAGCCACCCGTAATTGCGGTAGTTTCTAGCGCGTTATATATAAGGGTGGGAATATCCCCATACCTTTAGCATCAATCTCACGCCATACAATTGCCGGACCCATCGTTTCTGTCTCCATACTTCAGTTGAAGTTTCTTTCCATGGGACCAGTGCATTCAACTTTCCGTACCGTAATTCCTAATCGCCCTTTGGCTTTGTCGGTATTCTCATTCTCCTGGCTCCTTCTCCAGAAATAATGTCTGGGCCAAGAATAAAAATGGCCGATGACAAATGTGAAATTCAATGTCCGCCGCCCGCCGCAGATGAGCCGCGCGGCCGCGGAGCTCGGAGCTGGCCGAGCCGATCAACAATGCATGACGCAGGGAGACTCCACGGTCCGGGCGGACGGCAAAGCAGCTGGACCGCGGGCCTGGGCTTTTGACGTCCGGTGGGACGTGGAGCACAGGGGCCAGAAACTCAGAAAGGAAGGAAGGGCCTTTGACCATGGCCATGGTATACTTGCGAGTGTATATATCATAATACAGCTATCACAGGAAATAAGACCGTCGCCGTACGTCATCCTGTTCCGGAAACCCGGAGCCGCCATCCTCCGCCGCGCCGCGCCGGGGCACTTCTCAGCGCCCGTGGATCCGCATCGCGATCGGGTTTCCATTGGCCACAACGGCGAGCACACTTTGGCACTTTGACTTTGGTAAACGGGACTGCAGGACCGAGACTGTCAACAAAGGTAAGAAAGAAAGACCGGAGCAGCGGTAGCGTATGGCATGCTCGGCCAAATACTCGGTGGTCGGGTCGGTGGGGCTCCGTGGGGGTAGGAGGTCAAGCGCAGTGAGACTTTGTGGGTTTGCGCTCGGAGCCGAATTCCCGGAGCGCGAAACGAAACGGCCTGGCCATCCATTATCACACTGCCCCGGAATTCACCCCACCCTTCCCCCTCCCTTCCTGGCCTTCCTTTTCCGTTGCTTCCTTCTTCCCTACATCCTTCTGATTTCCTTTTTTGCTGGCCCTTCTTACTCGAGTAGGACTGACAACAACCTATACTTGACGAACCCCGCGAAGAAAACACTCGACAAAAACACTTGCAGGCAGGAGCCGACAAAACCAAGTTGACGGGGTGAAGCTCTCTGATCTATATAGCGAACATGGCCCCCTCAACACCCACATCCCGCTCCGCCAGCTTCCAGAGCAACGGCGACTACCACGACCGCCATCACTCCCATCATCACACATCTTCCTCTCACTCGCACTCTCGTTCAACTCATCATTCGGACCACCACCACCACCCGCAAGACTCTCATGACACTGCTACTCATAATAATCCCCGCAACAGTAGTAGCAGTGGCACCGACGACCCCAATAATAACTCTGGATCAAGACAATACCAAACTGCCCAGCGACTGCGCCATACCATTGGCACTAATAAAGTCTGGGCCTGTGACCGATGTAAGTTCATGAGGCCGATGATCCCGACGAGCCCGCAGGGCGAGGAGGGCCTGGCGTACTTGAGTAGCGAGCGGAGCGAGGTTTGGCTCCAGACATCCGAGTCCCGAGGCCGAACGAAGGAAGGCCGAGGGGGCGACGAGCCCAAAGGGCGAGGAGTATGATTTTGCAAAGCAAAATCGAATGCGAGCGAAAGCGAGGAGGGCGCCGAGGCCGAGTGCCCTTGACCCAGACAGTTTTCCAGAGGAAAAATGGACGGGCGGGGAGTTTGATTTTCATGGATTGAGAAGGGATGATGTGTGGTTGGAGAATATGAAAGTAAATAACAAAAACTAACTGTTTTCTCGATCATGAAATAGGCTACCGACTCAAGATAAAATGTGACTCGGCTCGCCCATCATGTGCAGCCTGCATCAAGCATGATCTAGGCGCGTCATGCATGTACGGCGGCTCAGAGCGGACATCCAGCAACACGGGCCGTCGTGGTCGTCGGTACGATACCGCAGGCTATGTCCGTATGCTAGAGGCTCGGGTCCGGGAAGTCGAAGGGCTGTTGCAGCATAAACGGCCCCCAGATGACGATGATTCAGATGATGCCATGACGCCTTCACCGCCAATGCGTGCTCAGTCGGATGGTGTCCCTGATACGCCGATACCCCACTCGGCCACCTCTACCGCTGCTGGCCCTGCATCCGCCGCAGACCCTCATCCCCACTTGGCCTATCAGCCACTACCACCACCACCACCCCCATTCCAACATCAACAGCATCACCAAGAAGAATATAATCATCATCCAACGAGCAAAAAGGTCAGGGCGGCTTATCGATATACCCCACCAGATGGAGGCGTGCAACCCACTCCCCACCCCGGTCTGTTCCACCCCGAAGTCCTCAACGACCTGGTCCAAACGTTTTTTGAGGAAGTCCAACCTGCGTAAGTCCTTTCATTTCCCCATTCTCACAACTCTATGCCAAATACTAAACCTCCATATGCAGCTGGTTCGCTAGCCCTTTAGTCCGGGAAACCTTTGCTCACCGCCCTTACTTTGAACGACCCGACCATTCCCAACTCCTCATCAACAGCATGTGCGCCACTGCCGCTCCCTACTCTTCCAATCCTGCCATCTTGTCCTACCTCTCCTACAACAACCTTCCAGCCTACCGTGCCGGTGAACCCTTTTATGATCGCGGACTCTTGATGATTAATGACTCGTCGCATACGGCCTCAATTGAGGCTGTTGTGGCCACGGTCCTGTTGGCTGCATCTGTCACCGCCATGGGAAAAGGTAGGCACTCTTCTTTTCTCGAAAATGTGAGATATTTTGTGGTTGACCCTCTTTTGATTTCCAACAGATGGATCGTTGAGACGGCATTTACTGGGATGTGCCTTGCGCGCCGCAGATATGATTCGCTTAAGCGTAGACCCGGACGTTGAGGAAGTGCATGGGGTGATTCCTTGGTATGCCAAAGAAGTTCGGCGGCGCGTTTGGTGGTTGGTTTGTTCGGTATGTCCCTTTTTTCCCCAAGGTTCCCCTTCCATTTTGTCCTCATATCATTACCTAGGTGGACGTCATCCATGCTCATCCCGGCTCAGAAGGAAAAGAACCTGAAGTCAGCATCTGTCTTCAATCCATTTCTGACCGGACACCCTGGTTAGCGGGATGGGTACAAACCCCCCGTGCCCCAGCCCCCGACGCCCTCTTTCATTCTCTGACCAAAGAAACCGGGTTGCCGCGATTAAGCGCTTTTGTCCCTGGCGTCGATTTCGATAGTACGGATGCCATGGTCCGGTTGACCAGGCTATACGCCAAGATTAAGCAAGTCAGAGGTCCAGCCTGGAATCTGGCTGAGCGAGTCACGAGGATTAAGTCACCGGATACATCTATACCTGATCCAATCCAACAGTCACAACATCCATCAAGGGCCGAAGCCATTCACCAACTCTCGCAGGAATTAAGCGATTGGTTACAATCTCTACCATCCTGGGCCCAAAACATTACCCAAGCCGCGGATTTCACTCCGTCAACCACAAGTCGTGACCCTCTCCCCTGGCAACTCTTTTGCCTACATCTCTTTCACAACGCAGCCCACATTTCTCTACATCTCCCCACCCTTCTCGACCATCCACCATCATCCCAAACTTCCACCGCATGTAGTATATGTACCGCCCACGCCCGCAATTCCGGTACTTTACTCCGTCGCTCAGTCGTCATCAACCCGTCAAGCAACTATTTCGGACCATGGCCCGGATTCTACATTTTTGTCTCATGTCTCGTCCTCATTATCGCCTCCAAAATGTCGCGCGATCCCGCTGAACGGGCCTCCATCCAGGCCGATATTGACGCCCACGTCTCGACTCTGCGGGGGATTGCGCAGCGCTGGTTTTCGGCGACCCAGATTTTGCGGATTTTGGGCGCCGTCATTGAGGATGGGGACGGGATTGAGATTGAGATTGAGGATTCGGGGCTGCTCAAGGGGGAGCCGATCGGCCTGCCCCCGTAAGCCAAAGAGCTTTTAACACTATTTTTTTTATACATACCATCTCTCTTCTCTTCTCTTATTTGGAACATAGAAATGTCTAGTCAGTTTTGCACATCCTGTCTTTATTGTTATCATTATTGTGACATGCTGCCGTCTTGTTATTTGTCCGTGAAAAGTACATCATCATCAATGAGGCAGAAAGTAAACCATCCTCTACTGAATCTACTACATCCTTCATGTGTTCTCCTTACATACACTCACATAATTGATGCTTACCGTGTATTTTCAACTGTTTTGAGCCGTGGGAGAAATGAGTTCCGTTCGTTTCCAACCAGAATGTCAACCCACGTGACATGCGGGTCGACGATGCCGGCGATGCGGGAGTGTCACCTTCCAAAACCGCACTACGATTGACTTTCGCGTAAAGAACCGGCGAATCAAGAGTGTTTCCAGAAACGAGCCAATAGTCTCCAACACCTACGGATACCCAGACTCTTCAACTGTTTTGAAAAAGACGGGCCGAACGCCCAAACAGTGGCGAACTACTGTAGAATTGTGATTGTCTCCCAATGTCGTTTCCAAATTTTGGAGGGGGCAACTTTGGAGGAGGTGCTGGGTATAACGATGGCAGTATGGCGGGGCAAGGGCAGAGTGGATGGGCTGGGAATGTCGGTAATTCTATGGGGGGTGGAGGAATGGGTCAGCATAATGGTGGATACCCCAACGTGAGTATGCAGAATCAGCAGCAGCAGCAACAACAACAGCAGCAGCAGCAGCAACAGCAACAGCAGCAGCATGCACCCATGCAGATGCAACATTCTGGAATGGGAGGGAGTGGAGGACTTTCTCATCAAGGTACATTGTAGGAAGGCCGTATTATGGAAAGTTAGATACTGACCCGTTGATAGTCGGTCTTCCATTTATCGATAAGGGCGAATTGATTGGATACGAGAATTTATTTCATCAGGCGGGAGCAACGAATGGACAATTGGGTGGTATGTAGTCTTGGGTAGCTGTATGCTTTCTCCTGGCGCTTACCAGAAGGATTTGTATTCCCTTAGCGCCCGAGGCCCGGAATGTCTTGCTCCGATCTGGCGTTCCAAACGACGTACTCGCCCGTATATGGTAACCTCGCTGCATTTTGTCCCTTGTACCGTGATCGGACGCTAATCAGTGCTTTTAGGACGCTGTGTGCTGTCAATAACTCCACATCTCTCAACTTTGCCGAATTCGCTGTTGCGATGCACTTGACAAAGCTTGCCAGGAATGGGAATATGCCTCCAGCGCAACTTCCCGAGACTGTGCGTCAACAACTTGTGACCTCAACCGCAATGCTGACACAGTCTGCCTCTCGTCCAATGGGCGCACATTCCACTGGAGACTATGGAAGCCCAGCGTTCTTGACACCCTCTTCAACAGGAAACTCGTATCATACTGCCAACGTCAATAGTCCAGCCTTGGCGCCTAATACTGGAATGACGAAATCCACCTCATTTGCTGGTGTGCCCCAGGGGGTAACTGTTTTGGATGGATTCGCTGGCCCGTTGGTTGCGCAGGCGACAGCTAGGCGCGCCACGGTGTCTGGCATGCAAGCGCAAAAACAGGCACAGATGAGCCCACAGCAGCAACGAGGCGATTGGGCAATTGATCCCACCGAAAAGGGCCAATACGATGCGATTTTCAAAGTATGGGATCCGCAAAACTCTGGGTTTATATCTGGGGACCGGGCTAGAAGCATTTTTGGACAGTCTGGCCTATCGGGTCCAATTCTGGCTCATATCTGGAGCCTGGCCGATATGCAAAAGCATGGAAAGCTGAATGCAGACGAATTTGCGGTTGCGATGCATTTAGTGTACAAAAAGTTGAACGGCTTTGACTTGCCTGCCCAATTACCAGCAGACTTGATTCCTCCTTCGCATCGGGATTTGGACTCGTTGGCCAATATGACCAAAGCACAAATCATTTCTGACATTGTCAACAAGAAGAGTAATCCCCAGCACAGTCCTTATGGTTCTCAGTCAAGCTTGTTTGGAATGGCGGATCCACTCGGAACGTTTTCAGGCACCTCGCCCAATCTGAGTGACAAACGGAAATTGCAGCAACAAAAAGATGCGGAAGAAAATAAACGCAAGGCTTTGGCGGCGCAAGTTGAAGAAAAAAAGCGGCAATTGGCCGAACTGAAGCAAAAGGCTGCTGACGCAAATAAAACTTCTACCCAAAGCCGAAAGGAAATTGACCGGCTGCAGCGTGAGGCGCGAGAGGTGCAGGGCGATGTTGGGTACACGATGACTACAAAGCAATCTCTGTCGGGCCAAGTAGGAAGCGGAGGCACCGGAACTGGAGTCGGACCTCTTGATCGTGCCTCGGCGATTGAGCGAGATATTAATGGATTGCTCGATACTTGTCGATCATTGCACCATCGCTATGCTGATAAAAAGTCTGAAAAGCTGCGAGGAAGTAGTGGACCAAGCGTAGGAACGCCGGCCTCGATGTCCGGGCTGTCGGGTCTGCTCCCCGCTTCAGGCGGATCAGACACAGTCCAAAGCAAAACAGCAGCGTTACTGGCGGCACGCATGGCCGCGCTCGGTGTAGGTGGGCCATCACCAGCACCATCATCTCCTACAGTGTCTGGCACCGCATCTCCTGGCGGCGCCAACCCGACCTCTCAGGCCGAAATAGCCAAAGTTGAAGAAGAGCGTCAACGGCGTCTCAAGGAATTGCAAGATACTACCGATAGGGTCCGGCATATCATGAATTCTATTCGTTCTGTAGCTCCGTCATCTTCGCGTAGTGATGGATCCCAAGTCAAGATCTGGAATCCTTCGGGAGAAGAACGCTTAAAGTTTGAACAAGGAGTGGGGCTGAAATCGCGCGATGTTCGGAAGATTGTGGATGATTTTGCGAAACAAGTCATCTCCCCCGCGCCGGCAGCACCTTTTGATCCTTCGCGGGGAATAACTTCTTCATCGCTATTGACAGCGAAACCCCTGCCTGATTTTTCCGCGAAACCTAGTTCGATCTTCTCGCCTACTGTGCCGGCCACGTCGCCGAGTCAGCCTACTTATTTCTCAGACCCAAAACCTGAGAGTAAAGGACCCTCTGTTTCCAGCCCGGCCTCTACATCTCATCCCAACGGTTTTCAAAAGGTTGCATCACCATCCATATCTAGTAGCAGTTTACCCAACGCTTTTTCCGTCTCAGCTCTCGCTACTTCCCTACCACCGACGACTAGGACTACGACCAGCTTTCCGGCGACCTCCCCAATTTCACCAAATTCTTCTTCAGTTGTAGATGTCATTGCGCAGGCAGATGCTGCCATTCGAGCCATTAGGGAGAGACAGGCAGCGAAACAGGCTGGTAGTGGTGTCGCATCTACCCCATCTACCCCACACACTCCTACTCCCTCCAATGGGCAGCCATTATCTCGGACAGGAACACCGACCTCTTCGACCCTGGCAGGTAACCCGTTTGCCCCACCACCCCCGAGTTCGTCGCAAAAGCCTGCTAGTCCCACTGGACAGAGCACGGCCGGGAAGGCGACAGATGGTGACGATGAGGTGGAAAAGGCCATACAACGACTCAAGGATCAAGAGCGAGAGCTTCTTGGTGCGGATTTTCGTTCGGGGGCAGGTAACGTTTCTTCGTCCGTTCCTGTCCCAGCCGTGTCCCGAGGAAATCAAGGTAACAAACGTCAATTGTGTTTGCATTTGAACAAAACGCATGCTGATTGGAATGACTGATAGGGCCCAAGACGCAGTCACCGTTGCATCAGCATCCGCCCCCGCCTACCACCAATCGCTCTTCAATTGGTGAAGCTGCCGACGACTCTTCATCTGTATCGCTCAGTGCCCATCAAGCAATGGATCGAATGCGTCAGCGGGAGAAAGAAGTGCTTGCAGAACAGTCACGCCTTTTGGAGGAGGAAAAGGAAAAGAAGGAGCGACGAGCTTCGCGTCACGGTGCAGCAGATTTTCTTTCTCAACGAATCCCTCCTCCTCCCGGCACGAGCGCGTCGACAGCCTCAATAAGCCGAAAACCCTCTGCACAAGATACGAGAGCGCCCCCATCCCCTTCAGTAGCTTCCCTTGGTGCGTCAAAAGCCTCAAACCCGACACCCAACATTACTGTCACGGATTTAGCCCCTGCCTCTAAACCTGTACCCAGTACTGGAGGAGGGCCGCCTCCACCGCCTCCACCACCACCCCCTCCAGGCGAGGTCAAGCCCGTAAAACCTTACGTTCGAGGAAGTCAAATCGGAGACCAAGGCGCGGCCGCGTCTTTGCCAAAGCGTAAGCCTACTCCAGCGGAAGTTGGTGCGGTGGGTCCGGCTCTGATCCCGAACTTTGCTTCCGGCAAAACTTCCGCGCCCGTTACCAGTGTCGGTAAAGTCTCCAGCAAGATAAGTATGTTACAAGGTGGCATGGCCCATGTTTTCGGCATCCCCGCAATCGACACTTCGACTACCTCAAAGCCTACCCAGTACCCGCCACCAAAGCCGCCAAAATCCCCCGTATCGGATAAGAGTGCCAGTATCGAGCCAGAGAATGATTGGGAGATTGTCAGTGCCGGCGGGGAAAGTCAAGGTCGAAAGAGCAGCCTGGCTAGTACCCGTGCAGAGTCTGTGGAGCATCAAGCCGGGCATTTGGGAGTACCTGAAAGCAATCTCAATCGTGCTGTCAGTACTGGAGATGTCTTTTCCGATAGGTTTGCTGCAACACCCACTGGGCAAGATTCTGTTCCAACTATCTCCTATGACCAGCATACCCAACGCGCTGATTCACTCTATTACGTGCGGGCGGAATTTGCCTACGACGGAGATGATGACCTTAAATTAGACCCAGGAGATATTGTACAAGTAGAGTCGGAGCAGGGCGAGTGGCTATTTGGACGGAAGGAGAATAACTCGGGTTGGTTCCCCAGGGCTTATGTGACGGTTGTAGATAAAGATGAGGCAGATAATGGTATGTAACGCATTAGCTGCAATATAAGTAAAAAAAGCACCCTGATTCTTGGAATCGTAGCCTCACCATTGGCCCGAGCACCCACACCGGCTTTGCTATCTTCTCGGGTATTGACGCAAGGAAAAGCCCTTTGGGACTATACATCACAGCGATCCGATGAACTCAATTTGGTCGCAGGAGAAACGGTATCTGTCCTGGAAAAGCCAGAGGGTGATTGGTGGAAAGTTGAAAATGAACAAGGAGAAGCTGGGCTGGTTCCCGCTAATTATCTTGAGGAATTAAAAGACCAGGATGCTGAGGCTGGCACCACACGAAGAGCACCATCTGAGATGAGCCAACCAAGTGAGAAATCATCGGCACGGAGCTCATTTCATGATGGCGATTCGTCATCAATACCCGGGACCGGCCCAGCCGGAGGTTACGGGCAAGATCTCCCGCCAAACTATGGACAATTTCACTGGCCACGGTCAGCTTCGTTGAATGCAGCATCCATTGCTGGATTCGAAGATGAAAAGCGGTCTCCGGTGGGCACCTTGTCAAGGAAGGGCAGCAGGACTGACACCTCCTTGGACTTACCTGAGAGCGAACACGCCGGTCGTGCTGGAACAGGAATACCGCGCAGTCCTAGTTTGAGTCATGTTATTCCAGCCCCACAGGTGAGTCTTTGAATGGATGGCGAATAGATCCCGTTTATGTAATGACTTTATCAGGCATCGACTGCGTGGGCAGGACGGATCGACCCAAATCGATTGATGCGCATACAGCCGGACGAGCGCAAGCGCCAAGAAGCCATTTATGAACTTATCGCCACGGAGCAAAGCTATGTTCGAGACATAGAACTCATTTGTCAGAATTTCTATGTGCCGATGGCTGCCATGATGTCACCCAACGACTTGGCCACCATTTTCTCCAACATTGAAGACATCCGTCTAGTCAATGCAGTAATACTCTCGGATTTGGAAACCTTACAACTGAAGCAAGATTTTGTTATTGAGAGAATTGGAGAGATTTTCTGCAAACACGTATGTTTTTCTTTATGGACATTGGGAAATCGCATTCTTATTTTTGGTACGCATGACAGGCCGAATCACTCTCTGTATACCAGACCTATTGCGGGAATTTCGCAGGTGCTCTGAAATTATTGCAACGGCTGCGCACGGAGAATCCCAAGATTGCAGAATATCTAAAGGTAAGCGTTACGCGTGGTCAGGCATTACACGCTTTTGAGCTGACGGATATTATGGTGTAGCGCCAACAATCTCATAATCGTGACTGTCGCTCACTCGATCTTTCCTCATTCTTACTCCAACCGATGCAAAGAATCACGCGCTACGCACTCCTCCTAAAGCAGGTTCTGCATTATACATCGAAAACCCATCCAGACCACGAGGATGTTGTGCGGGCATTGGATTTGGCAGAAAAATCTGCAGAGATGGTCAATTCGGCGGCAAGGGAACGGGAAAGTCTCGAGAAACTCGAGGAAGTGAGTCGTATACTGGACTTGGCGTGTGATGAGGTACGTTGGACAACAACCCCACTTTTACCAATCATGAAATTGATGGCGGGATATAGGAGCACCGGCTGGACCTGCGTGCCCCAACTCGAGTCTTGGGTCCGCGAATATTCATCCTGGAAGGTCCTCTCATCAAAAGTAAAAGTGGGCGAAAGCTACATGGCTATCTTTTCAACGATGTATTGTTACTCGCGCAGCCGAAAAGCAAGCAAGATCGCGGCATTCGTGGGTATCAGTACGGCATGTATCGGAAGCCGATGCCTCTAAACGAGATTGCCACACGCGATTTGCCAAAACTGCAAGGTCGTGACCATGGAAGTGTGGACGAGGCATGTTTCCAGGTCATTCACGGCCAAGATGCTGTTACACTTCGGGCACCCTCCGTCGCTGCCAAGCGCAAGTGGGTCAACGCTCTTGAAGAACAAAGCCGTCAGTACTATCTGGCAGAGAAGCAGCAATCCGAGGGATCGTGGAAGGATGGTCGATGGACGTATGGCGCTCCGATCGGGACCTTGCAAGTGCTTGTTGCGGAGGGCAAAAACCTTGTACGAGTTGATCGAGGTATGTATTGCGCCTGCAAAATGATGAATCTGCTTGGGACTGATGTGCGGCGAACATTAGGCAAACTTGATCTCTTCTGTCGCGTACAGTTAAATAGGCAACAGGTAAAGACGCGTACGGTCCATTCACCCGCTCCGCGCTGGAATCAAGCTCTTGTACTCTCTGTACTAAGTTTGGATGAAACGCTCAAGATATCCATTTATAACTACGACCGGTATTCACAAGATGGTTGGTATAATGTGATCGCGTACAACAGCAACGGCTGACCTTTACGGTTTTTAGATTACTTGGGTCAGGCTGAAGTCGCACTTGACTTTTTGGAATATTATGGAGAAAAGGAGACAGAACCCATCACCCTGGGACTCCGCGATGTCTCTAGCGGCTCAGTTGTCATTCGCCTCGCGTACCGAAAGGCTTAACAACTGGCCGGAAGTTTGCTACTGTCACTTTCATAAGTCATTTTCATTACCTGCTGCATAGTCTTTTGTCACAAAAGTTCTCCTGTTTTCTATGATATTACCTGATTATGATTATGTTTTTGGCTGCCATCTTGAGAATCAAGCATTGATGTCCCGCAGCTGAGATACCTAATGATCAAAATGCCGGCATATCACTAAACAATAGCAAGCTTGACGTCCCGGCAACGGCTGCAAACGCATCTCCCAGCTGCAATGCCTAATGATCAAAACGCCGGCACATCATTAAACAACAAAACAAAAGACGCCGGGCCAGGCAAATTACATGATTACTGGTCTTTTTCCATCAAAGGGAAATCATGACGCCCTTCTTGTTCAGTCCATCAGACGATGATAGGACAGGAGTTCACGAGCTTGATCACACCCCTGTCCCGAAAGATGACATGTGTACTCGAGTAGGTGGATGCATGCCCACACGCCGTCAGAAGTAAGATCGTGAACTCCTCTTACATAGCATGCAAAACCACGTCCAAAACAGCCCCCGCAAGATTCACGTTGGCGGCAAGAATACCAAAAAGCAATGGGTAGCAGGGAGCCGGCAGTGGGAAGCCTCTCCAGTCTTGCCGTCGGCCAGTCTAGACTGCGGGCCAAGCTGCGAATGTACAGTCTTCGAACTCCGGGGTTCTTCCTTAGCAGCGACTGCCACACGCTGGCCACGCGGCAGCCTTCCTTCGCTCTGAAGACGGGAGGTGGGGGAGAGACGATCAGCTACAGTTGAGTCGCTGACCTGTGGGAGAATCCGGAGAACGGCGCAAACTGCGCAAACTGATAACGCCACCCACCGGCCTGATCCGGGATCCCGGTTCTGTGTCACCAGGCCCGTAACTGCGCAGCGGCAGCCATCCAAACATCCGCCTCGAAATATCCCTCCAACGAACTGCACAAACATCCATCCGTCGCTGAATATCCATCCGTTGAGCTTTCCATCCATCCTACCGTCAAACGAATCCCTGCATCAATCGTTTACATCCAAAAACCGCGTAGCTCCCTTTCTTCATTTTCTTTACCGCTTAAGCGAAAAACACAACCAGTTTTATGTCCGGGAACATTCAGAACCTTGCTTCCTACGACCCGTTCGCAGACACTGGGGAGGAGAGTGATTTGAAAGTTCAGGGATATATCCGTAAGTACTGAGAGGGCCGAATTGTTTGCCATGTGGACATGTGGACCGCGAGATGGGTGCGCGATGGGGTTCCTCAAAGCTGGACATTTTTGGGGCCTATGCAGTTTATGTTTTGGTTTGGCGAGAGAGGCATGCGGGACCCTTTGCTCTGATTATGAGAGGGAAGGAAGGAATTGCGTTGCTCCAACTTGTCCCGCGCCTTTTTGATGACGAGACCATAATATGCTGAACTTTCCTATTTCTCCCCTATAGATATCCGCATCCAGCAACGTAACGGTCGTAAGACTCTTACCACCGTCCAAGGTCTTCCAGCTGATCTCGACCAGAAACGTGTTCTCAAGGCCTTCAAGAAAGAATTTGCATGCAACGGCACTGTCGTTCAGGATGAAGACTTAGGCGAAGTTATTCAATTGCAAGGCGACCACCGTCTCAAAATTCAGCAATTCCTAGCTAGTGAAGGTCTCGCAAGTAAGGACAAGATCAAGATTCACGGTTTCTAAGCCATCATACGCCGCCGACTGCAGAAGGTCGCTGTAGAAACGACTCATTCCCCTTTTTGCTTCTCGTTCATCATTTCCATCATCATCATATCTCTTCCCCCGTAACCGTAGGAATGGCAATCGTCCATCCATTATCTCAGAATGTTTGTTGTGAGCTCGTAATTTTTTTGAATATTGACAAGTCACATATATGTGAAACCAAGCGTCTCTTTGGATGTTTACGACAGGGGTCTCGTCCATTTTTGCAACAATCTCTTTGTACCAGTTCTGTGAGATGAACTTGCAGTACAATACTTGATCCCTATGATCTCCGCGCACTTAGTTTTCCACCTGACGGACGTTGATGTTGATTCGATTTGATGCCATATACTCAGCAAATGGTGTCCAATCGCCTTCCTCCTCGGCATCCGGTGCATAATGGGATGGAATGGTATTTTCCAATATACGAGGGACGGCTGCTTATCATGTTGGTGGACGGGTGAATACGTTTACTAATAGCTTAGACGTACCATGATATGCTAGTCGGCACGCACCGTGCATCACTAAACCATCTCCACTTTGAAGTTTGATAGCGGTCGGCTCATCGTCCCGCGATGTGGTGCCTATGAGGTAAACGCAAGCATTGCCTAAACTGTTTATGTAAAATACATTAGGGGAAGTGACTTCAGCACGCCTTTTGGGATCTGACCTGAAACTGACAAGTGGTGCATCTTTGTTTTTTTCGCTACGGTCTTGATGTGCCATCAAAGCATCTCGCGGTCCGTAGAAGTTGACAATGCCGCCCTCTGCTCTCCACCTTTCCAGCGGATATTGGGTTAGGCCTTGTACACATGCGACAATAGCAGCAGAGATATTGTCGATTGCTGATGGAATTGGTGGGCGCCTTGTTGGATGGTATTCTTTTCTTGACCAATTATATTGGAGTCCAAGCGATGCCCAACGGAGACGAGGAAGGGCATCGCGCGGAGTCAGGGGGGTTAGGTGGTATGTATTCGTAGTCGGCGGGTCTATAAGGATGGTTTCTTTTGATGTGTTGGACTCCACGGCGGATTCAGGTTCCACTACGGAATCGTTGACGGAGGCAACAACAGATTTCGGCGCGTGCTTCAATCCTTTCCCTAAATCAGCTTCGTGATCGCCATAAGTAACATCAGCGTCCACTGTGCCGTCATGGCGCATAGGCATAACGAAGTCATCCGTGCCGGTGCCGAACGCTGACGCATCCTGTAGGCGTTCCCGATGGCGAATGTAAACATTCCAAAGTCCCTCATCCGGAATAACCCAATGAGTATCAAGATTTGTAACATTGGGTGGACAAGCATAATCTCGAAGGCATACTCGGGCAAGATCTCGTTCTGCCTGCTGCGTGAACAGGTTGGGAAGCAAAATGAGACCTGGAACTGAAGGTACAGTGTAAACTCTCAAGGGTGGAAGGCCGGTATGAGTGGCATTGGTTGTTGCATCCTGCAGATGGCCCAACTCCGCACAGTGGAGTCTGGGGTCGTTCCCTCCCAAACCATAGAGTTGCTCGAGTGGAACTGAGGACAGCTTCCCTGCTCTTATGGCACTCTCTGCATTGTCGGCGGGCGAAATGAGTGTAGCAAGTAGTTCTGGCGGATGCTGGCGACGTTTCCAGGCTCTCTCCGCAATGCGAAAGGCAGTCTGATTAGCGTAGCGAGGGTCAGAGGGTGGTAAAGGTGCTGGTGGTCTTTTCTTGCCCATGGTGCTCGCGACTGTCAAACTTCGACAAAAATTTGTAATTCATGGTCCCCGTGACTCACGAGATGACAGCTGTCTGGGAAATGAAATGCTCAAATACGCTCTCGTCAAATGTGAGAATGAATACTATTTGGATGCTTATAAGCCCCAAACCGCCTTGTATAAAGTGCAAAATGAAGAATTAGGCTATATAGAACAACTATTGTAGAAACAATTCCTCTACAACAATCATTGGACAATCACATCCGCTCCACTGGATGCATCCTTACTCTGTCTCCTCAAGCCTAATCGGGAAAGAAGAGACCCGCTACGCTTCACTACGCCCCCAAATCCACCGCTGCTAAATTCTCTCGGGACGCGCGCATCTACCTGACGAGAGACCTGAGAGGCATCTGCTGATGGCTCCTCAACGGGATGGTAGAGGATGTAAGAGTCGCTCATACTATGGCCGTTGGTTGGTCGATTCCCCTGCGTTGCGGCTTTTTCCCGTCGTTTTTGTGGTGATTTGCTGGCCGAGGACGATTTCACTACTGATGGGGGCGGTGACGCGATTACAGTGGAGCCGGTTGAGCTCACCGAACTTGCCGAGGATGCAGAACTTGCTCTTGGACGCCCCAGAGTTCGTCGCATTTCGATGCTTGGCTGCCCCAATTGCCCGACGACGTCAGCCTCCAGTTCCACGGACGCGCTATGGATCAGGTTGGGAAGCAGCAGTGCTTGAGTGGGGCTCTTTTGGGGCCTTGACAAGCTGTGCAAACGCTCTGTGGTGATGCTATCAATCGAGGAGGAAGTATCAGATGCGGATAACGGACTTGCAGCCGGTCTACTCATGAAGCGACTAAAGCTGCCCATCCGCATCATTTCGTAGACGCACTCGGTAATGACATCGAGTACATTGGGAGCCACGCATTGCCGCTCAAGAATCTCTTCGACCACATTCCTGCGCATTGCCCCTGGAATGTTGAGCTCATTCTCTTCCCCGGTCGTGAGGTAATTCCCAACAATGTCATGCAAAGCAGAAAGCAATGTTTCGTGCTCTTCGGCTGTGAGTTGAACTTGATGTTTTAGCTGGGTGGGAAGCCGGGAGCTGTTGATGCTGGTATTAAACGTTGGTGGAACGTAACCATTGCTGGAAACAGCTTGCAGACACTTTGACTTATTTGATGGACGGGGTGGGGGTATCGGATTGCTGTAGTAGCGGGCGTATATTTTGGAGCCTTTCGACCTGTATTCTGTGGCTTCAAGCCAAAACTGGAGATTCTCGGCGGTATGTTCTGCTCGCAGGAAAGCCTAAAAGCATAGGTTAGTGATCTGAATTTCTCGTACGAGATCGTTATAGTCGTACGTGAAACTCTTGACGCGAGTAAGGATATGGTGTCTCGTCATCCAAAATTTGTTTTAAGGTAAACTTGTTAGTAGGGAATGGTGACATCCGTCTGTAGCCGCCCGCATCATCCATTGGAGGTGAAAGCTTGTCTTGCATGAGAGCTGAGGTTATTTTGAAAGCCGAGTTGCTGTGGGGGAGGCAGCACGGAGATGTACGGTTATATATATTTCATTTGCGATTGCATCCGTGTGCATGACTTTATCCATAATGTGCGGTGATACAAATCCACCGATATATCCTGTGTGGGAAAGACTTATATGCTATTTGCAGCACACACAACTCTAAAGTCTATTTTTGGGTTTCTTGGAGCCGGGTTCCACGGCACCATCGGGCATAAAAGGACGTTGACGCGGAAAAATCGGCACTCCCGGCGGAGTTTCGTGATTACGTTTTTGTGTGCGACTCTTGGGTCTCGGTGGAATCGATCCAGTGGCTCAGCGCTCCTTTTGCAGTTAAATTAACAACATGGCGCAGCCGCGGTTCGTTGTGCAGGTGCAGCCAAAGAATCGATAAAAACATCCTTTCTTCCAGGATCTCGAGCGCCGTTGCTGTTGAATTTGGTGGTCATTTGCGCTGCTAATCGCTAACCCATCTTCACCGTCTTACCTGGTTGGCCGTGCCACGTTCCCTTTCCTCTTCTTCTACGCTTCCCGCTCATCATCTCCCTCACAATGGCATCGCTTCGTACTCTTCGATCGGCTTTCCTTCGGCCTCAGCGATTTGGTTTCGCGTCTGCACGGACACTAGCCACTGGTGCCAATCAGGTAGGTATTTCTGAACTGTCGCCAGATCTATAACTATCGCTTACCGTTTCCTTTTCTCGTGTGCAGCTTACAGTTCGTGATGCCTTAAACCAGGCAATGGAGGAGGAGATGCGGCGCGATAAGACTGTCCTCATTATGGGTGAGGAAGTTGCTCAGTACAACGGTGCTTACAAGGTTGGTAGATCTTGAAATTGGTACTCGGAACTTTACTGGAACTGCATGTCTTCATAACAGGTATCAAAGGGCCTCTTGGACAAATTCGGTGCCGACCGGGTGATTGACACTCCAATCACGGAAATGGGTTTCGCCGGATTAGCCGTCGGGGCGGCCATGGCTGGACTGAAGCCTATTTGCGAGTTTATGACCTTCAACTTTGCCATGCAGGTAATTGTGGAAAGTGGTGTAATATAGATTAGTACTAATTTCTGTTCAATAGGCAATTGATCACATCGTTAACTCCGCAGCAAAGACCCGTTACATGTCTGGAGGAATTGTGGGCGTGCCAATTGTTTTTCGTGGCCCCAACGGTGCTGCCGCCGGTGTCGGGGCCCAACATTCCCAAGATTATGCCGCTTGGTACGGGCAGATTCCTGGTTTAAAAGTCATCAGCCCATGGAACGCAGAGGATGCCAAGGGTCTTTTGAAGGCTGCCATTCGGGATCCCGACCCAGTTGTGTTTTTGGAAAACGAGATCATGTATGGACAGGCTTTTGACGTGTCGGATGAGGTTTTGTCCGATAACTTCGTGCTGCCCATCGGAAAGGCCAAGGTCGAGCGCGAGGGTCAGTCACCAGTGGAAGGGTTTCATTCTACATTCAGTGAATAACCGTCGTGATGATTTATAGGATCTGATGTCACCGTGGTCGCTCACTCTCGTGCCGTCGGCCAATCCTTGGATGTTGCCAAAGAATTAGAGAAGGAGGGAATTAAGGTCGAGGTCATTAACCTGCGCTCAATTCGACCCCTTGACATCGATACCATCATCAAGTCCGTCAAGAAGACCAACCACCTCGTGACAGTCGAGGGCGGATTCCCTCAATTCTCTGTTGGATCTGAAATCTGCGCCCAGATCATGGAGAGTAAGTGCCACCCGCAGCTTTTTATATCATGCGTTGCTGATAGGGCGCACCTTTAGGCGAGGCCTTTGACCACCTCGATGCTCCTGTTACCCGCGTCACTGGCGCAGATATCCCTATGCCTTACGCAAAGAACTTGGAAGACCTGGCTCTTCCCCGTCTCGATATCATCAAGTCTGCTATCAAGAACACCTTGAACAAGAAATAAGTTACCCCGCATCGCCGGCGAAGGCTGGACAACTCATCTTTGTAAATTATTTTTCGGAAAACCCCTTTGCTTTTGGTGGCTGTACTTGGTGTGGCCACTTTTCTTTCACATGCAACCCTTGTCACCTCTTGGTCAAAAATCAACATTTTTTTCATTTTCCGAGTCGTTTTATTGTTTTGTCGTATATCTATGAGTGTGTATACATTTGTGCGAGTCGGCGACCATTTTTGGAAGTCACATCAGATAGAAGAGCGAGTAAAGATGATATGCGCCTAGGTGTTGCAGCACTGTTGCTGCGCATTCATGAAGCACAAAGTACCAAATTTCATCAATAATTGCTTAGGGCCGACAAATTTATGGGACCCCTCCTAAAAACTTGCGAATATGCTGGTGTCCTGTGTTCCGTAGCAGATTCCTCGGCTTTTTCAGGAGATGGACGAGGATGGATCTTGTCCAAGAACTCTAGTAATAACGGTAGCATTATCTTCTCATTAGCATCTTCCCGCAAAGATTTTCGAAAGGAGGGCTGCTGTTGTATGGCAATCTTATTTTGCTTGTAATACTCCCAGCTCCCCGTGCGCAGTATGAAATTGATGTCGTCTGGGTACTCGTATGCTACAAGAATGGAATACGGGCGGGTATGTCATACAGGGCATTCATGATGAGAGCACGAGGTATCTTACCAAGAGCAAGGCACTGAACAACCGTTTGATGATTCAAACTCACTTCTAGGATGCTGTACGAGACCCGATCAAACAAAGAAGTGCATTCGTATTGATTCGCCAATGCCAAAAGTTCCTTCGCGTCATTCAGGACGTTTTGCGAATTCGCTACTTTACGTGCATTCTCCTCTTGATACATATGCACCAAAAAGAACTTTATCGCTTTCACCGAGTATCCAAAAAAGCGAATACGCGTCTTTTCCTTTCGGCTCTCAAGGGTCACTGCTTCCTCCATTCCACTCGAGAACATGGCATGAAAGTATTTGCTCTGAGATGCTAGAATGGCTGCATGGGCTGGAATCTGTGCGATAGGGGCCGTCGCAACATCGTCGTTTATGTTGTCCAAGGTCCTTGTGGGATGAACTTCGATGATGACATCGGAGAGTAAATCTTGAAATGCCATGGACGGCATATCTGTGGGTGTCATGCGACGAATTGTTGTGCGGTAGTCAATTCCCATTCTGAAAATTGACAAACTTAGTGAGTGAACTTCAAACCCAAGGACAGATCTTGCTGAAAGGTGAAATCGCATTTTACAGCAGAGACCCCGGTTTGATCATGATGGGAGATAAACAGCTTGTTCCTGAAGAAAAATTAGTAGCGAAGACCCCAATTCCCTGCCCCTGATTCTAATGTGGGAAATTGACGAATGAAAAAATGAAATGCAAGGAAGTCCAGTCGGCATGAACCCAAGTCGTTTTGTTTTTCTGGACATTTCGTGCGAGGAATATATTGAGAGTTACATATTTCGGTTATTAGTATCGGGACATTTAGCCTGGCCAACCTGAGGCACTCAACATCAGGTGTTGCGAGAAGTGTGGGAAAAGACGTGAGCATTGTGGAGGCACAGTCACCTTAATCTTCAACATACTGTACAGTACAGGTACACTAGTCCGAAGGTCGTGTGCTTAAGCAGCTATAGAAGGATGAACACAGTCTCGTTGTATTACAGAAATTTGTACAGAGAAATCAGAAATGCAAAAGAAACGACGTAGCGTGTGGGGAACTTGTAGCGGAGGTACTAGGCCGAGCCTGACAGGATTTCGATTGATTTTGACTACCGCAACCACAACCACCGCTTTCTCCTTGAGTTGTACTGCTAGAGCAGCCACAACCGCTGGTGCTAACGGGTTCCTTGCTGCAGCAACTGACGCTGTTGCTTTTACTGTTGCTGGAACAGCCGCATCCACATCCACCACCACAACCTTGACTGGCTTTGCTTGCACCACCTGAACAACCGCACCCACCACTTCCCTTGCTGGATTGTCCACTGGAAGGTCCACAACATGAACTAGATGTTTGAGCTGCGCTGCCACACCCACCTCCGCTGCCACATCCACCTCCAGTGCTCGACCCACCGCCTGAGCAGCCACGGCCCCCACCAGTACTGGGTGCACCGCTACCACAGCAGCCGGCCGACTCTGCAGAGCAGCCGCATTCACTTCCACAACTAGGTTGTCCACTGCAGCAACAGCCACCGTTGTCTTCCGAATCAGAGTCCGAATCCTCTTCGCCTTCATCTTCACTCAGATTGCTGTCCTGGGGTAAAGGTTTACTTCCACCGCCACAGCATCCACTCTTTGATGGTGTGGCCACCTTTGGCAAGTCACTCTCGTCAATCTTCATTTGCGTATTGTCATTTGAGCCGATCGATACAGGTGCCGGGGGTGGTGTGGGTCCTCCTTGTTGCAAGGCAAAGAGAGCGGACAGCAGTTCTGGGTCATGACCTCCCGTTTCTTGGAATGTAACTGGTGATGAATTGTATGCCGGGGGAAGATGTGATTGACCTGCGGATTGATACAGATGTGAAACGGATTGATGAGAATTGACTGTTGGAGGTTGAAAGAAATCGTTCGGCATGTGTGTGGTGTACGGCGGGATATGGGTCGTGTAAGGTGGGATGGGTACAGCCGTCGCTCGATGCAACGGCCGTATGGGGGCTTGAGGTGGAGGCGGGCCAATGTCGATGGGTCTGGGAAAGGCTGCGATGTTGGCCAAGACTGCTGGTGACGCGGTGGAGACACTGGATCGCTTTGAAGACTTGCCCGACCCGGAGCCTCCCGATGCTTTCGATGGCGGCGGAAGCTCAGAACATATACATGAACCTCCAAATTGACAGGAACAAGGATTCTCTACAAGGATTTAAACGCATGAGCTGCGCGGAAAAACTTATGATGTCGGAGAGTCTTAACATACCCAGCATTCGCTTCAAGTCCAAGTCCACTGCCTCCTCCAGTATTTGCATCCGGTTATATACAATCTCTACTTGTTCCGACACTACTGGCGACGGGCTTTCAGCACTCGCCGCACCTTTCGCCGCTTTGACCCGCTTCTGCACTGTAAGTGAGGTCCGTGGGTTCTCCTCCAGTTGCTTGCGTACTGCGTCGATGTTTGTTTTTTCGGGTGTAAAGACGAGAACAACATTTGATTCGAAAATCACTAAATCCGAGCCATGAGCAAAACTACCATGGTCAGAGATATGCCAATATAGTCAACGGTACCTTCAATCTTTTTCTTCAACAAGGCGGATCCATCCCCACACATGCACCGGTGATGAGAGTGGCCCACCCCTTCCTTACGGCGCGTGCGACAATGTCCGCACTGCGACGTTGGACGACCTTTGGATTTGATTTCAAGCAAGCGACGGTCGGTATGGGCACATGATCCATTTCGGTGGCCATTCTGACACTTTTCGCAAGCGAACTTGACGTTAAAGTACGGCCAGATAATCATTTTTCAACCGGATAGAAGTGTTGGCTTTCGAGAAGAAACCGTTCCCAGGACTTGCAGTTTTCCGCAGAATTCACCATTGGCCAAAGCCAGATATGAGTAGTATTCGGCTGATATTGAGAGTTTATCTCGGGAACCAGACGGCTTTGACGTGAAGCTCTACAGCAATGTCTCGATAGTGATTGGAAAAAGTCTCGCTGGTTTGTCACGACGAGGCTCCGAAGCTGCGAAGCTCCAAGTTCTTGGTTGACCGCCAAAAACGGTACAAACCGGCACAGTCACTAAAGAGCTGCGGCCCACCAAACGCTGCGGCAAACGGCCATCGCGTGAGATGCGTGAGAATATTTCACATTCGCTATAGTCGTTGCAGAGATTGGGCAGCACTTGAATCTTTGAATAAATATTTACGTACAGGCAATTATGGAAGCAGTCCAAGAATCCAAGAAAGTGTGCAAGAAGAGATGTAAAAAAGAATGATGTTGCAAATAGATAAACTATTTCTCAGCATTGGCTTGGGCATGGGCATCACGGCTGCGGGTGCGCTGTCGCTTTTCAGCAGCTGCATACTGTGTGCCGGGAACCATCATAGCTTGATCGCCCACCGGAATGACAGGAAGGGCAGGCGCGTCCAGGGCGAGGAAGGGAGCGTTGGCGGCCTCGTCCTCAACAATTCCTCTAGTAGTGGGACTACCCATCATGTTCTTCATGGGGCCCACAATGGGAGAGCCGAGGCGGAGAAGAGGTTCGGGGGCGGCTGAGATTGCTGTTGCTTTTCCTCCGGGGGAGGACGCCATGGCCGGTACGAGTGATCGACGGCGTGTCAACGAGGATGTCGTGGTTTGGCTTACGCCAGACTCCTCCTTAGATGCGCCAGGAATTCTAGAAGACCCCACCACGGACTGAGGGGCTAAAGGAGGGTTGATGACTGCTTCAAGAATTGACGTATCGGTGGTAGACGGTTCTCGGGCTACAAAAGCAGTATCCTGCACTTCAGTGCTTGGAGCAGAGTCGTCAATCACATCCTGGTTAGCCCACTTGGAGCCGAGTACCATGTAGCGCTCTTCCATCAGGGTTTGGTATCGATACGCGAGACGAATATTGGGAACGTTACTCTTCTGAATGGCTGTAGGCAAAAACAGTTCTGTTAGCTCTGGACAAATGTAGACTGAGCCACAGCTATCATAAAACCTACCATTTCCAGCTGGACCGTGCAGGTTGCAATTGTCACCCAACCAGTGCTTCTTGATCTTCATTTCCCAGCCACTCTGCAGTACACTGTTACGTGCAACTTCGCACATGTCGGCCGAAGACAATTTCCAAATCTGGGATTCCATGGAATATAAGTCACCGATCAGATCACAACGAACACAATATCAAAACAAACCTGGGCAGCTACACTGTATTCCTCAATCAAAGGCTCCTTGGTGAAGTGAAACTGTAGCGGATCGTCCGTAGATAGCGACACATTGAGACCACGTTGGAAGAAATTGAGGAACGGGTTACGTTCATAAGTCAAGAAAAGCGCGTTGTTGGACAGCGGTGACATGGCAATGCCGATCTGGTCGAGATAGTACAGGTACTGAAGCGCAGGGACTTTACGGAGCAGAATACCGTGACTGATGCTGTGAGAGGTCAAGAAGGCGGCCGTCAAGTGATCGGTATCACCAGCCTCTCCCGCGTGAGGTCGCAACACAAAAGTGTTGAAACCGCGCTGCCGACGGTACCAGTTTAAGGTCGACATGTTGGAGTGCATGTAGTAGAGCCAGTACGAGTAAGGGGGGTTCAACGCAATGTTCCAGTTCTTGGGGAATGGGTACTTTTTGTACGTGCGACGCTCGGCCTTACTTTCGTCGTCTACAGAGTCAAATCCAATCACGCGCTGAAGGAAGATGTGCAACTCCGGGTGAGAAGTGGGATCCTGGGTGACTTCAAAGAGCGGTTCGAATACGTTGCGAAGTACATCCTCAAATGACTTGACCAAGTTGGACTTTTTGTAGACGTCATAGAGACGGGGAACTTGGACCAACCAACGGACGTTGCTGGAAAACAGCTTGTTCTCAACTACCCACTTGGCCATCTTGTCCCACTCATTGCGGGATCGTCCATAAATGGAAACTCGGTATTCGGCCATCTGGTATTTGCTAGCTTCAAGATCCGCGAATACTTCCTTGGACAGCTCTGCCAAATAGCGCCCACCCACGTAGTTGTCAGTCTTCATAAAGATTTCGCGCAATCGAGATTCTCCGATGGGGTTGTACTTCAAGTTGAATTTGTCAAACCGATGGAACGAGTCCTTGTGGGCGTGCATGTCCAGTGTGTCAATAGATAAATCATAGGCGGTCAAATGCAGCGATTCAAACACTTGGCGAAGAGTCAGATGCTGCCCGTCACGGAAAATGACCTCTTCCTATTGAACAATCACACAGTTAGCTTCGTGAACAGAGAAAATTCGAAACGAATTCACCTACGTCTGGAGAGCGCTTGAGCTTATATTTAATAAAGCGAAGCAGATGCTTCTGGTTCATGCAGGACGAGTGGTGCACGTGGGTATCGACCTTTCGTACGTTGTAGAAGTCACGGTGCGGTACTCGCTAAAATAAGGGAAACTCGGTTAATCCAATGCTCACGAGTCAGAACAAAAAGACGCAAATGTGCCCCGACCTTAGAATCAGCCATTTCTTGATATTCATTGAGAAGGACATACATGTGGAACTTGCTTTCCAAATAACGCAACCTACGGAATGCGAAACTTTTGGTGGGACCGTCCGAGATTGTATCCAGAATGAAGTCCATATCCAAAAAGTAATCCTTGATGGTCGGGAACTCTACCAAACCGTTAAAGTTTTGCTCGGCATCCTGTGCATTGTTGTAAACTTGGAACACGCCGTCGGGTCGGACAGCATAGGCATGTTTATTGTCGGGACCCGGGATTTTGCACTTTTCAAAGACAAACTCTGCAGGGGGCGGCGTGGGCTCAGGAATAAAGGCAACGTTAGCTGATCCTGGCGGCGGAGGATAGCTCGGAGGTGGCGGAGGTGGATAAATGTCCCAATCGTCAGCATCCTTCGGATTGTCTCCTGCACATTGATACGAACTCATCATGTAGCGTTTGCGAAGTTGAAGGCACTTCTGTAAGCTCTCGAAGATGGACTGTAATTCCTCACTCAGCTGCTTGTCTATCAAAAGATGGGAGGAGAAATAAGTCGCCTTCACCGCGTTGCATGTGTACAAGTAAAGTACCTTGAAATTCCGGTCTACCGTATTTTGCTACAACCTCCGAAGTGACAGGTGCGCCAGCAAACTCGGCCATCTTTTCGGCCAAACTTAATGAGCTAAAGCCTGTTAATTCTTCCAGTGCCGTCTGTGAGTGTTGGCCAAGTTCTGCGTTGCCGCCATGGTGAGAGTTTTCGCGTGAGAGTGAGTTGCCTTCAAACGAATCCGGTTCCTCCGATTGCCGATGGGCCAGATACTTTGTGTCTTCCTACATTATGATCCGTCGAAGGACAGGTTAGCTATACCCAATTGACTTTAGTGTTCACAGAAAATGTACCTGCTGCAAGGCTCTGTCGGCATGGTAATCTATTCAATTGAATAACAATGAGCTGTTTTGCACTGGGGGAATTGAAGAATCACATCAGTCTTACTGAAGAAAGGGTTGAACGCTCGACGGCCGAGACTAGGACTAGGAACGTCAATTTGGTCGGCAAAGCTCGTCGTTCGACTGAAAGCGGTGCTGGTAGATGCAGCCCGACGACGAGCGGTGTCGTTGCTGTCCGACTTGAGCTCTGCGGTTGCCGTGCGGTCGCTCGGTTTGGACATTGTTGCAGCAACCTTTGTCCAAGGGAAGCTGATCTCTCAGTGATCTCTGTCTTTTTGAGTTGAGTGAAAAAGTTTCGGAAAGGTGTGCAAATTCCCGGGGCATTCAAAGCCAACGCTGAGCGGCCACACGTGAGCTTAAACACACAACACCGATAACCAATCGTGCACAAGTCGTGAATCCCGGCGGTGTATCGACGGATTCATCGCTCTGGAAAATTCAGAGCCAGCATCAATTCAACAGGATACGAGCATAGCCAGCAATACTCGAAAATATGTACTAGCATCTGATGCGAATGTATGCACTTTGAACGTTACGCGCCTGACGCCTGACAGGAGGGGAGAACATTTATTTATATGAATACCGGGTATGCTTTCCAACTCAAGATTGGACGTCGAAAGGATTGGTCCGGATTGGTCGCAACTCCTACTCGAGTACTGTATGAGTACTGTAGTTCCTTGGTGTTGAGTACAAACAAAACATTTGGAAGGCTCACATAGCGAGAATGCTCATGATAAAGTGAAAATCGCTACATGTTCGGTAAGCGGTTCTCAAAGCCATCTACGCAGATGTCGCATTATGCCAAACCGGCACCAATCCTATTGTCTTCTGCCTACCATCTCGCACATCGAGTTGTTAGCCACTGTCATTGCCTTGGGTCCTGAAAACAACCTGTATCACATCGACACTATAGCTTGAATAACACAACATATTCTGCCGTCGAGGCCGTCAAAAAGTTGGTTGAAATACTCTGCCGACATGCAAGAAAGCGTTGCAGATTCATAATATCATCGTGTTGGCCAATCGTGGTCTGAATCGTGGTCTCGGTACATTCTTGTGGGTTCTGGTGTTCCTCCAAAGCCATCTTGATAAATCTGTAGATCGACGCAAATAAATAAGGTCTTGCCTTGAGTGCATAGTGCTGTCAATTTTTGTTTATCGCGGGAATGCACGTCGAGTAATGCAGAGATCTAAAGTAAGAAGTGCCGTGCATGTGCTTGCATGGCGAGCGTTGTGAACCTTTCGGACATCCAGCCTCGTAAGCAACGCGGAGTTGATCATGAACTTCAAAAACCTTTGGCCCCATATTGAAGCCCAGAATTCGGACAATGGCATCAACCCAATGCCTTGAAAATAACTCACCGCCAATACCTTCCCAAAGCCACCCACATCCGTCCATAGCGATCCCTGGTTCCTCACTAATAGCACAAAAGCCCGAGTCATGCGGGTTACAAGACAACGTCAAAAGTATCGAAACCATATTGCAAAATGCGTATCTCACCGGCATATACGGCATACCGGCCGACATTGTTTTAGTTGCTACAAAGTTATTTCCTGACTTGTACGCGCTCTGTGAATCCGAAGAAGTCGAAGTTTCGATAGCAACCCCCAACTCTATTCATGTTGACCTGCAGCCTGAAACGCCAAAACGGAGAGCTGTGAGTTGAAGCAGTTTCTAGGAAGGTTTCAGTTTCTTCAGCAACTAACTTTGTAAACAGGTTGATTCTCTTCTTGATCTGATTACCAGCAAATATCTCATGACCTGCAAGGAAATCGAATCAAAGCTTAAGGAGTTGCCCGCAATTATTGACACATTAGCTTCGTATGGCTACGACGTCGCAGAGGCCGCTCGATTACCGGGTGCTAAGAGCGAAGGAGAATTGCGGATGTTGAGTAGCTGGGTTGAGCGCACGCTGGCAACGTCGGAAAAAGTTGCGTTACAACTTTCGGCGAGCCGTCAACTAAAGCAAGAGATCGGATTGTTAAAAATAGCCGAGTAAGATCGTTACCTTTTCCTTTGAATCGTCTTTTGGATTGACAAGGTCCAATCATAGAGCAAAGATCCAGATACTGCTTCTTTTGGAGTGCTTGAAAATTAGTCAAAATGGGGAAATAGCTTTACCGCCTTTGCGAGATGAGTTCATCGCTGCGGATATCCATGAAGTACCCCAAACTCCGGAGCGGAAGGGTCGCAAGCGAAAGTTTCTCCCAGAATCCTATGACCCCTCCCGCACCAAAAAATGCAGGCCAGGCGTTGCGCCATTACCGGGGGATGCGGAATGCTTGGCCTCGACTAGTGCGAATAGTACTCCTACGTCAAGAACGGAGACCACTGTAAAAGACTATACCAAGGTCATCGATGATATGATGGATCGTTTGTGTATATGGCAGGCCGTATCTGGTTTGGAGTTTGTTGAAGGAACCCGGTTGTTGAAGTCGTTCATTGAACCAGTGATTGTTCCAAAGTCAGTTCTGCATTTTCATGTTATCTTGCCTGATTGCTAATCAAAGATGTAGCTATTCAACGCATTTGCCGGAGATTGTCCGCATTTTGCTTTTGAAAGCGGGTAGTGATCCTAATGGAGTCCAGCCAGCTCCTCCGTCGCCGTTCTTTGCTAAAAAGAAGAAGGTGGAGCGAGAATCTAAACGAGGTAGCGGGATGGCAGGACCAAAGAAGAGCAGTAAACGGGTCGATAAGTCTCGCGTCCAGGGTGCTAATGCTAGTTTACTATTGGATCCGGAAGACCGGAGCAGCACAACCGATAGCCGAAAACTTCCGGAATTCATGAAAGGGCTGGGTCGGCGACAAATTGTCCTCGGTAAAGCAAAGTCAAAAGAAGCCAAGAAAACACAGGAAAAAAGCTCCGGATCGAGGAGCTGGAAACCCTCCAAACCAATAACTTCCGATATGCCTCAAAAGACTACTTCACATAGCTCTTCCAGGACTCTTTCGCAGAAACCCCACTCACCTCCCGAAATTGTTTTCACCAAGCGACGAAAGTCTTCAAGTCTGTTTGAAAACATGACGGAAACCACAAAAGTCACTCGGACATGCTCGATGGGCAAAGAAGACAATAATCCATTCTTGGACTTTGATGACAATTTGAAAACCCCTAAAGCTGCGAGGCGACCATTTTCCCGATCCAATACAGTATCCACCCTCTTTCCATCTGCTGAACGCAGTAAGTTTACTGCGAAGGAGAAAGGTGCAAGTTTGGGTTCCGGCACTTCTTCGAGAAAGGCGTACAGCAGGAGCGATCTATCAACGCTGCCGCCTTTACCCCCCGGCCATACTACCCCACGTCGCCGTGTTCCTCTCTCTCTCGAATCCGTTACACCGACAAAGCTAACTGCATCTCCTGTTCGAATGTCCTCGCCAGCTCGCCCAAGGGGGGACATAACACCTACACGTTCTTTAGAACGCAGACGAACCAGTATCAGCTTCTTCCAAGATAATGAAGGTTCCATTGCTGTAAATCAGACGCTTCCAGGCTCACTTTTTCTCAGTCCATCACGACGCATCAGGACACCAAAGAAGTCACCTACCGTTCCGCGCACTCCACCCTCAGTAAAGAAGCTATTGATTCCAAGCTTTAACGCGCGAGTGGGTATCGTGAGTGCACCCCCCAAGGCCAGTAAATTTGATATGGACGCGCTCTCTCCTGTCCTTGCCAAAACAAATCCCCAAGTTGATGAACAAGGGTTTTCCACGCCGAGAAAGCCAAAGCCCAGTCATTCGCATACGTTACCTGCTACCTTTGGCACACCAACAAAAACGGCTCATACACCTACTAATACTCGCATTTCCAATATGTTTGGTACCCCAACCAAAACTGCTCGCACTCCAAGTAAGCGCATTACGGGCACTCCTAGTGCAACGCCTGGATCATGTAAACGTTTGAAAAGCATGCTGGAAGGTTTTGAAGATCTGGAATGGGATGATGTGTGGGGTTAGTGTTTCGGTAAGGGCAAGACCCACGTGTATCGCATGCAAAGCGTAAAAATCGTATATCGGCGTATGGACAATAATCAAATTAGAACCGGAAACACATGTAAATACTATAAAGCTCGATTCGGCGCTGCTCTTTGCCCTCTCACTATTCACCATGTGCAACGGCTTTGTGATGTTTGAAATCCAGAACTACGTCTGACTTGTTAATGCGCAATAGGCAAGGCCCTGACTCAGACACTATGAAAGCCATAATGGAAGCGTTGACAGCAGACCGATCGATTTATAGCGGGTTGACGCGCAAATACGAAGGGTGGGAAAATTCAATCGACATCGGGCCGCGCGTGCAAGCTTACCCCTGGCCGAATAATCCCATTTTCCGCAAGATTCGAAAATCAAGGGGATATTTCAGGCTGCCAGGATCGATGGCCAAATTAAAGATTTGCTTTGATAAACCATTGATGCATGTATGAGTCTTTTCATCCTTAAATATGGGAAAAAATGGGCAGAGACTGCAGCGCAAACTGCAGCCCTACAGACTAAAAAGTCTTGGTCAGCGGTATCCCTCAGGGGAGGGTGTCCTCATACCGCTGCCGTAATGTATAATACTCGGTTGCCCCAACCATACTTCCGAAAACCAACGAGCGCACGCGCACGCAAAGCGAGTGGACCACACAAGAAGTCATCGCAAAAGATCACCGACGTTCGATCGCACCCAGCGTACGAGGCCGAAGAGGAAGCGGCTTGTAGGAAGAAGCAAAAACGAGTATGAAAAGAAAAGCGGAGGGGAACGGGGAGGGCCTCGCTTTTATAGAGTTTTTGGGCCCTGTGGCGCGGACAGGTCAGGCGGTTGGAAAAAGTAAAAAAGCTGCTGCTCATTTTTCCCAAACGGTAATGATTGGATGTTTACCCAGTTTCATGTGATAGCCCTGCAGCATACCACCCATTTTCCATTGCTGCGAGGAAAGTAAAAGGATGGTCGACTCTAGGGTATTTATGCGCAACAGGTCACCTCATATTCAGGTTTGTATTAGCGCAACATCCGATTGACCTTCCGACGCCAGAAATGTCTCGGCAGACGCCAGAAATGTCTCGGCAGCGCCTCGCCTTCCCTAGGGGCATCCGGTCCCAAATGATATGCTCTGTGCGATTATTGCAAGCAAAAGTTGCGACTTGAGATTCCCAATCTCGCGTCTAGATTCCCGATCCCGGAGTAGTTTCCCACGCGTCGTATTTCACATCAACTGCATAGCCACTGGAGGAGCTGGAGGAGCGACCTGCGTGCAGACAGCCCAGGTAAAGATGTACAAACGGCTTGGCACAAGAGTAATAAGGGGTGACATCCGATATAGTCGGAAGTGCTCGCGTGATGTTTTCATTGATACAGCATTGCCATATATCATCAGTGACATATAATGCAGTCGAAAGGACCTTGTTAGACTTGACCTTTTTTACAGAACCCAACTCATATGTTGAAGTTCACATCAGACCACCATAAGGGCAAGAGTTCGTAACGAATTTCCATCTTTTACGAACGCCACATCACATGTAGAGAGCTTGACTCAGAAGTTCCGGTTCCAGACTCATTTGCCAACGACCCCGAAAGGAAGCACTACTGCAACCCGAAAAAGTCATCCCGACAAGATTCGGTGGGGATAGGTTTGTCGCAGGGCATTGATAGTACGGGAGACAGTCATGCAAATACTTAAGAGAAATGAGGACCAAGTAGCGGACTTGTAAAGCATATAACATCCCATCGCATTCAACTCTGCTTTTGAGATTAGCATTTGCCATCGAGCTGGGTTCAGCGCCGATCTTTGCATTCTGAATCGCTCGGTGCATTAGACATCCCACCATATTGTGACGAACGTGGGAAAATGTGTAAGGGTACGCAGCTTGATGGTGTCAACTAGCATGTGATCCAATAAGCACAATTGGAATGTTTGTGTTTTGTTTTAAAAGGGAGGTTGAAATTCTATATTAAAATACAACAAACGGGTACAGGCTACGTGAGGAAGTGTTTACAGGTTCTTGTATTCACCGGTGGTACTTGGAGAAGAATTTAGAATAATGGGTCTGGAATGAAGGATGTTGCCCGCGGACATGCAGACTGTCCAACCAGTTGTCATCCCCTCCCACGTTGTCCGCAGACATTTATGCGGGTTACGAGGTGGTAGCGGGCAACATGGGAGGAGACGTTTCCGCTTTCGTAGCTCTCAATGCTGCCTTAAGCGCGGCCACCCGACGCTTGAGGGTGCTCAACTCTAAGAACTGAGGCGTGTCTAGCTGTTGTTGCTCTGTTGCGAGCAGGGCGCTCCCGCCTTCGTCTTGGGTGCTAGGGGATTAGCGTCAGATCTGTTCTTTTTTGTAGTCGCATTATCGGGGGATGCTGTCTGGCTGCTTTCATGCGCCCTCTTAAGTCCCGAGGGTGGGGCAGGAGCTACCTTGGATACCATACTCTGGAAGTCCCGGCTGGACATCTGTGCGAACGTATCCACGGACTTCTCATTCGAGCGTATAGCCTCTTCAAACATTTCTTGAAAAATGCGATTTCGGTCCTTGTAAATTTCCACCAGGCTGCGTTCCTTTTCTTGCTGTACTTGCTTGAAGTTTTTCCTGACTTTCGTGCAGTCTGACGGCTATATAGCTGTCATAATCTTTCTTGGTCTAAACAATACAACCGAAAATAAAGATTAGTAGGAGCAGATTGACGGATTGGCCATAAATCCCACACTTTCACACCCATCCCAGACCCATCCGGCTTACCACTCGAAGCGCTTTTTTCTTTTTGTCGGACCAAGCCTGGAGAATCCTTCGAAGGTGGCCGTTACAGCTGCTAGTATCTTCCAGATAGTCTTCAAGGCTTCCATAATTGTCGTCCTTCAGGAACACTTGAATGTTATGCAGACAATTTGATAGTGCGACACTAAACTCTTCATAGGTACCCCCGGCGGCAACGTACTCGTGGTAGTCTGTGACCACTGGGAAATCGTCCCCCATTGTTGAATGTGAGAGCAGGCTTAAAAGAGAAAGAATTACGGCAGTTGGCAGACGCTATTTCGCTATTCACAAAGATCAAATATTGTCAAGAACTCGGAAAGAGCCGGAGAGAACGGCAGAAACTCGGAGGGACCCGGAGATGATCCAAAGGCAAAGGGTGTGCCGGGAAAAAGCAGAGGAGAAAGGAAGAGCTGAATACAATAAATTTACTCTGTGCTGGTCAGTTCTGGGAAATTCAGGGATTCTTTAGTGTCGAGACAACTGAGTTGGTTTGATACCCGTTTTTTGACATCCCTTATAGTGTCTTCCTTCTTTCCTTTCTCTCTGTATATGTATCGTTTGTTTGTCGGGTTTCCCTCTTCTTTACCTTAATCATACTATTTGCATCAGCACTTCTACTTCCTTCAGGACTGCTTCACAGCAGGGGAAAAATGACTTGAGCTCTTGGAAAGGCAAGAGGATCACTAGTCTGATCACTAGTATCAGTTATATTTTGGGGTTACGGGTCAGTTATGCGCAGCACATGTCAAGACGCGGGAGGAAAATCTGCATATGAAGCGATTACGAAACTAGATGGTATAAACAGATATATACAAAGCGCCAATTGCATTCCCTAATCTATAGCTTTTTTGGCGTTGAACTAGCCAGTCTCCCGACCCGGGCAGACAACTCAGTGGCCACAAATTGACTGCGATTGATGGCCTTCCTCAGCTCGATGTCGACAAGGAGAGCAACCTGCGTTGCCGAGTGAACAGCAGCCAAAACAAACGCCGCGACATATCGCCCGCCCATCCGATTGACATATACTATCAAGACTCCGGATTGACGGACCACTACCTCTAATCCATTCTTCCACAAAATGCGAAACAAGGGAGCCGCCAGGGTATGTACACGGCCGGTCAAATGTATCAGCTGGACAACCGCTGCGGAAATGGCAATCTCGGCGATATCGCAAGTCTTGTCCAGTGCACGGATTGTCCGCCGAGGTAGGGTAAAGAAAAGGAAACTGTATGCTCCAATTGCTTGTAGTCGACGGTGTAATTGAGCAATTGCTCGATAGGATGAGGCCCACGTGGTTGTCAGCAGCAGGATGCAGTAATGTTTTGCGATTTGCGCAGTACGCTGTATAATGACGAATGTCTTGTTTGCGACGATCCGCAACGGTGGGACCAGATACGTAGCTGCGAGACGTGTGCATTGCGTGTAGATAGAATTTGTCACATTCCACCCCAGGCGTGCAATGTGTTGTATTGCTGCTGAAACTTGGGATATAATCGTATACACAATTGGGGCAACCGTGGCCTTTGTGAATTCAGATACCCGTGTGGCCAAACGGGAGGTATAGTCAAGCACTTGCTGCATGATAGGCCAAATGTATGTTGCGAACTGGCGATAGCTCCATTTCATGAACTCAATTAGAGGGTCGACGCTCCAGATTTTCACCGCAAGTGCAATGTGGCAAACTGCCTTCCAGACGTATGCACCGGTTTGATACGATAGTTCGATCGTCCGAACGACAAGCTCAATCAACACTGGGATGACGGCTTGAGTCGCAGCATCGACAACATCATGAATAAAATGCACTATCGCGATGTTTGCTCGATAGATGGTAATTGCCACTTCGCGAATGGGTGTGGACAAGTGATTCCAAATGACTATTCCAACCGTGTTCCACGCGTTCGCAGTAAACCGAAGAGTCGCCTGCATACCTCGGAAGAGCTGGGAAATTATAATGGGAGCATAGTGAACTGTACTCAGAGTGAGATGCTTCAATGCCAATAAGATAGTTGCAGTACATGCTCGTGTTGTGAGGTACATCACTACTGCGGGGCCAAGGAACAAGTTCTCCAAGCCCCAATACGGTAAGAGCGGTGCTGAAAGCTCCGAATCCACAGGATGGTCCTTTTCTTGGGATTGTATCTGATCCAACCCCAAGACCTTTTCCAAGAATCCCCTTCGCCCGTGTTCAATCCTGGCTTGGCCATCCGAGGAAAACACTTCGTCCCAGAAAAAGTCTCGAAATGTGACATATGATGCATATGCACCAACAGTGAGAATGAGCATCAGATAGAAGCCAAGTAAAATGGTCAACGCAAAGGGTGAGGTGAAGAAGAGAACAGGTAGAGTTGCTGCTGCGGCGACTATTGAAGGCATTTTGGGCAGTTTTGAGCTATACTTTGCAACTGGACGAGACCAGAGCGGAGGTCGATATGAGTGTATTGTAGGATCGGAAGGATCCATTTCGATTATTCCTTTGGTGATTTTGTAAGAGATGAGGTGAACTTTTTGCAACTTCCATTGTGCTCAACAACTTTAGCAACTTTTAGAGCATGACAATCACCGGCTAAACTGGGAAAGCGGCTTGGCACAACTGCTCCCACGAGAGCCACGAGTCCTGCCACGACTCGGACCCACGAGTCCCACCCACCAAATCTTGGTGTGGCCTGGGCATGCGGGGACGACAATGGAACTGAAAGAACGAAGAACTAACGGGTTTTGACTATGCCAATTGGGCCCTTAGGATGGCCGAGTGCACTAGCGCATCGTTACTCCGGAGGCGGTAGAGAAGATCTGAAGAGGCAACTTCCCGGCGACGAATTTGGGACATTCCGTATTCCAATGGGTCGCAACTACCAAGTCCATACGCATAAGACAGGACACTCAATGTGATGGTCCTGTCCGTATTTCAAGTTAGTATATCGAGTAAGATCTGAATGATCCAGTTGCAAGTTCCCACCATCAAGGATTGATCAAGCTCCATTTTCTTGATGTCACTGATTTTCTTATTGCATGAGTTCGGCATTCTGCTGGGGTAAAAGCATCCGGCACTTACTAGCATTCAGTACTCTCCGCCGCGGGCCTCAATACCATTCGTCAATCCAAGCAGCCCCGTTCCAGTCACTAGCAGGGCTTGGATGGAAGATCAGACCGTACCTGCACAGGCTTGTTTTGAATGCAGCTGTAGCAGCATTTCACCAGACTGATTCAATGAGTCTGCATTTATCTGCTCATTAGGTGGATAGACCATCTAGTTCATCAATCCGCCATCCTCCCCAAGGCACGAGTGCGGCAAAGGACTGATTTCCAGAGCATTGCACTATTTTTTTCGGGTCATCCGAACCAAGAGACAGGAGCCTTTTCCTTACTGAGGATGGACAGCCTAGTCAACCTCGTATTGTGCATACGTCGCGATCAGCTTCTTAGTTACCCAATCATATTTGTCAGGGTCCTGGCGCATCAGATTGGCAATCTAGGTCGGATTTTCAATTTTTCATCAATGGAGAAATAGGTCCAGCATGGCAGACATGTCAAATTCAGTCTTGTAATCCCTCTCTTGCGGGTATTATGATAACCAACGGATCCAATACATGGACGACCTCATTGTAATTGGTTGCGTGTGATGAACATGAACTTTTTTCGTACACCCAGCACTATATACCAATAGCACAGGATACCAATAGAACAGGATTCTTGAAGTTCACAGCTAATATTATAGCTGAGATTGAGGCATGTCAATAGACTAGAAACACTCGCAATATTATATGCAAGGTCACCGTTAGATTTTCCGAACCTGCCACAGTCTGAATTCTCAATTCTGGCACTGCGTGCACCGCCAGGCGCGTCAGACGCGCGAGAGAGCCACCCGGTCCGTCCCCCCCTTCCGCAGCAAAGCAAACAACCGGCCATCGTCCAGCGCATCTGCCTTAAAACGATCAACCGCATCTACCACACACCCCCAACGCCCACCAACAACCCACTCTTTAATCCTACCACACAAGCAACATGGCTGACCAACTTACCGAAGAGCAAATCGCCGAATTCAAGGAAGCCTTCTCCCTGTTTGACAAGGACGGCGATGGCACCATCACAACCAAGGAACTCGGAACGGTTATGCGCTCTCTGGGCCAGAACCCAACCGAAGCCGAGTTGCAGGACATGATCAACGAAGTCGACGCTGACGGCAACGGCACAATCGACTTCCCCGAATTCCTCACGATGATGGCCCGCAAAATGAAGGACACAGATTCCGAAGAAGAAATCAAGGAGGCCTTCAAGGTGTTCGACAAGGACGGTAACGGCTTCATCTCGGCTGCTGAGCTCCGCCACGTTATGACCAACCTCGGCGAAAAGCTTACGGAGGAGGAAGTCGATGAAATGATTCGGGAAGCTGACGTTGACGGCGATGGTCAAATCAACTACGAGGAGTTTGTCAAGATGATGATGAGCAAATAGATGTAGACCAATATTTTTTTTCACCTACCCACCTGATGTCACCCCCTGTGCAGTTACCCGCTTTGTTCGATATATTCTTTTGTTAAACGATAATTCGATATTTTTCTCCTGTTACATGCATGGGCTGCAACCCAAAATTCTCAATCTTTTCATTTTGCGTGCCCACTTTTCTAGCATGTTTGTGGATCAAAACTCTTAAGGATCTGGGTACGATAAATCTAGTGCAATACTGTAAATTTAGGCAGTATACAGAAGTGGGAGCAAACAGGCAGTAACGGATATGCTCCGAATCAGATGCAAATGGCAAATCAGGAGTGGAGTGGAAAAGACCAACAGTGTGCATCACTGCTGCTTCTTGACCTTGACGGGTTTCTTGGCGGCCGCCTCGGTGCGCATATATTTTCGTCGCTGGGACATCATATGACTGTACATCTTGAAAAGACCTGAGAAACATAAAATCGTCAGTGGGGTTTGGCATATTAATCTCGAGTATTCATACCGGGGGGGTAGAGGGCAGCGATGCCAACGTAAGTAAACCAAAGGGGCGTGCTGAAGGCTTCGACAAAAGGCAATGACTGAATCAACAAAACCCATTCACTCCCCGCACCAATTGGGTAGAGGATAAAGAAAAAGTTATATCTATCGAATGGATGAATGAATAGGTATGGTTTGATGTTGCAAACGCTCTTCTCCTACCTGCACCAAGTCAGCAGTGCGGACTGACGGTTCATGAGGTTTACAGCATAGTAGAGGTAGCGAGAAATCTCAGCAAAGCACCAGGCGCCCACCATGGTCGAAAAGGCCCAATGTTCCCGGACCTGGAAATCAGTCCAATTGTTAGTTGTGGCAATGCAAAAAAAGCGGGCAAGCAATTCTTACTGGGGCAACGGCAAATGGATACGTTACTCCCCAGACAAGGAGTAATCGGGATGACACTTGGATGACCGTGGTGGAGACGGGAGTACGAACAAGTCCAAACAGAGCATGAAGAACCTAAATGGAAGAGCTACTGATTAGCAACTCATACAACTTGCCCAATAAAAAACGTGGGCGGAATCCCAGATATAAACAAAGACCCACCTCCAAGATCGCAAACGTTTGCACCACCGTGACAGTCCATCCGCAAGCAGCATAGCTTTTGGAGACATCACCGTTGGTCTTCAGTAGGCTAGATACTAGTAGCAAAAGGGTGTAGGCCCATGCAGCTGCCGAGCCCAGGTTGTAGATTATCATGTAGTAGCGAACCAATGCATTGGGACCTGTTAGAGTACATGAATATCGATCTCGGGATAGGACATATTGATGAAACTTACCAGGTCTCTTGGCCGAAGCTATGGGTGCGTTCGGGGTGGCCATCCTTCGTGAATGATTACTTGCTGCGAGTTCCAATCTTCAATTTGGGCACGCGGAGTTTTGATCTGGCTGTCAAAACGGAGATGTGGCTGGGCCGTTTACCCACCCAACTGACACACCAAAACTTTTTATCATGGTCGAATTCATTGAGCAAAAGATCATCGTAAGCGATAGAACAAAATATCTCAATGAGGGAAGATTCGAAAAGAAGGGAGTGGAATGGAACGAACAACCGACAAAATACAAAAGACAAAAGAAATTATCAATCGCATGCATTGGCCGGGAATCGAACCCGGGGCTGCCGCATGGCAAGCGGCAATTTTACCACTAAACCACCAATGCCGATGGATTGGCGAGGATTTGGCTTGGATATACAGTATTTGCAAAACAAAAAGCATTACACTCTCGATTTGGTGTTGGAGAGAAAGGCTTTATGGTCTGGCCGGCATAGCGCCTCCCTGTCTTGGGGTCAGCGCAAAGATTCTCTCGATGGCAGAGTCTGGGGCAGAGTCGATGGAGTGGACGACGACTGTACTTCCTGGCTTCCTACTTGAGCGAAATCACCTGACCATCACCCACCCAACGATCGGGCAGCGATCCATGTCAAACTGTGATCTCAGCTTTACCAGCCTACTGTACAGTACTTTTTAGGTGTCAGGGTATGATACGGGTATGAATATCAGGGAATTTGCCTTGAATGCATTGCCAGGCATGAGTCATGTCGGTCGCAGCCCTGGAGGGTCGATTCCACGCTCTAACATTAAAGCAATTTAAACGCCCCGGGGGAGATTTTCCACATCCAGAGTTTCTTGCGGAGAGGCTCCGAGAGGAAGCAGCCTCGTTTGGTCAAGAGTTGCAGGCCGAACGACAACGACTTTGACGCGTCCATTGCTTACGAGGGAGCGCTGAGTTCCTGAGTTCCCGCGACGGACGCGTAGGACCTCTGTCGCGAAAGGTAAGCTGGGCAGGCCCCCAGGCCAACATACTGGCTCAAAGGCCTCCTGACAAGGCAATACCCATATTCACCATCCGAGTTCGTCGCGCCGGACTAAAATAGACTATTGCGCTCGCGCTCGCATCCAGAAATGGACCACGACCCTCGCGTTGAGACCCTGAAAGTCTCGGTTTTGCTACACGGCAATGAGACTCAACTCCGTGCCGTTCCATCAGAAAGATCGCGGTAAAGACAAAAACTCAGCATGTCGACCCTCGCTTTGGTGATACGTTGCTCGATAAGTTATAAAAAGCCTTGCTCATTCCCCGAGAAGTTGGGGAAGCCTTTGTTTGGATCCGTCCCGCCTCGTCCGAACGACTCGAAAGTCACATTTCCTTTGACCGCCCCCCTCGCCCCATTTTAACAATTCAGTGAGACAAATAGGCTTTTAGCTTGCCGCTTCCCCCAAACTTGAAATTTGTCCATCCTCCACCCTCATATCTTAAAAACAACATTCCGTCTGCTTGTGCGATCATCTCCTCCCTGAAAATCTTGCCTATTGCTTTCCGTTCCAACATGTAAGTCTGGGACCCACCTTTTCCCGATATGCCCTTATACCAAACTCCTTGGATCCGAAATGGCCGTAGCAAACAAATGTCACGAAGATTAGTGGCGCTCACCTACTAACCAAAGTCTTTCATTTCCTCTCTCTCCGCATCGAGTAGCCTGAACAAGCGGTCCTTCCGTCGAGAAAACCAATTGTAGATTATAGACTGTATATCTACATAGTTGGCCCACTTAGCTCCTGCGACGAACCGGTTGAATAATTGAAAAAGTCTGCTGCAATGGATTGGCGAGCGAACTCCGACTTCAACGCGAGCGCGAATAAGACTACCACCGATGCTAATCACTCAAAGTCGCCGGGAACACTCAACATTCGTGGACTGCCATCTCCTGGCAAAGTACTGGCAGCTGTTCATCCGTCGCCGGTTACCCCCGGTTCGATCACTCCTCACAACTCCAATCAAATGTCCAAGTCGACGACCTCGACCGCTCACAGTCGGCAACATTCGCAGCGCGAGCAAGGCACGCCAATGACACCGACGACACCTGGTAGTAGTGGAACTCCAAACGAAGGGCGCAAAACCACTTCTTTCGAATCAAATCTGCGACTTGAAACCCATACTGCCGGCAAACCACCCTATTCCTACGCCACTCTGATAACTTACGCTATTCAAACCAGTTCTGACAAAAGGCTAACGTTAAACGACATCTACAACTGGATTTTAGAAAATTACCCATTTTTCAGGACTGCAGGATGTGGTTGGAAGGTGAGTGAATGGAAATTTAAATAAAAGAAGAACGCGTCGAGACGAGGCTGGATGGATGAATAACTCCGGTCGGAGACTAAATGCGCGCGAAGCTCATACGTCATGAAGTAACATTTTCTAACATGAAATCTTTCTTTTTTTCCATCATGATATACAGAACTCCATTCGCCACAATTTGTCTTTGAACAAGGCCTTCAGTCGCGTCCCGCGTCCCGCCAATGAACCAGGCAAAGGCTCATACTGGACAATCGATATGGATGCGCTGAATGAGCCTGGGCGTGCTCGGAGTCGTCGTCGCTCTGGTAATCATGGTCTAAAGAACAAACCGTATTTGAGTGACGGTCCCAAGAGTGCCCCCATCTTGATGTCAGGGTCGGCGTTCAAATTTCCGATTGAAGGAGAGAATTCTGATGAAGACTTGGGGGAGTCGTCCAGCCCAGTGCATCGACGTACCTCATCCGCAGGAAATGCTCGCGGCAACACTGATCGAATGCGGGTTCAAATCCCCTACATGCGCCAGCATTCTTCCACTTCATCCGCATATAACGACCATGGTGGACTTATGACGGCACCTCCCTCTGTGGGCGGATATCCTGTGCTTCCTAGCCCATCGCCAATTACACCCCTACAGCCCATTTCGACTTTCCAGCGACCTGCTGCATTCGATAATCACGATGCCTTCTACGGTGGGGGATTCCCAGCTTCGGCCCCCAGCTCTCTAGTTGGTCGAGGCGTAGGTATTGGAAGCCACGCCTTGTCCGGCTCTACTTTTCAGGGCGGCGGACGGGGACCTTCGGCGGTGACCCAACCGAGTCTTCCCCGATCATTGAGTGACCGTCTCTTGGGTTTGCCAATGCATAATAAGAATGCACCTCCCACTACCCAACAGCAACAATATGAATACAGTTATATCCATGTGCCTCATCCATATCAATCGCCCTCTACATTGTCTTTCCCGCATTCTTATCAAAATCATCCTCTTCAACAACAACAGCACTCGCATCAGCAAACACAGCAGCAACAACATCATCAACACAACCAGCATCAGCAGCATCATTCTGCACCACTTACTTCTCCACTACAGCATCAGTTGCATGGCCCGTCAAGCTCCAAGTCGCAATCTCCCTACATTCAGAAAACCCAGCATACATCATCGTTCGAGCACGCGCGACCTACATCTGCGCCGGCTCCAAGCGGCACTGCTTCATCTCTGACTCCCTCCCGAGGTTTCAACTATGAGCATGGCCGGTCGTATACTCACCCAGGCGCCGACAATACTAGTAGTGGCACAACTGGTGGTCCCAGCAACAATGGGACTGGCGGGTACCAAGACACGCTAGACAAACTATTAGGATCCCTCGATTCTCCTCGGGAGACTTCTGAACTTTTGGGATTGTCGCCTCTTGGCGGACGAGCGGAAGGCAGCGAGTATGGTTGGAATGATACCCTATATTGAACGCGACGATGTTTTTGTTTTTGTTTTGCATTAGAAGAAAGGCATACATTCCTGTAGATACCCATAAGGTGACATCTAAATCAAATCTTATTTTTTGGAGCTACTCTTATCATACTTGTATTGAGCGATCAGCACCAAACGTGCGCATGCCGAAAATGTTTTCTTCCCTATAGTTCAGAAGTACCAACAATGATTGGATCACACGCGCCCAAAGATGTTTCTGTCACGGCTAATTGCGTGGGAACATCGACCAGGCTACCAAAAAAAATCACCAACTTGACGAGAAGTCCTCCGTCACAATGATGGGGCCATGGGCCTCCCCATGTAATAAATCTATCTCCACAATATGCATACTTATGATTTGATGCAGTTTATACGAACAGTGGTGCAGAACAACAAACAATCAATCCCACACTAAAAAAATTTGAGCATGTCATGGCCTATCCGTTATTCATACGGACAAGGCTGGATATCTGGTTTCTCTCTGGCCGCTCGGTATGCAACTCTGTAGTTGCAGGTCCTGATTCGGACTCAAAGTCCCTCTGAACCTGCACAACGAGATCTAGCTTTATCGAAGGCTGACGGATGCGGTTGATGCGTTGCTCCCGCCGAGCCTCCCTGATGCCTCCGTGGAGGTCCGAACCAAGAGGAAAAAAATATTGAGCTCCCAGACTGGGAATCGAACCCAGGTCTTCCCCGTGACAGGGGGAGATACTAGCCACTATACTATCTGGGACTTCTTTGATGAAAAACGGACTTGCATATGAGAATATAAACAAACAACTAACCATCCCCACAACAAAAATGCCATCGCCGGACAGTGTCAAATTTTAAAGTCCCGATTTACGCCTCATTTACTTTACGTCCCGCTTATTCGTCGCAACAAACTCGGCTAAAAAACCTTCTTTTTTCCGTGGTATATTGAGGATCAGCGATTTTTATAGCGCATCTGCTCCAATTTCGGGCCAAAGGCGCGCGCGCGAACATGAGTGGAGAATTTTTTTTTGGCCATGACATACTCACATTGTCCTAATATTGACCCAATTTGACTAGTAAAATAGATTGCCCTCAAGATCGTTCTAATAGCGTCTGAGAACTGTAATGGGGCTGGTCAAGATGAGCTAGTGCCACATTTGCTCGATTTTTCTCAACTCCCAAAAACTTTGTGGCCGCATCGAAAGCCATTGAGATGATAAAGTCAATCTAGCAGATCTACCACAAGTTACTTATTTCCCATCATTATATATCTTTTTAAGAGGTACTGCATTTTTTGTTGGTCCTTCCATTTGTTTTGAAAGTGGTTCTCACTATTTTTCCAAAGTGCAGAAGGTCCACATTTCATTTGATCTCACTTCAAGATCAAACAGATTCTTGTAAATCACAGATCCTTATACTAGGCAGTCGAAATGCGAACCAACTCCGTACAGATTCATCCCTGGCATCGTTCGGTGCATATCCCCGGATCCACCAACATGCCACCGGGAATATCGCATGAGTTGGCCTGGGAGCGCAGCTACCACAAAGCGAGCCCAAAGCTCGGCGTTACTGGCGGTGGTGATGATGCGGGTGGACGGGTAGACCCAGTCCTCATCCGACGGATGGGTGTCAGATCAGATACATCTGCTGCAGGGGTGGCCCGCAAGGGGGAAAACCTTCTCATGGCAGAAGTGGACCTCAACGGAGTAGCAACTAGGGGTACCGGTCCTCAGCGCTACCTACTCCACCCCGCCCCTTGTCCACCACATCTGCGAGCATCAGAAAAACGCGAAGCAAGACCACCTGCAGGATTGATGGGCGTACCTATGGCGAAACGACCCGGGTTGGGTGTTGGTGGATGGGTAGGCATGTACGAAGACGGCGAAACGGTGCGAGGTCAATTTCAGGACGGACCCACAGAAGGAAAGTCATACCGAACGTGGAACGGTGGAGATCCTTCCAAACCGCACGCGGAGGTTGTGCGAATCAGTAATCGAGGACATACGGCGCGCGGTCGCTCCAACGAGCCGTTAAGCGGATTGGCATCGCAGACCAGCACACCTTTGGTTCAAGCGACTGTCCCGCGATACCCGTCCACACTGGCAGATAGTCAGCTTTATGGCGATTCTCAACATACAGCGGCGATCCGAAGCAATGGTGGTGTCTTGTCCAATGGCACGACTACTCCCGCTAGGTCCCCCTTAGCAGTCGCATCATCCCAGCAGAGAGTACCGCACGTAGAAAAGATTGCTGGACAATCTGCACTCGCCAACCATACGTCGTACATTACAAACTATGCGACGGATTACGGCTCTCAACCGGCAAGCCGTCGACCTAGGACTGCCTGCAACACGGCAAATGCTTACATGTTCTTACATCAAGGGCAGTCATGGCAGGCTTATGGTGGAGGCTTACAGCGGCCCAAAGGCACCTTGCCTCACATTGCGCAACCTGCGCAGCATGTCGGGAATTGTACTTCCGGCAGTCATGAATACCGAGCTTTGGTCGCAAAGACGGCCCCCACCTCAACGTCTCGTTATTCTGGTAGTCGGGACATAATACTGGCCGCACCCTACTACATTGGTGGACAAGGCTCGGAACTTCGAGCGCCATACTCGAATAGCGCAGCATCATATAGCAATAATTGGGAAGGACTGGGTCCGAAATGCTCGGCCTCGACACTACCTCAATTGCCATCTTCTCAACTAAATGGCGGAAGTTCCATATGTACGACCGCGTCGTCCCACTTTTCTCAAGCAAAGTCACCCTATTCAACTTCGTTACCACATTTACCGTATTCAGCTACCAATGCTGGTTATGGAAACTCCACTATGACTGCTCCAAGGCAATCGTTAGTTTCATCAGCACGACCACACTCAGTTCGACCTGCGCTTGAAAAGCCTTCTGTTGTGTATGGAACATCCCTCCATGCGGGTGCCGCGCAGGAAGGTGGGAATATTCCCCGTCGTCCTATTGCGGCATCATCTGCCATACTGGATGCCCATGCCGCCAGTCAAGTAAATAGGACAGATCAGATGACTCCTTACGAAACTGCTTCGCTGCAGCATGCTCGTAGCATTGCAAGTCAAGTATCTGCTCGCCAAACCCACTACAATCGCGTTTTTCTCCGTACATCATATCAAAATGATTTTGGTGTGCTTGGCGGCGTTATTGTGCCACTGGACACGGCAGCACCCTCTGCAGACGGGAAACCGGTGGATATGAAGACGCAAAACGAGCTCATGGCCCAGAGGATGGAAGTTATGGATGCGCAGTTGCAGGCGCGTAAGGACGGGAAAAGCGGTGCTGCCGGAATTGGGACCGAAGCATTTCCAGTGAAGAAGAGTTACCTTCCACGGTGGGCTGCACCGGCATCAAAGGCCAGTACACTGGTGGCAGGCGCAGGTATGCTTCATTACGATTCGTGTCCCGTGTGCCCAGTTCCAGAAAATACTGACACTGCACTTTGTGCATTAGATCATCTTGGCACGTTCACCACCGGCATAGCTCCCATCACCAAGTATACTACACGACTTCACAAATAATGGGGTAGTGTAGTTTCGTAAAGGCGTGATCCAATACGCCAGTATCATAGCATGCCCGACTGATGGCTAGACTGATGGTGTGAACTCAACTTTAACAGTCCTAAGACATAGTTACCAATAGCAATTTATAGATAAATCATATCCTGAAAAGTTTTATGGGGATGTGTAAAATATTGTCATAATGAACGCTCAGTGAACGCTGCATCATCCAAAAGGTCGATCAACCAAGTTATACAAACCTTTTAGTACTCACGCATTGACAGGCAAGTCAGGTACATGCGCCAACCGGCCTTCCGATATCGGGATGCCCCTTTTCGCATCAAGTAGACCTCTATAACAGATGCCAGAATTTCACTATAGTCAACAGATCACAGATGAGCATTTGTCGTAAGAAGTTTGCCCCACCAAAAACAAGAGCAGGTATTCTGTATTTTCATGATCTTCCCGATAACGATCAATTCATATTCATAGTGTTGCCAACGAAATACGATATAAGACGTTTATCTATAACATCAAGCAAAAGTTCTCCTATTTCTCCTGCATGCAGGATACCTCAGCAGAGAATTCCCGATTGCCTATGGATCTTTCATGAGGTAGATGCAACCCGGCGTCAAACTGTACATTTTTTTTAAGGACCATGCATCCCATCAATATTCCAGTAAGGTATGATGATACCCATGCCAAATTTACCCACAATTACAAAATACTTCGAGACCTGAACCCAATAATGGCATTGAAGGCATTGAATTGGGTTCGGTCACGGAGAAACCACTTTGTCATCGCCCAGTGCAGCCAGGATACGGGCGAAGGGCGGAGGGCTGGGCAGAGGGGGCAAACTCTTTTTTTCGTGCAAGTACTCGAGGATGATACGAGTATATATCATGCATACATGAAACAAGACACAATACGCATCAGTTGCATTCTATGCATGGCGAGCGATGGCCATACCTGAAATAAACAGATTCAGCCTGCCATGTCGAGTCTTGCATATTTCCAGAATCCACTTCTGGCGATTAGTACCCCATAATGGCAGAGGAATGCATAAAAAGTACACACATTTCGGTTCTGTAAGAGTATATGCACGAAAAAACGGGCGAAAAAGCGTTGTTCGCGTTCAGCGCGCATTGCGCAGCGCCAAGAGGCTTAGTGGCGGCGGCTCATTTCTCCCCAAAATTTATGATCATGTTTTGAGGTCCAATTGCCACCTCCATTAGCCTCGAGTTGCCGCCGATAGCCTCGACATTGTCAAGGACGACGACGACGACGACCCTTTGCAACGATTTTGGTTTGCAGTCGCCAAGCTCCCTCGCCGTCCGTTGCCGCTCGTGTTGTCTCGTGGATCTCGTATTGGGCGCTCATGTCCGCCACCCATTCATTGTTGCTGACACCGGCACTTTCTTAATTTGAAAGACTTTAACTGCCGTGATCCTTGAAAGGTAGGATCGTACTGGTCGCCATTGTGGTTTCATAACAGCCAGTAGAAAACTAACTTGATACTTCTCAGGTCGGTATTGTGACGGGTGATACCCTTTTGGATCTGTATACTCGTAGACTGTCCGTTCCCTTACTCATACACCACCATCACCCGAAGCTCACCTCATACCCCTCGATCAAAGTAAACCCACCATATTCGAGTACCCGAGTACAGACACCTCTTATCTCAACGCAACTGCCCTAAAGGTGCGGACAAGGGCTTTGTTTTTAATTGTCGATTTTGTAACTCATCACCCCTTAGCCGGTTTAGACGTTTTCCGCGCACTTCGCTTTCTCAACCTCATATCCTTTACAAAGTAATCACAGCAAACACACATATCATGCCAGCGCCAGCAAGTGCCGCGTTACCTGGCCGACCTCGAAACGCTGTGTCTCCTGATCTGGATGCACGATCACCTTCTCCGGCTGCGGTGCCAAGCACATCACCACCTCTCCCCGCAGAAAAACTGGCTAGTGGTCGTCCGCCTCGGCATAATAGGTCGCTCTTCGGGCCTTACAAGCTTGGACGTACACTGGGGGAAGGTGAATTTGGAAAAGTTAAGCTGGCGGTACATTTGGAAACAAAGAAGGAATTTGCCATCAAGCTGATCAAGAAGGAGAACATCGAGCAACCAAGCCGTAGGGCAAAACTAATGCGTGAGATCTCAATCCTGCAAGCCGTCGAACACCGATTTATCGTCAAGGTTTATGAAGTTATCGAAACCAAGGAATACATCGGCATGATTATGGATTTTGCCTCGGGTGGCGAGCTCTTTGAACATATCCTCGCTCATCGCTATCTGAAAGAGCGTGATGCCTGTCGATTTTTTGCCCAACTGCTCGCTGGTGTCGCATACTTGCATGGACAAAAAATTGTTCACAGAGATTTGAAGTTGGAGAATCTGCTCTTGGACGGACGCCGCAATGTCATCATTACAGACTTTGGATTTGCCAACCGCTCTTCTCCTGATCCCGAATCACTCTTGCTCACGTCTTGTGGGAGTCCTTGTTACGCCGCACCCGAATTGGTCATCAGCGACGGTTACGTAGGCGAGGCAGCGGATATCTGGAGTTGTGGAGTGATCTTGTACGCCATGCTGTGTGGATATTTACCCTTTGACGATGACCCGAACAATCCGGACGGTGACAACATCAATCTGTTGTACAAATATATTCTGGAAACCGAACTGGATTTTCCCGAGTATGTTGAAGCTGATGCGCGTGATCTGCTAAAAAGAATGTTGGTACCTGATCCAAGGTACCGAGCTAACATGCGTGAAGTCATGGCGCATCGATGGTTACAACCATATGCCTACTGTTATGAGGATGAACGAAGAAAGCTGGAAAATGGAATTGAAGGGTATTTAAGGCACACAGAGCGACGCGCCGCTACACCCGAAGGTGCGCGCACGCCAGCCTTAGACAGGCTTACCATTCCTCAGCCGGACATGGATATGACATACCCGACCCCACCTTCCGAGCCGGCTGATCTTGTACATAATATTGAGATGAACAAATCTCCGGGCGAGCAGGATCAGCAGCACAAAATGGAAGTAGATGAGACAGCAGAGATTTCGGAGCATTTTAATACACCGTCCGAATCACACATGGATATGGATGAACCACCAAACGCATCCCTCACGCCAGAGGTTGATTCGCATCTTGATGATGCCCATTTAGACACCGAAACTATCTATGCAGGAAATGGTGACATGGCATCAGTGACCGTCATTCCATTGGACGAAGACGAGGAATGTGCTATGGATGAAGATCTGTCTCTCCCGCCAATCGGGGCAACACAAACAATCCCTAACGATGCCCCAGTCGACAGTCATATTGATGCGACTGCCACAGACGCGGATACTTCAATCAGCCCTCATGATTCTGCCATTGTTTCTGAGAATCTTGTCAGCGAGAAAGCTTACGAGCCAACTGAACCACAGGCCGAACAACACGATTTGACTGTTGCTTCTGAATCCCTCTCCCCACATCCCCAGCAAGAACTTGAAGAGTCGCGAACACTCTCTGAATCGAAATCAAAAGAAATACCCGCTCCACAGTCACCAACGTCTGCTCAAGGGACCCCTAGCGTCACGATAAAGGAAATCGACTACGGTCGAAAAAGCCTGGATGTGAGACGAGCGGAAACCTCTGCTACTCGTAAATCAACGCCATCCGCGTTTACAGCATCGGCGAACGCACCCCGATTACCCACGCAGAGCCGGCCCCAGAAGGCCGCTGCCACAATCATCCGCCCGCATTCCACTGTAGATCGTTCTGATCCGCCGCGAGTCTCTATCAATGCACCTTCCGTGCTGTCAGTGGCCACAGATTTCACAGCGATGTCAGGAGCAAGTGATTGGGCAAAATTACCTCAGCAGCACCAATTCACTCAGAGTGGCACTCCCCGGGTTCCCCATTTGCGCTACCACTCTGGTCCTATCGATCAACGTGCTCTCACATCAAAACCACCAGGCCAAACCATAGCTGAGGCGGCACGGCTATTGGAATGTATGGGAATGGAGGTTCGGGTTTTGGACGACTTTAAGATAAAAGTTGTAAAGTTGGGAAACGCACCGGCCAAGCGTGGTCGCAGGAAAAGCCAACGAGGCGGTGCTCGCTCGAGTGGACCACCGGTGTCGTATTATTCAGCCGTATCAGGGTCTGCCCGAGACGGTACCCCCCACGCGTCAGAGCACGCGACGAAGCAATATGAAGGACGACAGCCCGGACACAATAAGTATCGGAAATGGTTCCTCGTTACTTGCCCAATCACCGAGTGATGAGTCCATGAAGAGACGGCAAGGAGCAGCAAAGTTTGCGCAAATGATCGCGTCTTTTCCTGTCCACTTCGTCAAGAAGCTACGCAATATGGCACGCTACGGCTCGGGTTACAACAAGGGCTTCGGTCCTCACGAAGCAGCCGCGCTGGCCGCCGCATCTTCCGCATCTGTCTCTACCACCTCATTACCTGGTACATCCCCTGATTCTCCCGTACGATCCGCCTCCATCAGCACCCCGACGAGCCCATCAGGTCGCCGGTCATCTGTTGCTCTGACAATAGCATCAGGCTCGCACTCTCCATATATCCATCCACCTTATGCAGCAAGTCATGACTCGGTTGCATCCACCATGCACACATCGGAGACTGCAAAGGACATTCGTTTCACGGTTGAAGTGCAAAAGATCAAGAATTTGCCAGGACTTTTTGTTGTTGAATTCAAGCGTCTTAAAGGAGATGTTTGGGATTTCAAAAGATTGTATCAGGAGGCTATTGTGGGCATGGAAAATGTGGTTGGGGTAGCGGCAATTGGCCGACGATGATTCTTTCCTAGTCTGAGGTTATGTCTGTGACGGTTGTCATCGTTTTTCTCCACGCGTAGTGGCCTAGATGTTTCATTGCCATGTACTTTTTTTGTTACTTATTATTTGGCTTTTTTCAGATATATAGAAATTCGAGATTTAGATTACAAGTTTGTCACAGTTAGCTGATTGGTGAAATTACTTCTTAACTGGGAAAAAAGCTTAAGCTTATGGGTCAAAGTAAACAAAGCACAAAGCAGATACTTGGTGTGCTAAATATAGCAAACACTATCCGTTTGTCTCTTAAAATACCAACTTCTCTTAAAATACCAACTTTTGGTCATTCGATCGGACCTTTCAATATGTATTTTGCCGTTGAAAGACTGGGCAATTTGACGTTTGTGCCCCTATTTGACAGGATCTGTGCAGTTTGCCGTCGTGACCATTTCTCGATTATATAGCAGGGCAATTTTTTTTCCATCCGACTGTGTCCTTTCCCAAAAGTCCAATTTCCGTACCAAACACCGTGCAGGCCTCGATCACATTTTTTCCCACCGTCGCGCTTAGACATCAAGCTGCTTTTGATGATACTACGCATTTTAGGGTTATCTATTGTAGACTGCAACCCTTCGCATCGTTTGCTTTCGTAAACCACAGTACCTTGGGAGCGCGGGACATTGCCTCAATCTTTCGTAATCCTTCGCACAGATCTACCCATGAGCAAAACACAGAAGAAATCGTCCAGTAACCCCACATCGAGCTCGGCCTTCCCCCCCGTCAAGGGTGCTAGTCATACACCCGCGTTGCCGGCCGATGCTCAGCGCCCCTACACTGCCGCAGAGCTGAAAGACAAAGGGGAAACAAGGCCACAAACAACCTGGAAGCTTCCTCCCCCATCTCGCCGCATCGGCGCTTCCGCCTCCGCATCACCTACAAAACCTTCTCGCAGTCACGATATACGCCGAGAGAAGTCTATGCCCGAGAGAGTTCGCACCCAAATGACGCGTCCGCAAACCACCGCTGGAGGTGGCAGCCCTGAAGCGTTATCGAAGTACCAGTCGGCTGACAGTGGCCGCCGCCCCCCTTTTGCTGTTCCTGCCGGCCGCAAACTAGAAGATGCACCCATTATCAAAGTAGAAGCAGAGACGGTTCGCAAAACGCTTAAAGATCCTACAGTCTCACGACCTTCGACAACTGCTGCGCTCGCCAAAGAAGTAGGATCTAGTAATGGCGATGGCGATGATACCGATGATGCCGAACGAGGGGATGACGAGGGTTCAGAAAAGATCCATGACATTGCACAATGGCAGGCTTATGCACAGAAGCGATGGCCTTGGAAGGCTGCCTATGCCAACCAACGACGTGCGGAGCGTCTACATATGGGTAAATCTTCGGGATATGGAAGAATGGAAGGCAAAGGTAAATACACCCATCCAGTTTCGCTCTTATGCTCATCAATAACGTTCCTTCTTAATAGCTAGCGAAGCCTCTTCAAGCGTTTCCGGCTTCTGGAAAAAATCCGGGTCTCATTTTATCTCTCAGATTGGGCTTACCGCTTGGGCTGTTACGTCGGCTGATCTGGTGCAGCAGAAGCAAAAACAGCTATATCGCCAATCACTGGCCCGGAATCATGCTACAGGGGAGTGGAAAAGGGACGGAAAAATGGCCGCACATGCGCGAAGGAGAGGGAACGCTACGCAAGAGCTGAAATGGTTATTAGGTACATTCGTGGTCACAGGTTTCTCGAAGCGAATTTTAAGACTAAAGCTTGTTGCACTTGCTAGAATATCTCAATCACATCCCCAAAACACCGTACCATCAGGTCATGGCTCATATTCACATTTCCAAATACTGGGCGCGTCAAAATGTGCATCACGAAGCCCTGGCATCTGCGCTCATTGCGCGCGACATTCTACACAGCCTGGATCCTCAAATGAAAGCCGAAGACTCCGAATTTAATGAGAATACCCATGGCCTTCAAGATGCGCGTAAATATCTCAAAGGGAATGACGAACCGCAGGGGTCAGAGGGAGAGAGCCAGCAAGTTGCGACTTCCGAAGGAAAACCTGAGGCTACTGTGACCGAAGGTCGCCCTGAAAGCGATGCTCACGATGAAACACCACCTGCACCGGAAACGGATATGTCTGCAACGCACCATCGGCGAAGTCACCATCGTATTCGTCAAGATGAAGCGCAGCGTGCCCACTCTCGTGATTGGATTCTTCAAGCGGAAGCAGCTGTAGATGCTCTTGTTGCTGCTCTTGTAAAGCAGCGCGTTGAGGATGTCAAAGTCACGTTGGACAAGGTGGACGAAGTGCAAGCTCACGTACAGGAGCTTCAGACTCTTTCTCCGACACTATCTCCCAAATCAAATAGGGGGTCGTCGAGTCGACCGCAATCCAAGCAGGCACCACAGAAAGATGACCCAGCTCTTCGCGTTTCCGTCAACGCGCGCCCGATCTCCAGGGGCACTTTTGGGATACGTTCCTCAAAAGGTGATGTTGTAGAAGTATTATAGCCATAGTCGAGTAGATCCCTCCTTCATGAGCATCTAGGAGATGATTCGGTAGTGATAGTGTGAAGTGCCGATGCAAAGGGCTTGCTAGATATAGGTGGTAGCGAGAAGACTGGTACCGATTTTGTATTTACGACGCCGCTTTGAATATTGGTGTCTTTTCGACACCACTTGTCAGACATAAATTCCCGCCATCAAGATTAAGAGGATGACGGTGTCAATCATGTCTGTTAGGTACTGCCACTAAAGTAGCTGTCTAAAAACGGTATAAATAATCCAATCGCAAGAAAAGCTGCTCGTTCAGTTACCCTACGATCCTGAAGTTGCTTCAAGCACTGGTGCAACAATTATACATGCTCCATAACAGCAGTAATCATGCAAAATTAGTTTCAATGATTGCTACATGCGACCCACTCTTATAGGAGTTACTCCCGTAAATCCCGCCGTACTTTCCCCCGACTTGTGCCGAGACTGCGCAATTTTTGGCTGGCTGCTCAAACTGACGATCGCAGTGTCGATGTTCAATTTACCCAAGGTGCGCACAGCTAGACTACATAAGTGGGTGGACGTTTTCACAGCAGCGGTTTTTTGTGCCTGGACTCCGCAGGATTTGAAAGAGAGGTTAGATCTGACTACATATGTTTGACCGAACAATCTGCGCAACTGAAAGAGCACACGGAGCGGCACTTCAAATCAAGACACTCATCCGCACGCGCTTGCCACGAAGTTGCTGCTGGGCATAGCCGAGTGTGCCTGACACGCCCCTCCCTCCATTTGTAGAAGTGGGAGCAGCTCGGGCTTCTTATGGATTAGCCGATACGAAGGCCCTACATCAAACGGGGATAGCATCTAGTTGACTTGAATTGTTACCATCACTTGCGCAATACCTTTCCCATCTATCCAGCCGAGGCGGCGTCCAAGGGTGCCGTTGTCTTAGATTGGAGCAAAATGCGCAGCGAAGTGCGCAGCCAGCGGTCACGTGCATGATGAGACTCTCAAGATTCGCCAGATTCAAGAATCGAACCTTCTCAACTCCAATTCCAAAGAACATCCAACGTTATGCAAGCTTCAAGGATACGATATTCGAGGATCATACCTCAAGGCCTACTTCAGCGGTGCCAACTCCATTCCGTTCCTGCCCTTCGAAAAGAAGCGCCAACCCTGAGCGCCTTGAAGACGGATAACGTTGAACCACCAAGTGAGCCAACAACCCACTTTGGATTCCAAACCGTACGAGAGGCAGAGAAAGAGACACTGGGTAAGATCAGGCGCTCAGTTCTTCGCAATATACTCTGGACTAATAGTGTTGAATTCATTTAAGTTGGGAAGGTATTCGGAAATGTCGCAAGCTCGTACGATTTGATGAACGATGTCATGAGTGGAGGTGTACACCGACTGTGGAAGGACCATTTCGTTCGAACATTAGCCCCCGGTCCCAATACCCGAATTTTGGATGTTGCGGGCGGAACAGGTTTGTTGGACACGAGTGCGTAGATCTCACTCGTTTTTCTGCAAGTCTCACTCAAGATCCGTTTGTTTACTTTGGACTTGCTTCTTAGGAGACATTGCTTTCCGATTACTGGACTACGTGAAGGCCAATCACCCAAATCATAATGCTCATGTCACCGTCGTGGACATTAACCCTGCCATGCTTGAAAACGGCATGAAGCGAGCCCCATCATTCGGCCATCACATTCTCGGCCCTGCCCCTCCACTCCCTTCATCCTCTGACCCATCCGCAAACCCAATTGATTCATTGTCTGCAAAGCCAGTGCCGCATTTGTCATTTCAAGTCGGTAACGCGGAGAATTTACACAACATCCCCGACGAGAGTGTCGACGCGTTCACCATTGCATTTGGAATTCGAAATTGTACCCATGTTGATCGTGTGCTGAAAGAGGCGCACCGGGTCCTCAAAAAGGGTGGACGCTTCATGTGTCTAGAGTTTGGAAACGTGGAGAACCCCATTGTCGCCAGGTATGTAATCTTTACTTTTTTGCTGCAACCACACTGTCTAACAACCTTTATTTTTCTCAGATTTTACGATGTATACTCCTTTCAATTGATTCCCAAGATGGGCGAGCTGGTCGCAAATGATCGTGAATCATACCAGTATCTCGTTGAATCCATCCGCAAGTTCCCCGCCCAACCTGTTTTCGCGCAAATGATCCGCGATGCAGGATTTACAGTAGTTGGTCAGGGGTGGGAGGATTTGACTTTTGGAGTTGCGGCCATCCATTCGGGCTTCAAACTGTAGTAGCCCCTTGCAAGACTTTTACCCGTAGCCATAGTCTGTTACATAGATTCGCATTAATTTTTTTCATTTTAACATTATCCTAATAACATCAGACAGAGATTGGACCTGTTCCCGTTCAGCCATGATTTGAAAAAAATAGGTGTCTATTGACTGATATCTACATACAACGCCGGAAGAGCTATTCTAAATAAAAAGGGTGGGAACACCAAAACTATGATACAGATGATGACAAAAAAAAATGATTAATATGGAGTATCCTTCAGCTCAAAGTATTGCTGGAACATGGGCTCTGAACGAAGTTTTGTATCCGCGACAACGTGGTAAACGTGTAAAAGGAGTGCTGGAAACCGTGACGTAAAATAAGTGAGAAAGTTGTCGGGTGGAGAGCCAAGAGCCGTTTGCACAGCAGGGGGCAAATCCTGGAAATGATGTTTCTGAAAACGAAACCGATCATGCATGAGTTGAAATATTCATATAGAAAAAAAACAAGAGTTGGTTGCATGGCATACCTTATTTCGCAGCGCCCGTAGCAAATCACGTACGGATGCTCCGTCATATTTGCGGTATTTTCCCAGGTTATCCGACAGCATGCGATCAATCCTACGATACCAATCCGGCCCAATGACTTTTTGGGCTCCTCGTTCCAAAACTTTCAGTAAAGGCGACGGCGGATCCCGTTCCTCGATTTCCAGCCGGTCTGACGCATCAGTCAGAAAGCCGAGCCGCTGAGCAGGTGTCCAAAAATAGGGGTGTAACAGGACGCGAGTGGCATCAATCCGTTTAGTGGGATCCCGCACAATCATCCGGCGAATCAGATCCTTGGCTTCGTGCCCAACGACACCAAAGGCGTCCAACTTGTCCAATCGAAAGTTTCCCTTTAAAATATTAATCTCTCTCGAAAAGCGGTCCCCAAACGGATGTCCGCCTCCGGTGAGTACATAGTAAAACACACAACCCGCCGAAAAGACATCGACGGCTTTTGTGATGCGGATCGGTTTTCCCGCCAATTTTGGAGTGGGCTTTTCGGAGGGCGGCGTGGGTAGGGCGGATCCGTTTAAAGTTACCCATCCTGATGAAGAGTCTGAGCTCTCGGATTCATTGGCTACTCCCTCCTGTTGAGCAAGGATACATTCGGGTGCGCGCCATCCCACTGTTCCACCAGCTGTGACGTGTGTATTGTGGAATGAAGACTGATCATCCGCCAGCCGTTTGCCCAGGCCAAAGTCGGAGATGAGGATGCGCGGTTGCCGGTTGTTCTTGGAGTGCGTGACTAGGATATTCTGCAAAAGAATAATTAGGATTCAGAAATTGGCACAACGAATATACTTGTGTCTGATTTTACCTGAGGCTTGATATCCCGATGAACAATCTTCAACATATGCAAATGATGTATCCCCGACATGATCTGATACAAGACGTTTGACGGCTTGAGCTGCATCCGGATATCTGCACAGTGCTGAATATTCGACTTTTCAAAAACGTCATGTAGGGATGCGGGACATAATTCCAGAGCAATGTACATGAACCCCTCATTCTTCTCGCGAAAATAGTACCGGACCACATTCGGGTGATGATCGCTTTGCTGCAGAATCTGGACTTCGTGGTCGGCCACATCGTAAAAGTCCAGGAGGAGCCGCTTGATGGCCACATCGCGTCCTTCAAAGGTCCCTTTATACACGACTGTACCATGACTTCCGTAACCAATGATATCCTCGCTGACGGTCAACGAGCGAAGACCCACGTGTCCCAACACAGAGACTTTGGAGGAGACGCTGATGGAGGACTCTGATGAGGAACTTGACTTTTCGTCTTGTGATGAGTTCAATGTTTGATCCAGTGATGAAACTTTGCCCTCTTGTTCTGGCTCAGTCGCTGAGTCGGGAGACGACATCGACAAAGACCTAGTGCCGTCGGTGGCTTCCTCGCCCTTTTCGGATGACAGCAACGCACTAGACGTGGATGCCACGGCAAGATCACCTTCCTGTCCCCTGACGCGATTCATAATGTATCGCCATAAAGGAGCAGCTTTGGCACGAAGCCAGCTCATCACACTCGACAACTGCAAAAACAGCGGAACAACAACAATCAAAACTTTCACCCACGAGCCAATAATGCCATTATCGTGCATAGACTCATGCGCTTTACGGCGTATATCATCCACCTTTTCAATCAGCGTGCGGGTATCCGTCACCACATGAGCACCAATCAAGCACCGGGGATCCGTGGCGCCATTCACTTTACAGTCATCATCGGCTGATGCGGGGATGGAGGGGCCCAGTCGTGTCACGTCAGGGAAGTTTTGCGCCGACATGACGTAAAAAGTTCCTTTGTGGTAGCCGACATTCACTTGGCGTGGGGCAAAGGGTTTGGGGAATGTGCGGGGTTTGTTGACTGGCGGGTACGTCTTTTGGAGCTTGAATCCTTGCTCGTTGGCGTCTACAGCAAACGCTGCTACAGCCGGGGTATCAAATTTCATCCGAATCCCGAAATCCTCTACACAAAAATAACCGTGTTAAATTTTACAATTGCCGCATCGTCAGAAAAGAAGTATTATACCTGGGTGATACAGCTCCAATGCGCGATCCGTGCCGCGTCTATTGCCACTCGAGGGCAAACTAGGCGGTGGTTTGACAATCCCCGGATGAGGTCCTTCACTATTATTCTCCAACTCAAAAAGTGGCTGATGCGGGGCTTGAAACTCCCCATAGGTGATATTCCAACTCAGCCGAGAACTCTGTCGGTCCCACATGCTGAGCACATATTGGGTTCGCGAGATGTATATTGCTTCACGGTTATCCGTGACGGGTTCCGGGGGTAGGTCACTACCACCAGTCTCGTTGGGAACATCTCCGTAACTCCGGAGTATGTCACCCGTGAAAGGATCAATGGCAAATAAGCGGTTGACTTTTTTCCCTGTAAACACGTATTCACCGAAAATAAAGGCATGATTGTCGTCTACAATTCGTTTGATGGGAAGCGGCAATTTCTAAAACGAAAGACTTAATAAACGCAAATTTGGAGTTGTATGCAGGCCAGCAGTGAGATACGTACTTTGATTGTTTTCCCCAGCTCGTAATAGTAGAGGTCTCCGTTTCCGGCAGGCTCAGGGATATAGATGCCCTGTGAACTACTGAACGGTTGAATCTGCTGCAGGAGCTCTGCATCTGCATCTGGCACCCAGTCCGAAGCAAGGAGGTCGGCCTCGACACCATCAGCGCCAACAGCAGCAGCAGTAGGGACGCTGTCATCTGCATCCTCTACCGCATCGGTGACGCCGGTCAAGAGGTCCAATCCTTCAAAAGGCGTGTAGGGGGTACTCGTCAATGCGGACGTTGCCGCGCTCACATCAGTCACTTTGACCAGCGACCCCCAACTCTCATCCGTGGTCGTCCACAGGATATTCCCCGTGGCGCGATGCACGCCATGGATTGACCCATCCAAAGTGGCCACCACCATGATTTCAGTCGCATCCAATCCATCCGGCCGAGTGGATCCCCGATGATGAGGAGATGACAAAGCGTACGTGTCCGGGGGTGGGGTATCATTCAGAAGGGCAGGAAAGCCTCCTCCGGGGCTCGGGTCGCAGAAGACGCAATGGAGGAAAAGAGAGACTATGGCGAGTAAGACGAGTCTAAAGGCACAGACGCTCCTCCTGACACACCCGCGACCGAGAAAGGGCATAGTTCCCTTCTACTACCGCCCGCTGAAAAGAGTTAAGAGTTTATGGCAACAACGCTTGCTTGTGCAGAGTTCCAGAATGAGTTCCTGCCTGTCCTTTTGCTGTTTTGTTGGAGAGTTGAACCAGGCTTGAGTTTTGAAGTAAATGAGGTGACTGTTCTGATACAAAGGCGGTGTCTTTGGCCAAGTGGCTGTCACAGGCTGCGCAACCGTGGCGTCCGGCGCCGCAAAGACGCTACGAACTAAATCTTTGACCTTTGTCAACTTTTTGCTTGGCTGCTGCAATGAATGAACAGACAATTGATGTGTTTGCAACCTCCAAAGGCTAATCGGCTATGATGTGCTTTGGTGGGCAGTATTTGACCCAGAAATTCTTGCAATTGCCGCCGGAATGACCAACTTCTTTTAGAGTCATGTGATTTGGCAATTTGGTCAGATTCGGAGAGACCCTGAATAGCGCTTTGCACTCCGACGCCCGAGCCGACCATCGTTTGCTCACGCGCTGAAACATTTCGTTTGATCCTTCGCCAGTACATTCCCACACGCCAAAACAAACGATACCATCGAGCAACCGACCGTCCCCACTTTCACACGCCTAAACCCCTCCGTCGCCCAACATGGTACGTTTACCCTCCCACATTCCCCCAACCCAAAAACTCACCGTTTTCCGCATAGTCTGAAGTCGAAGAAACCATCAAGCGATTATCATCGCACAAGGGAGTGGAAGGCATCGTGATTGTCAACATGGAAGGAATCCCCATTCGAACAACACTGGATAATGATAAGACGGTGCAATATGCGGCTCTGATAACACAATTGACGGCCAAGGCGCGTAGTGTCGTGAGGGATTTGGATCCACAGGTACGTTCTTTATTTTTTTCCATCGCGTTTTTTCTTTTTCTTGAATTTAATGGATCTCTTGTTGTAGAACGATTTGAGTTTTTTGAGAATACGATCAAAGAAGCATGAGATTATGGTGGCGCCTGGTGAGTTTCCTCGTCCAAATTGCGTGTACACAAAAGTTCTAAATCTTGATTCACAGATAAAGAGTATATTTTAATTGTCCTACAGAACCCGCACAATCAATGACCCCAAAAGTGAAACCAAGAAAACACTGGCCGTTCTAAACGAACCAACCCATTTTGTAAATAGTAAAAATGTGTGAATGATGCGTGTCTCTCTCAAGAAATTTTGTTCTTATAAAGTTAGTCCCCCTCCTATTTAATCTCATTGACGGCCGACCAATACGTTGGATGGTCGTACTCAAAATCAAATTCTCCCCCGTATTCCCTGAGCAACATGGGTCCATCGATGTAATGTCGAATATTGGACCATGTGCCTTCTCCGCCCTGTGGTTCATCTTTACCCACATTGTCCTGTGACGACGACGTTGTACTGCCGGGCAGTGATGAGCTGCTTTTGGAATTGTACTCTGCTTGTTTTTTGAGATCGACCATGTGGATTTTGGAGCGTGTGATGGGGTCCATGAATGGGCCAATCACCTATATAGCACGCGCGGGTCAGTTTTTTTTATACAATAACACTGTACCCCACACGATTGAGCAAACTGACCTTGAAGAAAACCCAAAGGTACCAACTGGGATTGATCATAAAGCCTTTACCAAGACGCTGCCAAAATAAAAGTCAACATTGCATTTCTTTGACTAGGAGCATGCATGCAGTCATACCTCAGGATAATGATCGCCCAGTATAGACAAGAATTTCTTTGCTTGGGATGCAGGTGGTGATGTCCGGACCGAGATTCCTTCATAATCGATGATAAAGATCAGGCTCTCCACGCCCGGTTGCATAACCCTAAATGCACATAACAAGATTAGACACATAGTAACCATTGATGCAAAGGTGCTCAACTTGCTTGATGGCTTTCTCGACGTTCCACACTACAAATTTCAGTTGCCGATCAAACGTCTTGGTATGCTCTCGTTTGGGGATGAGGTACACTGGGAGTAAAACGTTTAGACTAAAGTTCATTGGGAAAGACCAACTAAACAAAAGATCATCATACACAATGGTCGTCCGTCCTTGTCAAATCCTAGTAGACTGGTCATTAGTTCCGCTGTAGTGATTCAGAGTACCAAGGAAAAATGATGGATGTTGTACCGCTCAGAATTTCCTTTCCTTTGATGGCCTCTTCTTCCACGTCTGATGCCGGTATTTCATCCGGCTTGTAGTCTCGTCGCCACTGTAATGTGCTATCCAGCCTTTTGCCTTTAGGAATCCGACCAAATAAGGGTTAGTTCATCACAAGTGTATCAGTGAAAGTGGTGGATGATGTACCTGCATTGGCCACGTTCCATTTGGTAGCGCGCAAGTATCGGAGGAGGCAAGCATCGTCACACCAAAGCTCTTCCTTTTGGCCAAACCCTCCAGCTTTGAGGATCTCGGGCAAGAGTTGTGTTTTGAATTCGTCCAGGTGAGCGAGCTGATCGGGCGTGTATAAACAGCGCGGCCAATCTTGGGGGAGGGGTCGGATGGAGGAGGCGGGCGGGGTGAGGATTGGGAGTTTGGAGGGAGTAACGGGGACATTGTCTTTGACTACGGACGGCTGCATTTTGTGTCGGGAGGGACGATTTGTTTCGGGGCGAGGAACGTTCACGATCTGGAGTTTGGAGTTTGGACTCTGGACCCGAGCAAGGAACCTGCACTGTTCACACACAACTCAGGCGGCAGCTGAGTTTGCTATGAGTTCTTTTTGGTGCCACACCATCATGGCTATACAACTGCTATATCTGTACAGTTCAGGACCTTGTTACTAATCGAAAAACTTGTTCGGATTTCCGAACATACACAAACAAGAAATTTGGAGGAAATTTCACTCTTTCGCGAACAGAGGATATTTTCGATATGTTAGCAAAGGAATCAAGCTCATCAAAATTCTCATGGGGTCATCCAGTCGTTCCGAGACGACATGACCGAGTTTACTCGACGCCAGCAATCAAGGTTGGCCTCGGGGGCTCCGCCTTGAATTGATGGGACTGACAATCTTGCTATTAGGTATTCCACCACTTGATGATGGTCGGCATGGCCATGATTGGGAGCCATGTGTTGGCGGATCGTACATTTAATGGACATTGGCAGCCAGGAAGACTTGATTCACACTCATCCACTCTCTGTCTGAGATGAATGAGATCTGGATGGGCATGCTGCGCAACGTGTCAACGCGTCCATCTTTACCCAGCTGCCCCATGGACTCCGCTCACAGGAGCTCCAGCATTTTGCTGAATTGAATTGATCAAGCCCACGGCCGCCATAAAAGCAAAGGAAAAAGTGAGCGATTTATTACGTGATAGGCGTGACGTCACTCAGACCGGGGAGGGACCCGTCGGAATTCAAAAGCCGGGGAATTCACCCCAGGGAACAGGCAACATCCTACACTACTACAGCTACCTACTCGCACTAACCAGAACCAGAACTCAAACGAATCCAACCATGCCCTCCATCACAAAACAAGTCTGGGGCCTGCTGCTCGGCAACGTCGGCAGCAACTCGCACCCCATCCACCCCGCACTCGTCCACATTCCAGCCGCCCTCTACCCCATTGCCTTTGGCTCGGATCTCCTGGGCTTACTCTACGATTCATGGCCTTCCCTTTCCAATCTGATTACGGCCCGCGGACTCTATGCTTTGGGATACTACTCGACTCTGGCCGCCATCATCTCAACCATCCCCGCCGCCATCACGGGTTTTGCTGAACTATGTGCCATCAACGATCGCCAGGATCCCCGTGCGAAATCCATGGCTTGGCTTCATGCCTCTTTGAACATCTTTGCATGTGAGTACATACTGGTGGCGTAGCTTGCAAATTTCCCAAAGGGAAATTTGCGAGCAGAGCGAGGAGGGGCCCCTCGGCCGGCCTCCAGCCGGCCGAGGGCATTCGTAGCGAGTCATGGCCTAGTCATTTTTCCGCAGGAAAAATGGATGGGCGAGGAATGACGCCTTTCCCACGCTCGGGCATGGCTGGGATACACAAACAAGTACTAACTGTGATTTATAGCCGGGATTGCGGTGTTTAATGTGCTGACCAAGAGCAAGACGATCGACTTTGCGCCGTACAACTTTAACATTTTCCTCTCCGCATTGGGTCTCCTGGCCGTATCCTACGGCGGATACGTCGGAGGCAGCCTGGTCTACAAGCACGGACTGGGCGTCAAGCGCATGGGAGCCGGCAAAAAGACGGCCATGGCCGAATGCAATCCCAACAAGGACCTGCCTCGAGAACTGGATATCCATCCCATCGGCACCAAGGAAGAATAGAAAGTTTTGGCAATTCCCACCCCCCTATATCCTCTTCTTTACACACCAATGTACATAATACAACCATCGCTTCAATACAAATCAATCTTGATCTTTTATAAACAAAAATTGTTATGCCCGAGCAACACCCCTGCCGCCGCCGCCGTGTTTGACAGCCAAGTCCTCCAAACTCCCACTCTTGCGTGCTACCCCTCCCATATCGTGCTTGGCATCAATCTTGGGTGCCGCCCGCTCCTTGAAATCCAGTTTCTCGCTATGAATCTTTTTGTTGCCTCCTTGCGGTGAGTGATGGATGTTGTCCAGAGATCCAACTTTGGATTGGACCCGGTCGAATTCCAGCTTGGCCGTGTGGATCTTGACGTTGCCCCCAGCGGGGACGTGATTCAGGTTCTGTTCAAAAAGTAACGTTAATCTCTATTGGGTTCCACGACTCTACAGTGACAACGTACATCCAAAGACCCAATCTTGCTGCCGACAGCATCATACCGTTTCGTCTCGGAAAAGATCTTTTTGTCCGTCGTTTTAGGGGTATGAGCAATATTGTCCAGACTTCCTATTTTAGAAGACACATTCTTGAGGTTTTTGACCGACCCACGAGCAGGTGATGCAGCAGCCAGGTTGTGATCGCTGCCAGTGACGGAAGCCCGAGCGGCAGTCAAGGACGAACTGGATCCCGTCTTGTCCAGAGTCTTCTTTGGCGCGGTAGATGATGTGGGCATATTCTTGTTTCGATTTTTAGAATGTTTAGAAAACTTCAATGTTCTTTTCTCCCACGCACGGGCTCAACACTTCATCCGTACGTATATACTCGAGTATGGATAGGCACCTATCACCCACAGAAAATAATCCGAAGTATAAGCCTGCTACGGGGCGAGCCGTTGTCGAATGGTAAACGACCTTGATATCCGGGGCAAACAATTCCAGTGGGTCCCAAAGCCTTGCAAAAACGCGTTGGGCCGTCAAAGCGGAGCCTCAAGATTGAAATGACGTAAGCAGGTTGATAAACCCAAATCCAGGATAAAAACGTGACGGGCTGCGCCATCTTTCTCCTTTTCGTCACACACACCCGAGGGTATAAAAAGCGGACCCAGAGCTTGTTTCTCCATCTCAAAACCTACCAAGCATTCCTCCGACGACCCCAAACGCCATACACGCATTCCACCTTTTCAAGGTTGCCGCCTGCCCTTGCGCCTAATAGGTTCACATACAACCATTCTTTTACTCTCGCCGCTTCGTCTCTATACCCCCGGAATCTTTTGGGATCTTGTGGGTGATTGAATGGAGCGGAGCCGTAAAGACATGGTTGATGATCCTATTATGTCCAAAGGCGACTCTGTGCAATCCATTGAATGACATGTATGGCGTTGACGGTATTCTTCTGTTTTTTTTACGGCTCTATCGAAGCTCGAATGAATCACATTTGATGCATATTCATACCGAGTCAAAATGCAGCCAACACAAACGAATTTATTATTATTTTTGAGACGTACATCTTTTGCTTGGGAGTTTTTGGTCTTTGGTGCGAAAATCCCGTTTGGCAATTGAATAATGTCTCACATTTCTACCCATGCTGTTTTTATCCTCTTTGCTCGTTTGCTGCCAACTGCCCAGGCATGGCAGACTTGACTGGCTTTCAGCAAGTCTGTAGGCTGTGAAGCCTGTGAGCGTTCGTTCTGCGTTCAATTTGTGCGCACCAAGTTGCATGCCTCAAGCGATGTGCAAATCTGTCCCATCTAATGGTGGAGCTTGCGACAAAGGCGACAATGGTAGGAGAGAGAGCATGAAATTATTTTTAAGGTGGAAAAATCCAAAGGAATGATAAAGAAAACAAGATCCAAAAGACATGTACAAGGAAACAGAATTAATTTAAGCTTTTGACGACTCCAGCGGCAATCAAAGCAGCTTCAAGGTCTTCAATCAAATCATCAGCATCCTCAATGCCAACACAAAGCCGAATCAAGTCTTCCGGCAATGCGCGCTCTTTCCGAATGTGAGCAGGAATCGAGGCATGCGACATGCTGCAGGGCATGCTAATCAACGAGTTGATGCACCCAAAGCTGACACTAATGGTCCAAATGGTGACGGCTTCGACAATTTTGCGACTGGTTTCGACACTGCCAGTCTCAAAACTTAGCACGGCGCCAGGGCCGCGGGCCAGGCGGGTATGAATGTCGTGTTGTGGGTGAGATGTAAGGCCCGGGTAGCGGACTTTAAGACCGCAGCGGGATTCGAGAAACTCGGCGATCCGGATAGCGTTGCTTTGTTGCCGGTCCATGCGCAAACCGAGGGTTTTGACTCCCCGCATAAGCAGGAAACAGTCAAATGGGGCAAGTCCACTACCGGTCGCATTTATGGTAAAGTAAACCTTGGCCGCAAGAGCTTCCTCGCGGACGCCAATCACGCCCGCCATCAAATCGTGATGCCCAGACAGGTACTTTGTGCCCGAGTGGTATACAATATCGGCGCCCTGGGTCAGGGGTTTCTGCAGATACGGGCTCATCATGGTATTATCAACGACGACAAGGGCGTCCGGGCACATCTGGTGCACCAGGTCGGAAATGGCCTGTACGTCAGCAATTTTGATGAGAGGGTTGGTGGGAGTTTCGAGGAGGACCAGACGGGTTTTATGGGTGAGTACGGGTTTGATGGCCTCGAGGGAGGTGGTGTCGACATGGTGGACAGTGACATTGTTGTGCGTGCGCATAAAGTTGAGCAGACGGTTGGTTCCGCCGTACAAGTCGTCGCCCGTGACTACCTCTTCGCCGGAATTGACCAGGCGGCAAATAGTATCCAATGCGCCCATACCACTAGTGACAGCAAATGCCCTGGTAGCGCCCATGAGTTTGGCCAGGTGGGATTCTGGGGACAAGAGTCAAAATTAGAACACTGCCGCAATCGACTAATGGAGTACCATAGACTTACCCAAGTGAGTACGAGTAGGATTTCCGCTACGCGAGTAGTCGTATTCACCCATTTCGTTTGCACTGGTTTGCTTGAACGTAGCAGTCTGGTAAATGGGCACGGAGCTAGAGTTGTACGGATCACGCATGCCCGAGGTGGGTTCGACATAGACGCATTCGGTTCCGGGGCGATACGACTTTCTCTTATTTTGGTCGTCGTCTTTAACTTTGGCGGTACAGTCGGCGCCGGTTATTGTAGAGCGCAGGCCAGCATTCTCAGGACATGTTTCGGCAGCTGCTGCCGCGGCGGTAGCCGACGACAGTTTGAGCTTGCAGACACTGCTGACAATGTCGTCGACGGGGGGGTATTCGCCCTCAAAGAAGGGTTCCTTGGTCACCCCGTTGGCCAAGTCGGGAATGTCTTCGGTGGGATCTGGGAGGTGGTGGTAGACGCCGGCATCGTCCGTGGTGTGGTGGAAGCCCATGGTAGTGGCAGGAGCGTTGGTGGTGGAAATGGAGGAAGGTTGGTCTCTGGTCATTGTGTCGGGGAATGGGAAACGTTGCCTTTTGAAAGCTGCTGCTGCTGCCCGAGCCAAAGGACACAGGCTTTCGAAACCCCACTTGCTGGGCTCGGCGGCACAGCCATCAGACGTCACACTTGAGATCGCGCAAAATCTAATCTATAGTCACGTGACACACATTCCCCGAGCGGCGCCGCCGCCACATCTTCCCGAAACCGTGTAAACTGAACCTGTGGAATCATCGAAATTGTTGTAAATGTAATAGATCTTGCGAAGACGAGAAGATTGCCAAAATGGTCTCGGAGGTGGTTTCGCTAGGCTTGCGACAGCGACAAACTACAGATCGTCCACGACGCCGGGCCTCAAAGAGTTCCGAACCGGGAAAACATACGGGCACAATCTCAAAGTCCAAACTGATCAATGAGGCCCTTGCCAACACAGATCTTGATACCCTCCGACGGTTGGCAGTGTCCCGAGGCGGCTTCTTGAACAATGGTCTGCGGAAGCGAGTGTGGCCTACTTTACTGCACTGTCGGAGGAGGGAGCCAGGCATAGATCCTGAATCTGACAAGCAAGATCACAAAATAGGTGTGTGAGATTTCCGAAGAGCAGGAGCTGGCGCAAAGATTTAAAGTTCTTAGTCTCCAGGACCTCCTGAACCATCATCACCCGACTCTACAGAGTTGCCAACTCCCCCATCATCTCCCATAAAATCAACGCCGCGCGACGCGAGTCAAGTTGCGCTAGATGTGAATAGGTCGTTGGCGCACCTGCTACCCAAGGCAGCGGTTCTCGACGATGACCGTCTTGTAGAGATGCGAACAGAATTGTCGGGCGTCATCCTCAAGGTTCTTTCAAATCATCCGTATCTTCATTACTACCAGGGTGAGCCATGGAAATCATTAAGGAAATCAGTGGATTGTTCCTAATGTTGGACTTTCAGGATTTCATGATGTTGCGGCTGTACTGTATCTGGTTTTAAAGCCCTCCCGTGCAGCGCCATGCCTGGAATCCCTGGCGTTGTTCTTTCTGCGGGATTTCATGACACCCACCCTGACCTCCGCGATGGCACATATCCATCTCTTGGCCCCCCTCCTCCACCTGGTATCACCATCAATTTCAGAGTTCCTTGGCACCATGGACTCTTTCCTGCCCTACTTCTGCTTATCATGGGTCATTACTTGGTTTACGCACGATATCGATGATTTATCTCGGGCCGCCCGGCTCATGGACTTCTTGTTGGCATCAGGCCCGCTCATGCCAGTCTATCTCACTGCCGCTGTGGTTTTATCCCAGCGGGAAGAGTTGGTATCTTCGGATCCCGACCCTGCCATGGTCCACCATTTCCTCGCTCGCTTTCCGCCTCATGCTAATTTGGAATCTCTGATTGGGCATGCCCATCAATTGTACGCTTCGTATCCCCCCGAGGTCTTGCAGGAACGAGCGCATCTTGACTTGGGTCTGGCGTCTGTCGTCAACCGGTTTGAGGAAGATGTTCAGGATATTCCAGCAGATATACCTTTGCTTCAAACCATACCTTTGTTTGAGCAGTCAAACAGTACAGATGAGGCCGCCTCACAAAGCGATAGTATTGTTCTCGACGACATAACAGCAGCATCCCAAATGGGCCTCGCGGAGCGGCTCATGATTGAGCACATTGCGGACGAGGCGCGTCTTGTATCTGACCAAGCATCCTCGAACCCACACTTTGCGACACCGTCTCGTCCAACGTCAGGACCCCCAAGACTTAAACTTGTAACTCCTCCGCGTCTAGCTGCTCTGCTATATAGCCACAGGCCATCGCCGCAAGTCCAGCAAGCAGCCATGATTGGTGCTTTGGCTGCGACAGGATTGCTGGCAGCATGGTACGCCTATCAGCTTGCCGGTTTGCTTGATATGTATCTAAATGTATAAAGAACATCCCATTGACTACCCTATAACGTGCACCATTTCTGCCCCAGTGCGCTCAATTCTCACCCATCCTTGATGGTTGTAAACAATCTCCGGAAAGGAGAATTGGAGTTACCTGAAGAATAGATTGTACGGATCTTGGATCAATTGAACACAACCAATAAATTAAATAAAGGGGAATGTACAGATGGTTGGCAGGTGTGAACGTGAACGTAGGGACAGGAATTCTTCACAGACTGGAAAGGAAGTGAGTGGAGGTCAAAATCTAAAAATTCAGCAGTAGCTTACATTTCCAGATCGATATGCTTCACATCGGGACGTTTTGACTATTTACCCGGGACTCAGAGTAAGAATTGGACGGTTATCATATGCAACAAAGAATGCTTACCATGATAGCGGTCTCCAAACGATCAACCTCAGTTCCTAATGTTGCTACGATTCGTCCACCTTGTCGCTCTACCCAAGCGTCAATCTCTGCTCGAGTCTTTAGTTTCATTAGTTCAGCGACTTCAGCCGAGTATAGCGCTTCGTTTCGATTAATGAAGCGACGCGTGACTTCCTCGCCGTTAAACAAAATTTCCGCTTTCATCTCATATTAGATCCAGGCTGCTCGAGAGTCTCGCATCATGTACACACCTTTAAACCGAACAAGATCCGGTCCTAGCGTTGTAGACTTGACATCTTGCACCGAACTGACGACCGGATCTCGTTGCAAGATGGAGACGATTTCCGATTGGCGATGCAGCGGCATACTCGTCTCCACCAGACCGGCAATGTTGCGGCGAATAAGGAATACTGCGACACAGGATAAGAGGAGACCGATACTGATGGAGCCGACAGAGTCAAGGACGGGAAGCGACAAAACTCTTGATAGGGTAAGGCAAGTGCCAGCAATTGCAACACCCGCAACAGCTGCGCAGTCCTGATACAAAGTATGTCAAGTCAAATCGTGGGTGAATTTCCATACTTACGCGCTGACACCTTACCTCCATAAATACTTGTACGGTTGTGGGATCTGCGCCACGCCTCAAGAAATCCCATACACTTACGCCAGCTTCTTCGGCACTTTTCGATAAATGCCGCCATGCATAGGTCATAGTTGCTGTCAAAGTTGCGGAAAATGCGTGAGTCAAGAACATAAAGGAATCTCTACGCCGAAATTACCTCCTTCAAAGACCAATGAAGCGCCTAAAACCACCCAACTTGAAGTCATATCACCCAAAACGTGGTTGGCCGCTATAAGACCGCTGATTCCGTGGTATATTGACACACCGCCACCCAAGAAGAAAATTCCTAGGTCTTTTTAACACACCAATCGCGGTTTCATTTGAAAAGGCATTGCTTACCAACGCCACTGACCAGCGCCCAGGCATAGCGCTCGGGGGTATAGCCGTACGGGTGAGTAGAATCTATTGCAGAATATCTTAGCCAAGTATATGGCGCCCGAAGCTACACGAACGTACCGGGTGCTTTCAAGGAACGCCAAACTCCTAGATTTGCGATTGGTCATTTCATCTCTGCTTGACAAGTCGACGGGCATGAACATACCCCACATCAACAAGCTGCAAAAGAGAGGCCGAATCTTCAATTACCGCAAAGGAGCGCAGAACAGAGCAACGCTTACCTCTCATTTAAGACTATTAGAAGAAGACATTCAACAGGATGTAAGTAAGCTGGTACCATATTTGTATGTGCACTAACCATCTGCTGCTGAATGTAGTGCTCTATGGACAGGTTCGTTAGAAAACAACATATCTTGTGCAGACTTGTACGAGCTTACTCTGAAAACATGGATGCTGATCCTGATTGTATGGCTGCGTAGAATTTGCCCGAAAATAGTGCCATGTTACTATCAAGGGATTAATCATGAGCCGGTAGCAAGCCAACGAGAAGAAAATGAGAAAACTAACCTAACCATGGCTACCGCAACCACCTTTTGCGATCCCTGTAGCATCTTTTTTCGGGATACTTTTGATTTTACTGTTGATCCATTGTCCATAAGTAAAAGTCGTATAGATTCCTTGCTCCATAGACTCATACCTTCTGTCACTTCCCGCTTCAAGTGGCGAACTTGACTTTTGTACTGTCCGAGATCTGTTTTGATTGTCAAATGACAGAGACATCAGTGACGGATGATAGTAAAGAGACTGTCATCATGACCTGATTTCTTGCAGGGAGCATTGTCGAGTTGACCATCAACCTTTGTGATTTCGGTCTGGGTCGCTGTGAACCGGACACCCCATTTACTTGATCTTGACGAGACCAGGTTGTCGAATGTTGGCCTTGATAGCCAGTGCTCATTGGCATTGGGGTTAGTGCGCACCCGCAAGTGGGGAAGCGTAGATCGCAGCGATCTGACAGATCGCAAACACTGCATTGCTGTTCAACAAAGTTGTCTATAGGTTTGTGTTATGTCCATTGGCCGGAAAGGTTCTTGTGGTGTAGCAAAATGCCGGGGAAGGTGTGTGTCTTTTGCCTGTTTGCTTCCCCGCTCCCGTCGAGACTCGAGAGCCAGCCAGAGCCAGCCACGATTCGAATTTGACGTCAGCTCAATTGATTCGACGTTCAAGATCCTCCGGACAATCCTTCATACCCTACAGATCTAAAATCAATTACGGGAATCCTCTCCCAAAGGCGATACAGTTTTTAGATCTAGAACCATTGTATTCATTGTTTATTCACGGTAGCAAGTCCGATCTGTCCGAGACTGTGAAAGCAGCGTCTGGTGGTCCAGGGAAGCGAAAGCTGCAGATACTTGATGTCACTCCCAGTTCACCCACATGCACTGACGGCAAAAACACCGCGGAAACACTCGGTGCGGCCACCACCAAGCGAGTTGAAAAGTCCTGCGCAAGGCAACCCCGCACCTGAACCACTTGATGTACTGCAAGCTGTGGTATCTGTAGTCAAAAACAGAAGTGGTAGATTATGGATTGACCGCTGTTTCAATGTTATAGAGTATGTCTCATTTCGAATGCAGGATCTGTCCTATCTCGGCAAACTATCTTGAAAAGTGATCATTTTGATACCGGTGATTTCGCACGCGTATGTCAGACTTTCCTCCAGAGACTGACCATAATGTGCTCGATATAAAGGCTTCAATCCACGATTAGACTTTCATCTGCAAGGCGCACCAAACTTTCGATGTGTTGAACTGAATATCTTTGGTGTTGCTCAGCCAACCATTTCAGGGTGAGTGTCTTGTGGTTTCGGCTGAGATATTGCGCATTCTGACATGTACACCTGTATCAGGATCCGGACCGTGGCAACTTTGCTAGGATGCGCCCCCACAAGTGCGAGCACAAAGGAGGTCTTGTGGTTCTCCTCTCGGGAAGAGCCCATCATCTACCTCAACAGGAAGCCGTTCGTGATTCGTGATAGCGAACATCCCCTTACCAACGTGCGATTTGTTCAAGGAATCAGTGCCTCGCGGTTAGAGAATATGGAGACGCGTTTGAAAGAGGACATTCAGAGAGAAGCCGGCAAATTCGGTGGATTGCTACTTGTCCATGACGAACTAGGTATCCATCACGTATGCCGTGTTTTCAACATATCATTCTGACAAAGTAGCAAAGAGAATGGGCGGGTTATACCGACATGGATGGCGATCGACCATATTCAAACCTCACGCGAAGTGTTTGAGTCACTGATATCTGAAGGGTTCCGTATCAAGTACTTTCGGATACCAGTGAGTCCCGAGCAAACCCCCGAGGATCGCTACGTGGACGAGTATGTAGAAATTATCAAACAAGCGCAGGATGATGATGCCCTCGTATTCAACTGTGGCATGGGCGTTGGGCGAAGTACGCAAGTGGAATGACGCACAATCATCCGGAGACTTACTTCTCTATAGCTACATTCGCCACCATTTTGGCAACACTCCTTCGTCGCGCACAGCTTATCAGCAAAGGTCAGGAGGATCCAATTCGAGTCGCTTCTCTCGGGGGATCTCAGTATAATCTTCTCAATCTGGAGGAAGCGGAATCACAAAGTCGCGCGTTGTTAAGACTTATGTACGTTCTTGAGAAAGGTAAGTATTCTCGCTAAAGACATCTGGATTGCAACTGGAACACCTCATCTATAAAAAATCAAGGTCTAGCCGGAAAGCAACCTGGACTTTCTGCCTTAGATTGGGTCCTTGCGCGTGGACCCTTAGTAACCGATCTGAAAAATGCAATCTTGGGAAATTATCAGTGCATATCACAGCTTGCGAGTGTCATTTCAAATGGTGGGATCTACAAGAAAGTACTGGATGAGGTCATTGATAGATGTCAGTATCCGGTTGTCTCGCGGTGCTTATTTGGGTTCGTAGCTCATTATATATGATAGGCGATGTGATGGTCAACCTTCGCGAAGTGACTCTTATTCATCGGGTGGATTATTTCTTCGATGGCAATCCGGTATCACTTCGACGAGCCTTAGGGTGTTTAGAAAGATATTTCTTCCTGTTAGCGTTTTGCTCTTACGTTGATAAGTACTCCACCACGGGGTATCAGCATTCGTTTTCAGAGTGGCTGAAGTTACGTCCAGGTGCGTAGCTCTGAAGCGTAAATGATTCCAATTAATGCGGACTGACAATTGTTTTTACTCAAGAAATTCTTGTGATGCTAGAGAATTTTCGGAATCCGGGACCTCAGTTACATCTATTCAGGCCAGTGGAGGATCTCTCTTTGTTGAGTACAGGTCCAGATTCGAGGGGAGCAATGATGAGAGATAATGCGCGTCCCACGGCTTTTGAACTTGAGCGACAGGTGGTCAACGTAAGTGCATTAGGAGTGTCAGTTTTGTTGGATGACGAAATTGTAACACTTGTTTCAGTCACGCAGGGGAACGGTCTTGGGCCCTCATACCATCTTGAAAGTGGATCATTGGCAACAAGAGATGCAAGACACTATTGAGGGCGCCGCGAACTTCAGGTACTCACTTGTTCTGGGCGGCATGAATGATTATAGGATTGGGTGACCCACACGCTTTTGCAGGAAAGTTCCGGGTCTCAATGTGTACAGTGTAGCCCAGCCCACGATTCAAGGGGTAAAAAACGTACTTTCGGTACTCGAAGACGACTCACCCTCCATAACAAAAGTTGTTTGGATCAATTTACGGGAAGAGCCTCTCATTTATATCAATGGAGTGCCCTACGTGTTACGCGACCAGTATGTCACACTGAGAAACATCAAATCCTATTCTGGTATTACCGCAGGGAGGTTAGAGTTGATGGAGACGAGATTGAAGTCGGACACCATGGTACATTACAAATGTTGCAGACATTTTCTCATAAACTTGTCTCAAACAGTGAGGTTTTATAGGCGGAGCTCTCAAGTTACGAGAATCAGCTATTACTTCACAATGAGACCTCCGATGGAAGCGTAGTTCCACAGTGGGAAGATTGTCTGCCCACTGATGTGTTAACTTTAAAAGAGGTTTTTGACCTAGTCCGTCAAGAGGAGCAGATTGACGGTACTCACAGCGAAATTCGTCGACCATCTTCCATGGATGGCACCACACCGCGGTTTTTGAATCGGCGTGGCTCATCGCCCAGAGAACGAGCTCGGACAGTAAATATCGCATACCACCGCGTGCCTGTAACTGCAGAATCGCCCCCAGGTGCTGTAGATTTTGACGATCTGAGGCGGCTCATATGCAGTGTGGATCCTGAAAACACTGCTATAGTAATGTACGTGGTACCATCTATGCGACATGGCAGGTCATCTAATGTTCTGTGAAGGAACTGCCAAATTGGAATGGGTCGTTCGACGACGGGGACAGGTTCGCCATGAATCCCGAATTTTTCCTTTATATTCCTCTGACCGTGCTACTATTTAGTGGTTACTTGCCTTGTGTTGCACTGGCTTCGTAATATTAAACCCACTGTCCCGAAGCAAGTGAACCCACCATTGAATTACGCGATTATACACTCTCTCATGCGGGTTATCCGCAATGGGTTGGAATGCAAGAAGACTGTTGACGACTTTATCGATGCATGCGGAGCACATTACAATTTGAGAGAAGCAATAGAGGAGGCTCGTTTACGTGCTGAAACGTCGACTGAAGAGAACGGCACTCGCAACACCGCTCTTTCAAAAGGAATGCTCAATCTACGCCGCTATTTCCTTCTTCTCGCTTTCGCGTCGTACTTGGATCAAAACAAACCCGGCTTGGACAGCGAACTGACCTCGTTTGCCACCTGGGTTGACCGCCACGCCGAGTTCGCAGGAATGAAAGACGCAATGATGGATTGTCAGAATGGAATGGAAGCCATTTTACCCGTAGAGCGGATGGACCCGGGCGACGGTTTGGCACTCTCATCAGAGGTCTTGCAAGTTGTCAAACTGAGAAGCGGGGCAGTCTTGGGGAAGAATACCATATTGAAGGTAAATTATCCTTCATTGAGAGGTCATCTCTTCAAGACGAGTTTAACCAAAGTGCATCTAGTATGACATGTTCCCGGGTGCCCAGAAGCTGTCGCTCACTGAACGGGTTGATGGTAGAGGGGTTTTCAGTAGAATATTTCACTGTAACTTGCTAATTTTCTATACAGGCGCGCCGAACTATCGCCGAATCCCGCTAGCTACCGTCCGTGCGCTCCCCTCTGAAAGCGCTTCGGCCGTTTCGAGCATTATCGCTTCTGATTCGACGATTGACCGTTCAAGCCAAGCATCAGCAGTTTACGGGATTGGCATGCCCACGATATCAGCTGTCAAGGATGTCCTGCGAAAAGTGCAGGCCGACCCGGAGGGCAGTCGGCAGCTGGTTTGGACAAGCTTGCGAGAGGAACCCGTTTTATACATTAACAGTGAGCGGAACCGTTGGCCTCCCCATTCGGAACAATTCCTCACTAATCCATCCTTGAGCAGGCCGCCCTTACGTATTACGGTTGTTCCAAGATCCCATGAAGGTACACCTGCCCTTAAAATGTACAAATCATTATGAAGCTACTTACAATTGCTTTCAGAATCTAGAGGCAACTGGCATCACACATGAGCGTGTGGAAGCCATGGAATACCAAATGAAAATGGACGCCATCGCAGAGGTCAAGCAGTACGGAGGGCGTATGCTGCTACACGAAGAGGAAGCGGATGCCAAGGGGTTCTCCATTGTGGTAAGTTGTTTCGTGCGTCCGGGAGTGTTTCGGAATTCTTGCATGTATTGATGAGTTTGAACCGACGAATAGCCAGTTTGGGAAACCGTGAAAGAGGAGGACATACAAACGCCGAAGGAGGTCTACGGCTCTATTCAAATTCAGGGGTATCATGTCGATTACATGCGACTCCCAATGTAAGTACTGCTCAATTTGCGTCTGTGTTCCTTCCTTTAAATCGCATTCTAGAACGGATGAGCAAGCTCCCATTCCGGATGTTTTTGATCGTCTAGTCGAAAGATTGACTGCTGTTTCGGAGGGAACAGATATCATGTTTAACTGTCAAATGGGGTATTTCAGGCGTTTTCACTTATACTTGAGACTATATTAAATCTTGCTTCTATAAACAGGCGTGGACGGACTACCACAGGGATGGTTATAACCTGCCTGATGGAGATGGTTATTGGAAACCAACCCCTTCTTTCTGAGTATGAGAAATCCATTGATCAAGATGAGAATGAAGTCTCTGGACATCTGAGTGCGGTTCGCCCTATTATATTCCCGTCCTCACCGGCGACACCCATGGGTTTGGTACATTCTACTTCAAAATCGAATTTAGCGTTGAGGGCTTCTTCATCTGCCGGCACTCCAATTGCGCTTACGACCACTCTCACCCCCTTGCCAGATGAAGCCACGATCGCTCGGCAGAGATATACTTCGGGAGAATACAAACTCATCTTGCAGCTGGTTGCTGTGCTCCAGCACGGAAAGCTTGCAAAACGCCTCGCTGACCGAGCCATTGATGCCTGCGAACACATTCAAAACTTGCGAGTTGCTGTTTACGACTCCAAGCTACGAGTTGAAGCTCTTCGAATCGGTGACCCGAAGAGGGAAAAAATGATGGAAATTGCCATCAACTATCTTGTCCGGTATTTCTACCTTATAGTCTTTGCTGGATACTTGTTGGAAGTGTGGGCAGGAGAGGTTCCGGAGTTGGGGTTGCCCACCATGAAAGAGACCGCAAAAAGCGTTACCCAGACGGTTCAGGAGATGGAGGAGAAGGGCTTCAGTGCCATTACAGGAGCGGGGCGTACTAAAACTCCTGCGGGCAAGCCCTTGGCCAAACTTATTCCTTTCAGTGCGTGGCTCGGAGAACGAAGAGAAATAGCTAATTTGGCCAAGCGCGAGTTGCAGACTTTGGAGTAGCTTGTGAAGGCGAGAATATGAGTAGGACAACACGCTTTATAGAAATCTGTAACGAATGATTGTATCTAAAACAAGTTACATTGTTGATCACAAGCTCCGCCAAAAAGGAAAGGAAACAAAAAAGGAAGAAAATACAAAGTAGCTGAGGCCGGATACATCAATCTATCTCATAGTAATGCGAAAGTATTCGCCGAGGAAAGTTGGGGAGGGAGAATTCCTAAATACAAAGGATTTCGGAACAAATTAAAAGATGAGGAGGGCACTTGTTGATAGGTAAAAAGAGTGAACGGAGAGCAGTTTCGTGGAATAGGGCAATGCCGAGATACATCGAATTCAATGATGCTGAAATCCATATCAGTATCCCCAAAATTGAAATCTTAATCCAGGTAAATACAAGGGCAAAATTCCGCACGCGGGAATCTGCAAAGGCACAAAAATCTCGCGAAAGGAGTGCTCTGCTTTACAGCAAAGTGCACTTTTCCTTCTTCTTCTTGTTACCCCCTCGCTTGGAGTTTACAGCCAGTGCCGCACGGGTCGCATGCTCAAATATCTGCGTAACACCTTCACCAGTCTTGGCACTGCACTCAACGTATCGATAAGCGCCAATTTTCTGAGCCATCGCGTGTCCCTGGCAAACCGTTACGATCACGCCAATCAGTTTAATTTACACTTATGAGCATACCTGTTCAGAAGTTACAGGGGTTTGTCGAAGACGTGCCAAGTTCTCATTTGTCCGGCCATCATGTCGCAGATCCATTTTGCAACCGACAAGCAGGACAGGCAATCCAGCGCAGAAATGGAGAACTTCCGTGATCCATTTCGTCTCAACGTTGTCTAGAGAGTCTGGGGAGTCGATAGCAAAGCAAATAAGGATGACATGGGAGTCGGAATAGGACAAAGGGCGGAGACGGTCGTAATCTTCCTGTCCGGCAGTATCCCATAGAGCGAGCTCAACGTGGCGGTTATCGACGATTACGTCGGCAACATAGTTTTCAAACACAGTTCTGCAAACGTTATGCCACACAGTCAGTCACATCCGATTAGGGGTAGTAGGAAGCAACCATTACTTACGGGACATATTCCTAAGATAAACAGGGGGAATGACGAAATGAGATGTTAATCATTGTTCAGCAAGGAAGACAAGAGATCTTTTGGTCATGCCCCTCAGAGCCCTATCATTCCCTCCCATAGTGTCCATACGGCAATGGCTGCTGCTTCTCAAAAGGAAATCATACACCTACCTCGGGAAACTTGTTCTTCGAATATCGGATCAACAAGGACGTTTTACCACCGGCGCCGTCTCCAACAATAACCAGCTTTCGGCGTAGTTCCGCCATGAGAGATTCACTTGATGAAGGATATAACGGGAAAGTACAGACTACGGTGCCAAGAAGGGCGTTGCCTAGGTATGTAGATGCAGGAGGATATGGAAGTCGTTGCCCAAGGAGGAGACGATGCGGCTCTGCAGATTGCGCGCTGGGAGGCCACTTTCGCTGTGAAACGGCGGCCGCCGGCGACACGTGATTCTGCATGAAGTGCACAGCCACCCACAGCCCAATCCACGCCACGCCAAGCCCCGGGTGATGTCAGGAGTCGGAGTTTCAGGGAGTTTTGCTGATGCGAACTTGATATTCAAAAAGAATATAGTTTTAGTGATAAGGATACCGGCAGCAACCCTCAATTCAGGAATTCAAGCGCAGAATACAGTACGTTCGGGTAAATCAGGGTCTTGTTACCGAGTAATAACGTTTAAGATACATTTTAGCAAGTCAAATAAAGTTCCATGTGGGGAGAACAAAACAAAAATTTCAAGGGACTCATTGGGGGATGGGTTTGCTACATGAGGCGACCACTAGAACATGAAGATTCCAGCCAAGATGGCCAAGCAAGCACCGACGATGGCAGAGAGCGAAGATCCACGCGCCTGTCGGAAAGCACTGCTAACGGGAAGACCGCCGGCATCAGCGCTCACGCGCTCGTAGGTAGCAGTCAGGGTGTTGGCACCAGAGCCGAGAGTAACGCTGAAGGTAGAGGCTCCAGACTGACGCTTGTACAGGACACGCTCGCTGCGACGGTTCAAGCGACGCTTCATTGCACCGCCCCCAGCTTCAGTGGTTGTGGTAGCAGCTTGAGTCGTTGTGGTCTCGACCGTGGAGCTAGACATCTCTGTAGTAGTAGCAGGGTCTTGGGTAGTGGTAGTAGTGGTAGTAGTGGTGGTGGTGGTAGAAGACGATGCTGCGTCGGAAGTAGAAGAAGTGGCGGCACTAGTTGTGGTATCAGCGGCGGAGGTGGAAGACGATGCTGCATCGGAAGTAGAAGCAGCGGCGGCACTGGTGCTGGTGGTGGAGGTGGAGGTGGAAGAGGATGCTGCGTCGGAAGTAGAAGCGGCGGCGGCACTGGTGGTGGAGGTGGAGGTGGAGGTGGAAGAGGATGATGCGTCGGAAGTAGAAGCGGCGGCGGCACTGGTGGTAGTGGTGGTGGAAGAGGATGTTGCAACGGAAGTAGAAGCGGCGGCGGCACTGGTGGTAGTAGTGGTGGTGGTGGAAGAGGATGTTGCAACGGAAGTAGAAGCTGTGCCGGCACTGGTAGACGAAGTTGCAGCTCCTGCACTCGTGGTCGTAGCAGCGGCGGCGGGGGTGGACGAAGCACTAGCTTCAGAGACAGTGGATGTGGCAGCACCCGAGGTAGTAGCAGCGGCGGCGGGGGTGGACGAAGCACTAGCTCCAGAGACAGTGGATATGGCAGCACCTGAGGTCGTGGCAGCGGCGGCGGGGGTGGACGAAGCACTAGCTCCAGAGACAGTGGATGCGGTAGCACCCGAGGTAGCAGCGTCGGCCGGAGTAGACGAAGCACTAGCTCCAGAGACAGTGGATACGGCAGCACCTGAGGTAGCAGCGGCGGCGGGGGTGGACGAGGCACTAGCTCCAGAGACAGTGGATGCGGCAGCACCCGAGGTAGCAGCGGCGGCGGGGGTAGACGAAGCACTAGCTCCAGAGACAGTGGATGCGGCAGCACCTGAGGTAGCAGCGGCGGCGGGGGTGGACGAGGCACTAGCTTCAGAGACAGTGGATGCGGCAGCACCTGGGGTAGTAGCAGCGGCGGGGGTGGACGAGGCACTAGCTCCAGAGACAGTGGATGCGGCAGCACCTGAGGTAGCAGCGGCGGCGGGGGTGGACGAGGCACTAGCTCCAGAGACAGTGGATGCGGCAGCACCTGGGGTAGTAGCAGCGGCGGGGGTGGACGAGGCACTAGCTCCAGAGACAGTGGATGCGGCAGCACCTGGGGTAGTAGCAGCGGCGGGGGTGGATGAAGGACTAGCTCCAGAGACAGAGGATCCGACAGCACCTGAGGATGTGGGCGACGCGGCCGCTCCAGCGCTAGTAGACGAAGCAGCAGATCCCGAGGTGGGAACAGTGGTGATATCTGCCTGACCAACTTTCGTAGTGGCTCCAGCGGCGGTCGTAGTAGTGGTAGTGGTCTGCGCGGGTGAAGCCGACTTGGACGTAGTTGAAGTGGACGACACTGAAGAAGATGCGGGTGGATCGATTCCCTGGCTGTAGCTGCCGCTCATCACCAGGGTCGCTCCGCCCTTGGCAAGCTGGATCGCGGGAGCCGAAATAACACCGGTGTCGGAAATTGCAACACTGAAGGTGTTGCACTCACAGCCGGCCGGAAGTGTATCGGCCTTGCCTTTCATGGGCAGGTTGCCAGAGGATTTGGATCCAACTTGAAGGTTGCTCAAACAAGCCTTGTCGCAATCAGAAAGAGTACTTGCCAACGGGCCCGTGAGAGGTCCAAGCAGCTTGTAAGTGCCCGTTTGCGGGGTCTGGGCACTAACGGTTGAGATAGCGAGAACGCCGATCAGAGCGAGAAAGAATGGTTTAACCATCTTGGGTATTGGTATAGAAGTTCTGGGTGGAATACTCGTAAGACTTGCTCTGGGTATAGTATGAGATCTGGCCGGGGGGAACAGCAGGCGCTAGTGCTTCTTTTATATCCCTTCCCCTCGGTGGCGATCTGGACTGTCTCCATTACATTTTTCATAGGCAGACTCGGGCCAAGGGATGTTTTGCTCTTGGCGCAAACAAATGTTTGCTACAAATAGAAAACTCATGGAGACAAGATTCCCAGGAATGAGATGTAGTTCGTCAATACCCTGTAAAACTGCAAACAAACAAGAAACGATACAGTTTTGCACGGTCGGAGATCTGAGGTGGCGCATTTGCCCAAGGTAAACGCGCGACTAAGCCTTTCACTCGTTCTTAGCTTTCAGGGTCCGCTCCCTGTTGAGCTTCAAAACACGTATCCGAGTGTTGGCTGTGGGGGTATGTATACAGATCTCCCGCCAAGTAAAACACTCTAGAACTCGCACATAAACGCCCCCCCCCCTCCCCCCGGGGCGATGCCGTGGCAACTATCAGTCCAATTTAGGTTGGAAAATTGGAATATATTCGCTGATAGACAGGATACTATCACAGATGAGGGGTGGAATGGTGATATTAGAGAAGAGGAATGGAAATGTAATATAGAAATTGCAAGTAACGCAGTATGGCATCTGCAGATGGCCACTATTGTGCCTGAGCAAGATCATTCCAAAAGAAACGTATGCTCTTCCCGCCATTTCCGGGTAATCCGGCATTTTCGGCCATAAAGCCAAGTTTCCCCCAAAAAAATTGTCAATACATTTTTAGCGATAAGGTACACCCAGCAGTAACCCTCAATCCGGGCGGATCCGTAATTGCACATCCTTGATGTTTCAAGTCAAAATACTTTCAGGGAACTAAGGGTCCTGTTACCGAGTAACATTTAACATACATTAGCATGTGCAAGTCGAAAACAAAACAAATCTCCACTAGTTCCTGATTAAGTTCCAAATTTGGCATGAAAGCACAACATTCCCCTCAGGTTTCATATTAGAACTAATTCAAAATGTATCACTGTCCATGGTAGCCGATGCCAAGAAATTTGAGGATGTGCGTTTAGGGCAAGTGAGGGCCCTGATAAAACTTGGAAATGTGCTCCCAAGCTGTCCCCGATGATGAGATGTTTGTCTGGATGTAAATGCAAATCGAAGAACAACTTACCTTCTTCGGGAGTCTCGGCGTACGAGAATAAACTGAGATCCTGGTCTGAAATGACTCCCTAGAAAATCCATATTAACCTTCCTGCATTTGTGTTGAGCCAAAATGGGTCTTTGGCGCACCTCTTCCAACATGTTTGGGAAATCCACGATTTTATCCCACCAAGCTTTGCAAAATAAGATCACGGGTATGGGCGCCATCTTTTTGGTTTGAATCAAGGTGAGAGCCTCAAAAAGCTCATCCATGGTGCCCCATCCACCTTCATTCGAAAAATGTTATCCCAGCCACTCTGTTCACCTCTAAAAAGAGCCATACCTGGAAATGCAACGAGGGCACGCGCGCGACCAAGAAAGTGCATTTTACGCATTGCTATCAAGATCATATCAGGAAATTTGTATCTAGAGGTTGAATCCATTGTCAAACTCACAAAAGTAGTGAAAGTTGAAGCAAAGCTGAATAAATTTTGAGATCAGCTTTGGTACCATCATAAGTGGTAGTCTCTTTTTTATGGTCCACGTACCTCCGGAGTGATATATGGGTTAGGGTGTTGCTCAAATGGAAGCACAATGTTCAAGCCGACTGAGCGGCCACCTGGGATTTCGGTTGCTCCACGGTTCGCGGCCTCCATAATCCCGGGACCTCCGCCAGTGATGACAACCCTGCACAACTTTTGTCAACATCTCGTCCGATTCGGCAAGTGCAAGTTAAAATTTTGTACAATTTGTTTCCATCGGAATTTTTGGTAACAAGTGTTCCAAATTTCTGAGCTGCTTCATAGTATTTGACCCCGCTCACCATCCGTTGCGCATGGGCCAAGCTGCGTTGCGCATCTTTGTCATCAGGGCCTTTTGCTGCAACCACAGCTTGGGCATCGTGCAGCATCTTGTCTGCAGTCTCCTTATCGCGATATCGTGCGCTTCCAAAAACAACGATGGTGCTGTCGATGCCGGCCTCTTGAAGTTTTAGTTCTGGCTTAGTATACTCCAATTGAAGTCGGAGCGGGCGGAGATCGTCGCGAAGAAGAAAGGGCTCATCCGCCCACGCAAGACGATACGCTTGGGATTGCGTTTGCGGCGATGTGTATGCGGATTCCGCCGTTTGCAGTGCTGCAGTGGCCTTTTGAGGAAAGGGGTGGTAGTGGTGCATCAAGTTGGGGACAATAGACATGGCTAAAGGCCAGTAATTGTTTATTACTTGTAATTTAAAGGACGCATCAGCCCAAGTACCTGTCTTTGCGCTCATGACTTTTCTGACTGCACTCTTGGCCGCCGCGGACCCGTCTGCATCAGGCATGTTTTCTTCGCCCTTTCTCTTGCTCATTGCTGGTGGTTGCGCGTCGTCCGAAGTTTCCAATCTTGCCGGGATCTCTGGGGGATCTCGTCGCGTCTGTCGCGTGCACAACTTTTTGCAGAAAGCTTCCATCTTTGTGCCACCTTGGCCACGACATGACGTGAGGAGGTTAGGGTTTGGCAGCAAAAACGCCGACGCCCGAAAAGTTGGGAGCCCGAGCCAGAGGCAGCGCAGGACATTGGCACGGCGGCCAGAAATTACGGATCTCGAAAGTGAAAGTGCTTTTCCAAGCTGCTAGGCCGGAGCAGGGCGACCAAGGCGCATGTTTGTGGGTCGCCGGTGGGAGCGCTTGCAAGAGGTGCTGGCCGACCCGACAACGCGCTTACTGATCGTGGGTGTCAACTTAGTGCTGGCAAAGGCCATTATCAACACTTTTGTCGTGCCATTGACCTTGCTTACTGCCAGAGAGGTACTGCTTTTACAAGAGGATACATAACAGTCCTTTCCCGATACCCTGGTTTATAATGGATACTGACGCTCTAACCGATAGTTGCTAGTTGCTCTTATTCTACACCGGCGCAATGGAGACAGTGGTTTACGGTCGGGGACACGGCTCGTTTCTGCAATATCCACTGCTGCTCGAACGTTCATGGTCATGTTTGCCTTGGCCCGTGGATCTCTGATGCTGCATCAGGTATGCTTCTACTTTTAAAGTGTGTCGCTGCGGCAGAATGTTGAACTGTTTTGGGACACAGATCTACATGATGCTTGCAACAGCCTTGGCCCTGACGTACAAGATGTTTGTAACGCAGCGTAACCCAGGAACTTTACGAGTCATAATATCCATCCTACTAGTCTTGGGGGCGGCCATGCTCCCAATCTCTGCTCTAAAACATCCAACACTGTCGGTTTCACTGGGAGGGTCAATGGTTCTGACTGTGGTTTTTCATTTTGCTTATGAGCATCATCGTGGAACATGTTTCGATGGCTACGATGCAATGTCGCCGGAAGCAGCAGCACTAGCCTTACTTTTGTCCATAGTTGTGGAGAGGCCATTATTTGGTCTTGTTGGAGCATCCCATCTTCTATCCATGTGCCACATTGCCCTGCTACTTGGAAGCGTACTCTTGAGCCTGTTACAGGCAGCTACTAAAAGCGGTCTAGCCGGAGATACAAGTAAGATTTTTGCCAGACCTCAGATACGGGCAAATACTTAAAATGATCAAGCAGCACCAACACTGGTTAGAACATTTCCGAAAGTTCGCGCGATTGCCAAACCATTACCAGTTCTGGTGGTGGTCAGTGCTAGTGCGTCTGGCCTTTTGCTGCCGCATGACGGTGCCCAGCATATTTCAGCCCTCTTGCTCATATGCGTGATCATCGCCATGGTCGGAATATCTTTGTCGCCCACGGCGGATTGCTTTACTATATCCCCGCTGAGCACGCGGAGACAATACGTAAGGACATTATCCAGTGCTACCTCCTAGCCTTGAGACTCATTTCCACATTCGCAGAAATTTAAATCAGGATCAGCGGCATTTCCCCTCTGCACTCTTTTACTAGTGGTTCTCTTGCTAGTCAGAAAGAGTGATATTGTCGATCACCAGTACGCTCGTGTTGCACACATACCTTTGCCAAGATTAGCGGCGAAGCAAACTGTTGAGCCTTGGGAGCAGCCGTGTAATTGGATGGCGGCAAATATGCCAGGGGACAAGCCGGACGCAATAGTCACTTTCCGTACGTCGAACCACTTCTTCCGCTTACGAACAAAACTAATACCACTATTAGTATCCTCGGATTCCTATCTTCATGGTAGCATCATTCTTGCACACTCCTTACGGCGCGCCAATACCACAACGAGGATGATAGTCGCGTATATACCCGGATCCCTCAGTCCTACAAGCCTGTGTCGTGCAAGCGCGGCAGGCTGGGAGCTGCGAGAGCTCACCCCTGTCCCCAATTCACCACAACCAGGGGGCTCAAAATCCCCTAAAAAACTGTACAAGGACCAATTTGCCAAGTTGCGGTGAGCACACAATGTTTGCTACATGATCAGCTCAAGGCTAATTTATCGCTTTTTAGGCTATGGACATGGGAGGAGTTCGGACAAATTTTGTTAATTGATTCGGACGCGATAGTAATCCGGTCAATAGAACACTTGTTTTGTCTTCGGACAGAATTTGCGGTGGTAAGTATGATCCATTGCAGTACATGAGGAAACCGTTCAAACATTGTCACTTATCCGAATGTATAGGCCACTAGCGGTTTTGACGGTTTCAACGCGGGCGTTGTATATTTTAGGCCGTCTTACAAAGTTCGTACAATCTTGGAGACTACGAAACTCTGACTAACCAAATGAACAGAAGTTTGAGGTTTTCACAAAGGAAATGGTTCGGACGAGCGAATATGAGGTCGCGTATGCGGAGCAAGGGTTCCTAATCTGGTACTACATGTACCGCGGACGCAATTTTGTTCGCTTGCCTCCATGGTATGTTGTCAATGATGTTGAAACGACCGGCAATTAAAATCAAAGCTTCCTTGCCACTCGCAATAGGTATAACGTGGATTTGAATTCGATGCGATTTCGCCCCGATTTTGCCACGGCTATATGGCCACATTCACTCATCATGCATTACACGGCCAGGAAGCCGTGGAGTAAACGGTATGGACCTATGGCGGTAGATCCGCCTATGCGACTTTGGTACGAAATGGAAGCAGAATGGATTGAGGAACGCGCTGTTCAGGAAATAGAAATGTGCGAACGGATAGAATGACAAGGCCTGCAATTCTGAAACTTGTATTTATAGCGGCATACACTCGAGTATGCTGCATTTTTGGATAGGTCTACCACATGCGGTACCAATAATGTATATGCATATAGGATCTTGCAGTCTATACTAGCTTGTACCATCTTGTTCTGCCGCGAAGAAGCGCACGAAAAGAACATTTTCTCACGGCTGTCTCTCACGCGGCATTGGTTAAATAATGCATTCGAGCCGCTACCCCACAATGTGACACAAGTGACAAAGTTCGTGACGTTCCAATGCCGCAACAAATTCGAAATTGTACCAATGCAAAAGACCACAGATTCTTGTCGGACAAAACGAAAATAGCGAACAAGGATCAGTTAGTCGGTCTCTGTAATCTTTTCTTCCGTTATGGGAGATTGCGATTCTGCGGACAAAAGTGTCAATTACGCCGGCTATACGGGACGTGTGGAGGACAGGGATTTGCGTGAAACACCCGGACAGCAGGAGAAGGTCTTACTCGCTACAGACATCTCTACCTCATCAATGACTCATGAATCCTTGCAGTCGATAGCTCAACCGCCAGGTCCTGTTTTGCGAGAGAGAACACCTTTGACCGTGGACCGTAACAATCCTGTCAAGCAAGAGCATACACCCACCTTGTGGACGAAAGTTACAGAGGGATTTCATCAGTTTTTGCACACATCATTCCGGTCAGGCGGACCAGGGGTCACCCAAGTGTCATCGGAGGGTCAGGAAGCCGAATCCTCTGTCAAATCTGTCCACAATCACTTGTCTTTCCCAGAAGTCAAGGTTCTACAGACGGATGACCCTAAAGCTACTTTCTTTACGCGCCTTTCAACGTCCATAAGTTCCTCTTTGTCAACCTCAACGTCCCATTTATCCATCCGTATGACTTCTTCGCCGGTCGTTTTCCTCGCAAAGGCCTACCCGTCTCTACACGATCCGGATTTTCAGTCTGATTTTGTGTCGCGTCCATGGATTACTTATCGAAGTGGATTTCCGCCTGTGAGTGCGTCTAGCACATATACCAGTGACGTGGGGTGGGGGTGTATGATTCGAAGTGGGCAAATGATGCTTGCTAGCGCATTCGTTGCGGCTGAACTTGGACGCGGTATGTTAGATTTTCGGTTTTGATAGTTCTGCTAGAAGCCCTTACATCGAAACCAGACTGGCGAATCAATAGTTCGCAAGCACCGGAAACATTCAAAAAATACATCCAAGTAAGCGTTCCCTCTCCCCAAACTTTTGAAGTCATCGCTCATCTCGCATTCTGGCCTTAGATTTTGACCCAATTTCACGATTCACCAGACGCCCCATTTTCCCTTCAAAAGATCGCTCAGCTGGGTAGGCAATATGGCATAGAAGTGGGACAATGGTTTGGGCCGTCTACCATCTCCCAGGCTCTAAGGTATCATCGGGAAATGAATGGCTCCTCCGATACGTTCATTGAACAGGTTTATAAAGCACTCTAGCCGCATCATGTCCAACTTCCCCTCCTATTCATATGGCAACGGATGGTCTTCTCGATAAATCAGCAATTATTTCGTCGAACGACACCGACAGTTCGGGGATAATCATACTGGTTCCAGTACGTCTGGGTGTAGATGAAGCTAACCCAGTATATCACGCAGGCGTGCGGGTGAGTTTGTGTCTACTTTGCTTTTTGTAAAGTGTATTTAAAGACTGCGCGTAAAAGGCATGCTTTAATGTGGAGGAATGTATCGGCATAGCAGGGTAAATATTGTTTTACTCAAATCGCGTCAATAGCGACTGATCCATCTTATATCATCAGGGGACGACCCAATTCTTCATTGTTTTTCATGGGGATCGAGGGAGGATCAAATCTAATATATCTTGACCCACACGTTTTGCGACCCAGTAAGTGCGCCTTTCTGAACTCTTGTTCTCTTCCATCCTTTTCATACTCTACAAAGTGGTAAAGCTACCGCCGGACCTATCTACGAGCCAGCCATCGGTAAGCACCTCTAGGATTGGTCAAATGGTGAAGGTACCTAACCAGTCATATTTTAAATAGACTTTCCAATCCTATCACTGCGATGCAGTTCGAACTATGCCCATTTCTGCCGTCGACCCATCTCTTGTACTTGGATTCTACCTTAAAGACCGGACACCCTCTGGTGTTCAGCTATTTTGTTCTAAGTTGGAGAAATTGGAGGTACGTAAAGTAGAAATGTAGATATTATTGGCGCAGATCGGACTGAAATCTGTGATAGATAACTAAGGGTCGCACGCCATTGTTCACGGTGGCAGATCGTACGCCAACATTTTCTGATCGCGACGGAGAGGTCATGTCAGATGAGGATGATTTTTGACCGAATGCAATAGTAACATGGTTACTCGAAGCACGCTAGACCTCCATTTCAATAACATCAATTAAATCCAGAAATATCATTTCGAATTATGTGAATACAAACGCGCGATTAAGAAGTATCAATCCGTTTTAATCACTTCTCGATGATCCATGTTGGAGTTTGAGGGTCAATGGGGGGAATATGGTGGTGGACCGGCATCGTAGTCTTGAGTGGGGTCATATTCTGGAGAAGAGGGTTGCGGTTGCGGTCTTGGTGGAGGAATTGGTGGCATGATGTTTTGAGGCGTCGGTGGGGGATATGTTGGAGGACGGAAAGGCTGTTGCTGTGGTGGTTGCGAATATGGTTGCCCTTGCTGAGCATACATTGGTTGACCATTATAGCCCGATGCATTGGGTTGCGGATAAGCCGATGGAGTGTATGGATTTGGTTGCGATTGTGGATGAACATAATACCCATTGGGTTGAGGACGTTGCTGTTGCTGTTGAAGATGTTGCTGATGCATTTGTTGCTGCATTTGTTGTTGACTGATAACCGTCTGATGACCTTGCGACGAAATAACTGCTACAAATGGCTGGGTATATACTTGTTGGTGATTTTGCAGTATTCGTCGACGTCGACGAACCCGATGGCAAATGACCAGCATGGCTATAAGAAACACCTGATGGCAGTGAAAAAAAATCAAAAATTCAGAACCGTACCCAATTGCCAAATTGCAAACAGGATGCACATCATACCAGTGAGCCCACTATCCCACCCGTCATCGCCACTCTCCTCGCATTTGTCATAGCATTTCCAAAGTCATCATCGTCTGGGTTAGGACGGTCATCGCACCGAAACCCAACACATATCTCCCTCCTGGATAACCCTTTCAGATTTATGCGCGACATGCGAATGTTATGCGATGAAATCCCTCCGGTTTACTCGATGCGAGTAAGTACGTTGCTGAACGAGGTTTTCCTTTTTTTAGTGTGATGTATCCGGATACAAGTATTTGCCCTCAGCGCTTCCTATACAATGTTTTGTGCTAATAAAGTGTGGAGTGGAACAAAATATAAACAAATTCTTGAGGGTCCCAGATCCCTGAACTCGTAAAAAGACAAGCATAACAAACACATTTCCCACATTTTCGAGCGTCTTCCTTGGCATTATTTTGCCATTTGACGTTCCCTCCTCCGAGTGAACGCATTCAGGCACATAGTAGGACCCGTGGTCGCCAACCACCCATGGGATTTACAGAGCAAGCATTTTTTCCCACCAACGGCCCGCGCGCGACCAATGTGAATGAATTGCAAAAAAGATTAAGGACTCAAAATTTAATTTTTTCAGTAAGCATACTTTCGAAAGGTGATGATAATAATGTATAGCCTCCCAACATGGTATTCAGGTGGAGGATTGGGAAGACTAGCACTACTGAGGGATTTGACGTGAAACTCGACGGGAAGACACTTGCGCAGCACCAGAAAGAGTGCGTGGGAAAGCACACGAGTACTTTTTGCACAGGGTTTGTAGCGACTCGGGGCATTTACATACAAAATGCAAAATGTTTCAACATGTAAGCATGCAATAAATAGGCTCTCTATTTACAGAAAAAAACGACAAATAAAATATGTGAATCTCTCCAACTCTAGCGTGGTTATCTCAAAACGAAAAAGAAACGAATCAGGTCTAAATAAAGTAAAAATCAAGCGTCTCGGGGTTGTTGTTGCTGCGTCTGCGTCATTTCAGGGGGTATCGTGACGCCAGTCAGTGGAAACGACGTGGGTTGGTCTGAAGGAGTTGGGGGAAGGAGTACGACTTTGGGATTGGGAGATTCAGGAACTGCGCCGAGCGACATTATGTTGGCCGTGCTGCCAATGTAAGATCCGGGTGGGCGTGGAAGAGAGCCGCTGACGCCGTTGCCGCGCAAGGTGGTGGACGAGGAGGTTGGTTTTATTGAGGGTAGAGTATTGGTCGATGCGGGAGTGTTCTTGTCATTCTTACAGCCTCTGATCGCGCTCGTCAGGACAACAGATTCGCGAGGGGCTCGTTTTCGGGCGCCATCAATTGCAGCCTGTGAGGTGGGAAAAGTACCATTCGAACTCTTTTTCTTGGAGCGTTCACCCCTTTTGTCTTTCGAGCCCGATCGAGAGGTAAAAGGTACCGTCCCACTCATGGTTTTTCCTCGCCACGTCTCCGTCTTTTCATCCGCGGGTTTATGACCCAAAACCACGTCCAACATATCCCGCACATCCCCTTCTCGGACAGGTTTAGTCAAAACCCGATCGATACCCGCATCGTAAAACTCGTCTTGATCTTCCTTCATGGCGTTACCGGTGACGCCGCACGCCCAGACCGTCAAGCCACGATCCCGCATGTGCTGGATACACTCGACGCCTGTCATGACTGGCATCTGATTATCGAGGAAAACGCAATCGTAGACTGGTGCATCGGGAGCTATCAACTTGTTCAAAGCAATAGAGCCATCTTCAGCAGCGTGAACCACGTGCCCTAATCGCGTCAAAAGACGACTCATGAGGAGACGCGTTATTTTGTCGTCGTCCACTACCAACAACGTCAGTTTGCGGGGGGTGGAGGAATCGCTTGCAGCTGTGAAAGGGTGAGAAGATACGGCATATGAACTTGGAGAGAGCGGGTTTCCACTCAGAGGACGATTGAGTCCTATTCGCTGTAATGAGTCGTCTCCGCCACTCGTTCGCGGCGGCATTGTGGTGTCTTGGACCGGTGGCGGTGAACTAGTCACCAGACTGACGGTTTCAACCGTTTTACCTGGAACATTGACTTGAAGCTCGTCATGTTGAGTGACAGGCATTGTAGTGGATGATGTCGCCTTGGAATGTGCCGATCTTTCACTGCCTCTGCGTTTGACAACGGGGGCCCCCGACACGACTGCAGGAACTAGCTCATCTTGTGGTGACTCAGCCGACGAGTCTCGCGGATCACCTTCCTGCGGAGGAATGTATTCACCGCTATTACCCATACAAGGACCTGAGGAATCTAGCGATTCATTCAACATTGTCGGTGACGTAGATGTTGGGGGTGTTGTGGGTGATGGAAGGGGAGAATTGGCAGTCAGCATGGTATTGTCTATACCAGTGGAATCCAACTCTCCGTTCATACTCATTCTTCGCTCTTCATACTCGGGCCCACCCCCAAGTGCGCCCTGATCAATGGCATGCATTCCAGCCAAAGCCGGCAAGTAGGGCTCCAAATGAGGATCGGAATCGACATTGAGTCGAACTTTTTTCCATTCTTTCTGTCCCTTTGCTTTTGCAGCTGGCCCTTGACTTCCTCCCGTGGAAGTTGAGCTCCCGTTGGTTCCTGCCGTTGGCGATTCGTGAGCAAAGGCTGAGGCCGGTGAACCGGGACTGACTGCAGGGGGTGGCGGCGATTGCGATGGCGTGGTCGGGCTACCAGCTCGCGGGGTTGCCGGGGGTGCAGCGGTGGATGACTCTGCCGATGACGGTGACGATGGATCTTGCCGCGGCATCGCCAATGATTGATTGTGATAATGCGCAGGATGAGATGCCGATACAACATTGGTGTGTACTGGGACACGAGGCCCCATTACAACCCCACCTCCCAGAGTCAGCAAATCATTTTCGTGGGGGCCCCGCTCTTCCTGCCCATCCGTTCGATCCTGCAATCCTAGTGGTAACTCGACCCAGAATGTGCTACCAACGCCTAATCGAGATTGTACACCCAGCCGTCCCCCAGATAACTTTACAATGTGGCGGACGAGAGCTAAACCAAGACCTGTCCCTTTTCCGCCCTGACGCCGACCTTCCTCAGTTTGTACATATGGACTAAACAAACGGTTGTCTACCAGCTCACAGCGCCGAATTCCACATCCCGTGTCCTGCACTTCCATTCCTACAAAAGAAAGCAGTATTGCATTAGCAAGCCATGTAAATGCCAACCAGCGATTGATCCACTTACGGATAATGGCGATGTTGGGATTATTCAAAGGTTCCTGTTCATCTTCGATATCCATGTCCAACCGATGAGATCCGTCCTCGCTGCCATAACTTTTCAAGCTACTTGTTGTGGTACGTCCCTTCATGCCGCGTTGGGGAACCAATAGCATCCCCTCCCCCTCTGTAGGGTACAACAAACGCGTCAACACTTTGACACTTCCGCCAGTGTGGGTAAATTTACAGGCATTGGAAGTCAAGTTGGACAAGACCTGGCGCACACGCATTTCATCTCCAATGATAATTTTCGAGTCATAAAGTTGGTCGATCCTCTCATCAAGTTCAGTCACGATCGTGACGCCCTTGTTTTCCGCTACGGCTCGTGCCGACACAAAAGTGGATCGCACCACTTTATGAAAGTCAAATTGATTGTGCGCACAGACAAGCTTGCCGTCCTCCATACGGTTGAAATCGAGAACGTCATTCAAAACTTTGGCCATCATGCCCAGAGAGCCTGTCAGGGCATCCACCATTTCACGTTGTTCGCGATCACACGATACGAATATACCTTCTCCGGCCAGATTTTGTATGGCCAGGAGGGCAGAGTTGAGTGGTACGCGAACCTCGTGGAAGATGTATGATACAAAGCGTTTTTTACTATCGGCGGCTTTATGCTCCAGATGCTGCGCCTTTTGGGTCGCCCGGTACTGCAGCTTTAGCTGATCTCGAATTAAAAACATCCGGCGGTCAATCTACGACAGTGACAATGTCATGATGCGATGAGCATAGTGTGGCACACGTATAAGGGCAACACAGACGGCCAACTCACCCTTTCTTGGTTATAACTCATGATGTTGATAAAGATCATGAAAGTTAAAAACACCAGCAAGTTCCTAATCCATGCCACGCGCGTCGGGATGATAGTAACCCCTAGACACACGCAAAACATGATGGACCCAAACATGGCCCATGCCCGACTTTGTTTTAACGAAAACAGTGAGAGAACGGGAAACGCTGCGGCGTAATATAAAGTAGTCGAAAAGTCTTTGTTTCCGCATTCACCGCCACCGAATCCTGGCTTCGTGGGACTTGTCTCAAAGTATCCGCACAGGTTTATTTCGACGGCAAATATAAAAGGCCACGACCAGGTGGCAAGGATGAGGAATATTTGCCATGCGAGATGTCGGTAACGGGGTGCATCACAGATGACAAGGACTGGAATGGCAAGGGAAAAGAAACCGGAGATGCCAATGTAGGCGTAATGATCATAGGTGCTCCAGGGGCGGGGGATCAACGCAAGGGCGAGAATCCAGGAAATGAGAATAAAGACGGCTGCCATAAGCGCAAGGGGTTTGCGCATGTACCATGACTACAGAAGATGTGAGTTACAAAGGATAATAAATTGCACCAGGCGCGGGTATGTGTCCTACCTCTTTCTGATAATGTCGCTCCACTGACTTGTCGTCAAAGGTCAAATCAAAATAATTGTATGTTTTTTGCCACGTTTGAGTGACGAGATATCGTAACCACATGGGTCGAAACACGCGGCTACTGCTCTGGCTCATTTCTGACCATCCAGCAACGCGGTCTAATGTTCCTGTCTGCGAAGGCGGCCCTCCCATTCCCGCCATTCCACCGCCACTGCTAGCAACCGAGGATTGTCGTCGACTATCTGAAGTGGACACGGCAGCCGGTAGTAACAAGGAATCTACAATGATTTCATCGGCCGGCTCTTCGTCCTCTTCACGAGAGTTACGAGGTTTATACGGATGACGAGGCACCGGGGGCGTGGATTCGGAGGAGCTAAAATCGACCAGGTAGGATTCCGAGGGTAAGGATGCAGGAAGATGCAAGTTTTTAAGACGGCGCCACAGCTTGTTCAACCGGTCTCGGTAAGTAAACTGGATTTCACGGGTGCTGTTGTTGGTTGCGGGATGGGTAGACGACCCGTTTGTTGGGGGGCCGGGCATCGCGAATGCGTGGGCGGTCCCTGCCGTAACTTGATATAAAAAGGGGATAGGTCTCGCCCCACACACACAACACAGAGAATCAGGCTATTGTCGGTTGGAAGTAATTTAGGTACGTGTTGCTACAAAATTGAACCTCGTGCTCTTGAAAAAACCACCCAGATTTCTCAAAACGTTTCCAAAGTGCTTAGCCCGTCTGCATTCCCGCCTTGAACCCAGACCTTGTCTGTGATGGCGTGAGCGGCGGTACTGTTGTGGGAATTAAGAACACCGTACAGCCGGCCAAAGGTTTGCGTGAGGTTGTTTCTGTGGTAAAAGGGTTTGAGATTGTTCGCAAAAGGCAATGAATGGGATGAATGGAAGTTAGGGTGTGACCTGATGGCAATTCAAGTTGATAAAGATATGTTGCAAGGAATAGGTCTGGAATGTAACAAAACGCACAATTGAGGTTGCTGCTTAAAGTTTTGATGCTTTATAGTGCTGTTGTTTCCAAGATGTTGTATGCAATTTGGGAAAACTATTGATTGTTCTCCCGCGCTCACGCCGACTTTCGAACTGCGAACCGGTCTTGAACAATAGATCAAAGTCAAACTGGAAATGGAAATTCGCCAGTACGGTGGGTGAACCGTGAGGGTCGCTTCAATCGCTTCCGGGGTAAAGTCCAAATTTAAACTTGCTTTTTCCTCTGCAATTCCAAGGAAACTTTAACAATAGGTTTGGTTCAGCACGACCGTGAAGACCTCGCTCCAGACTCCAAAGCTTCCGGTCTCCGTTCAATTCAAGTGTCTGACGTTGCTTAACTTGCTCCTGCTCGCTTTGCAATAAGGCCGTACTTGGGGTCGCTGAGCCGTAGTTTGTATATAGCTCCACGCCCTCCCACTCTTAGCAAGCGATAATAAACCGATTCCCGCCGTCCTGGTAATACTGGTCACCGTCTCCTCCGTTGCCGTCCTTCTCGTCTTGGGCAGTTCCAATGTAATGGCCAAGTGGAAGAATTTCTAAGGTGAATATGAAAATAACGAAGTTTGGTTGGCCACCTCCCAGGCTCCCACGGGCATTGTACGGCCATCACGGTGGCTTAGTTAGCAGCCAGCTTCCACTCAGAAAGTCCCGGCTCCATCGTGCTGGGTTGCGCAGCATCCCATTATTTTTCCCACAGAGTCTACTCATAGATAGCATAGCTATAGAAGGCTTACCTTTCTCCAAGTTTTATGGCTACTGGATGTCCATTGGAATAGTCTCGAAAGTAAGCCTGGTTGGGCCCAGGGTTGGGCCGTGATTGGGCCTCCGGAGCAATCCGGAGCCTTTACCCAGACCCAAGAGTTCGAACCTGCATCTTGCGCGAGGCTCGGCGAGGCTCCGGTCGGATCTGGTGGGTCTTGGCATCCGCGGCAGGTATATATGCATGTATACAGTACTGTATACTGAAATCAAGACAAGTAATATTGATAAAAAGACCAAAGAAAAGCTATATAACAGAGATACACGCACGCACAAAGATGATAGCATATCACACAAGTCGCAGGGTCCGCTTGAACCTCCAAGGCTGCAGAGTTACAAATAAGCAATCCTGATTTTTCGAATTACCGATAGCGAGAATCCTAGTAGCGAGATCTAAGGGAAAGCGGCCCTGGGTAAGTGTCCGTTATATCAAATGCATCCGGATAATCCAGATTTCCAGTAGCCCAAGTTCCTCTCCTATACCCCGGATCCCCAATTCCCATGTCCGTAGGTCCCCAGATCCATAAATGTCCGATTTGGTCCCATGTTCCCAGTCCCAGAATGAAAGAGGTCCTCCGAATCTTCTTCTCCTCTATCTTTTGGGTTCCAAAGAGTCCAAGATCCATCCCAGGGAATGATTTAACGCGGAGCCCATAAGAAAATCCGAAAAAAAGATGGAATAGAAGCCCACAAACATTTCCCGATCCAGTCCAGTCCATGCGTTATGGGGAACGAGGGTACCATCCAAAGAGCGGATGCTACAAGGGGCGAGTATCAACTTAAAGGGGGGGAGGGGGGCCGCTTACCTTGGTGGAGAACGCGGCGACATGGGGCGACGCTCATACGAATCGCGCTCATACGAATCACGCTCACGACCACCATCTCGGGGTCCATCGCGGTCACGGCCACCATAGTCTCGACGAGGTGAGTATCCGCCCCGACGGGGAGGCGGTGGCGGAGGAGGCGATCCTCCCCGACCGCCCCGGTATCGTGGTGGGGACGCATGGCGCATAGGACGGCGTTCGTATCCGCCACGGGGCGAGGGGGAGCGTCGGCGACCACCCCATCCACCCGGGGAACGCGAGTGCGAGCGGCGACGGGGAGGGGGCGATCGAGACCGGCCGCGGTCACCTCCACCACCTCCAGGGCGTCGACAGTACTTGGCTAAATGCCCGACTTCCCCGCATTTGAAGCATTTGCCTGATCGAACATCCAATCCCTTGTCCGTATTTTCGGGGCACTCACTGCAAATGGGCATGTAAGATGTCGATATCGTAAAAGTACATACTTGAAATTGTCCACTTACCGAACCCAGTGACCAGTCTGTCCGCAGATAAAACAGTTGGAATTGGCGCTTCCACCTCGGCGAGAAAATTCGACTAGAAGGCGCTGATCTTCAAACATGTAGCCGTTCAAGGCGTTCACGGCATCTTCCGCATCGCGGGGGTCCTCTAATCCGGAGTAAGCATCTTGGACCTCAAACATGACAACACATTATACGCACCAAACTCAATGAACCCGTAACCGGCCGGCTTGATTTCGACATTTCGGACCACTCCATACTTGGCGAAAATGTCTTCCAGATCGCGCGGGTTGGTACGGGCACCCAGATGCCCAACATAGATCTTGGCAGAGCCCGAGTCTTCATTTTCGTGGCGTGACATTGTAAGGCAGTGGATTTAATTGACGTTAACCGCAGTGTTCCGTTTTAGTGTTCCGTTTGCTGCTTTGCCTTTTGCTTGCAAGCAACCACTGCCAACCAGCAACCCGGCGGCACAGTCGCGCAACCATCACAGAATCATCACAGAAGCCAGGAAGCCATAGGCCTTAGTGAGTCTAGAGGTGCCCTCACTTTGAGCCCTATAGGTACTAATTAAGTTTCCGGGATTCGAACCTGGTCGGCTGGATCCAGCGAGTTGTCCCGTGACAAACGGCTCATTTGTGGGGTCAGGTGGTCTGCAATTCAATGTTAAGTATTCACTGGAATGCACTGCAACCATCGTGGCTAGAGTGCATGACCCTGACTGTTTATGTCAGCTTCGGAGATACATAACTTTGTGCTATGCTGCTACATTACTTTTGTACTTTATACATTCGATACTACAATCAACCAGCTGAGATTTCAACATTCAAGCCTGGTCAGCTGGATTCAGCGAGTGATATCCCCGCCGTCGCATGGTAAAGATGCGAGGGTACTTCATGTCGACCACTCGGGATTGATTGGTGCAAGTGAATTATCACTGCGCAGTCATTGGTCTGCGCAGCGCTGCAAAGATCCCAGATCCGCTACACCCCCCTCAGACTCGTACAGAGTTGACGGAAGGAATGATGAGCGAGTCTCAAGTTCGGGGTTCTTGTTAAGCGAGAAGGAACACCAGATGACAGAGGCAATGACAACCTCCCTGACTACCCTACGTACCGAACGTCGCCAGACATACGCGGGAAGTCAGAGCAAAGGTACAAACCGAACATCGCCAGACATTTGCTCTCTGAGTTGTCAATGCTACCGACAGTCTGTAGTCCAACTGTTTTTAATATGAGCGCGCGCCGTATACACAGCGGAGCGTAAACTCTTCTTGCGTAGGGAACAATCCCTTCCCCCTCCTCATACTTGACAATAATGTCGTTCCCACGTCAGGGAACACTTCATCACTCACGGATGGGACAAGGTGCAACTGACGTCATTTTTGGAAACATACGGGCAGTTGTAACCCAATGGGGGCCAATCCCTAGCACGGGCCATCTTGACTCTTGAGCTTGGGCTTACAACTGGATGCGAACGAAGAGAGAAAACAAAGTATGTGTTATATATTCAAGTGAACACGTCCATTTTACAGATTCATTACACGTATACAGTATCGTAATTGCGTTTTTCAAGTTATTTGGATGTATACCTTGAGTAAAAAATGAAATGGCTGATTGCGAGTTGCAACAAGTATGAATGTACAGGGAAAAATGGGCAGGATTGGCGCTTTGGGCACTTGATGGCTGAATATCTCGATCACACGCATAAGAAGCGAACTAAAGACATAAGCATGAGTAGGTAATAAAAATTGGAGATTAAGCAGCATACACATACTGGAAGGCAAAAAATATGAACAAAAAGAGGAAGGCTTGACGAGCTATACGATCACATCATCCACATATGCTCACATATGCGGCAATGCAACTTTCAAAGGTCTTGGAATCTTGGAAGTACAACCCTAACATTCAGAGACGGCTCACGCAACCCATGGAGGGATCAGTCGATTATTGGATGGGGAGCTTGGTGATGCTCTTTTTTCGGACTGGCGTCATTGCTTGCGGATAGACAGATCGCACTTGTCGCATGATGGATTTGGGGGTGGGGGTGGTTGGGCAGGTCGGTGGCGACTGAAATTTATGGCGCCGTCTTTAATTGGCGATTTCTACAACGTGCGCTTCCAAAAATTTTTTGAGACAACCGAACCCTGCCAGCGAACGGCCCAAAGGGCACTGTTTCGAAGGAGGTAACAACGGGCACTTGACCAATCCAAATAAATACTGGGTGGGGGGATACGTAACAGATTTGAAAAATACGGAAGTGGATTCCGTCTGCGGCTATCGCCGCAAAAATCGATGGGGTCTTTCCACCCCAGTCGTATCTTCTTGAATCATCTTTGAGATGGGCTAAAGCTCTCATCAAACCTTCTGCCAGTTGCAGGGCTCTCTTTCCAGTAGTTGCGTGCGGAGATTTTAATTCTCCCAACAAAATCGGCCTGCTGTTGCCCAGTGTGATTGATATGTCCGGTCTTTTCCGATCCAACATCGTTGAATCACTAAAAACAAAATGAAGGCATGAGGATCACCTGACGGAGACAAGTATTTAGCAGAACATCAACTTACTACTTGATTTTGAGTTGCTTTCCGACCAGCCGATTAAAGTGTGGGACCACGTACTTGGCTGTGTGTGATGGTTCAGACTCTGGAGGTGGCGGGTTCACAGTTATATGTGGCAAGCTGTAAATAACATGATCAATTGGCGCTGTGACTGTAAAAGAAACTGAAGGTAATGCTTACATATTTTGAACAACCACTTGTTCGTCCGCCTTCAACTTTGATAATTCTGATAGTTCCAACCCCTCTCCCTCCAACAAAATGTGTTTCTCAAGTGTTTGAATGACCTTCAAATATTCCGCGGTTGGAATATCCGTCACGGAATCCCATAGGTGGTTCGAGGCCACCTTTGCGATAAATGCTTGCCATGTGAGGCGATCGATGTAACATGCATACTGATTCGGGATTACTGGGGTAACTAATAACCCATTCTTCAACGTACTGCATTTCTGTAATTAATGCGAAACACCACAACTCACACTTGCGTCACGGCTTCGTTGTCGTCAAAATTTCGCATGTTAGCAGGTTCCTGCTGGTCCAACACAATGTCCCGAAGGACCAAGCGAATTATTTGGGAAATATTCACAGCGCGCCAACGCACATCGGTACACCGTCTCCGTTGAGGGCCATCGACTTCTGCGCACTTATCTGACAACCCGCCTTCGATGACTTCCTTTGTGCTCCGCGGGCGCTTTGCGTCCTTCTTGACAACCTCATTGTCCCTAATCACCCGCTGCGATGAAAGTTTACATCCATTTTTCACCGCTACGAAATAAGCCATTCCCAAAATTACCTTTGTGGACATCTTGCCGTACCCGTGGCCGCTGATGACTAGACCACGTTCATATTCGAAGAAGTCGAAAAAGAGTTCCTTGCTCCTTTCCTGGTACAAAACATGCTTAGTGACGGCAGTTGATAAATTTTACGATGTTCGCATGTAGTCAAGTGGATGGTGAACTCCGAACGGTATTCCGCCCGCTGCGGTGTCCTGTGAACCCGCGCAACCGGACGTTTTACCACCACTACAACTACACGCAGCTGCGTCAGGTCTCCAAATGCCCTGAGAACCCAATGTACACCCGCCCCTTCACGCTGCCCAGTGAACCCACGTGATGATAGGCGTTCCTTCAGCAGCCTTTCAAAGATACCAAGGATTGTCACGTACCATTTTGCGTATCCTGCCTTTGCATGCATTCGCACTTTGTGCATCCCCTTCTTCTACGTATGCTTTGTTCAGATGATGAAATGCGACTTTAAAGTTGTCCAAGAGGGTCTCGGCTGCCGTTCCGAAGAGAACGTCGTAATCGACTGCCTCATGCCCCTTGAGTTCCTTAAACAGGGCAATGTGCGGCGATTCAGCAAAAAGCTGAGAGTCGAAAGACGAACGGAGCTCTGCCAAAGGCAGAAAGTTGACCTATCAGAACAAGATAAAAGAATGAACGTTAGCTTTATATTACGCAGCCGTATCACATTCCACTTGGATAACTTACGGGGTACGGTTTTTCAAATTCTTTATGGGAGTCTAAGTTCGCTCCGTCGTCTAGGTCGTTGTCTATGTGGTCGTCCAGTGACACTATTACCAATACAATGACCGTGAACCAGTATCAGTTATGGCATCGCCGGCTTGGACATCCAGGCATCGGGATGATGCGCCGAGTCGTCAGTTCAGTTCGAGATTGCCCGTTGTCATCCTCGAGCATCACCAAGGCGGCAAATGCCAAGTGCGTATGCATCGCATGTGCAGAAGGGAAATTGATTCGTCGGCCATTTACTCCTGTGACACAGCATTCGCCTCCGGCTTTTCTCAGCGATTTGTATACGGATGTTTGTGGACCATTCCCAGTTCCATGCGGTGCCTTTCGCTATTACCAAGTTATCGGGGATAGGACTGGTCAATTTACGGATGTTCACCTACTCGCAAGCAAGAATCGGGTCTGCGCAAAAATGTTGGCTACAATCACCAAATTGAAAGCCCAATTCCCTGATAATCCGATCCGTTCTCTCCGGATGGATAACGCCGCCGAATTTATGAGCAACACTTTCCTCACTGTTTGTGAAGCTACTGGTATCACGGCATCCTACTCGGCACCATATGAGCATGAACAAAATGGCGCCGCCGAAAACCTGGTCAAACGAATTCAGTGGATTGCACGACCCATGTTACTTCAAACCAACCTACCAGCCAGTGCTTGGGGTCATGCAGTTCTCCACGCAGCCACACTTTTGCGATATCGGCCATCCCATCTTACGAAACTTTCGCTAATAGAACTAACAACCGGCCGCCCCCCCCCCCCCCCCCCCCCTCTATCAGTCATCTCCGCACCTTCGGATGCGCAGTGTGGGCTCCGGTTCCTTCTCCCAAGCGCGGAAAGATGGGTCTTCAGCGGCGATTAGGGATCTATGTCGGCTTTGAATCTCCCGCAATTGTTCGGTATTTGGACCCCCGAACAGGCGTTTTGACACGCGCCCGTTTCGCCGACTGTATCTTTGATGATGAGATGTATCCGCATCTTGGTGAAAGCGCTCCTGATGGTGCGCTGCGGACACGGGATATTGAGCGAATGTTCAATGAGACAGACTCTCCCGTTCCCACCTCGATTCATCATGATCCCCCAACCAAAGAACGTAAAGATGCGGTGCAAGAAATTCTCGATCATCAGCGAATTGCACAAAATACCCCAGATGGTCTGGTTGACACAACTCGCGTCACCAATGCACCAGCCCTCCTCCTCCCTGCACTACACACTCCTGAGGTTTTGCCCACCTCAAACGCTGTTCCAGCGCGTGATCCGGTTCCTGTGACAGGACGCAAACGGGGACGCCCGACCGGATCAAAAGACACCCAGCCGCGAAAGCGGCGTGGGCAGGCTGCATCGTCAGCACCGGCTACTGGCTCGAGGGGGAGCGGAAACAAAGTCAATAAAAATGCTGTTGGCACGAAGCAGTCCGTCGATATTGAGCAATCAATCGAAGTTGCAGTTGATTTACGCAACGGACCGACCCAGGTAGCTCCTGGGGATCAAACACCTGCTGATGAAGGTGTCGACGTGCCACAGATTGACGAGCCAGATAGCCTCACAGAAGAGGTGATCATCCAGTCAGCGATGGCTGTGATGGACTCAGGTAACTGGTCGAACTCATCGTCCACGAGTCATATGATGAATCACGCAGGAGTCAAACCTAGCCACGATAATCTCAAAGGCATGCTGGAGGCAGTCAAAAGCCAAGACGTCAAAGTACCCAATTCCTACCGAGAAGCACGCGCATCAGCAGAATGGCCTTTCTGGCGCGAAGCGATTGGCTCTGAACTACGCTCTCTACGGCAACGGAACGTCTTTGGTCCGATTCAGACTACTCCACGAGGAGCCAAGTGTGTCGGACCTCGATGGGTTTTTGCTCTCAAAAGGAATGGCAAAGGGGAAATAGTTCGCTTCAAGGCACGACTGGTTGGCCAAGGTTTCAGCCAACGCCCTGGAATTGACTTCGACGAAACAACCTCTCCAGTCCTTGATGGTATGACTTATCGATACCTGATGAGTTTCCTTGCGGGTCAACGGCATCAACGAAACAAAGTTCGCAGCAAAGTTGTCGATATTGTCACCGCATATCTGTACGGAAAATTGGACAAGGAGGTGTATATTCGTGTTCCAGATGGGTTCACGGATGATGGGAAGGCATTATCTGACAATTTCTGCATGCAACTACTCCAAGCTCTGTACGGTCTGAAACAGGCAGGACGACTCTGGTATTCAACTCTAAGCGATTCCCTCATCTCGAAAGGCTTCATCCACGATCCACTATTTCCATGTTTATTCTTCAAAAGAGCCGCCAATGGCGAATATCTCGTTTTGGCAATATATGTGGATGACATCACTTTCATTGGCACTACCAAGGCTATTGAAGACGCAAGTGATGCATTGCAACGTCGCTTCGATACCAAGGACCTCGGAGAAGCGACGTATTGTCTTGGCATTCAAATCGAGTACCTCAAAGATGGAAGTATATTACTACACCAGACAACATACACCAAAAAGTTACTTGAACATTACCGTGTGGATCGTGCAAATCCAGTCTCAACTCCCATGGTCGTTCGTAGCCTTGAGCCAAAGCAAGATCCGTTTCGACCACATGATCCAGAGGATACCTCGGACGAACTACTAGCAGCAGATAACCAGTATCTCAATGCCATCGGAGCATTGATGTTCCTCGCCAACTCCACGAGACCGGACATTGCATTCGCCATTAACTTATTGGCTCGATATTCCAAGGCACCAACCCAAAGGCATTGGGCTGGCGTCAAGACGGTCCTACGATACTTGAAAGGATCGCCCGATCTCGGTCTTCTATATCAAGCAAATGTTGCCACCAATGACCAAGGAATTGTTGGGTATGCCGATGCCGGTTTCCTATCAGATCCCCACACAGGGAAATCCCAAACTGGCTACGTGTTTCTACGGAACGGTACGGCAATTAGTTGGAAGTCGACCAAGCAAACGACAGTAGCTACCTCAACCAATTATTCCGAGGTCATGGCACTCTTCGAGGCAGCGGAAGCTTGTCTCCACATCAGATCACTGGCCAGCACCATGCAAGAAAACACAGCAGTGTCAGAGTCGTCAACAAGCAAGCCAATCATCATATATGAAGACAACGAGGCTTGTATTGCTCAACTCCGAAACGTCACACCACAGATCTCCATGAAGGGACGAACTCGCTACTATATCGCTAAGTTCTTCCACCTCCGTGAACTTCTTGGAAAGGAGATCGATGTTCAACGCGTTTCTTCGAGCAACAATCTTGCTGATCTCTTCACGAAGAGCCTTGGTGCTGCAACTCATGCCAGACTCGTCCACGGCATCGGCCTTCGACGTGTTAGCTCTATTCTTCAGGGGGAGTGTTAGTTACGGTACACTCTTTTTCCCCTCGACCTGCTTTTTATCCCATTGGGTTTTTGCAGGCGAGGTTTTTAACGAGGTACCTGACGCTCCTTTCCGCACGGGTCCGATCTTGGATCTCATCGGCAGTAACGACAAGGGGGAGTGAAACGATACAAGTATATATGATCCCCAAAGCACCCAGTACTTTGGGTTACCGCCATGTGTCGTTACCGTCTCTATGATGACTGTGCCCCCAAGGCATTGTCCATCTGAGACATGCATACCCAAACACCCATAGATAGTATCAAGCTCTTATAGGGCTCAAAGTGAGGGCACCCTTAGACTCACTGGCCTTAGATCCAAAAACCGACAAGGTGTCATGGGCGTAACGTGGTAAGATCTGGGTTTTTTGGGCAAGCTTTGGGGCAGGGTAGCTCACACCACTCTTTGTCTACAGTGTACTCTACCTGCCCAGCGCGTCATCCACTACGCTCGAACACATTGATGGCCGCCTGAAAGAGGATTTCACTTTTGATGAGCTCGAGGTGCCGTGGAGAGTAACTTGTCGAGCGTACCGAGATCAGGTAGCATTACGACAAGAATCAACGGGTAGTAATGGATCCGCTCTACATACGCCAAAGGTCCAGTATGTACTTTCGATGGGACATGCCAAACAGTACTATTCAATGATTGCGACCATGGGAGCACGGCGACAACAGGAAAATGGCCTTGCTCGCAAGACCGAGACGGGAGTTGTCGTAGGCGTAGATCCTTCATTCATTGAGATTTTGGGGAAGATGAAGAATCTGTGGGCTTTACGGCATGAAGTTACGATTGAAGGGGTGGTATATCAGCGGGGTCGCCATATTATTCGGGTCGGTACCATGCAAATGGGTGGTGAAGCTATAAAGGGGTTGTTTGTACAGAGTGAGAATATCGAAGCTGGGCAGCCGACTCGCCAGACTTGGACCGAGTTACGCAAGCTGCTGCGCGGCAGCCTGGAAGGGCTTCCGGGCATTGTGGATGCGGAACTTAATGCTAGCTTGCTGGGAAAGAGCGCTAGGAAAGCCACTAGTGCAACCGCGGACGGGGGATTCTCTGGGCTGGCAGATATGGTTCTAGCTGCGGACAGCCCCTCCAAAACTCGGAAGAGATATGCCGTTCCATCTGTCGCGTAAGCAGTATTCGTTTAGTTGTCGTCTGTGGTCTTTGGCTCATAAAGATCTTTGGAAAACCAGGCTTCGGCTAAGTAAGCGTGCTCGAGGTGAAGATGATGATGTCGACGCGTCTGTACAGGACTGGCATGAGTACGCGGCGGTGCATCTCCGCTCTGACCAATTCACAAAGGCGCACGAAGCCTATCAATTCTTTCGTGTCTTTCGACAAGAGGGCTTGCTTTGAGTGTGATTCACGCATTCGTTGTATTTACAAGTTGAGAGTATCAGGTATGGCTAATTTTTAATGATCACTCAAACTTCCGTTGCTCATTCGTACTCTCTCTTTAAGTTTCTCATGCTCGCCGAGCACAAACTCTCGGATATCTTGGCCAACAGCTGCTAGCCTTGAGCACCTGTCAAACATGGCATTCCTAGTTTCTGCCCAAACCTCCGGCTGCTGGATTATGCTGGCTATCTCCTCCAACTCAAACTCTTGCCCCGATTCCTCCGCCTCTGCAATACGGAAGTCCAATGCCCGCTCAAAGTCATTGAGTTCCAAAATCCTTCGTTCAAGTTTTTCGTGTGCCAGACGCAAGTTGATGGAATGATCTCGGAGATCACGGATACTGAGCGCGCGCCAGTCAACATCCAGTGGATCGGGTCCGTCAGATGTCTCAGACGACAAGGATCTGGCGTCTGATTGAATTGCGTAAATGGAGTTCTGTTCGTCAGCGGAATATTCTTCAGACTCTGGCCGAGAATTTTGTGAGTCCAAAAATCCACCATTCATGGATGCCTGCTCGTCACCCGACTCTTCCTCGTCGCCATTCACGTAATCTTGTTCGTCACCCGACTCTTCCTCGTCGCTATTTACATGTTTTTGTTCGTCACCCGACTCTTCGTCTTGTCCATCCGCATATTCCTGGTCGTCACCCGACTGTTCCTCTTCGGATTCGTATCCCTGTTCATCTATCGGCACTTCCTCATCGCCAAATTCGTATCCCTGTTCGTCTATCGGCACTTCCTCATCGCCAGCTCCGTATCTCTGTTCGTCTACCGGCTCTCCGTCTTCGCTGGCTACATCAGCCACTGGCCTCTTACGAGAAGATATGGGAGTCGAGTAACCAGATACATCTGAAGAGTGTTCGTGCTCCGTACCAGACCCTGGACATTCCACTTACTTAGCCCAAGAATCGTAATAGCGTTGTGTTGTGCTTACCTTGTAAATCAAATGCCGGCAGGGGGCTCTCTACTAGCAACTCTGCCTCCGCCTTGCAAATTATTTTGGCGATCAAATGACCGCGAAGTCGCCCAGCTCGCCCTCCGTAGCGATACACATTTGAATGGATCGGCTGTATTTTTGTCAGTTCCAACTTCACTGTCCCTTCTGTGTCTTTAAATTTCAATATCCCCTACAAATTTAATTGGGTGAAATTAGAAAATGTCGCCACTCATGCAGACAAACTAGACAGCAACCTGGGGACCACAATAAAATGAAAAATCAGTTCCATTTTCGAGTCTTTCTGCTATTTCTGGATCGACAGTGAACAGTATGCCAGGTCCAGCGGTATCTTGACTTCGGAGAAAGACTTCATCCATTCTATCTAACGACTTAACCAAAAAAAGGCGCTATCAAGAGCCATAGACACAATATATGCACACCCCCGTCCTCCTTGTACAAACAGGTCAATGCAAGTCTGTTCTTCACGCTGCTCCTATTGGGGCATCTTGCCAACGTAACAACGTTCAAGGATGTGTTTGTCGCGCCTCGAATGTCAAATCCCGAAATCGTGGTGCAGTGACCGGCGAGCAGGATTTTCCCATGCACCTCGAAAGGATTGTCAACTCAGACTATGGCCGCGTTCTACGGGGAAGACTTTGCGCTTCCTATGGACGTTGATGATGAAACCACACAAACGGTATTTTGCGATTCTGGACGCCAAGGGTGGCAAACGACCTGGGTTTGTTGATGATAGTCCTTTCCCAGGCCATTGCAGAAGAAATAGCAACCTATCGACAAAATGTACCTTACAACGAAGCAATCCCATCATTTTCCGATAGCCCGCTCAACCAAAATGAGAAAGATTATATTCAACAGCAGGTAAATTCAATCTTTTTGACTCTGAAGTGGAGAAAATCTCATTCGATCTTAGTCGATTACTATGGGTGAGAATCACCAATACTCGGCCGTTTTCGTGGTTGACACATCGTTCCTCATCTCCCACTTGAGGTTAGTTTTACTCTTGGATCGTATTTTCATCACTTGGGAAGTTGACTCAACCAGATAGGTTCCTAAAATCAGGTGAAATTAGCGGCAAATGACACGGTCATTTGGAGAGATAACTGATGTACATCGCCTCAGTATTGGACGCGATACCCGTACCGGAAATGGTGCTGTACATTCCCTACGTTGTCCTGAAAGAGCTGGATAGTCTCAAGGTATGTACATGGCATCTTTAAGGAAGAACCCAACTTGAGCCTTATATAATAGGATTCCACAAAATTGGCGATGAAGCGAGAAGCTACAGCTGTCAGAGACAGAGGCTTTGACCCTGGGAACGTTGTATCCAATGAGTTGATAGGTGAAGAAACTACTCCTGTAGATGAAACAACATTGGGAACCATTGCCCGCCAAGCAATTGATCTGATTTACCGCACCCTCTCTGCAAGACACCTGGGAATAAGGGGGCAGAGATTGACAGAATACCTCCCGAATGTTGATTTGCGCTCGGTAAGAATACTCAACATATCTCTGTTACCTTTGCAAGCTAAAAGCCATCAAGTTGAATAATGATGACAAGATTTTGGAATGTTGCCGATACGCACAAGTATACTATACCCAAAGAGTTGTGCTTCTCTCTAACGGTATGAAGCCCTTATTCCATCGAGAATAAGTTGACTTACACAAACCGATTTAGACAAAAATCTCTGTGTCAAGGCGTTGGTACATTCAATCTACACAGTTTCAAACTACAAAAATTCCGCCGAGAGCTTCATCGCTGAGGCTCGAAGCCAGCTGAACATTCCTTTCCAGCCTTCATCGATAACGAGTCAGATGCCGACATATTTGGCACCACCTCCCCCTTACAATGACGGAAACGCTCAGACTACTATCCCAGACTATCGCTCGAAAGTCCTTCATCAATCAGCACCAATCAGTGTTATGGACATTGATTCATTTCCGGAGATCCATTCCATGGAGATTGATATGGCTCTCAATCCCAGCACAATAGCACAGGACACGAGCAATGAGCATCAAAACCGTCAAAAGACCAGTTCAAATGACCCAATCGATGTCTTGATTCGCAGCTTTTCCGATTGCTTGGTTGGTGCCATGACGGTGGCATTGCCCGTCATATTTGAGGCCACACTCGCTCAAGACTGGCCAACCAAAATAGCCCGTAAGCCTCCTTGGAATCTTGAGGACATCTTCGAAATGTTAGAGAAGCATTGGTTCGAATCATTCCGCTCCCGGCTACCACGGTCGCTCCATCAGCAGCTGCCGCGGCTCAAGTTTTTGGGCCGAGGAATATCGCAGGGGAAGGTTACCGTTGGCGACATGAAAAATGTCATCAAGGCCGTCAAATGCCTAAAAATCATCAGCTCTGATGCCGGTTTTCATCAAGATGCAGAGCGCTTGGGCAAACAATTGGAGTCATTTGAAACTTTTCTAGACAAACTCTGAACATATATATTTTTACAAGATTTACAAATGATGGGTTCACGCTCGCGTGAAAGCCAAATCATTGGGGTCGTGGGGCACCCCCGGGAGCACCTCCAGCGGCACCACCCCGGCTACGTCCACGAAAGCCGCCTCGGTTGCCTTGAAGACCGGCACCGCCTCGACTTTGATTGCCTTGGCCCCCTCGGCCGCCACGCCCACGGTAACCACCTCGGCCACGCCCGCGACGACCGTTCTGACTCTCGTTTGTAGCTTTGTTGTCAGCTGAGGCACTGTCACCGGCAGCGGCATCCGCCACTTCACTGGCGACCGGAGTACTTTCCACATCTGCTGTGACCGGCTCTGGAGATTGAGTAGGATGTTCGATTACCACATGCTCCACAATCAGATCCGTCGTAACACCATCTTGTTCTGTATGAATTTCTGTAACCTCAGTGGTGATGTCTGCACAGAAGTTAATAAGCAACTGTAAATGTATAGAAGGACCCGCATTAGAGGCTTGCTTGATCAGGCACGAGCATGTTGTAACCATTTTGGTGTCTTAAAGACTAATCGGTTGTGAAGCATCATTTCAAGCAAGACATTCCAATCACAGGCTCAGAAAGTGGAAACTTACCAAGCAATTCACTTGGGTTAAAGAAGCTGATGCCGTTCACAGCGGGCCCAGATGACTCCTCAGCCTCCTCATCGACATTCGTGCTTTCCGCCTCTTCATGTGGAGCTTCTTGAGTCTCCTCTGTAGCATCTGCTTCGAACTTTGGGGGTGGTGGTGGGTGTAAAACTGTCTCGACGGTTGAGGCCAATTGAGCATAGGTAATGTCTTGAACAAACTCCTCATCGCGATTGGCGAGATACTTGTCCAAGTTGGAGGATGCAACATCCAAGAACGAGTCGATGCTAAAACAAGAACCGGGCGAGGTTTAATTTATCATCAAAAAGACATGCAAATCATATCCGTCCACTAACCTCTCGTTCTCGTCAAGACCAGCGCCGGTAAGAAGGGTACGGAAATAGGAAAGGGCGTTGAATTCCTCTTCCGTTATGGATAGACTCGAGGAAATGGCGTTGGGAAGGGATACATTCAGGGCGTAAAGGAGTTGGAGGAACGAGCGGGATTTGTGGGCGGACTCATCCTACCAAAGATTTAATATGGATCAAAGTGATTACGGGCAGGATGTACACACCTCCACTTTGTGTACTGCAAGATTGATCTGTTCCTGGGTTTCATGTTGGGATACTTGGTGGCGACGGGCAGCCGCTTGGGCCTCCTCTGCCTCGGTGACCTGGAACTGTCGCAAGACTTCTTCGAGTTCCCTGTATGCAGAAACCACTTCGGGCTTGCGCTCCAGAGCTTGCAATTGGTCCGCATTGAGGGTTCCTTTCTGTGTTTCATACTTTTCTACTTTGTTCTAAACTGACCCGTTAGCCAAATGGAACACCACAAGAAGTCAGAAAGGAGCATACCAGCTTTTTCTTCAACGCACGGAGCTTTTTGTTGATGACTTCAACGTAGGGATTCTTGCTCACGGCGAAACCTTCCTCGCCACCAGTGACGGAATCAGGCTGTCCGGATTCAGAGTTTCTTGATTGCGTCAAGATCGACTCGGAGGAGGGGGAAGAGTGGAGTAGAGCCCGCCGTGCCTTCCGAGAAAGCTTTGTGGGGTTGGGGACATCGGCGGCATGAGTCTGTATACCGGAAAGCATGCTGGGCAGGGAGGGCTGGAAGTGTGAGGTATATTTAGTGGGGGGTTTGAGGAACCCCAGGGGCAAAAAGTCTTTCTTTTCTACTGTTGAGGGAGCTCACGTGTCCCGTGCGGCTGTGAATTCCATTGCGGACGGCAGCTTTTGACAGGCTGCGCAGCGCATTGTCACCGACGACATTTCAAATTCCAAGGACGACTATCAAAAGCATAGATGGGCGGGTCTTGGCGTTCCATCCTTGCGGGCTGCTTGCTCCTTGTAGGCTCAGTTCGCGCCGATGAGCATTCTCATGTGGTATGTTGACAGGATCTTGAGAATCCCTGGTTCCTACTGACTGGTGATCTTCGAAACAGTATGCGCCAAAAGAAGAGGTTGTTCTTTGGATGAACAGTGTCGGGTGGGTATCATGTGGTCATGTTGCGCGGAAAGTGTTCTGAATGATCGACCCTCTGCATAGGCCCTACGACAACCTACAAGAAACTTACGAATTTTTGTCCTTGCCATTCTGTCGCGGGAACGCGGAAGTGCACCACCATCATGAGTCTCTTGGAGAGGCGCTTATGGGAGTGCAGCTTGTGAACGCTGGACTGAATATTGAGTTTGGAGGTACGCTAATGGATATCCAGCTGAGGCCCACAAACGAAGGTTCTGATACGAAATCCTAAAAGTCAACAAGAAAACCACAACGATGTGCACCAAAGAACTAAATGCCGATGAAATCAACATTTTTCGGTATGCGATCAGCAAAAAGTACTGGCTGCAAATGTTCTTGGATGACTTGCCACAGTGGGGTAGGTTCCGTCAGCGAAAGACCCCCCGATCCCTTCTGACAGATGTCGGCAGAATTCATCGGTGCATGGGATAACGACATCATGCACCTGTACACGCATCGTGATATTGCCATAAGCTACAATGGGGACCAGGTGAGCATGCAGGTCTTTTGAATGGATTAATCTATTTGGCTGACGGATAAGTAAAAAGATTGTCGAGTTCAGCTCAACCCCCGGAAACAAAATAGCCTTACCGAACGATGTTGATTCTGCAAGCACATTGTCCGTCAAGTTCACGTACTCTGTGACTTTTAAAGAGTCCGAAGTTCCCTTTGCACAACGCTTCAACCGTTATCTAGACCAGGAGTTCTCCGAGTACAGGGTATGTCCATTAACGGTGGTGGACAATCTATGAATAATGTCGATAATCGAAATTGGTAGATACATTGGCTATCAATCCTAAACTCGTTCTTGATGGTTTTGTTTCTCGCTGGTTTGGTTGCAATTATTCTCTATCGCACCTTGCGACGTGATTACGCCCGATACGACAAGGAAGAAGGGCTATTGGATCTGGTTCGTTGTTCACGAAACCTTTATAGCACGTCTATTTTTTTAAATTCCGCAATTTTTCTTCAGGATCGAGATCTAGGCGACGAGTATGGCTGGAAGTTGGTTCACGGTGATGTCTTTCGATCACCGACGCGCCTGTCTGTTCTTTCGGCATGTGTTGGGACCGGTATTCAGCTGTTTGGGTTGGGGATGTGTCTCATTCTGTACACCATTGCAGCGGATCTATACCTCGAGTGGGTCCTTTTTGGTCGCCCAGCACAACTTACCCGAAATTCACACAAACTCGCACACCTTCTAGGAGATCGACCATGCTTACAGCCGCGATCTTCATTTACGCGCTCACATCGACACTGAGTGGATATGTCAGTGGATCGTTCTTTGACAAATATGGAGGCAAGCGATGGGTACAAACCATGCTGCTTACCGCAACGTTGTGGCCAGGGTCAGTTTGTGCCTTGGCCATCATTGTGAACTTTGCCGCAATATCAATCATTTCGACGAGGGCTATCTCATTCGGCACAATGGTGCGTTATGACCGGAAACAGTTCGACTCGTCCGATGATATTGAGCCGTCTTGCGTAGGTTGCTATAGCGGCTATTTGGATCTTTGTTATTTTCCCATTAACTTTGATGGGATACATTGTTGGACGAAACTTTACCAAGACGCGAGAGTTTCCGTGCCGCGTGAATCCTATTCCAAGACCCATCCCTGACAAAGTCTGGTGAGTGCCCATGACTTCTTAAGTACCCCCATCTATTTCCTTTGCTGATTATGAAACCTCAAGGTACGTCGAGCCATTGACGCTTGTGGCAATCGCCGGCCTCTTTCCATTCGGATCCATCTTTATCGAGATCTACTTCATTTTTCAGGTTTGAGAGGGTTGTTGGAACTTGAGCGCTATATGATGGCTGATCTTTTTACATAGTCGTTCTGGTCGGTCAAAATCTACTACGTGTATGGCTTTCTTCTGGTGAGTAGCGATAATTTGTTGGCCACAGACTCCCATCTGACTATCCGCTAAAAGCTTGTCTTTGTCATGCTCGTGGTGGTAACCGCTTGTGTTTCAACGGTGGCCACATGTAAGTCCTTTAACTACAAACGTCGGCGATTCAGGAATCTGACTTGTGTTGCTTGATCGAAAAGATTTGCTTTTGAACGCGGAAGACCACCGCTGGCATTGGACGTCTTTCATGTCTGGCGGGTTTACAGCCGTCTACGTCTTCCTCTACTCCATATATTACTTCGTCTTCCGGACAAGGTTTGCATTCACGTTCTCCGCAATTTGCGGTACACATGTCTCAAATTTTTCCACCTTTAGGATGTATGGGTACTTCCAAACTACTTGGTATTTCGGTTACACCGCACTAATTTGTTTCGGGCTGTTTATCATGCTGGGAACTGTCGGCCATTTGGCCGCCGAGCGGTTTGTGCGGCGTATATATCGCAATGTAAAGATAGATTAGTCGGTATGAATCTACATCACTTTCATCGATTATCTTTTTCTGCGCGAGGATGTTTTGTAAACCGTATATTGTACAGAAATTCAGGCCACCTGTTGAAAGGACCCAAATGGCAGAATCGATTAATCCAAAAATTATGACTTTAGAAAGATGGAATCTGCATAAGCTGCATCCTTGTCGTTGTGCCTTCCAAGAAACCAATGTGCTGCCCAGATGTCAAGACTGCGACCTGTCCAGGCTGGCACAGGCCGAGTTCCACGGCATATCCTACAAACGATACATTAAACTTCATGATCTATCAGTGTAGTGTAGAAACAACTCACGAAGGGTGCTTTCGATAACAGTCTCTGCTGAGCCTGTGTGATAATAAGGAACCAAACCAAAGTTGACATTCAGTTGGCGAGCAGTTTTGGGGATAAGGGTGGCGGCAACGACAGGGATTTGAGGGCGATACTTTGCGACAAGACGGGCAGTGCCTCCCAACTCGGTAATGCACACGATGATGGCAGCATCGCATTGACGTGCTGAAAGTACAGCGGAAGATGCGATACTCTCCGAGACAGGAAGAGGCTTGGGAACACTTCGCATGGTTTTGACTTGGTATTCCAAGTAGTTCGTGTTCTTCTCTGCCTGATAGGCGATTCGACGCATGGCAGTGATAGACTCAAGGACGTATTCCCCTAAAATCAAGCACCACGTTCAATGACTGTTCCATAGAAGCCCAGAGAGCCAATCTGCGTACCAATGGCAGTTTCTCCTGAGAGAACCAAACCGTCAACACCATCCATAACCGCGTTGGCCTAATTCGGAGAACAATGTTAGAAGCTGGCAAATAATCAGCTGCAAGGCATGTTGTACATACCACATCTAAAAGTAACACCAGCAAGAAGCAACTCGGATGAGAAACAAGGGACGATGAGGGACAAACAAACAATCAGAAACGTTACCAGCAGCTTCGGACCTATACGCCAGTTAGTTTTAGGTGTTGATAATCTTACGACCGTCAGCAGATACTTACCGAGCAGGTCTTGGGTTGGTCCGCATGGACTCCAACATTTGGTTAGCCACGAGAATGGGCTTTCCAGCAACGTTTGCCTGTGCAAAGCCTTTAATGACTGCTGACGAGATAGACAAAGGGTACGATACTACGCACCATGCTAATCATCTTCTTCTGGGCGATCGTGACCAGCTCAACGTCGACCTCAGCTCCCAAGTATCCACGATCGATAACAATACCATCGGCCATTTTCAAGATACTTTCAAAGTTATCCATACCACGTTTGTTTTCAATCTTGGCGAGAAGCTTGACTTTGTGGTTGCCGAGAAGAAGTCTGTAGTATTCCAGTCAGAATCCTTGTACTTGTGAACAAGCAACGAAGTGCTTTACTGACCGAACTTCCTCGACGTCCTCAATATTTCGGATGCAAGATACGGAAATGAAATCAACTTCTTGGTTCAGGGCAAAGGACACGTCTTCCTTGTCTTTCTCACTGACGGCGGGAAGGTCCTCAATGATATGACTTGGGAAATTTATTCCCTTGTTCTCTCCCAAAAGTCCTGTGTGCACGCGTTAAGTATTTCGGTGATTGGTCATACCATTTTACGAGCACACACCGGTGTTGTCAACCTTACAGCGGATAGAGGCCTCCAGACGCTCAATAACCGTGAAGGACAATAGTCCATCATCGACGTAGATCTTGTCGCCAACCTTCACAAGCTCCTTGGTATAACTTGTGGATACCTTGGTTCCGTCACCAATCATGTCGGGATCGTTGACGAAGTAGAATTCGTCTCCGGTAGTCAAGTTCACAGGCTCGCCATTCGCCAGCTTGCCGCTCCTATCGATGGGGGGAGAGTCAGGACAGGAATTACCTAGGGACCCGCGTGGAGTTCTTACCGGACTTTGGGACCATTGATGTCGAGCCATATGGCGACCTCCGCCGAGCTGCCGCTCGTTTGCAAATAACTTCGGATGTCTCGGATAACGTTGCTCGCAAACTCATGGGTGCAGTGGCTCAAGTTCAAACGCGCAACGTTCATGCCGGATTCAATCATAGTTCCCAAGCGCTCAATGGTATTGGATGCTACAGCGAGAGGGTATGGTTAGCAAACACTTCAATGACACTCTGCAACATCATGTACATACCAGGACCGATGGTGCATACCAGTTTGGTTCGCAAGATGTCGCCGGAAAGCGCTGCAGGCTTCAAATGTTAGACCTGTCATTTCCAGCGATTTTCCAAGCATACATACCATCCAAATGGGCGGGGTGAACACGGCGAGAAAGAGGAGCCATTGCAGGGTTCGTAAGTGACTGGAAGAAAGAGTATGGAAAGTAGCGAAAAGTGTTCTAGCCGTCTTTTGCTGTTCGAAATCGCCTGGACCTTGGGAAGCAATCCTTGCAATCGGGACGCAATCGATCTGTCAATCGATGTGGATCGAGTCGGAACAATTGATGGAAGTCGAATGCGGATTCTCTGAGCCGTGCCGACTTTTTCCGGCTGGGAACTTACCCCACTTACCCCCGGACTTACCCGACCCAGAAAAAAGTGGATAGCTGGCATGCCAGCCATTGCCAGGGCAAACAACAGGAAAGTGGATTTGGGGGATTTGGTGGACCGAGGCGACCCCGCCGCTCTCTGTGGACAAATCCGCATGTGGAGAACACAAAAAATGGCAGATTTTTCACAAGGTCTTTACTAACATGACAGTCCTTGAGACCCCAAATGTGTAGCAACGGTCGTCCCTGAGTTATGAACTATTTGAACAACAAAACTGGAAAATGTCAGTCCATTTCCGCTCGGCAACAGTCCGATTTTTCCTTTGGGGGATTCCCGCCAGGGGAGAATTCTACATCATCAAAAAATCCCGAAAACGAGCCGTCATTATGAACGGTTATCCATATCCAGGAACATGAACTGGTAAATGAAAACCCTTTTTTTCTCTCTCGCGGACAACGGCGGGGGAAAACTTGTCAAGTCACTATAAACGGAGGCACAGAAACATGAGCAGGTAAATGAAAATCCTTTTTTTTCTCGCGGACAACGGCGGGGCAAAAACTCTGCAAGTCGGATGTCTATAGTGTTGCGAGCCCGACAAGCAAAAGTATAAAAGGATGGACATCACCCGCGGAAATCCAGCACTTCTCATCACACCCTGCACTCACTTCATCTCTTCCACCTCATCTCCCAATCCTCATACCAAAGACCTTCCTCAACCATCATGCACTTCACCAAGTTCGCCGTCGCCGCCGCTGTAGCCGCACTTTCTGGCCTTGCTTCCACTGCCCCGCTTCTGCCCATCACAACAATATGCGGCAGCACCGATATTAGGACCCCAGAGCTCAACGACTTCCTCATCGGCTTCAAATCTGACGTCTCACTCAGCGCTCAAGATCTACAGACCGTTCGCAATGCCATTGCAACAGCCCCTGTGGCAGGCCGCGTCTGCGAGGAGTTCATCTCAGACGAAGAAACTCACATGAACGTGGTCATGCACAAAGATCTTCTGAACAACCTTCGTCTCTTACCTGCCGTGTCCTATGTCGTCCCCATCAACAGCATGAGCCGCCGGGATGAGACCGTTCCAGCGCCACTCCTTCCCACCACCAACATGTGCGATACCAAGGATGTCAGGGCACCTGGATTGGTCGACTTCATGATAGGTTTCAAGGTCGGCATTTCTCTCGACTCGGGCGACGTCAAGACTGTTCGCAACGCCGTCACCACTGCTCCGTCCGGAGGCCGCGTTTGCGATGAATACGCCTCAGAAAGTCAGACCATCATGAATGTCGTAATGCACAAGAACATGGTCAACAAGTTGCGCAAGAACCCCTCGGTTTCGTACGTCGTTCCCATCGCCAGTGGTATTGCTCGCCGTGAAGAAGATGTCCCGACAACACTTCTGCCCGTCACCAACATGTGCAACAGCCGAGACGTCCGCGCGGCCGGCCTCGGCGACTTTGAAATTGGCTTCAAGTCTGACATTTCCCTCACCTTGGAGGATATCGAATTCGTCCGTGTCGCCATCTTGAATGCTCCCGTTGAAGGTCGTATCTGCGAGAAGATTGCCACGGATGGCCAAACTACAATGATTGTTGTCATGCACAACGACATCGTCGACGATCTTCTTCAGCTGCCCTCGGTCTCTTACGTTGCCCCCATCGCCTTTTGATCCGAGCTAGCATAGTTATTTTCTTCCCTCTTCCCATTGTTGGCATTCGTGTAAAACACCCACCCATCACTTAGCATCTGAAGCGAAACCTTTTTGGAGTTGTTAATTGTAAATTTCGCAATTGTACCTAGCATAACACGCATTCATTAAATAAAATGGTTCTACTCTTACTGCTGCCCGGCCACTACATATTCCTGTGCAGCTCCAAAATAGAAGCGAGAATAGCCTCGATTCCTCAGCGATTCCTGGCGACTTCACGATGTTGAACATGAGCTGGCAACACCCGTTCCAAGCGGTCATGAAGGCTCTTTACAACTCTCCGACACATGTACTATCCACCGCCGACAAGGTCTTGGCGGCGACAATAATGTCCACGGCTTGTATTGATGCCTCCCTCTCTGTGGCGCGTGGAAAAGAAGCGTCTTTTCCGCCTTGAGCAAAGGAACAGAATGTGCCCATAAATTTCTGAGCTGGTAACGCCTGGGTAACGCATACTCGTAACAGCCATTACTCTCAACTTCAAAAAGCATTCCGAACCTCACTTACCAAGCGATTGCTGCAGTTATTCAATACCCCATGGTCATGATTGGTTCTTCCCAGGCTGACGCGCCGAGCTGGAATCCTGTCCTTGTTCGGGCATTCAAAAAGAATTATGACATTGTCAAAAATGACCCAGGTAGGACTTCATATGCCAGCCGTGAAGGAACCCTTGTCTCATTCGAAATTTCTAGTTTACGTTCAAATGGCCTCTACCAAGAGCAGTGGCGAGCCCAAAATCCAAAGGATAGTATTCCAAGATTTCTTACTTGCCGACCCCAAAGTCCTCTTGTTCACGGGAAGTACTCGGAATATCGAGCTCATGGGAGTCATCAAAAGCTCTCAAACCCACGAGATTTTCTGGTCAGTTCACATTTTTTATTTAAAAAAAGTGTTTGAAACATGCCTGACTTCCATTAATTGTGCAGGTTGATGCCTAAAACGGGCGAGACATTCACATTGACTGGAAAGCTGTACATGGCAGCAGCACCGACTATGTCACATCGCTTTGGAGGTACGTGCTTGTTTCTTTACCCAGGTCATGCCAGTGAATCGGGGTGACTTACTGTGTTCGTTCAACAAACAGCCCCGCCACGCCGAGTCTCCATTGGTTCATCTGATCTGCCACCAGAGGAATTCTGGGAACGGGAGCGGCTACGACAATGGAAAAGACTGTCTCCAAGCTTCCGCGCTTCATTCACATGGCCAGGGACGGGCGAATCACAAACCCCTCGAGAAGGGTCGTCCGTCTACCGCACAAACTCGGTCCGGATCTCTGCCATGCCGTTGGTCAATCCAGGATATACATATACTCGATTGGAAGCAATGGACGAGGGTCCTGCATCCGAAAAGCGAGCGGGTGTTGGGGGCGGTGTCATGAACGTCTTGTCTGGCCTGTACAGTGGTGGGGGCACGGCAACCCCAAGCAACGGGGATGCGACCTTGACCAAGGAGCAAGAATTGCGATGCGTGCACAACAGTGCATTGGACGCTTTCAGTATACTGGTATTCAAGGTGATGCGGGTTGACCATGTTAGTCCCGCATCCGCTGTTGGTCCGCCACAACGAGTTGTGTATGAGATGCTGAAAGATGGTTCTTGGGTAAAGGAGCAAGTCAACCCATGAGTGAGCTGCTCCACCATTGTCGATTCTTCTAGTCTAGGTCCTACTATTCTAGTAGTAGTAGTAGCAGTAGTAACAGTAGGGGCAGCAGACTGTAGAGGAAGTTCACAATGCAGTGTATATTTTGTAAATATCTTTGTTTGAGCATACTTGTGTAAATATGGTTTATGGATGTGCTATCACATTCTGGAATAGAAGACAAACTAAAAAAAAGCAAATCTTTTCAATAATGACACTCACAGGTCAGGTTCACGCAATTCGCGCCTTCTCAATACTTTCAATGAACTCTTGTGCCTGTTCCGCGGTTTTCACCCGGATCGACATGGACTTTAGTCCTTCCTCCAAGGCGGCCACGAACTTGACGTTATTGTTGGCAACAACAAACTTCATACCGTTGTAGATGTTTGTGTTGAGCAAAACGCGCCCGGACCCATCAGCCCGTAGCAACAGTCGCAAAGTTTTCTTACTTTTGTGTCGGTTAGCCTTCAAAAGGCCTACTCCTTTCTTCACCCAGCCAGTGGTTCCATCTTCTTGTTTCTCCGAAGCGTATAGGGCCGCTCGGACGCTGCTCAGGGTTTCTTCTTCTTCTTCACCGGCACCTGTCATCAAGGCGTCGCCCAATTGTGGATCATTCGCATGCTCCTCATCTTCAGCTGTTCCAGTGCTGGCCGGCTCGGCTGGCTTTGGCGGTGAAAAGTTAAATTTCGGTACTTCGTTGGAACTCGGGGTGGATCCAGCCGGTGAGGAAAATTTGAAAGCGGCGCCACTAGACAAAGAGCTCAGAGTAGGCTTTGTCTTGGTTGGGCTTCCACTTGCTTTTGCGGTGTTCGCAAATCCAGTGGCAGATGGGGTGGAGGTAGGGGGCGCACCAAACGAGGAAATAGTACTTGGGAATGCTGCTCCCGTTGCTGGCAGAGGTGTTCCAAATGAAAATGGGGACTGACTTAAAGTAGTGGACATCCCAAAGGCAGAGTTACCGCCTACACTTGTGGTAGTTGACTCTTCGCTGACTTTCGGGAGAGCTGCTCCAAATAAAGGAGTACTGGTAGCATTCATGGAAGACGCGGTACCGAATGAGGGGGTGCTGGGGGCAGCGCCAAACGTGATTGAACTTTTCGCTTTTTGAAGACTGGGTGTTCCGAATGCGGGACTAGATCCGGCACCGAAAGAGCTAGCAAAGCCGGATTGAGTCGTAGGCGGAGCGCCGAATGAGAACGGGGAGGCCGTGGTCTGTGGGGTGGGGGAGCCAAAGCTGAAGCTTTTGGAAGCGTTATTGAAGCCCTCAAATGGAGGATTGGCCGGCGGGGTAGCTTCTTCATGACTCTTTTCGGCATCCGTTGACTTGGGAGCCTCAATGGTTTTGGATGAGCTAAACGAAAATGGCGTTCCAGCAGCAGTAGGTGGGGTGCCAGCCGCGTTTTTGTTGGGGGTACTGAAACTAAATCCAGAGCCACCAAATGGCGACATGGCCGACGGAGGAGCATTCTCTTTCGCGGACACATTTGGCTGTGAAAGTTGCGATGGGAATAGTTTGGGGGGTGCCAGCTGTCCACTAAATCCGGTCGCATTCGAGAATAGACTGGACGCGCCAGGCATCGACTGACCAAATGAGAAATTGGCTGGAACTGTCCTGTTGTTGGGATCGGCAGCAGTTGTGTTATCATCAGCCTCATCTGAGGCCCGTCGCTTGCCACCCCCGGACGGTCCTCTTTGCTCACCATCTCCAGCTTCATCCTGTGCACCTCGCTTGTTCTTGCTGCCAATTCCAAAATTTAAAGTCCCAGCATCTTTTGTGCTCGCCCCTTCGGCAGAGCGTCGCTTACGTAGACCGTGACGAGGTTCTTCCTCATCAACAACATCGTCCTTGGTCAAGTCCTCGCCGGATCGCTTCAGCTTATTCGACTTTGGCACAGTGACCATCTTTGGCGCAGGCTGTGAGTCGGTCTTCTGGGCGGTGGTCTGAGTAGTCTCTAAAGCTTCTTGTGGACAAGCTTCTTGCAATTTCTTGAAATCATCCGCGATTTCTTGGAGTTGTTCCAAATAAGAGCGCATCGATGCAGTCAGGTTTGCAAAGGGGTCGGAGGTCAAAGCTGACGTGGCAAACTTCGCAAACTGATCATTTAGAACGCGCACTTTGACGCGGTTGCGAATCAGCTGCTTGTTCAACGTCGGCGCCCCATCGACCTTGATCTCCTTAAAGACCTGATTCTTTGATAAGTATTCCTGCTCAATGGAAACTGCAAACGCTCATGTACATACCGGTTCGTCTCCCAAGGAGAAGGGCGCGTGCTTCTTTGGGGCAGGCGCCGGTTGTGGAAGAGGCAAATTGGCGGGTGTAATGATCGGTGTACCGGGTTGCGGGGATGGTGAAGCGGACGACGATAGGTCCATACCGCTCTTCTTGAACCGATTACCAATCTTTGCCATTTTGCGAGGAGCTGTGGCGGGCGCCCTATCCGTTCCGTTGGAAAGTTCAGCCCCATCCTTCTGCGAATCAGGTTGAGTGGCTCCCATTTGAGTGGGCATAGCACCGAACGAGAAAGTGGTAGGTGCACTAGGTACTTTAGGGGTAGAGCTGGTACCCTCATTGCTGCTTGTCTTGCTAAACGTCGGGGGGTTTGTCGGAATAGTGATTGGTGCGCCGAACGTGAAATTTGGCTGAGGGGTTGGATGGTTAGCATTTTTGGATTACATCTCATTCTCCATTCACTGACCTTGACAGCGGGGGCGTCTGATGTACTTTCCGTTGTTTGGGGCTCCTTGGGGACTCCAAATTTGAAACCTCCTTCAGTACTAATACCGCTCGGTAACTTCCACTCGAAGGGCTTTGAAGATAACGGCTGGGTATCTTTGGAATCCTGGCTCATTCCATACTTCAAACCTCCTTCAGTACTAATACCGCTCGGTAACTTCCAATCGAAGGGCTTTGAAGGCATCGGCCTGGAATCCTGGCTCATTCCAAACTTCGAACCTCCTTCTGAGGCGGTTTTACTGGCGATACCCCATTGAATACCGGGCAGAGTTGATGATTTCGGTTCCGCGGGTGTAGCAGGTAAGCTTTGATTATCTTTGGCCGTAGGCGTTGTTGGAGAGCCAAATGTGATGCCGGGCTCAGCGCTGACATTAGTCTTGACGCCGCCGAAGGTAAAAGAATCTCCCGTAGAGCCGAAAGCTTTGGGTGCATTATTCGCCGAGCTTTGCCCTGCACTCCCAAAAGCGGTGGGAAAACCTCCAAATTTCTTGTCACCAAAGGCCGACCCTGTACTGGGAGTTCCTGGAAGAGGCGCCGCGGGATCTGCCTTGCTCTTGGTCGGAGTACCAAATGAGAAAGCTGGTACCGGCGAACTACCAAAGGTCATGCCCTGGGTGCCCTGGGTACCGAATGACACTCCGGGATTGGTAGTTGAGCCAAACGTGCCGAACGAAAACGCAGAGCTCCCGGCGGACGGGCCAGACGCCGGAGTGGAAGCATTATTAGTGGGATTGGTTTTAGGTGGGTCCATTATAAATAGCGTACTATAAGCAATGTGTGGGGTGGGGGTGGGTTGGGGGGGCAAGATTGGGTGCGCTTTTTATGGCCAGGCCAGCAGGCCAGTCGCGAGCGCTGCCCCGAATCCCCCGATCGAAATTTCCATTTGAACAAATCCGGGCATATAGATCCTCAAAAATTAACCAATAGAGGACGCCCCTCGTCGGGACTGGAGGAGGCAGGTTTCGTAAGAAAAAATCAGTAAAGAGATGAGGAATATGTAGAGGGTAAAACTATAATTTTGGGGTTGTAAAGAGGTGAATCGAAGTGGAAGGTAGAAATGCATTATTGAGGGTTGCAGAATGGTGAAGAAAAGTGGAAGGTAAGTAAGCGGAAGTGCCAAGAGAAGGAGTCAGTATCCCAGAAGGTTTTTGGTGATGTTTTCGAAGGGAGAGCCAAAAAAGAGTAAGAGAACTAAGTAGCCCATAGCCAGGGGAAGAACAGGAAGGAATAGTAGACAATGGGCAGCGGGTACTTCAGTCCAACAACAGTGGTAATGCAAAGAAGGGAAATGTGATAAGGAGATCAACGCGAAGAGAGGGACCACGGAAGGCAAAGGCAATGAATCAATTGTAGGAGTGGTTATACGATTCGTATCGTATAAAACAAAATGGTCTCAAATATTTAAGAGGAATGGAATGGTACATCAGAAGCAGAAAACGAATAAAGAATAATAGATATGTTGAAGAGATGTAGAGATGTAGCAGGTAAATATCCATTATTTGCATAAAATCAGGGTTGTGAAGACATGGAGAAGTAGAAGGTAAACACGCGGAAGTGCCAACAGAAAAATGAGTGACAGAGAAAAGTAGCCCATAAGCAGGGGAAGAAAGAGACGGAATAAGAGACAATGGGCAGTGGGTATCTTACTTCAACAACAGTGGTCTTGCAAAGAAACAAAATCTCATAAGGAGATCAACGAGAAGAAGAGAGCGACCATGGATTGGAAAGGGTATATGGCGAAAGGAAATCAATTTTGGGAGCAGTTTCCGACGTAGATTCCTTTCCTATAAAACAAAAAAAAATAGTCTCGCATATTGAAGAGAAATGGAAGCTACTTTAGATGCAGAAAACGAATATGAAGCAATAGATATGCTGGGTGAAAATCCATTCTTTGCATAAAATCAACGTTGTGAAGACATTGAGAAGTTGAAGGTAAACAAGCGGAAGTGGCAAGAGAAGGAGTCCATATCGCAGAAGGTAACATATTGATGATGTACTCGGAGGGAGAGGCAACAAAGAGTAGCAGAGGAAAGTACCCATAAGCAGGGGAAGAAAAGGACGGAATACGAGACATTGGGCAGCGAGTATCTCAGTCTAACAACAGTGGTTGTCCAAAGAAAGGAAATGTAATAAGAAGATCAACGAGAAGAGAGCCACCGTGGAAGTGAAAGGGTATATGGCGAAAGGAAATCAGTTTTAGGAGCGGTTATACGTAAATTCGTATCGTATGAAACAAAGGGCATTGTTAACAATGCCCAAAACAAAATGGTCTCAAATATTGAAGGGAAATGGAAGCTAGGTAAACAAGCGGAACTAATAAGAGGGAAAGAACAAAACAAGAGTGATGGAAGGAACGGAAGGACGATGACCATCTGCAGAAGAGCGGAAGGGATAGAACTACGGTGAAAACGTTATGTTCGAAGAAGGCACCCTGGAAGAGACCGAACCGGAAAACATAGAACATAGAATAAGATCGCAAAAAAGTTAAGGGGACAAAACCAAAAAGATCAAAATACCCGAAATTGTAAGCATTGCGTCAAAATCGCCCCGGTACATGTCACTTGAGAGAGTAATATAGCGCGGCTCGCCATCTTTCTGCAACGGATGAGCCCGATCCAGACCGAGCTTGGCTCGACCGAAGGGAGAGTCGAGCGAATCTGGATCGGGCTCATCCGTTGCAGAAAGATGGCTCAAAACCGAGGATCGCTTGACTCTCCCTTCGGTCGAGTCAAGCTCTGTATGAGCTCATCCCTTGCTGGACAATGGTTCACATCAGACAGAACGGAATATACCGAGAAAGAACGGGGAACAATGCAGGAAAGAAGTGGAGAGAAGGGCCAGAACTGACATACTACCAATAGGTACCCGTCCGGACATGCGGGTGAGGGCCTCAAAACAGTCAGTTTACAAAAGAATTGGAGACAACCATATAGTACCAATAGGTATTCGTCCGCGGATGCGGGTAAAGGCAACAAACAGTCAGTTTACAAAAGAAGTGGAGGCAACCTTGAGAGAAAGGGTAAATGAAGTGATGAATAGTGAGTACAAGATGGAATGGGGGACAGCAGCAAAATCTAGTTAGCGACGACGCGATCAGTTTCTGACACGCGAAAGTAAAAATGCAAAGAGTGGTACTTAGCAGGCAAATATCTGGTAACAGCGGGGATTTTATTCGAGAAATATGTGGAAGAGGATGTGAACAATAAATGAGCACCAAGCCAAAGGAGGTAGAGAGAAAGTAGCATAGCGCGGAGGGGGAAGCCGGCACACAGTTGGGCAGAGTACTACAAGCTAGAAACGAGAAAAGAGTCGATTGCAACGCGCAAAACAAGTTGAGAAAGAGCAAGTCGAGAAAACACTGAAACATTAGAGCCCAAAATACAAATGGAAGCCAGATAAAAACAAACGGAGGCGTGGAGGGAAAGGTTTAGGAAAGCAGTATCCAAGACTGAGAGCGCTTATAGCTTTAAAAACAGGTTAAAAAAAGTGAAGAGAAGATAAATGGAATTGCGGTTGAGAAGAGTAGGGGGGGGGGGAAAGGGGGGGAAGTGGTGAAGCAGGAAAAAAAAGTAGAAGGCGATATAGAAAGAAGGTGAATGGTTCAGGAGAAGCGGAGAAGCAGAGCGGGATTACGTAAAGTGGTAATAAAGGCCAGAAAAGGCGAAAAATAAAGCCGAAAATGGACGGGCAGGGTGCGCGGAGGAAAACAGTTTCCTACGAAACCAATGCCCTCCTGAGAATGCCCTCACAATTCTTTTGGTAAATCCAACTTGTGATTACGGGTACTCGCATTGTCAAGCTTCTGGCAGAAATTCCGTGGGTGTCTTTCGGCAGAGTAATGATCGGGATCGCTGAGTTTGTCCTGTTAAGGTTAGTCTTTGCAGTCTGTTGGACGGTTAGCTAATGGTAATTGTGCAAACATTTTAATGCACATGGCCCATCAGTGCCGTTGAAGGAGGCTGTTGAATAGCAAGAACCGGTGGCAGAATGGGGGTCCTTGATGTTCTTCTTAGAAAGCTAATGCGGAAAGTCAAGCATGATCGAACCTGAAACACGACGAGAATGTCATGCCACCGATTCTAACAGTAAGTTGATCGCGCTTGGCCTTGGCCTGGTGCTTGCTGCTTGGCGAGAGTATCTATCCCGGTATAATAATATGATAAGTCACTCATATGTAACGAAAATCGCATCGTTAATGACTGGGTAGCGGTGCGGGCAATTTCCCAAATGCACTAATTAGTCCAGCAGTTTACTACATAAATTGACCAGCAATACCTGACATGCTCACATAGGTAAAATCGAGCTCGGATGACATGTAGCAACTCTGCATCACTCTGCATGAGGTTTCAATATCAAAATGCCAATCAAAGATTCAAAGAACAGAAATCAAGTATCGATGAAAATCCAAATCGAAAGTGTCATGCTTCCAAGTCACACGAGCGGCGATAGGCCGGGACCACGGATCGCGGAATGTCGCACGAAGCTGTCCGCAATTTGTTGAAGACTGTCTTGAGCAGTGCCGCCGTCACACTCTTCTTCAACATGCAGAACACACCCAGAGAGAACTTGGCACAGAACTGGCATGAAGTTCTTCGACCCGTTTGTGCGAACTACTAGCCGCTACCGTGCTGTGGGCCCTCTGCCCCTTGACAACGACAACAACAGCGGCAAAGAAAAACAGTAGATGTACCTGGTACTTGGGGGTAGTTTGCCACCAAGTTTACAAGACTGGCGATCCCCTGTTGTTGTGCCTAATCCTGAATCTACGAAACTGTCATCTTTGTCAGTCCCGCTGCAAGCTCGTCCGTAACTGAAAATTCCAGCAACTCAACGCAACCTAATTCTGATCACTATCATATTCAACGCGTGTGTCATTAAATCGAACCCAGAGGTCGAACATACCTGACGATCCCTATTCATCACCTTACTTGCTTTAAGCTTCTCTCCGTCCCGCTTTCCCCCCCTCGAGACCTCTTCACCCTGTTCAACCTGCTATTGGAATATTAGAGAAGGCATGCTGTCTGCTGCAAGCTACTCCACTCATCAGCATCATTATCGAGAACAAGAACCGCCACCTCCAAGCTCTGCCCACTGGCGAAGCTCACCAATGACAGCCAACACCTCCGCGCCAATAGCTCCGCTGCGAGCTGCTTCGCAACCACAAGTGGACAGCGTCTTTGATTTGCCACCAAAGAAGGTGATCAAAGCTGCCCGATCCTTCCGCCCACAACGTGCGTACGAACTTGCGTTTGAGAAGGGTGATTTCTTCTTTGTGAGTGGTTGTTGCTGCCTGTCGCGTAGGCCTTTTTCTCTAACCAGTTATTGCAGGTCATCAATGACAGCGATGACTACTACTATGAAGTGATGAACCCGGCTGCGCGCGTGAAAGGTTTGGTACCAGTCTCGCACTTTCAAGCGCTCGATAAGCGACCCACTGAAGCCCCGCCGCCCCTTTCGACGACACCGGCATATTCACCACATCCATACTACGGGCGCATGCCTGAACAGTCTGAGCAACCAAGCTTATACTTGAACCCATCTTCTCAATCAGATCGAGAGCGTAGCCGTAGCCGTAGCAGGAGTCGCAGCCGCAGCCGACACGACACTCGTCCTTACCAAGGTAGAACAGATGAATATGGCTCAGAGGATACTCGCAGTAGGCGGCGGGATACAGAGCACGGCTATCTCAGTTCGGATCCCCCACAAGACCCGCGTTATTCAGAGTTTCATCAATCGACAACGTCTAGCTCTTCGCCATCGGCCTATTACCCATCCGATTCATTTGCCAATGGTTTTCCAGTTCGGACCACATCATCTGTCGCTTCATCGTACTTTGGCACCTCCTCTCGTGGCAGTAAACACTCATCTACAATGCAGTCTCCGACGAGTCCTACATCAGCTCATCCTTTTGGTCATGCTCAAGCTTTTCCTTCCAATGCCAGCAGCGTCCCCGGCATGCGTCAAGTCATGCCTACTATCGTTTCCACTCATGTGCAGACCGACAATGTTCTTCCTGATGGTCGAACGCAGTACGTCGTCGACGCGACCTTGGACGATAACTCAAAGCAAGTGCTACTGCGAGTATTTGACGATTTTTGGGCTCTTCACGTTGCGCTTCTTAGCCAATTCCCAGTTCAGTCTGGCCGCAATCCAAATTTTCCGCGGGTTATACCCTTCCTTCCGCCGGCTCCCCCTGCCGCGCCAAGACGCTTGACGGCCCCGTCAGCAAAAGCGGGCTCGTTACCGGATTTCACACCTCCTTCTCCAGCAGAGCAATCGAAACGAAAAGCTGCTCTTGACTTGTATCTGACGGACTTGGTCAACCTTCCACCACCCATCAAGTCATCCCCTGCCTTGAACCGTTTCTTTATGCCGCGGAAGGACGATGTTTCGATTCAGGCAGATGTGGCAGATACTAGCTCGACGCTGATGGACCTGATTAGCGATTATACCGCGTACTCGACGCTTCCCAGGGCAGGCGACCACCGGCGGGGGGATTCCAGCACGGCGTTTCTTTCCGGGTTATCTGCTTCATCCCATCCATCCAATCTGTCGCCTTCAGCCCCGTCATCCCAATTGAGTGCTCCTCCGTCAGCCGATGTCAAAGTCAAGTTGCACATAGGGTCAGACGAAACTATTGTGTGGCGAGTGTTTGAAAACACTACTTTTGATGAGCTATTGCGCGACGTACACGCAAAACTGCTGAGTCCAGGGTCCAGGTGCGGAAAAGGATGGGCTTCACGGCAAGATGTCTCTCTTTGGTATAAGGATGAGTGCGGAATGCTCGTTCAATTGCAAGGAGATCAGGATTGGGCGGTTCTGGTGCGGGGTCGCTGGGATAAGATTGTTCTTCATGCAAACTGATATGTTCTTCATACCCGGGTATTTGATATAGCCTTCCAATGTAGTCTAGATTAGCCTAGGGGTTTTTACTTAGTAGTAGTTAACGAGTTTACTTTTTTTACGTTTGATATCCAAATTTCAGCATTTTTCGAAATCGATCTTGGGGGTTTTGGCCAGCCCGGCCAGAGGCGGCGTGAGAAAGTTTTGAGATGCTTCCACTTGCCGGTGGCTGGCTCTTTCATGATCCGGCGTCTCAAGACTCTCAACCCAAACCTGACTCTCAACAGTTGCCTTGCCTGTGCCGTCTTTGCCGTTGGAGTTTGGAGTCAATGGCACTAATTGTATAGGATATTGGGACGCTTTACCGTGTTGTGCATAGCCAGACTTGTATGGTACTCTCTTTCAGGACGGCCTGGTTTTCTTTGATCTGGGATTGTTTTAGCAGCCACGCAGCTTGGAGGTAGAGAGCCCTCGGTCAATTATCGCAAGCGGCTGTATACAGTCAGTTTCTTATATCAACTGTCAGTGTTTCTAGGCACTTTGAAGAATATGCCCCCTAAGAAAAGAGCCAGTACAGCCACTTCAACCACAACCACTGCCCGCAAGCGAACAAAGACTGCCACAACCACCACACCCACTACCACTGCCGCCGCGAAACGAATACGGTCAGCCAATGCTTCTATGTTGACATGCTCTTTGCCATCAGGCTGACCTTTAATTGCCTCAGGTCAAAAGCGACGTCTTTGGAGGACGATATGGTTTGAAATCGTTCGCTTTCATATCTGTTGATGGCATGTTTATGATTGTATGTAACAGAGTACCAGCCGGTTTTCTGCAGACCGATGTATGAAATGGTTTGCCACATATGAAGGTGAGCCCAGCATTTCGAATTTCCATCAGACGTCTCCCTGAGCTCAATACGATAAAGATCCCGATGACCCTGGAGTGATTGGACCAGATGGTATGGTCACATTTTGCCAAAACATTGGAGTTGATCCAGCAGCGGTAAAGTTTTTGACGTCTACTTCCTGTAACCATTGGTGTTAATGCGGGGTTTAAGATTGAGATTTTGGTGGTTGCGTTCAAGTTGAAGGCCCAAAACATGGGATTTTTCCAAAAGAATGAGTGGGTGGAAGGAATGACCAAACTTGGGTTAGCATGATTGACCAATTTCTTGCTTGCCCATACCCTAATCATCCGTAACGTGCAGAGTGGACTCGGACGAGAAACTCGTCAAATACCTGGACCATTTCCGTTCCATAAGAGGGCGCTCTGATGAATTTCGGGACTTGTATCTATTCGCTTTTGTTTTCGCAAAAGAAGATGATCAAAGGAGCTTGAATGTAGAGGTATGTAAATCAAGCCAGCGCCCTGTCAATTGACTTACTTAATCACTCCACTTATAGCTTGGTATGTTGTTCACAATGAACTGTGAAATCCTGAACCCACCTCTCATCATGTTTCTGCAGCGAAAGGAATGTGGCAGATCTTGCTACCGCCTGATTTCTACCCTGTCACTAAAGAATTTGTGGAATATTTGGAGGAGGAGACCCCGGTCAAGGTGATAAATAAAGATCAGTGGAAAAGCTTCCTGGAGTTTACCCTGACGGTCACCAACCTCGACAAGTACGATGAAGGCAGTGCATGTATGTGCTCTTTGATAATTGCCGCTGTCTCTCCCTCGAAGAAGTGCTCACCACATGTTATTTGGTTACAGGGCCAGTCTTGTTTGATGAATTTGTCATGTGGAGGAAGCGGCGGATGCAGCAGTAACCAACCAGTTCCCCTGCAGAAGTCTCCCCCATTCCGATAGCACCTCCACCCGCTCTGTACATCTATTCTATTTATTTCGTTGCATATATATATCGTCCATTCCCTATGTAAATCGTGGCGGGGGTCGGAGCATGTCTCCCAATACCAAGCGTGGCTCAGCACCGGCTTCCCGGTAACATCGTTTTTTTTCCCCGTATACGTTGTGCGCCTAAAAGCTGGGCCTTTTTCAGGCTTTCTGGTCTCTATATATATAGCCAACACGATCGTGCAGAGCGCTGAGGAAAAAGTAGCAGCGTTTAAAAGGGCTTCTGGTTCGGTGGACTTTGCTGATCGGTGCCGATAACCTTCAGAGATCTCCCCATTTGCTTGCGCGATAAGTGTAACAACAACCATCAAAGCCAAGCTCCGACGGCTCGTTCAGCACCAGCTCAGATCCTACTTTAAACATGGCAACCACGTTGCAGGCAGTTAGCCTACCGCTGGCCATCGTAGTGATCCTCTTCTTTGCTAGTTTGGCGCTCATCCTTGCTCGAATCCGCTACCGTCGGGGCGCAGGTGATGACACCGAGTTTTTCCTGACGGCACGACGCTCCGTATCTACAAGAGTCATTGCTTGGAGTTTCTTTTCCAGTGCTACTGGCTCTTGGGTCGTCTTTTCCCTGCCCTCCTACACTGTAGATCCAGCTTACGGTGCTGGATACATTGGACTAATATGCTATGCATTGGCAACTGGATTTCCCCTCGTGCTGGTGCGTTTGGCATTATATATTGTAGCAACTGTAATCTAATACCCTTACAACAGGTAGCATATGTAGGTGGCAAAATTCGAGGAACCTACCCAAAGATTCTGTCGTGGGGTGATTTTGCTCGCATTCGTTATGGCCGCTCAATGCAAATTTGGGTTTCCCTGGTGGTTCTGCTCAACATGGCCATCAACCTGACGGCAGAGTACACGGCAGTCGGAAGTCTGTTTGCCAATGTGCTGGGTCTCAATCGTTTAATTCCCATCATCATTGTCGGTGTCGTCACGATGGCTTACACGGCCGCGGGAGGTCTATATGTGTCAATTGTCACAGATCAGTTCCAGGGCATCTTCTCTCTGACACTCCTTTTCATCACCATGATCTACATTGCCGTCACTTTCCGCTTACCCGACCCGCTCCCCCCACTCACCCCAGTGCTGGGCGCAAATTACTCGGGATGGGCCTCCATCGTCACCATGGGCGTGTCTCTGACCACGGCCTCCTTCTTTTCAGATGCCGTTTGGCAACGTGTCTGGGCATCCGCGGATGAAAAGACGCTTCGCCGGGGAGCCTGGATCGGCGCGGGAATCGCCATCTGCGTCGCCTTCTTCTTCGGTTTTGGAGGGTTTTTGGCGGCATGGGCGGGTTACCTCGGACCAGACTCCAACAATGCCTTTTTCGATTTGATTACAAAGGGCAACACCAGCAGCGACATTTGGGTGATTGTCCTGGTGGTACTGGTCACTGTCACCATGAATGAGTCTGCAGTTGACTCTTTGCAAAATGCCTTGACAGACACCCTTGTATCCCTGGCCATGACTCTAGGATTCCCCTCTTTCCCTCTATGGGCTGCTCGCAGCTCTGTTCTACTGGTGAACATCCCATTGGTCGTCGTAGCTTTACAAGGCTACCGAATCAACCAACTTTACCTTATCACCAACATGGTCACGGCCACATCCACATTGCCAATGATTATGGGGTTGGCCCGTCCACTGAACGGATTCGTTCATGGCCGCTCTGCACTCTTTGGCTGCATCTTTGCCCTATTCGCAGTAGCTGTGTACGGCACAATCGACACGGGTAGTTTTGTCGACGGCGTGCGCAAATACTTTTACGAAGTGTACGACTGGCCACCGTTTATTATTGCTCTCGTCGGATCAGTCCTCGGGACTCTCTTCGCCGCCGCATTCGAAGTGGCAGTGCGGAAGGTGATGGGCAAGCCTGCCTGTATACCTCGCCCTGACCTGGATGAGGCACACGAAGCCGAGATCCGCCGCGACGCTCTCAAAGCTGCTGGCGGCGGTGTTCAAGGGGATGCAACTGCCTCCCCATTCCGCGCGTCCAGCGAGAACACTATCCGTACTGAGAAGAGTATCGATGAAATGGATCTACGCACCACATCTTGATCCTTTTTATTTATTTATTTGCCCCTTTTCGGGGTTACTTCCTAGTCACCATACCATGTTTTTATTTTGCCATTTTGCATACCATTTTCTCTCGTCGCCTAGATAGATTGGGCAGATTCTATATTATTGGCTGAACACATATATATATCTATCACTACTGAAATGTTAATCCAAAATTTGCGTGTTAACGGCGTTTCCCAGAACCCTCCGCACTGGCCGCAGCACCTCCGGAGTTTCCTTTCATAAGTGTCAGAAATGCTTCCTGGGGTAGTTGCACACCACCAGCCACCGTCTTCATCCGCTTCTTTCCCGCCTTTTGTTTTTCCAACAACTTCATCTTTCGAGTGATGTCTCCACCATACTGAACAGATGGGATAATTAGATGGGAGATCATGTCAAATAGTTCGACGAATGCCAATACTTACACATTTGGCTGTTACATCTTTGCGAACGGCACTGATTCTATAGTGGAATTGTCAGCGATCCATTATTCAATGAACGGTTCATTTTCCACTAACGATTCACGACAAATGATTTTGCTGTTAATACTGGCTTGAATAACGACTTCGAATAATTGCCTGAATAAGTGGCGATTGAGTAGGTATTTCGCTTGAGAGTAGTCAAATTTGGGAAACATACCGGTTCATGACGTCTCTCAGTCGCTTGGCCCAGTCTCTTGCGACTCGTTCCGCATTGCCTCGGTATACAATTGCCGCCAGCGCATCGATAGGTTTCCCATTCAACAGTATATTCACCTGGTCAAAGAGCAGTTTTAGCCAAATAACAGACATCCTGTGCCACCATAGTAGGATTACTTACCTTGACTAGGTCGGCCTCCTCGTAGCCAATCTCTTCGTAGTCAAAAGTAGCATAACCAGATGTCCGTGATTTAAGTTGGTCATAAAAGTCCGTCAAAATTTCTGAAACCGGGAGTTTGTATTTCATCAAGACACGGTTGTCATCGACAAAAGTGTAGTCTTGCTGCTCCCCGCGATGTGACTAAAATCGAAACCTAGTCAGGATCAAAGAGCGACTGCACTGGGTAGCGATTGGAATATACCCCACAAAGATCCATGAGGGTTCCCAGATATTCGGAGGGAAACAACAAGGTCCCCATTGCCATCGGCTCTGAAAATGAGGCAATTTTTGCGTGTTCCTCAATTTCGGGAAATTCGGCTGGATTATTGATGTTTTTTTCCTTTCCGTTCGTGTATTTGACAATGTAGGGTACAGTGGGAGCAGTGTTGATGACGGTTGCTTCGTACTCTTCCTCCAATCGTTCGCGAAACACGTCCATGTGTAAGGTACCCAAGAATCCCAATCGAAATCCCTGTCCTAAAGCTGCACTCGACTCACGTGTCACATTGACGCTCGCATCATTCAAAGTGAGGCGATCTAGGGCGTCCTGAAGTTTGGTATAATCCGCTCCATCCATTGGGTATAATCCGGCAAACACCATGGATTTGGCTGGTTGGAATCCTGGAAATGCTTCCACTTTCTCGCCAGCTTTGTAAAAGGTATCACCGATATGGGCATCCCGCGTTGTTTTCATACCCAAGATAACGTATCCGACATGACCGGCATGAAGGGATGGGGTTGGTTGTTGCTCTGGGTACATGATGCCGAGATCTGTCACTTCGTACGCAATGCCGGTATGTGATGAAACAATCTTGTCGCCTGTGTACGATAAGCTTGTATCCACATTGGTGTACGTTGAATTTGCTTACCTTTTCGGAGCATGCCGTCCCGCACCGCAATCAGGCAAACCACGCCAAGGTACTGATCGTACCAGTTGTCGAAAAGGAGCGCTCTGAAAGGTGCATCCCGGCTCCCCCCTGGAGCGGGGATTTGTTCCACGACTTGGGGAAGGACATCTGCGACGCCCAAACCAGATTTGGCCGAGATTGACAAAATGTTTGTGGTATCCAAATCAAAAGCAGATTCAATCTGTTTCGAAACTGTTGTTATGTTGGCCCCCGGGAGGTCAATCTTGTTTATAATTGGAATAATAGATAGATCTTGCTCGAAGGCGAGGAAGAAATTGGCTACAGTTTGAGCTTGAATACCTTGACAGGCATCGACTAGAAGAAGTGTGCTGGATGGGCAAGTGAGATTTACCGCAATAACGGAACGATACATGCACAACTGCATACCCTTGACATGCTGCTAAGGAGCGAGATACCTCATAACTAAAATCAACATGTCCAGGTGTGTCGATTAGGTTGAGCAGATACCGTTTGCCTTTGTGCTCGTAAAACATGGATGCGGTCTGCGAACAGAAGAAGCATTTATGATTGGGTCTTGCCACTTGGGAAGCAGTCACTGTGTACCTGGGCCTTGACTGTGATCCCCCTTTCTCGTTCCACTTTCAGCTTGTCAAGGACCTGTTTGTTGGATGAATCCTTTGTGATAGTGCCTTATAAACTTTGGCTTAATCCAAGTTCCGCAAAACAGCGCACGATCAGTCCTGCCCACCTGTCATCTCAAGCAAACGATCCGCTAATGTGCTCTTGCCATGATCTGATGTATGATGAGTATATGGTGTCAAAGACAGAAACAGCGCGGATAATACCAATATGTGCTATAACGCTAATCCACCTCAAGTATTAGTATCCATCGTAGTAGTCTGCATCATCGACCTACCTGAAATTACGAACTAGATCCGGCGGATAATCTGACAAATCTAATTGGCTAGTCTTCTAAAAGGCCATACTTCGTATAAAGTGCCTTATTCCGTATTTAGGGAACCACAAATAAGACGCACCTGTGCGTAATGACGACGCTGTGGTTGCGTCGTTCTTGGTAGCCTTGGACGACCATGATGTTGCCTCCAGGATAAACAATGAGGTCGACCCGACTGAAAACGAAATTCCAATCCCAGGGACCTCCGCAGAATCAACAAAGATGACTGTACTATGTGCGAGGTCTTTCCAGTAGCCGTCAATCCAGCATATCTGCAAGTCATTTCTGTTCTCATAAGGATAGGATTGGGCACTTGAGTCTTGAACCGGAATCCTAGTCGAAAGTCCGCCTGTCATGGCAACATGGTCGTTTAATGCTTTCTGGGCTAAAGCGATTTGTCACTGAGGAGCAGAAGCAGAGCAAGGTCTAAAACGTCTCAGTCGCACGCCAATGACAACTATTATAAGTAACAATGGGAAGACTTCCAAGGTTGCCAGGTGATCGGCAAGCATGGCGCACCCGTTCATTGGCCGCCATATGGGTGTGGTATATAGGCTACTTTAGCTTGGGTACGCTAGAAAACCAGTGTAAATGTGCCAAACCTTTTCTCATTGATGACAACCTTTACAGCCGCTCTTGCTCAGAGTCAATACTTGGAAGGCGTCATGTACCAGGGGATGCCGGTGTCCGGTTGTATCAGAACATTAACAGCCGAAGCAACCTATGGATGTCAAGGTACTGTGAAATATATGCGACGGTTGGGTAAATCTTCTCATATCATTCATAGGATCCGCAGCAACGACTGGCATCTTGTACGGTGTTTTCACCTCTGCCGAACTGGATGCTTTCGTAAACGACGCCCCCAGTGGAAAGTTTGCAGTTGTTATGCCATACGCATTCTTCACCTTGTACGTGCACAAAGACATTTGGTCAGCTGCGTGGGCTTTTCTGATCCATGTTCCTACTGTAGAGACAACATCAATCGGCTGGAGGCAACGAAGAAGATGTCCGGAATGATTCTTGTGAAAGACGGATTCAATTTTCCTCCCCCATCCAACTTTTCAATCGATTCAACGTGTCCAAATTGCGAGTATGGGCTGTACGCCAATCAGTCCAAAGAAACTTGGACCATGTGGAATCCAAGCGTACGAAGTATCCTTGGGACGTACATGGGAGCTGGTCAACTGATAGCTTTTTATTGATAGGGACGAAATTTGGCATTTCAAAACTTTGATTTTCCAATTTTTGGCATAACGGGCTACCCAGGCAATTTGCGCAGTATCTCGCCATTACGACAGGTAGTTTTGTCATCAGATGCGCTGTTTTCCATATGGCAACTTAAACCAATCCAGGCCCTAGAGAGTAATATTTTGGGAAAATACAGAGATTATCCTCAGTATGCGGTGCAATTTGATTCTTTTATGTTTGCCGACGTAGATTCTGGGACCTGCCTTCGCCGAGGTACTTTTCTTCTGGGTTGATGAGCGACGTTTCATTTAAAGTTTTTCAACAAGATCGCTGCGATCCGATCGGAGGATTATCTGTTTGGTCATCATTCAGTTCCCTCGCTCAAGGAACTACAATGGATTCCGCCAAGCCGATTATTGTTGTCGCGTCAAAGCTTGACAGTCGTGCCTTCATGTTTGACTTCAGTTTTGCTCTGCGATATAGTACTGGTCCATCCACGCCAGTCTTTGCCATTGGAGCTGCCGCAAGAACTGGTTTAGTTACCGCGCTAGCAACTGCAGACGCTCTGAGTAAAGTAAGCGCTCGTTTCTCACTACCGTCCTAGAGCATTTAGTTTTGATACTACACCCATGCAGTACTTTCAACAACCTGCAGCGACGCCTCTTGCGAAACAGATTTTGTTTACTTTCTTTGATGCGGAAGTGTGGGGATATGCCGGATCACAGCGGTTTGTGCAAGATATAACCACGCCATTTCAATGCAAAGAGCGCAGCTCACAGCCTACTGCTGGTTGTCCTATCACGTCTGCGAATTGCACAAACCCTTGCTTCTACGATTTGGACTTCGAATCCATCAAATTTGACAACATTGAATCCATCATCGAGTTTGACTCAGTTGGGGGCTCCATCTCCCCGGATCAAGATTTATCAAACACAAACATATACATGCATGTGGATGTCAACAATACGCAGAATGCGGCCCTGATGAGTACCTTTGGCGGTACTGTATCCTCTCCCGGTTTTAATGGCTCAACCGCACTCTCCGTGAACGTCATTCCGGCCGCGACAGCTGCAGGGAATCTGAGGTTACCACCATCAAGTGCAATGGCATTTCTCGCAAAGAAGAATATTCCTGCCATCGTCTTGGGCGACTATCAAAGGAACTTTTCAAATAAGTATGCAAAGACCGGACTTGATTTTAGAACAGTCGCTGATCCTTTTTGGCAGATTTTATAATTCGGAATTTGACGATGGTCGCGGCTGGGACGCGGATAACATTGCCCTCATGTGCGCACTGGCGAATAAAACTGCGCGTACTCTGTTTACGAGCGCGAGCGGCACCAATGCTTCCGCACCAAGTGTTGTATCTGCGAATTGCACCTTAGTAAGTGCATCGGGGGCAGAACTGTTGGAAAGAAGCCTGATGGAGTTTTGTAGATCGCCAGTTTGATGGAGTGCATGACGCGAAATCTCCTGTGTGATCTTGTAAGCGAATTATATCCACCACGTAAGTTCCGACCGACATATCGTGGGAATAAGATTATTAAAAGATCTGCGCAGTCCAAAAGCTCAAGGACCTTGGTCTGCTACATGATACGGCGTATTCAGGACGTTTCAATTATGACACAAATGTGGTGCCATTCCTCATAAGTCGATTCATGGCCAATCTTACGTCTCTGGAACGCAAAAACACTTGCGTGAAAGATTCGGATTGCGAGGTAATGGTCAAGTACATCGTGCTACCCAACGGTGTCTAATGTCTGGTTTTCTAAAGAACGCAGATTTTGTTTGTACATCTTATCAAAATACTGACAATGGCACATCCATTGGACAGTGCGTGAAAGGCTTTTCACGTTTTCATTGGGCATATGGGACCGGAATTGAAAGGAATTATGAGAGGGGAATCTTTGAAGTGGTTGATCCCAAAAAGCCGACTTGGACGCAGAGCAGATTCCGGGATTACGCGTGAGTTTTTTGCGGTGCAGAAATGGATAAGCGTGCCTGACTCACGTTGTACCACCTCACACAGCATCAATAACTCTGGCATTCGCCTACGGATATTCAAAGTTGCATCATCGGCTTATGAAGGACTTCAATTGGGCATTGGTATCGCGTTCACGATTCTGGGCATAGCAGGGACATTGTTCGCGCGACGGTTTTTGAGGAAACGTTTCAAGACTGACTAGATAAATGTGGAGTCCATAAAGCTCCCTATTCATTGTACATACTGTTGATATCATTGCATTCGCGATTGTTTGTCGTTCGATCCTACAGACCGTCCTCTTTTGCGTCCTGCTACGGGAGCAGTTGGAGACAGCCATCTCCCGAGTATTGTGGGAGATACTGCGCATTCTTTGTGGCGCAGTAACGGCAGCAATGACCAAGTTCCCCAAGAAAGTTTCGCCGGTTCAACACAACACAACCAAATTCCGAGCTGTATATGCTGTCCGTAGTAATAGACCTACATTCCGGAAATACCTTCCACTACTACAGCCCCTATTAAGAACTATCGTCACTTTTACCCGGAAAGTTCTGTCAATTTCCCAAGATGCTGAACATAATGTCACTAAAGAAGAAGAAGCTGGAGGCTGGAACTGGAGACGGCGGGGCTAAGAAACCAAAGACGACGGCCGCCCAAATTCGATTGCAGAAAGGTAAAGACAAGTTGCCTTCCCATTGCTTTTCGTCGTAAAACATCAATGTGTAGTTCCAGGCATTCCGCGCTTTCAAGTAGATAACTTACGATTTCCTTGACTATATAGATCTGGCAGAGCTCGACAAGCTTCCCAATACCATGACCATGACTTTTCCGGACCCCAACGATGTGTTCAACTTTGAACTGACGATTCGGCCTGATGAAGGTATTTTCCAATCTGGTGCTTTCGGGTAGTAGAGGACAGATATCTCATCTTTCCCACGTAGGGTTTTATAAGGGTGGCGTGTTCCGGTTCAGTTTCAAAATCAACACAAGTTATCCTCATGAGCCACCAAAGGTTCTTTGTACTCAAAAGGTATGCCGCCAAAAAGTATCCAATGAGCGTCTGATCTGACCTCGACCATCCGTCCGCAGATATACCATCCCAACATTGATCTGCAGGGGAATGTATGCCTGAACATTCTGAGGGAGGACTGGAAACCTGTTCTGAATATAAGTGCGGTTATGGTGGGCTTGCAGTACCTATTCTTGGAGCCAAACGCAGATGACCCATTGAACAAAGGTAAGTTTGGACAGGGCATTTTTCCAATATCAGAACTTATTCACATCTTTTGTTGCACCATCAATCAGAGGCCGCGGAGGTACTCAGATCGAATCGAGCAGTTTTCCAAACAAATGTCAGCAGAGCAATGAACGGCGGGTCTATAGGGGGCGTACAATATGCCAATGTTACTCGTGGCTAAAATCAACTTCACTCTATATATATAAATTGCAAGGTCATGTATGTACAATTTGAAGAAGACCAGCATCTTGCAACTGCGAAGAAAAACTATTTGGCGCTCTAATCGATGGTTGTATAAACCGTAAGTAATGATCTATCATCACGACGACATCGAGAATCCAGCTTGTGAGTGCAGATGATAGTCTACACTCTGAAAAGCTCCAATTTACTGGGGCTGTGAGCACGGCACGGCCATGCACATCATCTCCAACGCTCCCCGCCATTTCTGGTAAAACCAGCCACCAGCGGCTGCCCTTCGCCCTCGTCCCCAACTATATGAATCTGGTTCATCAATATTTGGCGAATGTATGTCCAAATCCGATTCCTGGTGAATGACAATATCATGTTCTTCATGCTCATCATCCAATTGCAACTGCTTATATGCAACAGGTCCAATCTGCGGTCGGTACGAGGGAGGATTTTCCGGATTATTGGCGATATCGTTGACTGGTTTTTCTGAGTATGAGTGTTTGTGCGAAAAAGAATTGCGGGGTTTGGAATTTGGTGAGGACGACCGCTGCTTGTCGGTTTGCGTGGTATCATTCAGCGGATTGTCGTCTCCTGACGGATTCGCTAATGGGCTGCTTGTGCTCAAGGACGGTTTCCGTTCACTCTTGACACTATCGCCGGCGTGCCCTTCACGTTCGGTCAATCCATCCTGAAATCCATCGTCGTATCCACCACCATGAACTTCCGCAGCAGCGGGCACTCCTCGACCTCCACTTAGGTCGTCACTCCATTCATCATCGTAATTGGGTATGTTCTCGTTTCCCATGTCCCCATCGATATCGAGTTCCGTGGACAAGCGAAGGTCGGAGGGGTCAAGAAGCTTCGTAGCGGACAGGTGCCGCAATTCCAACGGGGGTGGTGCTTTTCGCGCGGAGTCGTTGGGTGCCGCCATTTGATGGGTTTGGAAGTCTATCAATGAAGGTAGTGGCGAGAGAGATAGAAGCTTGATACGGTTGTCTTCGCAATAAACTTCTTTTGAAAATAGGGGTTCGCTCTGCTTCACTGGAAAACTGGGAAAGGACTTGCTTTGGTCTGGCTTTCTGGCTTTCGCTGTGAGTCTGTGACAAACCTCCTGTCACGTGCACGTGCGGCAAGAAAGCTGTGCGTTGCGCAGCACAGAACCTTGGCGCCAGCGACTCCGCCAGTAGATTCGGCAGTGCAGTAATGGGCCATCATCGAATACTAGTACTGTTCTGACCGATATGCATAGCAGATTGAAGGATGAATAAAATAATAAAATAATAAAAACGGGAATCAGGTAAAATGATAGTCAGATACGGAAACTAGCATCAGAGATCAGAGTGCGGGGAACCATTCCACATCGAGAAAACTGCTGTTGTTGGGGAGACGTTTCGAAAGAAAACGCGTATAAGAACGATCATCAAGAGAAGCAGGATGAGAGCCACAGGGGAAAATGGGAAAGATGAAAGAGCCCTTTCTTTTGATGACTGGGACATTGGTGACGACGTTGGAGGTGAGGAAGCTGATGGTTTGCCGCGAGTGGCACGACGCAACGCTCCATTCCCGGAGCTGTTTTTCTTTCCAATCTCGGTAAGTTTGGCCGGAGCTGAACTCCTCCCGATCAGGTCCTCCATGTCGGCAACTCCACCTCCAGCCCCTACTGTTTCCCCCTTTGCCGGTTTCTTCTCACAGCCATTTTTATCCTTTTGCTTCTGTCCACCTTGATCAATTACTAGTTGGCCACAGGCACTAGCTGCATCAGCTCCCATCGTCTGGCGTAGCAAAACATGTACTCCGTACTCCCGCACCTTCTCAACAAACGCCTTTGCGCCTACCCGGGTAGGTGTTCGATAGTCATGCGGAACGTCAGTTACGTTATACGGAATGACATTGAGGAGAACTGAGCGATTCTGCAAAACTCGACCAAGCTGGTCAGCTACTTCGATTGAGTCGTTGATATCCGCAATCAGCACATATTCGACTAAAATATGTCTTGAACGATTGCGTGACTTGATAAGGCTGTTTTGGTTATCAATGAAAGCGTCGCATGCAGTCAGGATGCGGTCGACATGCCAGGCTTTTGCTGTCGGTACAATCTGCTGGCGAAGCTCTTGCGTGGGGGCATGTAATGATAATGCCAGACCTACGGTGGGCGCATCCCGCATCAAAGCGTGAATGCGAGGAACAACGCCCACAGTTGACACGGAAATACGTGTGGGCGAGAGCCCAAACCGGGATGTGTCAATCATGGCATGAATAGAGGAGAGAACGGCAGAATAGTTGTCGAGCGGCTCACCCATGCCCATAAACTGTAAAAATATACGTTTAGATCAGACACCAAAGCTTGAACAGTAACATCAAAACACATTTATTTACCACAATATTTCGAATCTTTTCGACCTTGTTGGCGTGATAAAGCTGTTCCAGGATCTCTCCAGCAGTCAGGTTGGACAATAGTCCCATGGTTCCCGTAGCTGGGTAGTTCCAAATATTTTAGCGTCGAAATAAAAACAAATGCACCCCATTTAGCACTTACCACAAAATGTGCATCCCATGGCACATCCCACCTGAGAACTGACGCATAACGTAGCCCGTTTATTTGAGCGAAACATTTCAACTTCCTCATGCTCCTCCTCCTCTTCGTCTCCAATCGAACTGCCGATCGTGCTCGCTCCATCTCCTCCCACCAGCCGTCTAACTATACGTTTACGCTTCCGTTCTTCCTCCGGAAAAGTGTCCAATTCCACTTGGCCGTATCGCATGATAACACTCTCCACTCGCTGCCCATCTTGCAGCTCAATTAGCAATTTCGTCGTACTGCCATCCTTTGCGTCTGTTCTCGTTATCACCCTTGATGTTGCTAGCACAAACTCCGCATCGTCACCCGAAACAAGTTTGAGCGCCGCCTTCGAAAGATCGGGAATAGAGGCAATGGGTGTATTTGGAGACTGTATCAGGAAACGCCAAAGCTTTTGGGCTTGCTTTGGATTGATGTTGTGAGCAGCAAATGCTTCGAGAAGCAGAGGTTCATCGAAAATGGGCTTCGGGTTGAGTTCCCGGGATTTCGGCATAGCTGGGACTCCTGGGAGTAAGGAATTGTCTCAAATGTCGCCGCGCTGTAGAATTTATGGATCCAGGCCTTCAGGTACTGTGGTGGAGAACGGCGAATATGTTGTACTCTATTTGAGTTGCCTGAGAATTTGCATTGTCCAAAACGTTGGCAAAAAGTTCAAAAACAATGACCACAAAGTGTATCACGTGAGAAGTGACTTTCAGGAAGTTCAGGAATCAGGTTCAGGTCAGGAACTGGGTCCACTCACTTTCGACGATATTTCCGTTGACGTTCAAAAAGTGACGGTCCACAACGACAATAACTGTCATGGTCCGCTTGGTGCTCACCGAAAGTCTGCGGACAGTGGCCGTGCTCGTGCAGGACGACGAGACAGCGCCAAAGGATCTGCGTGCGGCGTGTAAAGACTGTCTGCAACAGAATCAAGAACGTTCCGCCACAACCAGTGACCTAGATCTTCCACCAACCATCACCCACACGCTGATTCAATCAATATCGCAATACTTAGCATCCTCTCGCAAGACCAATTACACGGAATCTATATGCCCTTCGTCGGAAAGGCAGGATTTGTGGAGTCTGACGCGTGGGAGTCAGGTGTGGTTGGACCGTCCAAAGCCAATCGTAAAGGTACGCAGCGAGGGCGATCTACTTCCACAATGTAGATATATTGACGCACTATATAAATACATTTGCTTGATAATAAAGTCCGCAGCGCTTCTTGCGCTCTTATCTGAGATCCAAGATACGCTTGACAACAAAGCGTATGCCAACATGGTCCGTTCCGTCGCGCCCCCCTCCTCACAAAATGACTCTGGTGGCATCTTGAGCTCCATTGGATCTGATTTGCGTGATGCAAAACGGCAAATGTCCGCAGTGTTCAATGTTTTATTCTCGGCGGTGGCGGTTTTCGTGGCTGTCTTCTGGGTTTCCGGAACATTGTCAAGGGATGTGGGCGTGGTAAGCATGTCGCGTGAATACTGGCTAGAGCAAGATGATTAACCTCCATTACTTCAGCGAACCTTGATCAGTCTCCTTGGAACGCTGATAGTGCTAATTGCGGAAGGCTGGTTTTTCGCACGCGATTGGCTCTTTGATGAACCACCACCCACACCAGCAGCATCACAGGCGAGGAGCAGTAGCAAGATTCCACCAGCACCTGGAATACGGGCCAGGCCCCTTATTCCCATTGGCGATGTCGCGAAATCCAGCATCCTGTAGCATTTGCCCATATCCATTTTGTGACCCGATTTGCTTGTGTAAATAATTGCAGTGTTTTTCGGTTGTCTCTTAGGTCTTTTCTGCATATAGCTAATATCCCCCTTGCCGACAAAACTCACTGCCCCTTGAAATACTCCATCTCATCTTCATCTCGCACACCCAAAAGTTTGGCAGAAAATACAGAATTTTCCGCCGTTTGTCCCGATCCGATAGACATAGGGTTTAGGCCAGACTCAGTAGCTGGACATTATTCATCCTTTCCTCCTCCGAATAGGCGGGCAAGGATCCATAAAAGCATCACGGCGCCCACCACAAGGCCTACCGTTCGACAGGTATTGGCGCCGTATCGTGTGTTGACCATGACAGTTAGGCGCTTCATTGACGTAGCAAGTGAAACCCGAGTTTGTTCAAAAGTGTCTGACAGTGAGTCCATACGGCGATGATCTTCAAGCACATCGTCGTGAATGTCCATCGACACCTGAAACACGAAATCAGTATGAGCGAAGTAGACAGAAAGGACGAGACGCACATGCTTCAGCGCACTGATTTTACTATGCAGCGCACCCACATGGTCGTCATTGGATTGCTCAAGCAGACGTTCTTGGTCCGCCTGGCGGGTGCGACTTGTCGACGGAGACCTGAACGGAGGTGAACGAACTTGGTAAGATTTCGCAAGTCGCGTAGCAGATGAGTCCTGCTTGTACCATGGTCACATACCCAAACGACATTGTACTTTCCAGGAAGGCCGTCAACGAACTCTGTTTTGGTTCTGGTGGTTGTCTGGGGCGGGCGGGTTGCAGGGTTGCGGCGGAATCGACGGGATTTGCTTTGGATGGCTGGCTGTTGGGCGCGTGCTTCGAAATGCGCGCTGACATGCGCGGTACACGTCGATCATTGCTAATGATCTTGGACAACAGCTCCCTCGTCGTTTGCGGTTTTGGGTTCATGTCAGCAATTGCAAAGTCAAGATGTAAGCCTGTAGGGCATGCTACACTCTCAGAATTCAATTGGCACGGCATACATGCCGTTGCTCGTTGCCTTTCCTATTTATTCCCATCTGAAAGACAAGTTTGAACAGCAATAGCTATTAAATATGAGAAGATCGATATGGGCTGTAAGATGAAGGCTATCAAAGCTAACATTCCTGATTGGGGGGTTCCTTAAGCTTGTCATCGTAAAAGCAAGGAACAGCCAGGTTGTGATCAAACTATAGCAGCGATATGCCACAGAACATATGGCAAGGACTCAATCTGAGACCTTCATGATCAGGACGCTTTTAGTTGTTCGGAACGAAGTGTTAAAGGCGTGAAAAATGCTGGGATTACGTCTGAATATAAGCTTGCTGGGTGGCGAATGTTCGCATGCACATTAGCAGAACTTGTAGACCTACTTCACAGAAAATCCATGCAATAATTGATATTTTCTGCCGAGCCTCTGGTATTTCAGGTGTGTTTTTGGGAATGAAAATACATATATGGGCGCGGATTTTCCCACGGTCGGCAGATCCAGGAATGAGTCGGTAAATAAAGTCCACTGGGGAAGGCCGGAATTGCTCATAAAGCCAATGTGCATTCCCATACGAGAGCAGAGCTGGTTTTGTATTTACAAAGCGAAAGGAAAGCCATGAGGACAACAAGAAATGGCATTCGGCCAGCGCTGTAATCAAAGACGTTAATAACCTAGCTCGCGTTTAAGTCCTAACTTTTCAAAGGATATATTACCATCTCCCGGCTGACACTCGTGAATTTGACACCTACTGCAACTTCTAACAACAAATTCCATCATTCTCAAAGGAGGACTGGGGGTTTGGACCAAAATGTGGTGGTTCAAAATAATAGTATAACCCTATTCCCAGTTGAGAGATCGAACGCTGCATAAGCCAGAAGATAGATTACTTTTATACAGACCAGGGTGGCAGGGTACTGGTGGGTGATTAATGAGCAACTTTTGCGCCAGCATCAAAGCTCAGCCGCAAATCGGATTTCAGGATGGTATGTATACTGTTTTTGCCCCATGTCCTTTAAGATTTTATATCCGATCGTTCTTTGTTAAAAAAAGGGCCCTCGCATCTCGCGTCTCCGAACTTTCTACGATTTGGTCCGTTGCTTCTCCATTAAAATTTTGCGTTGAGGTCGGTTTTACTGTTAATACTTTCACTGACTTGCTTTTCATATTGCCCAGCTGTGAGATCGTTTCAAGGGCCATTACAGGCTCACGAAGGTTAAGCATCTAATTTACGAATCTGCTGTAATAGATGTTTGCCAATGGATGGCGGTTTCCAAAGTCTCCTGATGGTCCGCGATGTGTTAGAATGCTGCTTTGCCCATTTACTCGGTAACTTAAGTAGAGGCACGTTTTATACGTTGCGGTTTAGCATTGTCCAGAAGTGGAAACGACGAATCGGGACATCTCGAGACCCAACATCGAAAGCTGTGGGAAAATCTGAGCCTAAGCCACCTCCCACCCCTGGTATTCCGACCAGGGTTTCGACGGATATGGCTACGGAAAGTGCTCTCGCTGTTTCATCCGGCAATGCTGGACGCAAGAGCAAAACCTATATCTATTCAATAGATCTTGGTCACAACTGTAGCTACCAGGCAAGACTAACCCACCCAAATTGTGAGTCTCTATCTTGGCTGGCTATCGAAACTGACAGTACTTTTTTTATGTAGATGCCTGATTGCGCTGGACGTCCGCTCGCTCTGAATGATTGCTTAGGCCCCGCTTCTGGAATCTCTTCATTTTATGCTCATTAAGGTGGATATGAGACAAACTACTTTGTGTGTTGTTTTTTGGTTGTAGGGTTGACCTCGATCATCGTGGACGATTCGATGGATTGGCTATGATCGTTGATCGCTATCGGGGTCTTCATACTTCCTGGCTAGTTCCGTGGAGGAGATTAGTTGCGCATACCATTTTCTCGGGAAAAGCTGCCGGCCACCAGCCTGGAGAACCACAAAGTGAAACTGTTCAGTAGGTAGTGTATTAGTGTACATCTAAATTCATGCATCTCGTGCTTAGCCATGAATGGAATGATTCAAATGAACCTCTGGCCCGCCATCATAGGTCATTCACGTCTAAAAGAGGGAATTTGCACAATCCGTTCACTCAACGGCTTGCGTGCGGGTTGGGCTTCCTGACGATCAGAGCAAAAGGAAGGAACAACATGAATTGCACGTGCGGGCCTGAAGAAGCGAAACCCCAGGCTTGGTAAGTCATGGAGCTGAACTATGAAGTAGTTCAATATTTCCCAGTATTGCCCAGCCAAATCTGCACGAACAAATCATCAAGATGTTGCCAGTTCCCACTAATTCGAGTGCAAGATGCCAAAGTCGGCATATTGAGGCATCGTAGGAGTGTAAAATCCAGTTTTCCAACTCGGCCGTCTAATTTCGGCAACCAAGTAAAGTTGGTGGGAAAAGAGTTTCATAACTTGCAAATTGGCCGATATATTAAACAGCTAGCCAAACTAGTCTAAACTACAGGTAATCTAAACCAGCCGGGGTAAGTACGCAAGCACAAAGTTTTTTGAGTTTGACCCCAGGACCTATAACAAGCCCTTTATATGTACAAATGTGCGATGACGCCTACAGACTCAGATCCATTCATATAGTCCCACACAATTTTTGAGACCCTGGTTTCTTGCTCCGTTTACATCTCTGTGCACCGTATAAAAACAGACGGGGCAGTGGTAAAGCTTTGATCCCCCCACTTTGTTCCTGGTTCCACATTTGCCGCACGTCTTGGTGGTGTACGCTTCATCGTCCAGCTGGACAACCAGTCCAATAATTTCCTCGGTCTTGTTGGTCAAGGCCGTCTTGAACTGGCCGTGGTGCCAGGTTAACAAATCCCGCCGGGTCCTTGCGCGGATGACGGACCCGGGTTTCTTTTCAACCATATCCTTGACCGGGAAGACGGACCCGTGGATGAATTCGTAGTTCGAGGTGAACTACAAAACGGTCTTATTGATGCATTCCTTGGTCAGGTTGCGGGCCTTTTCTTGTAGGAGCAGGCGGCGGTGAAGGAGCCTTTTCCTCTTGGGAGTAGGTAGGTTGGGGACATTGGCGGCGGTCAGTCGGGAGGAGAGCCGGTCGTACACGCATTGTTTTTCGTGGATTCTGTCCAGGTCTTGTGCCAGCCCAAACGAACCTCGATGAGGCGTGTTGGCGAGTTCTATATATTAAAGTAAGGTTTTTAACGCGAAGGCCGAGTCTCAAAATCTTGGAATCTTGGGCCAATCCTCGAAGCCGTAGGCCGAGTCCCAAAGCCAAGTTTCCTACACATGAGCATGGGAAAACACATTGCATCTTGGCATGGCAGTTGGTGAGTGATGGAGGTCCGGGCGATATTCATGGTGGGGGATGGCCCGGTTGTGGGGGGCGAGTATTGCACACACCAGTGATTTTGGAGAAGGGCCCGATGGAATTAGTTGTAAGAATGGCCAGGGTATGTTGGGAAGTGGGTAGTGCGTGGGGAGAAGTGATGGGAGACTGGGCGGTAGTAAGGTAATAGACTAAATGCTTCCCTTTTTGCCTGGGGACCTCACGGACATTGCGCAGTACCTCGGGAATTCTGTCAACATGGGCGCCACAAAGGCGTGGGGGGTCCAGGGGGGATCTTACGGGAGGCGTGAATTCCAGTTGGGTTTTTGAGCTTGGTCAAAGACGATTGGTCTGGCAAAAGTTCCCATCATCCGCTTGAATCCCTCGCTTGGCTATCGTCACGGACCCCACCTGACTGTGGAAGGTCTCGGAAATCATTGAAGCAATTGAAGCATAGATACTTTTGTCCATCTAATGAAATAGCCAGAACACATTACTCTGTTCCTACTGTGATGTCAATCTATAACGCAGAGTTTACTCGCGTGGATACCCTCGTAATAGTTCATGAAGGGCTTGGCGCCTGGGTCCTGCGTGACTAGGTGACCGAGATTCTCTGCCTTGACCCTTGTTTTCGGAACGTATATTGGGACGTGCATGTAGAACTTTCCCGTTCGCGTCACGGTCAACTTGACTTGTCGGATGGGTCCATCAGGATGGTGGTCGATGATTCTGGTGATGTCCCGCCTTTTGAACTTCAACTTGCCGGGGAACGTTTTGATATAGAAGTCCCATCTTCTTCCAGTCGTTTTACTGAAGTTTGCTGTAGGGATAGTGATGGCAGCTTCACCGGCCTTCTTCGACCGGAACTTGATTGTAGGGAATGGCTTTCTGGGGGTATGGTGGAAAGTTGAAAACGCGGCCTCGTAGGCGGCCGCGAGTTCAAAGACAGCTTGCTCCCGCACGGAAGTCGGAGTCTCCTTCATCCAACGGAGACTCCGCGGGACACGGGACGGATGACAGGTGACGAAGGTCGGTTTGAGCGAAAATTTGTGAAGGCTGATCACACGCCTTCCGCGCAGAAATTGTCGCTTGAGGACTCCGAGTGCCCAGTTGTATGTGTGGCGATCAGCCGCGAACCAGGTCTTGAGAACAGTGCGTTGTGCGGCGATGGGATAGAAACGCAGCTGACGCATGCGGAGGACGCTGTCGGCGGGTGTGACTTTCTTTGACTTGCCGGTGGAGGACCTTGATGATGATGGTGGGTTCCCCTTCTTTTGGCGCTTTGGTGGTGGTGGTTGAGGAACTCCCGAAACTAGTGTTGAATCTTGTTAGCCCATGTTGTTGCCAATAAAGTCATGAACAGTACTTACCAATTGGACGAACGCGCGGCTCGATAGCGGGAGCGGGATAGAGGTATTGCTGGTGATGAAACCAACTCTTGCGACCTTTGAATGCATATCTGTTGATGGGACGCGGATACAGTTGTTGTCGGCTGAGTTCTTCTGGTCTCCACCAACGGTCGTATTCTGAGCGGAGGGCATCGTCCCAGAACGGGGGGACGTGTACTTGAGTTGAAGCTAATATGGACCAGTGTGAGAAACTCATATCGCTATTTGGGTTCAAAGCTGAGATGTACTTACCCATACGGCCTCAACACGATGAAGGATGTTTGTACTTGGAGTCGGAAGGATGTTTGTGATTGAAGGTCGGATGTTTGTGATTGGAGTTCTGAAGGAAGGGGAGGGGTGCTTGGAAGCAGCAGGTTTTTATAGCCGCGCAACTGATTTGATCCGGCCAATGGTCCCGTTTTCGGCCGGCCTCATTACAAAAATATGAGAAACTTCTACCGAGAAGATGTCGGGTTTTCCCACACTCTTTTTCGGAATATTGCATGAAATCTTTTGGGAGGGTTTAGTACCGGCGTCGGCTTGCAATGCGATGACAGCGCTCAGAGAGCTCATTCATGTTGCGCTTGCAATTGCACGCACCAGGCATTGCGCCAGCAATAATCAATATAGGATGTCTGAAATATACCCACAGGGGAGTATCGCCTTCATCCGAGCAGACTTGCATCAACGTTCTCCCAATAATTTATAGCAGCAACGGAAAGTATCATACAAACTGGGATTCATCCATCCCGGCGACATCAAACACGCTGGCTTTCTCAGTCTGAGAGTCTGCTCTCCCAGCAGGTTGAAAACAGAAAACCCCAATGACAAAATCCCACTCGACAATACGAGAACCCCGGCATCCAAGACAAATATGATGAATCCCCAGATCCGCGGTGAACTTGGGGAACTTGAAAAAAAAAGTCGGCGAGGACCGATGAGCTTGGGGAAACATGACGGGCATCTCAGCCGTCGCATAGGTCGGAGCTTGAAACGGCGCAGCCATACATCATACATGCAGGCGCTTGATCAGGCGCTTGATGAACAAAGTCGTTTTACACTGGTCCATTGACCAGCGAAATTCTGACAGCAAAGAAAGGCATTACTTCAACTATCCTTCTTGTACTCGGCTACTGCCAGTCCATATGCGCCTGGTAGACTTGGGTGTGGACCCCTCTCCGCCAACTCGGTCCCGCTTTCAAGTTCAATTTTATTAACGTTCGCCTTCGCCTCATGGCCTCAACTGTCACCACAACCGCCGTTTCCCACTTGACTTTGGCAGCAACGCTCAATATTTCATGGCTCTCGCATCTCGATAGCTGGGTCTCGGGCAGGTGCTACGCCGATACCTCCATCGAATACCTCATGAACTGTAAGGGTTGATTTCACTGATGATGTCACGGATTTCCACTCATAACGAATGTATCTTTTCCACTAGTTTTACCTACGGTTGCAATTTTACTATTTTACTCACAGCTGTGAGTGTTTGCTTTGTATGCATAATCTTGTCAAAGCTGACGAGCTATTATAGCGCAACGTACTTTCCTTTATTTCTGCAACGCTTCCTGGATTATGTTGCTTTCTCAAATGTAACTTGCGCAATATATTTTGGTACGCAAAACAGAACGCAAAGGCTACTTTCTTCTGTGGTACTTATATGGGATCGCTTAGGCTGGGAAATCACAAAGTCGTTAGCGTCGCGGGCGGTGCGACGTACGTCCACCAAACACATCCTAGCTGGTCGTAGACCGCGTTCTGGGACAACAATCATGTTATTTGGTCTACCCCTACTGATAGTAACGATGTCGAGGCATTGGCAAGAATGGAAATTCAATCCATGTTGGTTAGCGACGGTCTTTTCACTAAAGACAGCATGTAAGCTTGCTTTTAAAAACGTAATTGACCCACACTAAAGCGCTTAAACAGATCCTTTCGATGACATCGATGTAGCAGTTGGCAAGGCCCTGTGGGTTGCAGGACTGGGCCCTATAGTACGATTATGGTCGTCATTCCGGCTCAAGATTCTTGAACGCAAAGTCAAGCGTCGCCTGAGACTTCTCGGCCGTGCTCCCTTACCGGAGGCCGCAGCGCAAAGCAAATGCCCCATCGATCCGGCTCTTCTTCTACCCCCGGAAGTGCTTTCTCAGATCATCCGCCCGCTACCGAGGGTAAAACAACTGAGACTATTGAACACACGATGGAGTCAAGTGCTGAGTCCTCATGTCTTTCGCTCATTGGCCTTGAAAGGGCGAAATGATATTACAGCCTTTCTAAAAGGTGAAGAACCCGCCACCAAACGCGGAGTGTTTGTGAGCAATTTGAAGTTGTGGACAGACAAAGACGGTCCTGTAGATGAGGAGCTGTTACTGGCAGTCCTTACCGTAAGTCGATCAGTGTCCCGATTATCGAATAGAATGCAAATCTAATCCCGAGGCCCATTAGTGCACGCCGAACTTAAAAGTCTTACACCTTGCTAATATGCTGACTCTATCATCAAGTATCCTCAGCCTTCGTCTTCCACAACATTGCCTCCGCCTGCAGCACCTTACCATTCAGCGGTCACCTGTATCCTCATCACATTCATGGAAAGAAGTTCTTCGACTTGCATTGGACGTTTTTTCTCCAATGCGCCGTCGGCGCCATGCAGCTGAAATGAGACGTATTACCCATTCTCGACCTCGCCTAGTGTACGATATACAAACATCAAACTATAAATCATCATGCTTTGGCCTGTCACTTTCTCGTTATCAGCATCTCAGTGAACTGGATCTATCCGGAAATGATTTCAATGATCTGCCGGCAATCTTGATTGAAATCGCGGTAGTATGTGGGAAGCGACTAAATTCGCTTCGACTACGACATTGCAAGCACGTTGTAGGCTTGGTTTCCATCGTTGATCTTTGCCCGCGACTCAAGACTCTTGATCTGTCATATTCCGATGTGGAGGCCCTCGAGCTCGGGTATCTCCTAAAGTCACGTCGAAATTGTCCAGTTCAACACCTTTTTCTCGCGGGGTGTGCGGCAGCACCTCTTGCTTTATCTCTTTATGACGCACATATTCTTGGTCTGCACCCTGACTTTACGGCAGCAACATTGATGGAAATTGAAACCGGTCTGCCACCACTGTTAACGCTTGACTTGAGTCAAACTCGATTAGAAAACATCCACGTATTGATAGTGGGATTGTACTTCCCTGATCTCAAGAGTTTGTGCCTCAGAGAAAACCGATGGATCACCCATGGGACCGTATCTCGATTGATTCGCAGATGCAGCGATCTCGTTATGCTGGACGTGACAGATTGTTCAAATGGTTTGTTAAATACATTTGTTTTGCTTGTACTTATACTCATCCACAATCAACTAGTTGGGCGATCGGTTCTTCTCTCAGAGCTTTCGTCTCCTGTACAACCGCCACCTTTGGCTTTCTCGGCAAGGCTGGAGGGAAGATCAAAGGTTTTACAAGTACTCGATATTGGAGGGGAAAACATCATTTTGGAGCACATCAAACTCGTCTTTGGCGTGCTGACTCTTGCATTGATAGTGCTCTCTAGCATAATTCATGCGGGTGGTTATATATACCTCTCGTTTTATCCGTCCAAATGATACAAGATCTCAGATGTCCTGATGCTACTGCCACTTTGTCAAGTTTTGTCCATACTCGTGCTCTCATTTCTCTTACTTATGTACATTTGTTTTGGTAATTTAGACCTATGGTCAATATACATGATACTTGTATCCACTTACACCAGCCGGTGGGCGTCCCGGCCCATATGCATCATGCCTCACGCGCGTAGTTACTACTTGGTGCGAAAAGACCCAGCCAGCCAGCTGGCTGAGCGGTATACCCACCAAAAGAAAGTAAGCCAAATACTGCACCCAGCCGTGCTTCAACACTTCCCATGGTCCAGGTAGGTACGCGATGGTAGTCTCTGGAAACGTCAGTCGTCCCGTCAGGCGGAACGGCGCTTGTGATGGACGACCAGGGGTCCAAAGTGGAGGTGTTGAATGCGTCACTCCCGTGCGAACTGGGCAAACAGTTTCAGACCATCATCTGTAGCATGAGCCATAGCCAAACTTACCATCTCGAGCCGCATAATCTCCTATCGTCTTCCTCCAGTTGATCCCACTATTTCCCACAGCTGCTGCCTCCGTGAAGTTGACCACAGGTACATCATATGCGCTACTTTCTGTCAAGAGAACGCCACGCTGTACTAGTTCCAAATCCGTCTCGATATGGACTGATGCTGCGGATGAGGTGGGTGCGTATGAGTCTATCAGTGCCATGGTCTGCATTTTGAACCGCAGTCGGGACTGGAGCACATGCATTCATCAGCTCGTGCTACGTGAATACTTCCGAAAGTAGCCAACGTACTGAGAGAATATAATCGAAAAAAAGTGCAAGTCGCACATACTGAATACGTTCTGAAGGGCGCAGCGGGATTGTTATGTCGAAGGTCATGTAGTCGTGTTTGCCATCACGGTTCACATCTACTTGAGTTGTCTACAGCTTTGTTAACCTATGAGCATTGACATTTAATGAGATTTAACGTACCTGGACCGTCATCATCCGAGCATTGATTTGGTCTGCATCTGAGTATGCCGCATTTGAACCCCACACGAATGATATAGGCAGATTGTCAGCCAATGTCGAGTCGGATCCTCCCGCAACTATGAGAAATTGGTGCTGATATGCCACGAATGGCTGTTCTCGGAATGAGTTTATCTTTAGCCAAAACGCTAACGTATGGTGAGTGTCCAATCTAATGCCCAGCAGATAAACGAACATATAGTCATACATACATCCAGAAGAATACGCAATTACGAATGGTAGAATCAATACAGCCGCCAAAACGATCAGAGTGAACAAACATGCGACTGAACATGATCTAGCATAGTATCGGCGAGCATATGGTTGCGTGTAGACCACAGGCATACTGGGTCCAGTTCGCGTAGAATAGTACGCGTTCTGACGCGTTTTTCGATTTTTTCGACGTGGGTGATCTCACAATTTCACAAGAACTGGAGAGAAGTATAGGGGGAGAGACTCAGTACCAGCGAGAGAATCGGGGGCAAAACCGGAGCGGATGGAAAAAAATACGATAAAATAATTGGAGAATCCGGGGATCGATCCCGGTGCCTCTCGCATGCAAAGCGAGCGCTCTACCATTTGAGCTAATTCCCCTGGTTGAATTGTGAACCTAGTTGACCTTTAGAACGGTAAACTGATGTCAGAGACTTTCCCATTTTCCTGATGCTTGCCAATCGTTCAACTCTTGGTTGACCCTGATGTTGACCGACTTACTACGGGCACACAAAGAAACAATATGAGGAGGACTGCTGTTTTGCTCTTACTTGGTCTGCAACTTTTGGGCTGCTTCTCATACTTGGCAGCGGCCAAGCCGGCAGTGATCGAACTCACAGATGCAAACTTTGACGAGCTTGTAGGGACTGGGGAGTGGGTCGTAGAATTGTAAGCTAAATTGATCTTGTAAACTATGCCGCCAATGCTTGACATATTAGTTTAGTTATGCACAGTGGTGCGGCTTCTGCCGCAACTATGCTCCTGCATATGAGGCAATGGCCAAGACATTGAGTTCTGAATTCTCTTCAGCAAGGGTGGGAAAATTGGATATCGACATCAACCCTGCTATATCATCGCGCTTTATGGTTCAACGGTTCGTCTGAGATGCACTGACCAACAGCACAATGGCTCTTACGCTTTTATAAGGCTACCATCAATTTATCACATTCGCAACAAGGAGGTTCGCCACATACAAGATATTAAGGATGCCGATCAACTGGTTGTCTATGTAAGGGACGGCAAATGGCGTCAGGACAAACCAATATCTGAGTGGTTCTCGCCTTTCTCTTTTGGGTACGTTCACCGTATTGTGATGTCGACCATGTTTATAATGAGGTGTGATATAGGATGCGTTCATTGGGAATGGTTGGAGCTTTCGGTCAAAGAATGATTACGCTAATCGGAAACCTCAAGCAATCGTTAACGTAAGATATGCTGCATGGTCATGCCTGAAGGGTAAAATTTATGTTGGCTCTTCTTCTAGGCCAATGGGAATGGTGACTATTGCAGTTGGAACGCTTTTGGTACGCGCGAATGGTGTTAACTTGGGATCTGTATACCTAACCTGCTCTATAGTTCATGGCTCTTTTGGGCAGACTACTAGGACCAGGTGTTCCCCAGCCGACAAATGCAAAGGCTGCAGTAGCGGAGAGCCGGAAGAAGCGTTAGATCTCATGTATTCTGACCTATCAGTTCCATAAATGGCAAACCACTTTCTGAACAAATGATACGAATCAGATTGAATCAATGCAAAGTACAGAAGAAAATGATACAATTCTAAAAAGCCACTTCTTCCTCACCACCTCCAGATGGTCCTACAAGTCCTCCTTTCCGTGGGCTACCAGCGGCGGCGGCTCCGACAGTTGCAGGGCCAGCTGCTCCACTCCCAGTGCTTGCCTTTTCGGGAGCGTGTGATCCGCTAGCAACAGCGGCCGCTAAGGGAATGTTTGCAGTATTCAAGCCCGTACCAAGGTCGGCGCGTTTGTTGCGGTGCATCTCACCTACCACGGACTGGAGAAGAGCATTAGGAAGGGAAGACTCCCCGAGTTCTGAGTAAACTTGTGATGATGGGCAATTGCGAATTTGTGTGAGGTACTACGGTTATCAAAAGTCAGATCTGCGTACTCGTTTAATGGTGCACCCACACCCCTACCTTCTTCAAGATCCAGAACGCAGAGAGTAAATTCCGCTCCTGCAAATCTTTCTCGGTCACTTTCCGATCGCTGAGTCGCATGAGAATTGTGGATGCCACCACCAGGAATTCTTTTTCATGATGGACAACTAAGCCTACTCCCCCTCCTGGACCTCCACGGACGGTGCCCCCCGTCAGAACACCCGTCGCCCCAGCACCTGCAGAACCCATTGCTACAGCCATTCCAGATAGAACGCTTGCGAATGTCGTTGCCATGACATGTCCGTTGTTGTCCAGTCCGCCAAGCGCAGGGTTGTACGACGCAGACTCGTCAAATGTAGTATGCCAGAGGTAGGTCGCGTACAGGTATGGCAGGAGTTGCCACAATCCAGCGTCCGATGTTTGTCCTATGGGGATTGGGATTGTTGGCAAAAGTGATGAATCGAGTACTGTGAACACTTACCCATGACATGGGTTAGTGCAGCCCGCAATCGCATGTCCACCCTCGAGACTATTCCAATATCATTTGCCATAAGGTCAATGACCTGCACATAATCATGCAACTTGTCAATTTCCGCGAACCAAATTTCGTTGCATTTTTGCGTACCTTGTAGGGTCGCTGCCCGCCGAGACTAGAAGGATAATGGCCTTGCGCCGTTTCGACACAAGTGTAAATTATAGGGCAAGCATCTCCAAATACTTTTCGAACAGCCTGCGCAAGAAGCAGGCGGAACTCCAAAATGAATCCCATCTGAATAGGTTTGGCAGTATGTTCCTTCATATCTTCGGATGACTTGTTAAATGACATATATTGTCGAATTGAAATATACTTACTTCGGAATTTTTTCAACACCTCCAGGCATCTGCTCTCATCCGCCCAATAAGTACGTAGTTTCTCCAGATATTCTTGATGTTGGATAAGTTGCTCCTGCAGAATGTTCGCTATAAGCTTTCCATTCACTGTGAAGGAGATTAAGACTATTACGTATAGACCTTTGTCTGTTGCATCAGAGCTGCTATCATCCGAGTTAGTTGCTCATCAATAAATCTGATGCCATGAGGTCCAACGATTTGGCACAATGCGCAAAGCTCTATCACATTGTCAGTAGATAGCAGGTGTATGTTCCACAGTTTGCACACACCTCCCAAGTCCGTGTATGTTTCCGCCTGGAAAGTGCCTGTGGATCGGGACACAAAGACGGACCTGTTTGGAGAAAAGTGTACGGTGCCCGACACTGCACGAGAACCGATCAACTCAGAATACCTAAAGCAGGTTTAGGGAATGTAAAATAGAGCACAGGAAGCATCAATGTCAGGCGTACCAAGCCATGTATAGCACAAGGATAGATTGATTTGTTCCAATCATGGGAGGTTTATTTTTTTCGCGTGTTTTCTTTGCACCAACTGCGTATACCATCTGGTCAGGTTGTGAGTCGGCATATTCTCGCGCGCTGATGAACAAAGAATTAGGGTGCTTGTAACTAAAGGCCCGCAAGTACATGTCAACCTGACGGGGTTCAGTTGTGAGAGAAGAGCCTCCTTGATAGCAGACATGCAACTAACAGGGACTTTTGCTCACAATTAATAATCGGCGGAAAGAAAGAATCTTACAGAAAAAAACTCACCGAGATTTTCCAGAAACCTCACCGCAGACATGTAGGCCCGTATCTCCAAAAGCATCGTACTGGGACGCTTAATGTCAAAAGACAGACCTTCTTCATGTGGGCCCGAGCTGCCCAGAAACCCTGTAGGTGAAGCATTTTCCGAAGGTCGAAATATGCCCTGACTTAAATTGCTGCTCGAGGCAAGAACTTCAGATTTGTCTAACACTGCTTGAATCAAGGGTTTCATACCCGTGGAACCGTTCCGCAAAACTTTCGAGGAAAAACTCGAACGGATGAAATTCTGAATCATATACAACAGTGGTGATGGGACTAGTAAGGGCCAGAAGAAGATTGCGGACAAGTTGCTTTTGTCGTTCCAAACTGTGTTTTGTTTCTCCCAGTTAGTTTTTTCGAAAACCGTCTTGCGTAAGCCAGATTGACATGTACCTCCTAGTCGATGGTTCCATTCCCGCCAGCGAGCTTTCCCATCCTGGTTTTAGCGCCTTCTCTGTCGGCTGCTTCTTTTTCTTTTTATTCCTGTCGGTGCCATGAGAGCGCCAGAGAGCAGCAGCAGCTTCTTGTGTAAGAGTTTGATGCTCGTTTGTCACCATATGCATCGCGATATCATGCGCAACTATTGCTGCATATTGACCCAAAACAGAGTAGATCTCAGTTGCAAAGAGGATCGAATGGACGGTAAGGTGTTTTTGCTATATGGCTGGCGTTCAGAAACAAGTCATCAACATCGATTGAGTGCGACATACTTCAGCGGGCCATGCTGGCGAGATGTTTGTTAAAAATTCCTCTGCAAGTATGCCGAACGCTCCGGAATGGCGGATCAGTTCTTGAGCTGAATCGAAGCATTCCGCTAGATGTTCGTGCAGAGCACTTTGGTAGAAACAAAGCTCTTTCAAACTACATAAGCTGTCCAGAGATGCACTGAACTGGTCTAGCCACCTAACGTGCATCTGAGATGAGAAGAGTACGTGATTTTCCATCTTAATGACTGCTGCACGGTTACCTTGAACGCTCACATAGGTCCCCCATAAGCCAAGCAATGTCCGTCGCGTTTGGTACACCGCCCGCTGATGGTAGGGCAGCCGTCACTTGGAATCGCAACCAGTTCATCCTGATGGCTTCCAGTCCATTACCGTCCAAAAGTTCGCCCATTTCGTCATTGGTGAACATTGTCAACAGACGGTGCAGTTCATTAAGCAGGATACCCATGGGTTCTTGCTCAATATCCGGGCCAATTGCATTATCCAACAGCTGTAGTAGATTAGGAGAGTAGAAGCTCGAAATCTGGTTTGCGAAGTGGTCACGAATGACTGCGAAAAGATGAACATAAGCATTGAGATAATGACTGGGGGGCTCAAAAACTGGTGCTAACCGTCCATATTTCTTCGCAAGTTTCTTCCAAGCTCTTTCACTAGCCCAATCAATTCTACGACTCCAACGTCAATGACCCGGGTATCCTTCTTCCCTTTCCTACGCCCGTTGATATCTACATCCAAGTGATGGAAGTACCACATAATCTCATTCCGGGCAAAGCCTAATGCGCTAGCAATAATCTAATGGGCGCCCGTTATTAAGGAAATATCGCACGCGACCCATAATTTTAAACATACCGGAAACTTGGTGCACAGGATGCGATTGTCTCCAGAGAGGCATACCATTTGCTTCAGTTGATGTCGTAGATAATCGCGGCGATCTCGGTGGAAATTAGGTGCTGACAATGCCGCTGCCGTTAAGCTCTCGCTGACTAGACTTTTCATCACTGGTATCTTCTTGTGCGCTTTTGACGAATGTTCGAATTCAGTAATCAAGTTCAACATCTACAAATTGTAAGCATTTTATACGCGCCGCTCGATCTTTCCAGAATCTCAAGCGTACCTCATTGCGCACGAGGGGAAGAGAGTAGCCATACGTGAGTGCTTGTTTCAGTATATCCACAGAAGAGAGTTGTTTTGAAATTTCACTAGGTGCAATCAGGAAAGCGATGGTGATTACGCTGTGTTGACGATTCATCTGCGTTAACCCCCTTAAATGCTGTTGATGGCATCAGACTGACTGGCTTCACAGATACCACAAAAGAACAAGATGCAGAGCGAGTCTCACTTTTTCATCAGCTTCTGGTGCTTTGATACCACTCATTTCGGGGGTCAAACTCAAAACCGCCATTTTGCGGAGATTATCCGCGGTCATGCACAACCGTGAGTCGAGGTCTGGCTTCATTTCGAGCACAAGGCCTAAGATTCGCGAGCTGAGATTTGACAAGTTCTCCTGCATAACGGGTAGAGGTTTGTCGTAATGATTGAGAAATTTGGCCAGCCTAAGAAGTAGACCCGTCAGACATTGCGTACACCACCCATAGCTTGAGAATCTGTACCTCTGAAAATTTCTCTCCGGCTCCCCTGAATGAATTTGCCATGCTTTACAGAATAAGGCAGCAATCAACTTCCTGTCTGCGCCTAACGCAGTCGTCATATAAACAACCGAAACATGATCCACAAGTAGATCGAGAAAAGCATTGGCGAGGTCAGGATTGACTTCAAACTGGCATTGAAAATTGGGAATGTTGTAATCAGTCAGCGGTAACACTTGGTACAAAATACAATCCCTTACACTAAGTTGCACCAAATTCACAGATTCCTGAAGGAGCGCTGAGCTGATTTCCACGAAATCCATAGCCGCAATAAGCAAGGTATAGTATGACCGCAGCTCCTCTAAAATTTGAAGATGCATGTCGCGGAATGCTGTGGCCCTGGACTCCTATAGTTCCGGTCGTATAAGTCATATCTTGTCATCGCATTTCGTTGGATCGGGCATCTACCTTTGTAAAGTCGGCAAGCTCGGGAAACTTCTTCATCAGCTTTTTATTGACATCGGCCAATGCCGGTTCTGTTATACAACGAACACGATCCATGGCCGGCCGTGAAGGCGATACAGGTGTGAGATAACTGCCATTACATGAATATGTTGTTTCGGGCGTGCCTCCCTTAGATAATAAGTCGATAGTCGGGGTTGCTGCGCTCGTGGCCGAGGTAGAGGATGAAGAAGTCGTTGATGTACCAGCATTGTCGGGTTGTAGCGAATGTTTCGCACAATATAGTGCAGTCAGAAGGCCTTGGGCATGGGTATGGAGAGACAAAATGTGATCCGCCCAGCGATTGATGTCCATTTTGCCGATTTACCAGCCGGTTGCAAGACTCCCAAACTTGTTTAAGATCGAGCAGCAAGTGGTATACAAATGGGCCTTTCGAGAGGTTATTCTAATAAACTCACGTTCAAAATTTAGGCGCGCATCGCGGAATTTGGATTACGTAAGTGGACATTTCGTGAATCAAGGCTTTTGCCGTCTGAGCCACCAGCATAAATAGAGTGTCGCAGGGTACTGTACGTACATCGCAGGTAACCAGATACTTGGGTACCTTTGGCTGAGGCAGGTAAGGTAGGGGGAAGATCACTGCTCAACGCGCTTGCCGACCGTAAGGATATTTCTCGAAGAATGAATGCAACTCGGAGTTTATTGTTTAGAAAAGGAGGCAAAATGATTTTGAAGTGCGGGGGAAAGATGTGATATTGAGGACTTGGCGAGTTTCTTTGTGGGGGCAGGTGGAGGATTCCTACACATATTACGCTTTATCTTCAGAGCCAGACATGTCCTGGTGCTGGGGGAAGTATTTGTAGGGGTTCATGATCCCATTGGGATCGAATACCGATTTGACACTTCGCATTAAGTCTATGAAGCTCTCGCTTTTGGAGTAGCCAAGATAGGGTGCTTTCATCAGTCCGAGTCCATGCTCTGCAGAGACGGAACCGCCGTGCCGTTGTACAATTTCATACAGGCGAGGTTCGATTGCAGTGTCAATTTCTTTGCTGTAGCCTGTACTGGTGAGATTGAGATGCAAATTGCCGTCGCCCATGTGTCCAAATCCTACGATATGCTTCACAGCTCCGGAAGCGGACCCATCCAAAGAGTATAGACCTTTGTCGGCCAAGTGCTTTTGCATGTCCTCCACCACGCTGTACAGCTGTGGAACAGGAACGCTAAGGTCGAACTTATAGTTTCCACCTTCTTTCGCCAGACACTCTGTAATGCTCTCGCGGATGTTCCACATTCCAGAAGCTTGGTTCGAGTCCTGAGCCAAAGCGCCATCCTCTATTATTCCATCTGTCATCAGCTGCTCGAGGAACAGAGAAAGCTTTTCATCATCATGATCTTTGTTGGAGCCGTTGGTTTCTACCAAGACATAAAATGGCGTTTGCGCTTCGAAAGGTTCCCGAGTAGTGGGTATATGCTGCTTCACAAGTCCGAGACATGTTTGGTCGAAAAATTCGAAAGCCGAGAGAATTTCATTCAGATCTGCCTTGGCATGCTTGAATACTTCTTGTACTTTGTTAAAATCGCTGACACCCAACATAGCTAAAGAAGAAAGCGTATTAGTTGCAGCCCTAGTTCCAACAATGGCATATGCAGGTTCTCACCAACATTAACCGCTTTAGGACGGCGTGGGGCAAGAATAGAGACCGACGTGATAACGCCGAGTGTGCCTTCCGACCCGATAAATAGCTGCTTGAGGTCGTATCCAGTGTTGTCTTTTCGTAAAGGCTTCCCAAGTTCCACAATACGACCATCCGGTAAAACGACTTCCATTGACAAAACCGTTCCGTGCAAGCTCCCATATCGCAGAAGCCGTAATCCACCCGCATTAGTAGCCACATTTCCGCCGATTTGACAGCTTCCTTTAGCACCCAAATCTGTTTCAAGAGGTAAGTAAATCACCTTGGAATCCGGACGCGTGCAATCATCACCAACCCAATGGCATCATGTATCCTTTCTCCGCCAGCCAACCGTCCAGTACTTCTAGAACGCATCCGGCATCGCAAGTCAAAATTCCAGACACTTCATCAAAATCTCGAATTTGATTCATGTGTGCCAGACTGACTACAATCTCATCATGAACTGGAACACTTCCACCAACGAGGCCAGTGTTTCCGCCTTGTGGGACAACCGCCAAGCGACGCTCATTACAGTGGCGGAGTATTGCGGACAGCTCTAGCGCGGTTTTTGGCCGAAGCACCAGACTGCTCTTTCCCTGAAATCTTCTCATCCAGTCCTGGGAGACGTGGAATAAACAAAGATTGGACTTTGTGGGACTCGGAGTGTTTGTCATACCTGATTAAAACCTTCAAGCTCTTGCGGGTCCGCCGCAGTTAATACACCACTTGGGGAAGCTATCGTACTCTTGAAAAACTCCACATCCTCTTTAGATATCGTCGCAAATTTGGATGATCTTGTCAAATGTGGATATCGCTCTGCTGTCGGAACTATAGACGCGGCTTGCACATGCGAAGTTGAGCTCCAATTCCTGGACCTCGCCGCACCTTTCGTGAAGGAGCTTTGAAGTATTCCCCTTCTGATCGAGGGCAACAGACCTGCTCGCAGAGCCGACCCTTGGCCTCTACATAGACTCATGTTGTTGTTGAGCCCGTTGTCAATTGACAGGTTCAAAAATGTTCTTCCCCAAAAGATCAGATGGAGGGAGGAGTGTCATACTTTGCCATGGCAACAAACATGTCGCACAGAATTTTGTCATGGATCTGATCCAGGATCTGATCTGTTCGAGAACTGATTTTTGCACTCTGAACCAGTGCAACCTGCTCGATTCGCGGTCGATCACAGGATAGTTGCAGAATGGGGTGGGAAGGACTTGGTCGAATCAGCTGAACTCAACCCAAGGTGTCGAGTTTGGCACAGACTATGGAGTACTTGAGGAAACCTATTACATTTACAATCCCGATGCACGCCGAGTAGTAACGCCCAAATCAATGCCCAATCATCAGACATGCTTTTAGGAATATTCAGTGAAGCTAGTGTGTCCACTCTCCATTGCATGTGCTTGAGCTTCCTTCTGACCTCGCAAGCCCTGGAATAACTCGAGGTCAATACCGTAGTAAGTCAAGTGTGGGGTTAGATGCCATACCTTCTTGCAAATACCACATCGTAATGTGAAATTGGCCAGATCCGTATACTTGTGCTTCTGAGAAGATAGATGAGACTTTTGTACCATTGAGACGTGTGCAATTGGCGCTACCTTTCGATAGATATCTGCAAGCTCCACACCAGCTGTAAGGATCCGGTCTCCATCTTTCTGCTCAAAAGCAGTTTGATCAAAGTCCATTGGAGCATCATGAGATGGTGCTAGGGCCACCGCGTCATAATGAATCCCACTAAAAGTAGGGACTATTATTAGTTGCCAATACAATGGACGCGAAAACTGGAGGGTTATCACCAACCTATAGAGAACGAGGACCCGCCGATTATACGCCCCTTCCCCTAAAAGCACGGGGAGCGGTCAATAAAATGAGCATGAACACGAACGCGAAATACATTAGCACTACCGAAGCGATCAACTCGCAAACTGGCTACATCGATAGAATCAATTTCTACATTTGTGGTTTAGGATGTGTAACCTTTCATATTTACACTCAGTCGTGCGGTACCCACCTACTTTGTAATGATCCGAGAAGATGGCCAGCTCGATGGCGCCACCCCAACTGTTTGGTTGGAGGATCCAGTCAACATACGCCTTGGGCGGTCTGCCGAGAATGGCCTCATTGTAGGTAGAAGGGTCATTCCGGATCGCATTTGCTACAACTAAGGGGGGTCGTAAGTGGTTTAGCTTCATCAAAAGGAAGATGCAAGTGAAATAAGCTCACCTTTTCGAAGTTTGTCGCTCACTTCGGGCGTGCGCTCCAGTGTATAGCTGTTGGTGGTATCAGCTGCGAGTTGCAATCGAACATGCTTGACTGATATTCACCCTATTGATCGGAACAAGCAACTATTATCATCTTTCATTTCCTAAGCATACAAGTTGAGGAACAGCGCTCTCATGACAATTTCGTGGTCGGATTTCCCAAACGTACGCGCACTACAAGTACCCCTTCAGGTAAAGCAATACCATCTGGCGAGACAGCCGCAAGGCCGCCTATATTTGTTGTAGGAGCAGGTTCCTGTGAGAGCGGTACTGGTAGAGGGATATATGGTCCATCCTGGGTTTTGTTCTCCTCAATGATTATTTGGCCACCATCCTGAATGCCACAGTCGGCCAATGATGATGCCTTGGTAAAGTTCCCAGACAATGGTTTGGGCGGAAAGCCGATTTTGACTAATTTTGAACATTAGAGACGGTTCATAAGTCGGGAAATCCACAGATCCACTCTCTCACGGATTTGAGCCGAAATTGAAATTTTTGTTGACTGCTCGATCTCAGCTTGAAGATCACCGAGACAAGAAGAATCACTGAGGGAGGATCCAATGACAAATTGTCCGTTTGAGGTTCGGCATCGTATTCTCTGAAGGAGCTGTTATCAGTCGCAGCCGTCACTGTGCACCAGAACGGCACAAACTTACCATTCTGTTGTTCAAATTTCCGACGTTGCTAGATTTCGCAAGAAGGTTGTGCTGGTTTTGCACCACACGCGATCTGCAGCGAATATGGTGCTGCTTGTCTCCGTTGACCACTTAGCGGTTGTTTCCCCCCAAAATTACGAAACGTGCATTAGCTTGAAATTCGAGGTCGGACACATCTGTTACGTATTGCGTGGGCCTGTAATAGCCGCCAATCTACGGTGAGGAGTTTATATACAGGGAACTGGTCCCATGCCCATGGAGAAACTCGAAAAGTAACAGAAGAATGATGATTTGTTTGATTAGAAATTAATTATTAGTCCGTAGTCCTTCACTGCTCGCCGATGATGATCCGGTATCAGTTGATATATATCAGAGGGTTTGCACTGTGGCTGTCGACAGTCTGGGGGATGGCCACCCAAATGCAGGGCGGACCCATCATCAAACTTCGAATGTGAGCACCGTTAAGCGCTTTCTCGCTCCCTAATAAGACGGGCTGGCCACGAAGATCCACTCTGCCGGCAAACACATCATTTGAATGTTAAATGTACCTTTTCTGACTACTTGAGCAATGCAATAGCCCTCGGACGACCGCCGCAAAGGATAAAGTCGGACTGGAATTGAAGAACAGTAGCGAGTGTTCAATCGCTGTGCACACTACGGAAGACTTGCCACTGATTGCATCGCTTTGCGTTTGGCCGGGATTGTACTGCATAACATGTCGATGGAAAGTCATCATAGAATTGAATTCATTCAGCCGTTATAGTCTGACCATGGAAGCATTGACTAGAGCATACGGTTTCCTCGCTTCTTGCGCATCGTATTTCCAATCCACGCTTCGCGGTTGCTTCCAGTAGGGGTCGGTTGGTTGTTTCCGGTGCCCAAAATACAATTCCGCAATCCGCGGGGTAGGATAATTTTATCGGAGGACCAAAAGCAACCACTCTGCTGAAAGTGTCCTTTGCCACCAACGATCCCTATACCTTTTCGATCCTGCGCTGTGTTTTGCACCTCCAGTCTCGACGACAACCAAGGACTGCAGCACGGGGTAGGACCGAACCCAACTGCACCAGCAGCCACGAAGCTCCTTTGTTTTGGCGCGACAGCCAAAGTTGAATCTCCAGAACACTTGCGCAACAAATACCCCTGAGTTTCCGTGCCGTTTCCGTCGTCCCCGCCGACCACCGACCTCAAGAGCTGCTGCAATCTCGCTCAGCAGCGTCCGCGGGTAGCTTACCGTTGGGAAGGTCAGTGCACATTCACGGGAATCCCCGCGACGAAACGAAGGAACGCCGGGATACGCAGACCTGCTTGAGCTCGGATAAACAAGGCCTCTGCAACTATCGTTATACTGCGTGCTTTACTCTCATAAATACCGTTGGGCAATGTCGCAGCAGCTCAATCCACCATACCACCACCACCATGTGAGGCCGCCGCCTTATCCGCCACACTACCCTCCTGCGGGGTATGCCCAGTATCCTCCTCCTCCACCACCTCCCAACCATCATGCCCACATGCCCCCTCCTCCACATCATGGTGGTGGTCTTGCGCCGGCGCACTCCTCGATACCCCCGTCTAGCGCTCATCAAAGGATGCCCAATCCAAATGCGGCAACGTATCCACCACCACAACCACCGATGGTGATGCATCATCATGCTCAGTATGCCCCTCCTCCTTCTTCGCATCATCCTCATCCGCATGAACATCAGCATCAGCATTCACCGCAGAGCCAGCAACAATCGCACCAGCAGCATCTTCAGCAGCACCATCAACAGCCTCAAGCTCCAGGTCAAATGCCGCATTATGCGCATTACCCCCAAGGTTCAAACGTACCTGCTCCACCCCGTCCCATGAGCAATCCACATGGATCGCATCCCACAACACCTACTACACCACGTGCAGAAGACAGTAACGGGGCCCGTCCATCAAGCTTTCAACAACACGAAACGAGCCAAGCTCCCACATCTGCGCATCCACCGACCTCGCAGCCGCAATCACACTCACAAAAAGAAACATCGCATTTGAAATCGCTGCAAGGCTCGTCTCAAGCCGGAAATGAGCTCCCGGAACCTACCTCGCCAATCACTAAACATCCAACATCCCTAAACACCGTAGTCGTATCACCAACAAGTCCAGATGCAGATCAGGATGATTTGGATGATGGCGATTTGAACCAATCTGGCGCGTTACAACCGTCAGCCGGTACCACCTCATCAGGTACCACATCTACCGGGATACCCGACTTTGTGAAGAAATTGTTTCGGTTAGTTCACGCAGCCTAAAAATTGAACAAATCAGGTTATTCACATTCTTTGATGTTAGGATGTTGGAAGATACCTCCTATTCTGACATTGTGTCCTGGGGGGTTCATGGCGACACCTTCGTGGTAAAAGAGCCGAATGAATTCGCCAAGAATGTTCTTCCCAAGCACTTTAAGCACAATAACCCGGCGAGCTTTGTTCGACAATTGAACAAATACGGATTTCACAAAATCAAAAGTCAGGACGATGGAAGGTTGTACGGGGACCAGGTGGGCAATGATCCTACAAGGTATCAGTGGGTGGAGCTAACAATGGATTTAGGCATGGGAATTTCAACATCCGAATTTTCAATACAATAAAAAGGAAAAGCTTGATAGTATTCGTCGAAAAACCCCGGCGAGCAAGCCAAAAGTTACCACTGCACCCAATAGCCATGTGCCCGCGATTGCCGACTCCCTTACAACAGAGCTTCGCAAGGATACAAACGATTTACAAACACAAGTTGACAGTCTCACAAGACTTCAGTCGGATATTGCTGCCTACCTGCAGGGCCTTAGTCGGAACTATCGCATGGTTGTAGAAGAAATACTCAATTTCCGGAAAAATATGGTTGCTCAGGACCAGGTTATTCGAAATTTGGTAGATTATATTGTGGGCAAAGACGCAGGTGAGTAAGAGCGTCAACATTGTTTGAGAATTGAATGTTAAAGAGCGCGGTTCAGATTCTACCGAAAAATTTCATCTGGCGGGGACATCCCGAATGGGATTGCCGTCAGTATCCGCACCAGTGGACAGTCAATCGCCGTCATCACGGATGGAGGAGTCCCCATTTATTACCCCATTCGCCTTTACCAAGACGTCCATTCCGTCGTCGTCATCGCTCTCACAGGCCTCGCATAGCCTACAACCCGACTTGAACATGAATACCATTATGAACCCGAGCGCCTTGGATCTTCCGAAAGACCAAGCGCAGAAACTGCTTGATACATATCAGGAGGTAGCACGTGCCAGTTTCCATCAGATGAATGAGATCAGCCGGCACGTGCAAGAGGCATATAGCGTGATGGGTACCAGCGCTCCGCCCTCGACTTTTGGTCAGGCTGCTAATTCCCTATCAGCCGAGGATCTCTCCAGCCTGGATAGTTCCTTGAGACTCAACGCAGGCTCGGCTAACAGCGGTGCTGGTGCACATGGTTTCTCGAAGTCTCACCCAGGGCCAACATTGCAGCAAACGCAAAAGGGTGGTTTGACGGTGTTCACTCTCGGGGGCTTCACCCCCCGACGTGAGGATAATTCTGACTCGTCAGATGGATCAAGCTCGTCAGGTAATAGTAATCGACCACCAAATAGTATGCGGGTGACACGCGCAACTTTTGTTCCTCCTTGGTAAGGCAATGTTTTTGGACGCTCGGCAAGACTTTTCCGAATGTGTATCTTAACTTCCATCCTGTAGGTCTGTTCCCCCCAAAGTGTTGTTGGTGGAAGATGACATCACTTGTCGGAAATTGTCCAGCAAATTGTTACAAGTATTTGGCTGTGCTTTCGATGTAGCCGTCGATGGACTAGATGCCGTCGAGCGAATGGGAGTTGGCAACAAGTACGACATTGTTCTGATGGTAAATATCTGTCGCTGTAAGTTTACCAGGGAAGCACTTATCAAATTTGATGTAGGATATTGTCATGCCAAATCTCGATGGGGTCACCGCCACCAATCGCATTCGGCAATTTGATCAGCTCACACCCATCATTTCCATGACATCAAATACGACTGCCAATGATTGTATGACATATCTGGCGAATGGCATGAACGATATCTTGGCAAAACCATTCAACAAGCATAGCATGCTATCCATGATTGAAAGGTTGGGGCCTTCACCGCATTTTTCGAACTCTGCAACTCACACCCGTTCTATACAGATACTGCAACCATCTAGTTGTCCAGCGAGCAGCTGCGTTGGGCGTGCCGCGTGGCCCGCGCCTCCTAACTCCTGGAGATGCTGGGCGAATTGAAGAACTTGATGACGACGAAAGCCAAAATTCCTCGAATCTCAGGAAGACCCTTCTAAATTCAGTACAGTCATTTTCTCAGCAGGACAGTAATTTTACAGATATGCTCAATATGCCCGTCGGAGAACTGGGCGGTTTGGGGATTCAGCCTTTCGGGATGTTAAGCAACAACTACCTGCAAGATTTGGATCTTTCTGCTTTTGATCCGTCAGCCGCCTCCCAATCGCAACAGAGTCTGGCGAGCGACACCGACGGATCATCGTTAGCCGACTCTCCTCTTGGTACCCCAAACGTAAACGCGAGCACATCTTCTATTATGGATGAGTTTACCAGTGGCATGTTTTCCGGAATGAGCACCGCTGATGCCACAGCTTTTAATCCCAACATGGCCCCAGATCTAAGTTCGAACTCGATGGTCTATAGCACTAAACGCAGCGCTGACGAGGATCCCTTGGGTAGCGGTTCTGGAAAACGACCGCGTCACAATACTTGATTTCATAGTTTCTTCTTTGGACACGATTTTCTCCATCGGCAAAGCTGGTACTGTATTGCCGGTATAAGGGCGGGCAAGATTTTGACATTTTACTCCGTTATTAAAACGCGGACAAGCAGTTCAGTCTTTTAGTTATTCCCTTCTCATTGTATATACCAAAATCTGATTTTTCTCCCTCTCATTGTAATACATTTGCAAAGTTGAAATGTGATCCCTTTCTTCAACCAGCAACCCTGAAAGCCTGAACTGCCTGAAAGCGCGACAGTCACGTGACTGAGATGCATTCGGTGATTCGCCTTCCCCACCAAGTCAACAATTGAAAGCAGGTGAACAACAGAAAGAGATCCCGGATCTACCTCCCAAATAACAATACAACTGTATAACTACGTAAGATCTGAATGCTACTTTCCTTACATGTCGAGCCCTTTCGCTTACTAGTAACTTCTAACAGGACCTTTCTGCTTGAAACTTACCGAAGTGGTTACATTTCGTCATGGGGCTAATCACAAAAGCCCCCCCAAAGCGCCTTACACCACTGGTAAAGTCCAAAAATATTGTATTGTCCAGCAGGTACTCAACATTTCCGCTTTAGGCCCCGAAGGTGAAGGAACTCCGGGACAACTTGTTGACGTGCAGTGACGACGCACTACCAGAGCACGTTGGATCGAGTTATGCTTGGCCGTTTCCCCGAACAGATTTATTTCATTGGCTTGCTGTTCTGAACCGCTTTGATACCTTGCTTGAAAAGATAGTGAAAGAGTATATTACCGACAGCATTCAGTCGCGTCCCTTTGAAGAAAAGGATCAGGTAGTTTTACTCAGTGTTCTCCGATTTACAACGGTGCTGTGGGAAAATTGCACCAATCGTAGTCTCTACAATTCTTACGAGGTGAGCAATGTTATTGCTAGTCCTTCCTTGTAGCTGTGCCTAAACGCTTGACTTTATTTCTCCAGCATTTGACTGCATTGCTCCTGACCAGTGATTTGGATGTGCTTTCCGCCACATTACGATTGCTCCTCAGACCCGCTCAGCGTCTTGGCAATCAGCGATCTGTAAAGAATACCCTAGCTGCAGCTCATGAGAGAACATCCGTTTTTGCGCAACACTGGGGCTCCGCATGGAGTGGAGTCGGCATTCGTGACATTGCATCAAGCACTTTTGTCATTCCGGTGGCGGCTCAGAGTGTAGATTTCAAGTTTTATCGCACGGATCCTTCTGCAGTGTCGTCTCGGTCCCAAAAGTCAGTCGACTTGGAAACTCCGACGAAACCAAAAGGCCCAGCTTCAGCGGCCGGTGGCATATCTCCTGGATTAGTCACAATTCACTCTGGTGAAACTGCTAAAATTACGGAAGAGTCCGATGGAAAAGTCAATGTACGCTCAATTTTTGAAGATCTGACAAAGCAGTATTCCGTTCCACAGGACCAACATTTGGCGCTTTTCCATGCTGTGCGTATCGCTGCCGGATGCACAAATGTGCAAATACGGCGACAGCTTCTCACTATTCGTTTATTGGCCATTTCAATTATCGCCACCTTGGGTACTGACGAGCAACTCAACAGCAAAGTTTTGACTTACGAGCCGGACCTAATTCAGAAACTGGCGGATACATTACAAGCAGACAATGCTGTCATGGATGATGGCGGTTTACTGGATGTGCAAACAGCAACAATTTTCGCTCTCGACAGTATAGCGCATCAGCGAAGCCGCCTGAGCGAAGTACTGAATGGAATGAATGCTTCCGCCAATCACGGAACCCTCATGTTCGTGCTGCGGAAAATTGTGAATGACATTGCGTCAGGAGCCTCAACCTTTGGCGCAGAATATCTGGATGCCTTCTTTGCTTTTTTGACGTACATTTCGACAACGCAGTCTGGTGGCAATATGATTATTTCGGCAGGAATTCTCCCCGTCTTGGTTCAGCTAATGGGTTGCACAACGTCCACTCACCTGAGAACCGTTACCAAGAACGTTCTGCTATTGGACAGCTTAATCTTTGGTTTTGTGTCCTCATTCGCCCCCTTCGCGGCAGCCAACGGTTTAGAAACACTTGTCGACCGTATCAAGGAAGAAGTTCAATTTTGCGACAGCCTGAAGTCATCTACTACAAGTATGGAATTGGAGGACGGTACCTCCGTAGGAAAGCCCGATATCCCGCATGAACGTACTGCTATTTTAAGGGCTCTGCTGAAGTTTGTCCTTCACATGATGCAAACTTCCGGTACTGCGGATCGATTGAGGAATCTAGTGGAAACAACTTTGCCTGCGTCGCTTTTAGCGATCTTCCAGGATTGCAATTTTTACGGTGCTAGTGTCTTTGGTTTGTCAGTCAACATTATGTCGACCTTCATTCACAATGAGCCAACCTGTTTGCCAATTCTCCAAGAGGCGCAGTTGCCGCAAGCTCTACTGACAGCGATATCCAGTAACATCCCGGTGTCTGCGGAAGTAGTTTCGGCTTTACCTACGGCTTTCGGAGCAATATGCCTAAACCAACCTGGATTGGACAAATTTAACGAAGTAAAACCCATCGAAAACTTTCTGAATGTCCTTATTTCAGAGGAACACATTCGATCGCTTCAGGACAATGATGTTCCCAATCTTGTTGGAAATTCTATGGACGAGCTCATCCGCCATCATCCATCTTTAAAGGATGATGTGATGAGCGCCATTATCAAGGTTCTCAAGAAAGTCATCGATTTAGGGCAAGTTGCTCCAAGTGCGGAGGAAAGAAGGTTCTGTTGCCTGGCCACAAGCAAATCGAGAGATTTGGAGAGCAATGTACCTAGGGACGAGGATAAGAGGGATTCGAAAGTAGCTCAGTTTGTGGATATCATTGCACGGTTCTTGGAAGGATTGTTTCAGAATCCGTCTCACTCTAAAGAGTTCATGAAACTGGAAGGTGCCAAATACTTACTGGACTTTTATGCGCTTCCAACATTGCCATTCGATTTTGCATCATCAGGAGCTCCATATTCTCTGTCATATCTTTTCCGCGTGATGCTCGATGGGAACGCTGGGCAAGTTGTCACTCAAATGCTCACTCGGATTCTTGAGGCATCCAAGTTGGCCGAATCGCTTCTGAGCCTCGAAGGGCCCGTCAAAGATATTAAACAGTGTGTTGAAATCGAGGACGAAGACAGTGAGACGTACATTCACGCACAAAAGCTCTTCCGGGCTCTTGCAAGCATGCATGGTTATGTTAGACTGCTGTCTGACGTCTACGGCACACCGATCCTTTCGCATGCACGCAGTGTCGTTGCTGTTATCCAGCTCTTCAATGGTGATCAGGGAGATGAGCTACTTTGTTCCCTCGGGAACGTTTATCGGTCATGTGTTTGGCAGAATATCCTCCTAAAAGCTGCAGTTCCTGCGGAATGGTACCACAAACCGGATAAGAAGATTGTACCCGAGGGCAATGGTGCAAAACAGGCTTCAGAAGCTGCAGGTTCCGCGGCTGCGGTTACTCCTACAAACCAAGACGCTGCGGTTGAAGTGGCTCCCAATGCCAGCAGCCCAGTGGAAGATAAGTTGTCAGAGAACGACTACCGCGTGGCCAATACACAGTCTTTGCGAACTTTGCTCACACAAATTCCAACAATTCTGACACCTACAATGCAAGGTAGGTCAACAATTTCATATTGGCGAAGTAATTTCGGTTGTCAGTATCCAAATTCATTCTTGTTTTTAGGGGTGGTAAAACTGCTCACATCCCGACGCATTTCGGATTCTTCCCAAAAGAAGCAAGGACAACATATTGTCGATAATGTAGCGAAGAGCCTTCGTGATCATCTTTCCAGTTGGCCCAATCCATGTGCCGGCCCGGCACCGACTGCAACTCCGTCAGGCAACTTGGACTTTGAATCGAATCACTACAATTATCTCGCATTCGTTCTTGGAGTGATATCGGTTATGTTTGTCGAAGGTATGGTTTGATATCTTCCCAACGAACGCATTCATTAACGTAAATGTAGAGAGAAACAATATTTCACTGCAGACAAATCTGGTAGTGGCATTCATTAGATGTAATGGCTTACATGAGCTCTTATCTTTGATTGAGCGCTTGTGGTCGCAAGCTGAGTCCCTACATGATACCGGGGGCGCCGATAAAGATACCCTAGAACGTTTGTATGGTGCCCTGGAGTTGGGTATCAATGTCCTGCAGATACTGACAAATGGAAGAATCCTGCAAGAGTCGCCGCTGACGCAGAGTTTGGCCAATCGCGACAAAGACAGATCGTCCGCTGAGTATTTCGATGCGACAGAGCATATTATCACGGTACGGAGTCAGGTTGCTCCCTTAGTTGCTCGGTTCTGGAAAAGTCCCTTTTTGAAGCACGCACCAGCAAACGTTTTGAAGGCGATCTTGGCTACTGTTACGCACATTTTGAAATCGGACGGTGAAACCAAAAGTAAAACTGACGATAAATTTGCATCATTAGGAGGCCTTACCGCTTCTCTGTTCGGACGTGCACCTCTCCGTGCTGATGCCGAGGCATTGCAGGAACTGATAAACATGGGATTTCCGCAATCCGCTGCAGAACAAGCCTTGATCCGCAGCCTGAACAATTTGGGGGCAGCGGCTGAATATCTGCTCACACATCCTAACCTGGTTGCGTCTGCATTGGCGTCGGCCAGTGGGAGTGGAGGAATAGGAATTCAACCTTCCGCCAGCGGCGCAGACGCTTCACCTTCGAACCCAGAAGCTTTAGAGCCTCCCGCTGCTGAGGATCCGCCATCCGCGGACAATGTCATACCAGCTGTCGAATCTTCTGAGCAAGCCCCACCGGACGCGGCAGAACGGTCAGCCGAAGGCACGGTCGAGCCAATGCAGACAGATTTGGCGTCCACCCCCGGGGTAGATGAGTCTAACTCCGCTCAATCTCCGAACCTTGCAGAACCTCAGACAACGGACCATTCAAATAATGCTGAACCGACGGCAGACCAAGCCGGACACAGCGTGGAAGATGCCACGTTGGAGACCAAAATGGATATCGATTCGGCAGCAAACGTCCGTGAAACTGAACTTGCCAAAAGGAAGCAGAATGTACAGGAGAGCCTGGAAAGCCTGAACTCAATGCGAAAGGACATTCGAGAGGGAGTGAATGAGAAAAGTATGGAATTACTGGATTACTGCGAGGATATCGTATTTCACATTAAAGAGCTGTTCTGCTTGTCTGGAAAGGATGAAATGTCTGAACCCCTGCAGCACTTATTTGCCGAGATTAGCAGTTGCTTCCAGGACTTTCGTCTGGACAAGAACGAAGTTAGCGCCAAACGGTTATCCTTGAGGTTACGGTTGCTCGCTTTGATAATGAATGATCCGGCATGGCAGGAGAAAGCCATTTTTGCAACTGAGAAGGTGTTACCTGAATTGCTAAAGATGATTACATTCGAGGAAGCGGCGTTCAAGTGGTTGACACCTTCGCTATTGGCAGTGGAGGCTTACATTTCCGTAACGGACGAACCTGTTGACACTTCGAAAGTTGCGGAAGGCAAGGGTGACTCCCCAACTTCCGTGAAAGCTGCTCCTCTAGATCTACAGCAACGCCTGGATCTCATGCAATCGTTTGCGAAGCTTTTTGAGGTCGGCACTGATGACGCTGAGTTGCTACATGCCGTTCTGCGACTCGTTGTCCGTCTTACCTGCACACACGAAGTTGCGGTGTTGTTCACGCATCTCAAAGGAGTACAGTTCTTGTTCAAAAAGGACGCAATCGGACAGTTTCAATCTCAGCCTGCGATGACGATGATGATTCTACGACATATAATTGAGAACCAGGCAGTACTGCAATTCACGATGGAGCGGGAGATCTCTCATTGGCTTAGCTTCCCTCGCGCAAAAGTGGTTGACATTGCAACCTATGTCAAAAATTGTGGTCATATGGTTAGTCGGGACCCAAATATGTTTATCAAATCCACATCGGAAATTTGTCATTTGGCACGATATGATCCGAATTTTCGTCAACAACAAATTGCTCTTAAAGCCCTCAGCCAAGAAAAAGATAAGGAGGGCGAGGTTACGGACAAGGGAAAAGAGGAGGTCTCGGGCGAGGCGCCAGTCAGTACCAACCCATTCTTGGAAGCCAAAGAACCAGCGATGCAAACTACGGAGAAAGACAATTCCGAGAATGCCGAACATATTGTCCATTTCCTGATTTCTGAGCTTCTTGCATTGGCAGATAAGAAGGAGGCAGACTCAACAGCTACTGACGAATCAAACACTAAGACTGAGCTTGAGCTGAAGACCATTCACCTCCAGCGCAGCTTTTATATGCAATGCTTAGTGGAATTGGTCGTAGGGTATACGTCCTGCAAATCAATTGTTGTTTCAGCAGCTACCAAAAAATCGAAAGGCGCTCTGAAAACAGGGAAGAACATATTTTTGCATCATCTCGTGCACGATCTGCTTCCTTGCGGTCTTTCTGAGCCCGCAGCATCCGAGGCTGATGTATCTCCTTTGCAGCAGCGGCGTATCCGAGAAAGCGGCTGGGCAACAAGAATTTTATCTGGTCTTTGCTTAGGACTGCCTGCTGCGACAGTGACAGATCCCGTCGCCGAGAAGGATTTGGCGACATCTCTTAATCATGCTCGACGGGTTACTTTGGACGTGGTTTACAGGAATTTGCGAGAATGTCTCACCCACCACGAGAGCGAATCCACGGAAGAAAAATACAGTCGTTTCTTGGCTCTCGGCAACCTCTGTTATAAGATGCTAACAGCGCGCGGACCATCTATTTCGCCATCGAACATGGCTTTTAGTCCTGACGAAACTCAGACACAAGTCGCCAAAATTATGCTTGAAAAAGGTTTTGTTGTTACTCTCACCCAAATGTTGGGGGAACTCGACATTCACCATCCGCAACACAAGTCACTCATTACGTCCATTTTAATGCCAATTGAGTTACTGACTAAGGCCGCCCGGCACGTCGGTAGTACCCTTGAGTCAAAAGACAGTAAATCTGACAGCAACGTCGAGGCTATGAGTTTAGATCATCCTTTGTTGGAAGAAGGCAATACGGAAGAAATATCTGACATTTTGCGGAACTCTGCATTGGGCATGTATAATGCACCCAGCAGCGACGAGGACGATGATGATATCGATGATGATTCCGACGACGATGGTGCGTATGACTATATCACTGATGAGGAAATGAGCGATGCGGATGACAACGAAGACGACGAAGGGTCTGACGAGGAAGACGAAATGGAGATTGTTCTGCCACACTCATACCAAGGCAGCATCATGGACAATGATAGCGATGACTCATCTGAGGATGATGAGGATAATCAAGATGATGCTGATTCAGACGATGATGAAAACGAAGATGTGGAGGTTGTGGGAACATCTGAGGACGATGAGGAAATGTCATGGGATGAAGATCCAGAAGCCGGACATAACCAATATCATGACATCAATGCAGGAAGCGCCCCAATAAACCGTGTCGAGCAGGCAATTGCGGATATAGCGCAAGATGAACAGGAGGAGGCCGCTGACGACGAGGAGTACGACTCCGAGGAAGATAGGCGCTTCTTGGAGGAGTTGGATGATTCAGAACTGGAAGATGGTCAAGGAATGGATGGGTCAGACATGCTTGAGAATGGCCTGGAGCACTATCTTGGGGGTGGACAATCCCGAATGTCCCTTTCCCGTTTTGGTGGAGGGAGACCCCGGGCCCGACGTCCTGCGCGTCGTCAGGTGATGGAAGTCGATGTCAACCCGTCGGGCGCCCTTGATATCACATGGGTTGCCCATGATGGCGGCAGCCTCGAAGGCATGGGGGATTTCCAAGTACTCGGACGCCCTCTACCTGGTCGCAACATAACACCTTTCAGCACTGGCGATTCACTGCTTCATCCTCTCTTGCAACAATCTACCAATCAGCGGCGCGGGAACGAATCGGGTACGCGTGGCCGCGGAGCTGCGGCAGTTCGGGCTGGCGATATTTTGGACTGGCAAGCTTTTGATGACCTTATTGGAGGTAGTGCTTTGCAGCTTCTGGAGCAGATCTTTACCAGGTCCGGAGGCGGTGGTGCTGTACCCCACAGAGCGGAACTCCCAATCGCCGAACTGGGCTCAGGGGGTTTAGCGAGCATATCAGTTCCGGGATTTACATCCGCAAGTAGTCCAGATGTTGCTGTTCAGACCAGCAAACCCTCAACCGCAGAAGAGAAATTGGACGAGCAGTTGGCAAACATTCACGCGTGCTCGCCCCTTGGCGCATCCGAACGATGGTGGCAAGAGGCACGTCTGATGTATGGAACGACTGCATCTGACAAAGCTGCTCGTATCATTCCGCAACTACTTAAAGAGATGCTTCCGTACGCTCAAGAGGAGCTGCGAAAGCGAAAAGAGAAGGAAGAAATGGAAAAGAAGGCCAAGGAGGAGGAACGCCGAATTAAGGAAGAGGAAGAGCGTCTTAAACAGGAGGAGGAAGAGCGGGTAAAAAAGGCCGCGGATGAAAAGCTGAAAGAGGAACTTAGAGCTCAAGAAGCAAGTCAAGAATTAGCGGGTTCACCTTCAACTGAGGCAATGGATGTTACTGCAAGCTCAAGTTCAGAGGCTGGGCCATCCGCACCAACAGCGACGGAAGAGCGAGTCGTTATCAACATCAACGGAAATCCAGTAGACATAACTGGTTCTGGAATTGACGTGGAGTTCTTAGAAGCGCTTCCAGATGACCTCCGTCAGGAAGTTCTTAGCCAGCATATGCGGGAACAGCAACGGTCGCAAGCAGTCACCGCTGCACCCGCAACAATCAGTTTCGAATTCTTGGACGCCCTACCAGATGACATCCGAGAAGAGGTTCTCGCTCAGGAGCGACGAGAACAGGACCGTCAAAACTCGCAATCCGCAACCGCTAATGCGGCAGCTGCAGAGTTGGATCCCGCCAGCTTCTTCGCAACACTTGATCCCCATTTGCGACAAACGATGCTTCTGGAGCAAGAAGATGGATTCCTTGCCACGCTCCCACCCTCTTTAGTCGCAGAAGCGAATGCGTCGCGAATGGAGCGCGGACGGCCGCGCCATTTTTTCGGATCCACTCATCCTCATTTACCAGGCTCGTCACATCTGGATAAAGCACCTGTGAAACGAGCTGTTGGACGCGATGCTATTCACTTGCTGGAAAAGCCATCCCTCGTCACCCTACTGAGACTTTTGTTCTTACCGGAGATTGTTGGCAAGCATCTGTTGCACAAATCATTGATGAATCTTTGTGAGAATAGCAGAACTCGAGTCGAGGTTATGTCTTTACTCCTCTCGATCTTGGCGGATGGTAGCACGAATCTAGCTGCCGTTGATCGGAGCTTTTCTCAACTATCAATAAAAGGAAAAGGTAAATCGGACAAAGGAACGCCTAAGAAAGGGACATCATCCGGTCATCATCATAGTCCACAGGATGGTATTCCCAATTTGGTCGCACAGCGTTGCCTAGATGCGCTCTTGGACATTGTCAGCGTCAATGAATCATCAGCCAAGTTTTTCCTGACGGAAACCGAGCCTTCCAGCTTGACGCTTGTGAAGACCCCTAAGAAAGCAAAAGGAAAGGAAAGAGCCAGTGATGTCCGATACCCAGTCTCCATTCTGCTCGGCTTATTGCATCGCCCGGAACTATTAAACAGTTCAGGACTGATGGAGCAACTGATGCATCTTCTCGCCACCATACTCCGCCGACTACCTTTCGTACTTAAATCCAGGGAAAGCAAAGAGGCCAAAAAGGTTGTAGATGCACCAAAAGCCGACTCCGAAGCTGGGAACCCGGAGGCTAGTGCAGCCGAAGGATCTCAGCAGCCGGCACCTCCTGTTACACCAAAGAAACCCACCATTGCGAGTGTAACGGAGAGCAAATCATTTGCTCTTCCGGAACATCATATTACCGCGGTTGTCAATGTACTCACGGCGGGGGTGATGTCCAGCAAGACTTTCCAATACACACTCTCCGCCATTCAGCAATTGTCAAATTTGCCCCAGAACAGAGAAGTATTGATTCGCGAATTGGTTGAGTCTGCACAAAAGTTAGGCGACAGCATCGTTGAAGATTTTTCGTCCCTCCTTGGAGTTCTTCGTCAAGCCAACACACCTATTGAAGTTCAAGCCATCACTTTGGACAGCTTTTCCTCACCAAGTGCTCAACAAGCAAAGCTTCTCCGCGTTCTGAAGACCATGGATTTCATTTTCTCGAAAAGCGATTCAGAGGCAGACTCCAAGTCCAAAGCAACCGACAAAGCTGAAAAGGATTCAACTCCTCAAAAAGCAGAAGAATTTGAGCGCCTGGCCATGTTGTACGACAAGCTGGAGCTCCATAAGCTTTGGCATGCGCTCGGACATTGCCTGCGAATCATCGGCGAAAAAGAGGCGTTAGTGCATGTTGCGACAGTCCTTCTTCCAGCAATTGAATCTTTTATGGTTGTGTCGAGGCCTTATGTGCTTCGAAAGAAAGTGCATGTACCTGCGAGCAGTCCTCCTTCCTTAGTTCGAGCTTCAACGCGATCCTCGATGGAACAGGATATTGCCTCGAACGAAGATTTGTTCTTCGCTTTTACAGAAGATCACCGAAAGATACTGAACACTATGGTTCGAAACAGTCCGTCATTGATGAGTGGCTCATTCTCGTTACTTGTGCAAAACCCGAAAGTTCTCGAATTTGACAATAAAAGAACGTACTTCCAGCAACAGTTACACAAGCGGGCCAGTAGAGATCATTACGGTGGTTTGCAAGTCAATGTGCGTCGGCAATATGTATTCGAAGATTCATACCATCAACTGCAAGGACGCACTGGAGAGGAAATCAAGTTTAGCAAACTGAATGTGCGTTTCTACGAGGAAGAGGGAGTGGATGCGGGTGGCGTCACTAGAGAATGGTTTTCCGTGCTAGCGCGACAAATGTTCAACCCCGACTACGCTCTTTTCCGGCCATCTGCTGTGGACAAAGTGACATACCAGCCCAACCGACTCTCGTTCATCAATCCAGACCATCTCTTGTATTTTAAGTTTGTGGGTCGAGTCATCGGAAAAGCAATTTATGATGGCCGACTCCTGGATGCGTACTTCACGAGGTCATTCTACAAAGCTATGATTGATGCACCTGTCGACTACAAGGACATGGAGGCGGTTGACCCGGAATTTCACAAAAGTCTGGAGTGGATCCTACAAAATGACAACGTAGAGGTTTTGGACTTCACATTCAGTACAGAGATCGACGAGTTTGGAAAGAAGCAAACCATTGACCTGAAGCCTGATGGAAGCAATCTGCAGGTTACGGAAGAGAATAAGCACGAATATGTCAAGCTTGTAGTCGAGCAGCGCTTGCGCACAGCTATCAAAGCACAAATTGATGCTTTCCTGAGTGGTTTCCACGAAATCATTCCGCAGGATCTCGTCAAGATCTTTAATGAACAGGAACTGGAGTTGCTCATCTCTGGAATGCCCGACATTGATGTAGATGATTGGAAAAACAACACCGAATACCAAAACTTTTCGGCATCCAGTCCCCAAGTACAGTGGTTCTGGAGAGCGGTGCGAAGTTTTAGCCAAGAGGAGCGCGCAAAGCTTGTGCAATTTGTCACCGGGACGAGTAAAGTTCCGTTGGAAGGATTTGCAGAGCTCCAAGGATCAAGCGGAGTACAGAAGTTTCAAATTCACAAAGACTTTGCCTCTACCGATCGCCTACCAAGTGCGCACACATGGTATGTTACAAATCGCGAGATTTATCAGAACAAATGTACTGATCTTTTATCTTAGCTTTAACCAGCTTGATCTACCACTCTATGAAACCTACGAGCAGCTCCGAGCTAGTCTTTTGATAGCGATATCGGAAGGTGCCACAGGTAATATTGTTACATTTTTTTCTCCAGTTCCATCACGTATTCTAATATCGGTTGATCTAGGATTTGGATTTGCTTAATACTGTTCTCTGTCTCAAACTATCTATTCTATTGAAGTTCTGTATTTGCATTCTTCTTTTTGTAACATATTCCTCCGAGTTTTTCAGTCACCACTCGCACAATATCATGGGCTGAGCTTGTAAACTTTCAATTTGCTGAGGAGATGGGCTCTTCATCCGAACTTGATAATTCACCATCTGCCTTACGCTGTGCGCGAATAGCCTGTGCTTCTGCTTTTATCTTTTCCGGCTTACCAACATTGGAGCGATTGAAACAACAGTGTCTAAATGCATCAAGGGTCAAATCGTACCGTAGCCAAAAGCCGTAGTAACATTGCTCAACTGAATCAGAGCTTTACCTGCACGCATTTCCACAGCTATCTTGGTATTAGTCTTTCATGTGATATGGTGGGGGTCCCAAAATTCACTCTTACCAATATCCTGAAGGTAAATTAGTAACAGTGCACAGAAATCAAATCATTTAGAGACAATAACATACCTCGTTTCCGATGGGCGATTTCTGTGAATACACTGTAACCTGTAGCAGGATCTTTATATTTGGATGCACCAGCCTATATCAAAATGAAGTTCAGGCGTTCCCATCAACGAAAAAATTCCTCCATACCGCTAATGCTTCGGCATGAGCCTTTGCCCAAGGCGGATCCTCCATATCTGCGATCTTTCCTGACATTCCTCTTCCTGCCCACTGTCTAATCAGCAGCGGCCTCCGAGATCTGATGGCCGAGAGTTGGAGGATGTTCATGCAAGCGCGCTGAATCCCCAGCAGTGTCATCAAATATTGGCGGAAGTGATCTCTGCTGATCTTAATTTTGACTTTTCCAACGTTCTAAAACATGAATCTCCTCGAACCCCCTGCGACAGTATGTGAAGATATTTCCCTTTTCAAAAGTATGTATCCATTTGTTCCTACAATTCGGCCACCTGGCGAGACATCTCTGACAACTACATTCTAGAAATCCTCAAAGTGGGTCCATCAAAATCCCTGGCATTTGTTTATAATCCATCCATATTGATGCAAGTATGACAGGATCTACGAAGTATAGACGACAATGTCGTACCTCGTCTGAATGCAGTCTTGACCCGAGCTGCAAGTCCTACAGAAGTATGTTGCAACTCAAGTCCTTCTGAACGTCCAAAATATTCATTGCAGATACCCAGGCGTGCGTAACCTTTGCCCAACAGTTGGAACAGTCATACGAATCAAGAAACCGGTAAAAGCTTTCCGTGTCTGGGAAGAGATAATCCTGCCTAATGGAATACAGGTTTATTGGTAGCTGTGTTCAACAAAATCAAGCCAGAGCCGCGAAAGCCAAATTAGCAGTAGAGGAATCTGATTCCCCTGAAGCAAAGATGGAGTACCTCAAGCAGCAAGGCAAGGTTCGTGGCAACGCACAAAGGCAAGGTCTTCTCAAAGTTTGTTGATGTTTTCACGCAGGTCCGGGCTATGGAAGCAGAATTGGAAGTCGAACGGATACTACGCCAGCGTACATCAGAAGTTTACCGCGCCAGATGTTGGTCAACTCCAATAAAGCAAGAACTGTGGGAATTTCAAAGTTAGAATTTGATGTTTGCAAACCTTTTTTCATATTTTCATAGAACATATTTATCGCATGACAACCCCCATTAATTGCACCTTCCATGTAAAATCATGACTGATGATCTGAGGGCGAGAGAAAGGATGGAAGGGATCGAAGAGAGCGAGAGGACGAGAAGAGTGATGGAGGTATTTGCGTGGATGACAAGAAATTTATTACATGCTATGAAAGCTTAAAAAAAAAGGGAGTGATGGAAAACGATCCATATGTACAGACTACTTGAAAAGGGTACTACTAAAAAGGCTATCAGAAGGTGTCATGAATGTTTAAAAGGGGTATAAAAAATCAAAAATTTAGGCAGTGTTTCCGTCGGTGCTGTGCGCGTTCCATCTGCCGCCAAATTGGCCCGAAGGTCCAGCTGAAGGTGCAGAGCTACGAACATCGTTGTAGTGGGATGAGATGCTCAGTCTTTGGAAGTCCAGTTCGTCACAGAGTGCATCGCCACTGAGTGCCGGGGTGGAAGGTCGTGATTGACATCCATCAACTGCGGGGTTCTCAATAGCGCCCTTTCGGGTACATGAGCGGTTGCTACTGCCAGTGTCGCTTCCAAAATCAGGATTAGATCGTTTGTGGGGTAGGCCGGCATTGTCCCGGCTGAAAAGAACATCGGATCTTGGTCGTATGACTGTTGTAGGTTCGGGGAAGGGTTCTTCTTCTCCGCACAAAAGACCACTCGTGTAGAATATTTTGGGTCGGTAACTCGGATCTTCTAGCATGACACTAAAAAAAAGTTAGTTAAGACCGACACCAGGATAGTCATGTATGAGTGTGGCCCTACCTGGAATTGCGAAACTTTTGAATCAAAGCTCGTTTGCCTTGCACATTGGCGTAACTCAAAGTGCAAACCTTGTCGCTATTGAATTTGGACCTGTTGTCAAGTTCAGAAGGGATGTCTTTTGATAGTTCATGAAAAACTGACCATTTTTTGCCCACTACGCGCTCTGCAAATGACAAAACCGCAGGGGGACCACTGAAATTGATGAACGCATACCCGACATTGCATCGGTTCTTGAAATCCATCCTGAGGTACAAAAAGTCGTATTGACCCTGCGTATGTGAATTAGGGAGAGCAAGACCCCGACCAAGCGAAGCAATCTTACCTTATGAGTCTTGTTCAGGAAAGAAATGAGCATTTGCTGTTGTCTCTATCAGCATACGAAAGTCGGTCATCAACACAGGGACCAATTACCTGGGTATATTTGTTTGGGATCTATAGAAAGATCAATCAGAATGAGGCATGATGTTTGCTATAGAGCTATCTTGGAACTTACATTGCGGATCATAAAGGTAGTACGCGTGTCAACACCCATTGCTAAAACAATAGTGAGAATAATGCCAAGGCTAGAAAATACGGACTTCCTACCAATGTTGTAAAGATCCAGTTCATTCTCTTTGGACTCCTTAGAGCTCTTGTTGTGAAGTGGCATATTCGGGTTGTATTTTGCCGCATAGTCCTTGAGAGTTGGTTGACCTGAAGTCAAGGACTGAATATCGGGGCTCTCCCGCAGATATTCCCTCGATTCGGTACTGAAGCCACTCATTCCCTTGCGTTTCGCATCCAATACAAGATTCTCCGATCCTTCAACAGATGCCCACACTCTTGAATTTGCATCTCTGAGGGGAATTCGCTCGGATTTGAGATTGTGGAATGGCGTGTTGACAGAACCCATGCGAATCAAATTCTTTTCCGTGGAGAAGAAACTACGCCTGTCAGATTTTCAACGGGCAATGAACAAAAGTGCTGTACTTACGAAGAACTATGTGTGGTCCGCGATTGGTCATATTGAACAGACAGGATATCGCCCTACGAAATCACTCAGTTCGGGTGAAGCAGGATCAAGTTGAAATGATGATAGCGTACCAAAACCATTTTAAGGTGAAGCGCTTGTTGTGCACGCTCAGCGCTGCGAGTGTCCCAAAATTCCACAGTGTAAAAGAAGCTATCTTGATGGGCGGTGCACCACAAGCTTCTGATTCCGCCGAAGTACTGGAAAATGCTCTACAAGAAAAGATTCAGCCGTGGAACAGGTTGGGCCAATGACTTCGAACGTACCAAGACAGATTGATCATTTCGGTTCGTCATCCCTTTAACACGGAGGATTCCCTGATTCAGAGTATTGACAGGAATCCTGGACAACTCGTTTCCAAAAGTGCCATGGATACAGTTGAAAGTTGCTTCATGAGAAAGCAGATGAACCGAAAAGCCGATGTTGTGGATCGGAGAGGCGCTGAAAGTGTCAAATGCATTCTTTGCATCGTTGAGGTTGAAGAACATGACCACAAGTCCGTCTGAAGGGTTGTTCCACGGGGAAAAAGAAAATTGTATGGTGCCAAAATCCTGAATGAACCCTGCAATTAGATTCATAATGGTCACAGATCAAAAGACATGCAACGTACATGAAACAGTGGCTCAACGAGAGCCAACGAAATTTGGGGCGACAGCAATTCAATGTAGATATTGCGGGTATAATCAGGCCCCGGAGCTTGATAATTGATTTCTTGCCGAAGCGACGATAAAAATTCATCCGAGTAATAATAATTGGTATTTTGCAGGGAAATGGAGCGGTAATGACCCCGCTCTACATCGCTAAGCCGGTAGCCTACGGGTGCCTTGTCGCCCAGGCTTGAATGAGAGCGTGACGGCTGCAGCGGATGTCGCGGAGATGCAGGAGGAGTATGAACTACATAATTATTGAGTTCAACGTCGGATTCAGGTAAAGGTTTGCAATCGCTTACCTTGGGAGGACATAGTCTTGCGATCGGCAGGGAAATGTCGCGCGGGACTGTTGTGAGAATGGTTAAAATCTATCAATGGGGCTGGCGGGGAATGCGTCGGAGTCAGCATTCCGACTCTGTTTGAGGCGAATGCCTGCGACTATGAAAAAAAAAAAGTAAGAAGGGAGGCAGGAAATAATGGCCTAAAGCCCCCATACTCACATCGTGAGCCCAAAAGTCATCGCTGGAAGCAGGTCGGGTCATCGAAAGCTGTTGCTAAAATCTCAGAATCTTGACAGCTGAAACAAATATTGATAACCTTACATCAAAGAAATTCGCTTGATCCAGTGCATTGGCCGACTTTGTGCGCCGCTGAAGTTTGGGACTCGGGGGATACGATCTGTGCGGTTGCAGGTCGGGCATATTCTCCTTCCCGACAGAGGCCTCCTCCGCGCCCTGGTGGTCCATTTCAATCGAGCGGCTCCTGTGGCGACGATTGATCAAGGCAGTGCTTAGTCGGTAAGAAAAGTGAGCGACTCCTCGCAAACCAAAAGTAGGACGATTGCGACGGGGCAGCCAGGTCGGGCGGGTATTTAAAGGGATGGAGTTGACAAGGTGGATCCGGGCGATTTGCGGAACTTTTGCCTGGCCAACCTTGGAGGCGTGGGAATTCTGATTTCGTGATGTCCATCAGTCCTCTTGGGGCCAAATTGTGCCCAGCCACGTCTGGGCTCCGACGCGATGTCCGCGAGCCTGTGGGGACAGCCAAGCACAAATCTCTCAACATGGACTCGCCGACTGAGCTTCAAGATGATACGGGAAGTAAGGTACCGAGCCCGTCAGCTTCCCAGACGAATCTCGGTGTGAGTTTGACGCCGCTTGAGCCACTCCTGGACATCCCGGTTGACAGTCTCATTCCAAACTCGCCCTCCGAGAGCAACGGGCAAAAGGAAACAGCATCCAACGATTTTGTGGCCACTTTTGATCCACTTCTGCCTTCATCCGACTCCAATATGTCCAGCGATGCGCTCTTCAGTCCGGCAAATACTGCTGACGTGACAATGGATACATTTGCTTCGTTTTCAACCGCAAGCCTCAACATACCCGCTACTCAAGATGATGCGAACACTGCAAGTGAACCATCCGAATTTGCCAGTTTTGCTACATCCGAGCCTCCCCTTGCAGCGTCGTCTACAAGTAATCCGGCTTTCGATGGATTTGGTTCTCAGGCCGAAATATCACAGTCCGACAGCGTCTTACCGTTTAATGACACGGGCATCTCGGATCAGGTCAACTCAGATCCACCGGCCCCAACAAACCCAATGGATACAATTGAGGGAGAAGGCGCTAATGTCCATGCGCCTGACCAGTCAATAAATCCTCCAGATGATGACGATGACTTTGGAGACTTCGAGGACTTTGTGCAACCGGTGCAGTATGCTGCCCCCGTGGCGCCAATAGCTACTCAGCACCAAGAAGCAGGAGCTATCCCACCAGATACAAATCCGATTGCGGACCAATCCTTTTCTACATTCACATCTTTTGAACAGCCGAAATCAGTCTGTGACAAGAATGAACTGGCGCGTATCAGAAACATATTGGTAAGCTCACTGCCGCCAAAGCTAAACAAGCAGCTAAAGAACTGCATGCTTGGAACAGAAAGGATGTGTCGCATCAAGCCCGGAACTGGAAGAGGCGATCGAGATTCTGAAATACGCATTCCCGCTTACTCCAGCCGAAGATGTGCCGATCTCACAGGAGGTGATACCCATTATTCCCTTTTTTGAAGAAATGGACCAGCCAATACCTGCGGATGGCAAACCCCCAGAATCACCACAAGCGCTGGCCCCAAATTCGGTGTTTCAGGAGCAGTCATGGTATGCTATGCGCTTTGATTTCTTGTATGGCTGTCCATCTATCAACGTACGACGTCTGTAGGTATAAACTATGGCATAGTTTGACAACCGACTCTGTCTTTACCGAAGCGGTAAATCTCAAGTTCCGCTGGAGACGATCAGAGACCCGAAAGGCCTTCCACGCCTCGTTGGGTATTACTTTAATAAGCGAGGAGGTACGCTGTGCGATATGGATGTAGTAATTTTGTCTCGGCACTAACTAGATACCTACACAGGGACCCCGTCCCGTTGCTCCAAACTCAACCGGTCGGGAAAGTCTGGATAGTCCCCGAACGTCAAAACAGCCACCCTCTTCCGCGGAGCCCAAAATGTTCAAATCTACACCCGATAGCAAGTCCACCAAGGATTCACGAGAAGCCGAGCTGGCCGAAGCCCGAAGATTGTGTGATATACCCGAGGGTAAAAGAACTTTTCACTGAATTGCAGGGGACCAGCGGCTAATAGTTTCATTTTACAGATGACATTCGCGGAAAATCAACAGCTGAACTGCAAGAATTGATTTTGACTCTGACATCATATCATCAAAAAATGCAAGACCAGGCCAATTATTGGCTTGATTCCAAGGAACAACTTGTCATGGACGCAGAGATGCACAACAAGATGATTGCCAGTTTGGTCCAGTATGCACAGCAACAACAAGTCACTCCAAAAGGTATATGGACGCTGCAGCTCACCATTTAAATTAAAAAAAGTTCTAAGCGATCTATACAATAGGTGGCCAACGAAGCTCATCACCAGGGAAAAAGGGCAAATCTACTACCGTGAAAAAACGGTGAATACAGCCTCTTTTGGGTATTCAGGCTGCTGTTCAAAAAACTACTTTTTTTACAAACTAGACCTGTTGAGCGGGCTCGATACGTAATAGTTTGAACATACCGCCCACGCGTTTGGCATAGCGAGTCCCCCCTAGAAGCGTATAAGCTTTTCCTTCCCGGCCATACCTGCCTGCACGTCCAGCCATATGCAAGTAACTTGCGGGGCTGGAAGGTGGGCCGAGGATAAAGATGTGAGTGGCATTGGGAAGATCCAGGCCCCTTGCCTCATATTCAGTCATGACAAGAAGCTGGGTGCGTCCGGACAAGAAGCTTGAAAATGGTTTTGGGGGTGGTGATTGGATTGGAGTTGCAGCAGCAGGTAACTCTGTTTCAGGCGAGGATACTTCCGATGATGTAGAATCCTTATCAAGGGGCATGAGCGAGCCCAAACTGTCTTGAGAGTAATCCATCTCGTTAAATAACTTGTTAGCTTTTAATCCCAAACTATTCAATCGTCCGACCAGATGGGTGATCGAAGTAGACGAGTGTGCAAAGACCAGACCACTTCTGACCTTTTCGGAATAGCAAATTTTCGATATTTCTTCTAGGACTTGGTCAGCGGCATCTTCGATGGCGGGACCATCAAAATCCGAAGGATACTCTCCCTCCTGTGCTGCACTCTTGTATTGTTCAAGTACCTGCTCCAATGGAACAAACTGCGTCTCAGAGTTATAAACAAGGCACTGGTGCTGCAGCTGGTCAGGAGCTTTGGATGTCCCGGTAATATCCAACAAAACTGGGTTCTCCAACCATTTCTTTTTGAGCGTCAACTCTCGCCGCAAATTGTTGTTGAGCGTAGCAGAGCAAATGACAACCTGAAGGCGCCTATAAGCCGGATCCAACTTTATCTGTTCTAGACGTTTGTTCCCCGGGTTTTTTGCAGATGTAACCCCTTTCGCTGTTTTAGTGGCGGCCCTCCGTTCCTTCATGATGCGCTCCACCAGAATTTGGCCTGCCAGAGGATGCACAGATTTATTGAACCGCGTCTTGATCGGATCATACCGCTGAACAACCTCCACTAGCCGATCCACCTCATCCAGGATCAACGTTTGCAATCTGCTAGTATCATACCCTCCCCGTTCGTGCAAGCTCAACAACCGCTGTGGGGTGCCCACAATGATTCTCGGGTTATGCTCTTTCAAGAGCTCAAGCTGCATATCCTCCTCAACGCCATTGATAACGCACTGAACGTATTTTCCTTGGTCCGCGGGCATAACATTGGGTTTCATTTCTCTGATCCATGTTGTGATTTGGATAGCCAACTCCCGAGTTGGAACCATAATGAGTGATTGCAGGTACCGCCTTGAATGCAACCGTTCAGGATCCAAATCTGATTTCTGACCCGGTTGTTCCATCCAAGAGGCCTGTCGCTTGCTCAGTACGGCCGCAATTAATCCCAAAGTTTTGCCGGCGCCAGTCACATCCTTGAGCATGATATCCGAGTGAGCGAGGAACGACGGGATAAGAGCCGTTTGACATGGTGAAGGTATATTGGCTGCAAAGAGATCGGATAGACTGCTCGCAACTTTGGGTGAGACACCCAGATCGGTAAAGGTTGGGGTATCATTCTGAAAATGAAACTCGAGTATAAACAAACCTGGCGGACTTTTGTGAGGACCATACTTGCACACAAATACACACCTTCTTTTTAGGCAAGCTGACTTGCTTATCTATTGCAGTCTCGCGGGGTACTTCTTCAGAAGAAGGAGGTTTGCTACTCGCGCTAGCCTGAGAGGCCCATAGTTCCAATACTGTGAATTCTGGTGCGTCTTGACGTTTCGATGCCTGGCGCTGTACGCAGCGTGTGGTTGAGGTAAATAGTCTCTGCTGCTGCAAAAATGAAAAGAACGTTCTCGTTGCACTCCGTGTGGGTCGCATTATGGATAACGACCGTTGCCGTCTCCAGTTCACTATTGAAATTTGCACCAACTTTCAACCGCGGAGTTTTGCGAAATTCCGACATCACGTGCCTGCAGTCTTTTCCAACTTTCCCGGTGTTTTGGCGAAATTGGCGTCAAACGCCAAGAGAAAATTACCAATCTAGTAAATAGCGTACGATCTTATTATTGTATATACAAAACTTTTCAAAAAATAAGATATTGTCTGAAATCTCTACTGCTAGAAGTGGTCTTTTTTTGCATGTTAGCGAGTGAACGTGAGAGAGATCATCAACCATGAAGAAAGATCTTGACAAAGTCTTGGGTGTGTGGTAGGCGCGCAATAGGTGGATCAAACTACTGGTGTGTTGACTGCCGTCACGTCGTCGTGGCTTTCATAATCCTCCTCTGAGCACTCATCTCCGCTGCGGTTTCGGTTTTGGTCAATCCAGTCCTTGACGTACGTGGAAGCCTTGAGGTACTTTCGGGAACTGTACTTTTTGAACAATGCGCTGTACTTTGCCTGGAACGCGTCATTTTCAAGAAAGTTGGTCATCAATTGGATGACAGGTTCAACCTCCTCCAACTTGTATCCTGAGTAGTGCTCAAGAGTGGCATCCTACGCGAGGATATTAGTAGGGGCCCAAAATTGAACACGTGCTTTGTCAACATACCCATGGACCACGACCTAGCATTTCGCGGGCGAGGCACATTCCGGCGGCAGCAACCTTGGATGGTACATGCGGCAAGAAGCGGTGGTCAATGAGAGAAATCTCCATCAGATACTTTGCGACCGTGCGGGTCTGAACATCGTAGTTGTCAGCTTTGGAGCAGCGGCGAAGGAAGCTCATGGGGCTGGGGTATTGTAAGGCAAAGTCGAGAACTTGAAGGACGTAGCGTTCGGCCTTCAGTACTTCTTCATCGGTATAACCTCCATCCGCCATAAAGAGAAAGTTGTGGATGGAGGGGGCCAAAACTTCCTCGTACTTTGCTGCAATAAACATTGCAGTCACTCCGACGAGCTGTAGCTTGACCAGTGAAACTACGCGGACCGTCAAGAACCGATCAATAATGTTGATGGCCAGGTACAAGGTTTCTGGCAACAAACGGAATTTCTCGTGAACTTCAATCAGCCAGTCCACCAAGATGCTGCGCATCTTCCACTGCAAGTCTTTTTGCTCATCCATATAATTTGGTTTAGCCATTGTTTCGACCTGAGCAAGATGTCGGTCAGTGGACGATAGTCTCAAAACTGGCTGGTATGAATATTAGGCTTACCTCAAGCTTCTTTAAGTATTCGAAAACATCTTCAACGTATTCAGCGACCATCATGGGATCGTGAATATCTTCAGCGTCCAAGTCAGCCCATTGTGGTGATGGCTCAGCTGTCTTGACCTTCTTGGCGACTGGCATGCTATCGACCGCATCATTCATGACATGCTTGACGTTGACAGTCGGTGCAGGCTGAGCTTTGTTTTCCCGACGAGATGTTTTCACCACGACAGTCTCTGATTTAAACTTTGTCGCGGTGACGGTAGCCGTCTTCTCTTGAATCTTTCGTGGGAGTGCATTTTCCTTTACTTTATCCCGCACCTCTACGGTCTTCTTTTGCGTTGCGGCACGCAACTGACGCTTTACGGGCTGTGCATTTTCCTTATCCTTATCCTACAAAGGTAATATTTCAAGATGAATAAACAGTCGGGGATATTTACAAAAAGGGGCAGGACTTACGTTGACAATCTGGTTTGACGATACCTCACCCAAGGCCTGTCGCTTGGGACCAGCAGCGGTAGAAGCCTTCTTCAACAAGGCAGGCTTGCCGACATCCTTGGGCGCTTGAAGGCCAATCTGCTTGGCCTTGGTTCCTGCCCTAGTCTTTGGAACGGCATTTTCATCTTGTGCTACGCCTTTAGCGGTAGCCAACCGGTTCCGGGTAACGCGCTGGAAAAGAACAAGGAATGCAAAGTCAGCTCAATGACTCTCATGATATGATTAGTCTCAGCAACACTTTGTGGGCAAGTGAAGCATAACAAAACACCTGCCCAACAAAGCATACGAAAACCGCAGTATTACCTGATTCTGCATCATGATGACGACGGGTATCTAATGGATCTGAACGCAGGAATGTCTATCTAGAAGAACGAAAAGGTTTTAGACTCTGTTACGCGTCCGATTCCATGTAGAATATGAAAACTTACTGGGGCAATCTCGGCCGACTTTTTGTGCAATTCAGCGCTCGAAAGCACACTGCGAGTCGCACTGGCGCGTTTCTTGGCAGAGAAGAAAGTGTTTTGCTCACTGATGAGAACGCTGGCGGTAGTCTCCTGTCCTCGCAAAAGTCCGAATGTTTTCACAAATCGCAAAAACTTTTTCTCTGCGGTTCGTCAATGCGAAACCGACCAAGAGCAAATCGCGCAGGAAACGGAACAAAGTTTCGCAAACGCACGAAAACCAGACTACAACCTTTTCCCACTGAGTGAGAAGCGGAGCTAGTGAATGTCTGAAAAACGCGACCAGCCGGATGAACGCGCGGGGCCAAGAAAGAGAGTGAAGGGGTTGCAAACGTCCGACAGCGCGAATTGTCGAGTCGAGCCAATACCGCATGGCGCAGACGTGGCGCGGGCCCTGGATTTGGCTCACCCTGGGTCAAATTGGGTTCAAACTGCGAATAGTCGTATACGGTATATAAGATGAAGGCGTGCCAGATGGTAAGGGTTACAGGGCATTATGTACATGGGGGGCTTTATGGTCCTTTGCAGACTGGCAAAAAGTCGCAAGAATTCATGAAACGAGGGTATATGGGGTTCACATCTGGCATTTTTGCACGCGATCGACGCGCTCCAGTTCGCCTTTTACCACACTGCAAAGTATTCCTCCTCCTGGTGGTGGGTTTCTGTCACAATGTTGAGCGATTTCCTCGGCAGGGTTTGCCAAGTAACGCCGTTGCCGCCGATATTGCGGATCCGCCACGTAGGATCTGTACCCAAAAGGATGTAAGTATAAAGATTTGCAAATGAAGACACTGGGGATGTTATACCAATGAGACTTTGCGCCGTGTCTGTCCTCTTACGACGGGTTTCGACATCACCGAACGGATTGCAACTGGGATTAGCTGGCAATTCACTAGCTACGTGTCGGCTATCAGAGCAGCCGTCGCTCATCCGCATATAAGTCTCCACATCCAAGCCTCGTTTGAGTTCACTCTCAATATCGAGCGCCCGGCGCCGGAGGTAGCGAACCTTGTTGCGACGCAAAGCGGCGGCTTTGTCCGTGTCTTGCCGGCTCGGCGAGGACGTATCGTCCAACAGTTGCGAAAGCAACGATGCGGGGCGCTCCGCCGACACATTGGTCATGGAGCATTTTGCAAATTCTTCCGCACTAATGGTCTGATACCGTGGCCCAATAAAGGTCGTGTCATCGTTTTGACCGCTGATCTGTAATTGAGCAATCCGATCTTCCACCTCCAGGGCCGGAAGTTCTGGAGCCGATCGAGGCCAACCCAGTGTTTGGACCAGCAGTCGATATGGCGAGAATGTTGTGGGGTAGCTCAGATCTGATCCATCAATCGGGGGTATACGAGACTTTACGAATTGGACCAAAGGTTCCCCAAAGACCCAAGACAGCTTGTCTTGCATGGGAGGTTTAATCAATTTGTCAGCGACGACGGATGGCAGGCGGGCAATAGGAGAAGGGAGGAGGTCTTCCACCATCCGAAAGAGGTTCTTCCGGGAACCCATCTTGGGCGATGGAGAGAGTTTAAGGTCTTTTGGATGGAGGTTCAAGCCATCTTTGTCCGCTGCTGAGGGTGGATGATGATCCGAGAGCCATATACGCCAACTAAACACCATTGGATCTCGTAAATAAACAATGCAACTTGATAGATGAACACAATCTTTGTTCTTACCTGGCATTCTCTAGGCGAAGCCAAGAGTGTCCAGCCTGTGCTACTTGCGCAATAAGATCCTGCCAGCTCACATTTGATGATGGTCGAGGTTGTTCTTGCTCTGACACGTCGTCGTCTGGGGATCCACAATCTCTGTCCAGCGGAGCCGGCCCTACAGCAGCAGCAACGGGATCTTGCGTGCCCAACATGAGCGCAGAAGCACTAGTAAAGCTTTCACTACTTCCTCGTTGTCCTTTGTCCAGTCAGGGATCATAAGGTCCAGAAAGGTTGTCCGCAATTGTGTTACGATACTTCAACAACAATACGGGGGAGGAGGAGAGCTTGAAACTGCGCTTTCAGGATGCTGGACCCAGTCCACTGGCAATGCTTTTCCTTTCCTGCTGCTGCTGCTGCTGCTGCCAGCGACAGTGGTGGCTGCTGCTGCTCCTCTGGCACTTGGGGAAAAAAAACTTTGGGCAAGTGCCAACTTTTTATGTATGGGGCAGTGCGGAAAGATTTCGCAGCAGGCAGCCAGCAAACAGAAGGGGGGTCGACGGTGTGTCATCATCGTACGACTTTTTTGTGCTTGGCCGAATTATCCGTCGGCGGCCAACGCGTCTGAGCGTCTCCGTTTTTGCAGAACTTGGGAGATTCCCGCATCTTGTTGTTGCAAAACCTTCATTCAGAACCTTCGATGAGAGATCCTTAACATGGAACTCCTATCGATGCTGGACGCGTATCCATCGTTAGGTTGACGGAAAGGCATTGCGAGATCTTTGGGATCACGCTGTAAAATGTGAAATCAGAATCGTGGCGACAGCTCAGTAATATGAGCAATGAAGACAAGGCTTTGTCAAAGCTTACACTATAGACTGTCATTCGAGGCAACAAACACTTATTATAAAATTTATCAGCTCGAAGAAAACATTGTTCCTATTGCATAGACCCAAAAGGACATTAAGTGCGGGGGGTATCCTGGGAACGCCCCTATATATGTCACAGCGCCGGCCTCTATAGCTGAACTGTCCCTGAATAGATCCTGTCATAATTGTGAACGGAATCAGGTACTGAATATGGAGGGAATGGTATTTAGTTCTCCGCGGGGAGAATGCAAAGCCGTGCAGGATGTGTGCGCAAAACGGGTTGGGGCAGGCAGGCAGTTTGCCGGCGGTCGTAGTATTTCTTGGCTATAAGGGAAAACCAGCCCGGATGTAGTAGTGTGTCGACTTGGTGGTCAAAAAGGCAACCCCACAGTCAGTTCCCTTCAGCCGGAACAGATAGTCTAGCGCCTCCTTTTGCCGAGGCCCGAGGAACAACCCAACGTGTGCTGTAAAACTCTACGCCCCTTTTAGCAATCGACAATAAAAGGGGTACTGTGCCTTGCTTCCTGATAGTCCCAGCCCGGCGACTCCAGATACATAGTAGGACAATTGAGTATATCATGTCGAGCCTAATAGAAATGGTTCAGCTGAGTGACCCCTACGCTGTAAAACACTAAGTGTTTTTTACTATCCGGGAGTTCATCTTCCACCACTCGCGTCCGGACATGGACCTGTGGCAGAACCTGGGAATATCATAAGAAAGACCTACCGTGGGAAAATCGCGCCAAATGGCTAAAACACACTCGATCCAACTGATTCCAACCCAAAATGCGGTTAGAGTGACCGCAACTTCAACCCGTGTGACAACACACAAAGCACAAGTCAAAAGTGTGTTCCTTCGAATTGGTGGTTTGCAGTCTTCTTTTTCCCAATTCAACGAACCGCATTACTTTTGAACAACTCCCTTTTGGGTTTCTAAAACCACTTTTTTGCCTTATACGCATACGAAGTCTCCGCCAGCAAAACGTAAGCTTGAGATCCGGTGCCCGGTTTTTTGTTGAGTGGGACTAACCCTATTGGCTCGTCTTGGGCCTTGTTGTGTTAGAAGTGATTGCAGTATAACGGTTTTATTCTCATCATCACCAAGGGGCGATACTACCTGCGTTTCCACCAGTTGAACGATACGACCCCCGTGTTGAACTGTGAAAGGAAGATTCTCTGATAACGCCCAAAATACGTGTCCGGTTTTAGTCAGTCCTGGGACCGCAAACAAATAACAAAGAACGAGAGAGAGAGAGAGAGAGCCCTGCAACATTATACCATTCGAGCTTTTTTGAGTTTTCCCAAAGAAACGTTCATACCACTACTACCCAAACAAAAGAAAATGGATCTCACGCTCCCCTTTGGACCCGACAGTAACCAGTCTCGGACTTGGAAACTGGACGAAAGTCGTAAAGAGCAAGCCCGGAGTTTAGCGTCGCGTCTGGGGATCAGTTATGCGGCCGGTACAGCTCCTGCCCTGCCTTCAGCAGCCACACATCCCCAACTGTACGAATTAGCTTCAGATGCTATTCAGCAAGCCGGCGGGCCCAACTTTATCAACCCGGATCACATTGTCGCCCGCAAAATGCACGTGCAGGCCAACTCGGAAGAAACTGTATACCTCAATATCCTGGCGGGTCTCGCTGGGTACTTGATTTTTGATTTGCCTGATGGACAAGGCGGGTTTGTGCTGATAGACCCTAAACGTGAGCGCACGACCGCATGGCATCCCGAGCGGGCCACGAGGGAAGCCGCCTGTGTCTGTGGCAGTCTTGTTCTTCGTGAAGCCAAGAAAAAGGGGTTGGCCGAAGTGGATGATTTGGCGAATGCACTGAGTTCCATGGCGATTGACCCCGAGACGGGGATGATGAAGAATTTGGAGGCGGCGTTTGGGCATATAGATATCAACACGGTAACGGGGAACCCACAACGGGAGCCGGATGTGGAGAGCATTACATTGACGCAGGTGGACTTGCCGAATGTGAATACGACGCCCAACTGGATGCAGTATCCGCATGCGGCGGGGGCGGCAGAGACACGGGCTGGAGCGGGTGGGAGTTCGGGGACGGGAAGGACAAACCGATTATCAACACCGTGGTAATTGCATTTAGCTTTCATCGTTGATTTGTGTTGGGGGGTCTTTCCTCGAGTAGGGGCGACGAAGTGCGACGGCTGGGATTTCTCGTTGACCTGCTTAATCACTTATACTCAATATATTGTCTCTTTTTCTTTGATACATTCCGTCAATGTGTTCACACTGAATCTCCCCTCACATCAAACCCCTCACTTACACATTCTACTCACGCAAAATCACTCCCCGCCCTGCTCCACTCGCCATTTTCCTCCGGAAAAATGACTCGCTACGCCAGGACCTCGCCCTCCCGTCGCTCAAACTCGCCCATCCATTTTTCCTCCGGAAAAATGTCTGGGCCAAAGCCCTCCTCGCCCTACGGGCTCGTCGGGTCCTCAGGTCTTGGCCAATACTCATTCAAAAAAAACAACAATGGAATTCATGCATTTATATATACAAATCGCGGTGGACAAGAAGAATTATAGCAGCAGCAGGTTTTGGAATACTCTGGGAGAGAGGGAGATGGTAGGAGTAACCCAGGGAGTGGGGAGTAAGGGAATGATGGCCAAAAAATCTCTACATGTTTTCAAGCTTGCGACGTTCCTCTTCGGCAGCGAGGAGCTCGGGGTCCTTGCCCTGGTTGAAGGTGGCCTTCAATGCTGGTGATTGGGAATGATAGAGTCAGTTTATGGAAAGTAATGAGCAAAAGTACGAGGTAAATGACATACCAGGCTTGGTCTCTTCCCACTTTTGCTCGACGGCACGTTCGGTTTCGGCAACGGTGGCCTGGACATTGCGGGCCGCGTCCTGGGCAGCAATCTTTGCGGCCTCACCGGCGTGGGCAGCGGATTCGGAAGCGTGCTTGGCAGCAATCTCGGCCTCTGTTTTGGCAATGTTGAGCTCTGCACCTGGCTGCGGTTTGATGTTGACGGTGGACATAATGTGGTTTTGGTTTTGGTTTTGGTTATGCGGGTCGTGTGCGGAGGGAAGAAGATGAACTTGGGGAGATGGAGCATGGGACAGGGGTTCTGCTCATTTTATACCACTTGAGATGTCATGACGTCATGGTCCGGATTGCTCCGACAGCGGCCCAACACGAGTCGGAGTAACTCGGAGCTATAAGTAACTGCTGCAACGCACTGGCACTGGCTGGCAGACTACGGGCATAGTCTGGCAATGCACTGGCAACACACTGCATGCATAGGATTTGGGCTACCGTAATCGGAAGGGCCCGGGGGAATCCGGCGTAGGCCAGGGAGTCATTTCTATTCCTTGTCGGCATCGGATGCAAACGGCGAGCGAAAGGAATGTGCTGGTGCTTTCCCCAGTCATCAGGACCCGGAGGGCAGAACCGGAGAGATCCAGGTGCATATGCTTGGCAGTCTCATTTCTCAGCGCTTGACCCCAGGCTTGGCCCCTGCTTCTCGATTAGTTTCTCCAGGTCGTATTTTAAGCGCAGACCACAGGAATTGTACAGGAAATGTATGAGGCCTGGCCTGTGACTGGAAGTTGAGTTTCAACCGCAAGGTTGTGCTGTCACAGAAAGAATTAATGTAAGCTCAAATGTAATAAATAGCCTGGGTGCCCGGCAGTACATGCTACAAATGGCTTGGGCAAGGATGGGCGGAGATGATTTGGGTCACCTGCTTGTGGATTCAGGGGGTGCGTATCGGGCGCTGTGGAATTTGGTTCGATCCACTTCTGCCGCTTTGCCAGAGGCTCAGAGCGAAGCTAAAAATTTCTAAGTCCGCAAAAAGGTGCCAGACTATGGCGAGACTATATGTGTGCAAACTACAATACTATATAGATATGTTGATTATGAAAAACAGCAGGACGAGCTTTTTCTACTAATATATACCTTGATAGTGTTCCCCTGACGGTCTATCTAGTTAGGCTTTGAGTAGTTGGTGTCGAAAACGTCCAGGTTTTGCATGATTCTTCCGTAACAAAACTTTCCAGATTTTCAATGAATTGAGTAAGTCGCTCGGTGGCAAACGGATCACCTTCCGTAACTTTGTCCTCGAGCCGGAAGTAGTGATTCAGCAGTCTTTCCTCCGCTTCTTTCACTTGACGCTTTCTGTAGTTTCTGTATGTCGACTGGGCTGACCTCTTCTCGTTCCACTGCTACGCGAACCTTCGTCTCATATACCTCAAAACCACACTCATCAAACAAAAGTGCAAACTGATCCCAAACCTCATCGGTCAATATGGTCTCCTCTGCAAACATATCAGCATGAAAGGTATGTTTACATGGCAACAGGTATTGCCTGGCAAAGAGGCAGTTACAATCCAGAGTATCGTAGTCAGGGGCTGGCTTGCCTTTTGCGAGTCGGTACTCCACCGCCCTGTACTGGTCGATCAAAAGGCGTTGAATGGGCAAGGGGAATCGAGCTATGTTTGGATGGTCTTCAGTATCCTTCAGAACCTTTGACCTAAACAAGATCTCAGCACGATCTGCCTCCAGGCGGCGCTGTGTATTGACTTTGCACAAGCCAACACAAGCTTTCTGAATACTAGAGAACCTTCCACAGTTAGTGTCTGCTTTGACCAATCGGTGATAGGACTCCAAGGGGTTTGTCGAGGTCACTTGTAGGAGGGTTGGCGAATGTTGCCGTGCGGCCATCGTCCAGCAATCGAGCTCGGCGGGGTTCGTCCAGTTCTTCTCGAGGTAATCTGCAAGTTTTTCGGGAGCGTCCCTGATTGCCTCACGCAACAATCCGGTGGCTCCAATCATCGTGGTCTTGTTGATTGCCTGAAGCATTTTCGCATACGTTGGCTTGTGCGTACCTATGCGCCGCATGAGAGTGCGGGCGACATGAACCTATGATAGTTCAAAGCATAGAAATGCGTTCTTTCACTCGGATCAAAACATTACCTTACAATACCGAACTTTGACCTCCTCTTCTCCCGCGGACATGCCAGGGAAAGCAAGCATAATCCCATTCTTCTCAATGTTTGATTGATCAACCTGCATGTTTCGCGGCTGCCATTCGACCCCGCACACCTCCACTACCATTTCTCTAACTTTCTCCAAGCCCTGGAATACTGCATCCCCATTTTCGTTACTGACAAAGAACTGCGCCGCTGGTAGCCAACTGCCTTGTTGGTTTCTGATCATGCATGTAAATAGTCTCCAGTCGTATCGGTTCGTTTTATGGGTGGAGTCTAGTAAAACCAAATAACTACAGCTGGGAAGTAGTTTCAATGATTCCTTTACTGAAAATGCAAACCCTTCAGCGGCTTGTTCGTCAGATCTATCCGTTAAGAACCTCTTGACGATGTAACCTTCAGCCGACAAGTAGTCAATAGCATGCATCGCGTCCTCCGCTAGCGAACCTGGGGGGGCCGCCTGCTCCTGACGCTCTCTCCAACGAGCGTTGTACACAGCACGTGCAGAAATGCGATCTAGACCGAGGGCGCTGGCACGGTTGGGGGATGTTGAACGTTTAATAATCAAGGGTAAAGCTTTTGCAACGTCTTTATGAGCATAGGGCGATTCTGCTTCCGCCTTGATAAGGTCGCATGCGTGGCCACATAAATGACGGTCATCAGCATCCCCAATGTCGTGTCCTTCAGAGTGTTCGGCATATCCTGTTGGATGTTGGAAGGTCACCATCTTGGTGTAATTGTTGAAGAATACATCCAAGCGTGCGGTGCATGGAATTTGACTGAAAACGCTTGTAATCCTTCTCTTTTTTTGCGGAGCGCCTTCCTTGTCGGGTCGTTTACCTTTGGATTGGCGATGCTTGTCAAATTTGCACTTGTAACTTATCAACTTGTTCCCATTGCGTTTATAATTGTAGACATTGTATTGCGTCCAGAAGTTGTCGCCAAGTTTCCACTCTGCCTCAAACTCCTCGATGGGGATTTGGACGGCAGTGACGGGATGAAAGAGTCGTTCGCGGCGATAGTACAAAGACGAATTTCTTGCACGAGCATAGTTGGCGGCACGAAGCTGAGACATTTCAGACTGAAGATCCGGGGTTTTTGCAAGAAGAGGCAGGGGGGCTGAAGTCTCACAGTTGGGGAACTGGATTTATCGAAGTACTGGATGCTCTGACTCCGAGAAAAGAGTTTGAAGGGAAACACGATCTGAGAAGATCTGCAAAAGTTATAAGTTTCAGATGCGACTGAGACGCGGCAGAAGTGGATCGAACCAAATCCGATACGCACCCGCTTCTGCCACTGTTCTTGCATGACAATTCAAGCTTCATTTTGCACACATTTCATAAACACGTTTATAGTTTTAATTGACAGGCCTCTAGGGAATAGCCAGCATTGAAACTTGAGCGGCTAGGCGCCTAGCGCTGGGACAGCGACTGGCTCAGGGCTGGCGCAGCTCCATGTGGCGGGCTGCCTCAATGTTGACCTGTCTGTCGCGTATACGCGAGGCGTACCAGCTGTGCCACAGGAGTAGGGCTCACTCGGAGTCACTCCAGAGCTTTGGGCGACGCGTGTACGGCTAGCATCCCAGGCACTATGAAAGCAGCCGAGTACTTCGACAGGGTACATCCTGATCGGTGGAGCCTCAAGCACTTTGCTTCCTGCACCCGCCAACTTCCCCAATCTGCTTTACCTGTTTTCCGAGACCTCCTTGGCCGGCGTACCAGACGACCTGAGACGCGTGAGCGCGCATTGGCGCTGTTCGAAAAGGTATGCGATCTGATTGAGAGCGACGGCGCGACTAGTTGTCAGTCTCTTGCAACGACTGTCTTAACAGTGCTCCGGGTGTCGTCCGTGGCCACTATTGCAGCGTGCGCGCACCTCACCCCTCGAAAAGAGCTTCCCCCGTTCCAGGACACTGCTCAACGTCCAAATCATCGCGACCATCCACGAGGTGCCCTCAGTGGATTGAGATGCACTGCACTTCGGGGTCTAGTTGAGACACGCTAAATGCCTGCTCCCTACACCTTTGGTCCGCGTTTCCGCATGATTTGGGGTCTGCCGTCGCCTCAAATTACTTCCTGATCGATACATCTTCCCCGAGAGTTTATTCCTACTGATCTTACAATCTAGATGAGGCACGCCAACTTCGTTGCGCCTCCCACTCAATTAATCAACAACAGTAACAATAATGGTACTATTATTGGAGGGTCGATTCTTTCTGGATCCGGCAGTGAGACAGTAAGTTCCGAACAACGAAAAAAGCAGGTATGTAATGTTGTTCACATGCATCACAAAAACCGAAGGAACTCAGCGTCACGTTGTAGGGCACGATGATAGCAGAAAGATCTGCAATCATCGGTAACAGCGAAAGTCCGGTACGGACCCGACGTAGTGTGTCCACGCGAAGACCATCGGCTCCCACCATGTCCATCACCGTCGACGCCCCCAGTCCTATACCCACCACGAGCAGCATAAAGCGGCTCAGGCCTGAAGAAGAAAGAATGACGGTTGATTTGAGAGAGAATCACATGCCGTCTGTATCAGAAGTTCTATCCCTGGCGGGAAACTCGTCGTCGGTCCGTCGTTACCTTGAAACTGCAGTGAAATATACTACAGGAAGTGATTGTTACCTACGGCAGATCGGTAGGCATCTTATCCGCTTGTGTCGGGATGCCGGCACCTTGGACCGAAACCTGCTGGTATGCCAAAACGCATTGGCACCAGCACAAACATGGGTGTCCAATGAGCCCCACGCGTACAACCTTAAAACACTTCGTCCCTTGTTACATCACAATCCTCACATCATGGCCTGCCTGGAAAGGCTCGTTATGGAACACCATATTGCGGACAGCTCCTACCGGTTCCTGCGATTGTGGCGCCCCCTTACAACAACTCCAATATGAGGTCATCAATGCTACCGTTCCTACTGGAGACAGTCGCCGCACTGGAGCCGGACCGCAACGATCTTGACGAACAAGACGTTCGCGCAACCTGGGCAGCAATTACCCAGGCAGTGCTGCCCAGTGGTCCCGGGGTGGCCCTCTCTTTGGAATTCAAGCATGATTTTCAAGTGGGCCTCGACCACAAAACCACCAAGTCTGATATAACCATCTACATCACCAACAGCAGAAGAAAATTGGGGGTGGTCGTTGCGGAAGTACAAAAGGACTGGATCCCTCGCCACGGTATCCATAAGGACCATATCAAGGCTCCTGGTGAAATTGTTCAGCAATTTGTCGGGCTTTTGTCCTCCGTGACAATGGAGCACTGGGACGATATCCGCGTCCACTATGCCTTGATCGCCCAATGGTCCGTGGAATTCTATTCAATTCAGCTTGTCTATTTGGACAATTGTCCTTGGTTCGTAGTAGAGGCGGGGCCGACATTCAAGATAGGCCCAGATATTAGCGGCTTGCGGGATGTTTTGAGATATGGGGAGTTTCTGAACGAGGTCATTTTGCCAGCCTGTCTCAAAGTGAAGGAAATTATGCAAACGCCTGGATCTTTGCCTGATGATGCGCTGGTGGAACGTCTGCCAAAAGTCGGTCAGGCAATACCCTTGCAGTCAAGGCTTTCGAAGGCACCGGTGACTCCGGTCCCAGCAAGCAAACGCAGGAAATCCGTACCACGTGCGTAGTTCTTAGTGTCTGTGTCGGTTTGTTGATAGGCAAGTCGCTGGAATGATTTCTGATAATTGTAAATGTTTTATCCTCCTTGTTGCTTTTCTCAATCTTGTAATTACTCTTCTTTCTTTTCTAATTGTCTAAGGTTTCTTGCTTGCATTTCTCAACGTCGCACTAATCATTATTCCCGTCCTACTTTTTGCTAAACGTTTTTAGGCTGGCTGTTATTTTCCCAACAGTCGTTTCATTGAACCCCATATAGAAACATAATTTTCAACATTGAGCGGCAGTGAGTGAGCGTAACTGTGAGCTCCATAAGCCAGATAAGCCGTAAACTTTATTGTGGGGTCCGGCGGGTCATTCATCAATACCCTGAAATCTTATTTGCCCGAGATCGTAATGATAGATCTCCGAATACAGGCCTGATCTGCGCTTTGACACGGTTCAAAACGTGTCAATTTTAAACTATATCATTAAACTGTATGCAGCTATGCAATCCCTATACAGACATCAATGGAGTGACACAGTGCATATTGACACTGACCACCCACCCGGGGTGGGTGGTCAGTGTCATTATGCACTGTGTCATGCTAGCAGCGGAACTTGGTATTACCACCTTAAGTTTTGTAAGCAGCTGACCCAGCTCTGCAGAGGTTCGTGACCACCACAAACCGTTCCCGCCGCCATTTAATTTAATTGAGAACCTCTTACTTGCTCTGTTACTTTACTCGAGCAACGAGTAGATATAAGCCGTCTGAGAGTACAGTAAGCGCAGAGAGCCCGAATCTCTCAGGAACTGCCGAAATCGAAACACCGCGGGATCTGGCGGGCCCGACCGATCAACAAAAAGTGGGATACGGGGGTGGGAATAATCCCGGAGAGATGTATAGCTATATCACAAACTCTGAACATTCAAAAACAAAATGGAAGTTTGTTGGGTGAAGGACAATACGCAGAGTATTGATGGATATCGCCAGCTATCTTATTGGGGCCCATTATGCGAGAGCCAAGGCAGGCTGAAAGCAGGCCTCAGAGTGCAGCAGAGTGCTGCGCTGTTTCAGATGAGGCCCCAACATGCGGTCAAATGCGCGCATTCCCTGGATCCGGCTGCGAGCCGCCCGAGCCGGCTGCAGTGCGTAGCGGCACACATTTTGCGGCCGAGCAAGAACCGAGGCCTCAAATCTCGGCCGCAAAGGAAAACCCACCACCAACCAACTGATACTCGAGTATATCAGTCTTTTCTATGAGAACAGCCGTTGTACCCACGGCGCCGGGGGTATAGCAACGGGACCTTTCTTTCTTTCTTTCCCTTCTAGGTTTTCTTTCATCAATTTACATTCGACGACGAACGACAATCAGCGAGCAACAAACGGACAATCTCGCAGACAACTTGAACATTCGTAAAGAGCGGATCGCCCCCCCGGTACATTCAATCGTCCGTGGGACCGCCGACGTCCTTTCCTTTCCCGGTCGCGGAAGTTTGTTGCACTATCTCACATACAGCGCTCTCTGGGCTGTGCAAGCGTATAAGCGTGTGCGGCGCTGCGGTATTTCTCTTTGTCGAGCGCAAGAAGGCAAAAAGGACTACGCTATTAGAAGACTGTCAACCGCTGGTCGGTTGCTCTCTCTTTCCAAACATCCTTCAACGAACGACGCCAGTCAGACCTACTTTATTGCCGTTCCAACTTTATTCCAACATTTCAGCATATTAACTGGGATAACATTTCTTGCGCCAAGCATCAATTCCGCCTGTTCCAACTCACTCAACCGTCCAACACAATCCTGCTTTGAGAGCGTCTCAAATAACTGTTCTCGCAACATTCACACATCACATCTGTCAACATGAAGTTGCGAACACCCCGGTTGATGATTTCTGCCCTGGTGCTGCTCATGGCCGTGTGCACAGTGCAAGCTCAAATAGGGACAATCATAAGCAGTAAGTACCAACGTTACTTGGAAATGATGGCAAAAATGAAGTTGGTCTAATCGGATAACTCCCCCAGGTATCTTCCAGCCAAGACCTCCCGCAACCGCTCCCCCTGTGGCAACCCCTACATCCCTCCCACCCGTGCTTCCCACCCCAGAGCCCACCCCCTCTGCAACGGTCACCCCCGCACCATCCCCCACTCCCGTCGAGAGTACCATTATTAGCACCCCGTCCGCTACCCCCTCAACCCCAGTAGCGACCATTACCACCCCGGTGGCAACTCCCTCCACCAGCCCAACCCCTCCCCCTAGATCAGACGCAAATACATCCACCTCATTGTCGGCCACCGAAACAGCCGCAGCCAACGCCGGTGTCGAACGCAAGAAATCCGGACCCGACAATCTCCCCCTCATTTTCGGAGTCATTGGCGGATCCATCCTCGCCGCCGTCCTGGGCATCTACATCTTCCGTAAAATCTCTCTGGCCCCCTCGGGCGATTTCAAGAAACGCATGATGAACAACAACTACGACACGTCCTCGGGTGCTACCCTCCACTCCAACGGCTCAGGAACCCATCTCACCTCATCAGACGAAAAGGACACGCTCCGTTCCAACACTACCGCTTCGGCCGCCGCCGCCAACACTTCAGCAGCGGCTCCCTACTACGTAAACGACTATGAATTCGCCACGTACCCTACTGGAACCACCATGCCGGGATCAGTGTATGCGGGGTCAAACGCAGGAACTCTGTACGCTCAACCCCCTCCTCCTCCCAACCCGTACGCATACGCCCATTACCCTCCCCCACCGCCATCAGACTACGGCTCGGCCGCGGGAACCTATCACTCATCGCACCCCCAACCCAGACATTACGGCAACGGGTACTAACCAGATTTTCCCAAAAAATAAAAAATAGAATCCATTTGACTTTTTACCCCCCGCCTGTACTGCACTGCACTGCACACACACACCCGTCGTCATTTGGAACTTTTGTTTTTTCTCTTTCGTTTAGTAGTGTTTTGACCCAAAGACAATTGTTCTTTCCCTTTTTGTTTGTACAATTTCCCTTTCTTTTTTTGTATTTTTCTTCTAGATATCATCTGTTTCTGCAAAACACTACTGTCTTTCCCATTCCCTAATCAAACTTTTATTTTTGCGCATCAAGTGTCCTGATCAAGTCCTGTTTCAATGCGGCTACAATCGCTACAATCTTCAAGTCCAATCTGATGGCAAAAGGTTCCTTGTCCACTATTTGGCCATTTGGGAGTCAAAATCAACTTTTGCAACTTTGTCATTGAAATCCTTGTGTCAACCAACGGTTCATGCATCTTGTTCATTGGAAAAACGAGAAGGGTGCAATGTTGGATCCAGGTCTGTATAACGAGCAAATCCACCCTGCTCCGACTGATCAATGGACCTCCATCTTACGAAACTCCCAGATACCGGCTCGACAAGAGCTACTTTTTGCTCCTAAATGTCCGACGGGTGGTCGAACCCCCCATTGTTTCAACAAGGAGAAACAAATACAAGTCGCTAAAGATCACAGTGCCCTGCGCAATTCACCATACCTTCATGAGGAGATTTCGGGTTTCCCCGCTAGATCCCTCCCAGTACTAAAATTGGGTTCATCAATCTCGACGATATAGCTCGCCCTCGAATCTGGGTCTCCTCCATCCACCCCCCGCTGTGAAATCTTGGGTTTGTCGCCCTTTTGTAAGTTTCTCTTTCCGAGTTGGGCAGGCAGGTTTCGGCATTTGTTCTTGCTGTTGATTGGGATTTCCTCATGCCACTGCATCAACCACATCATGTCTAAAGTGAGATTTTTAGTCGTCATCCTGAGTGGCATGATGTTGCTTGACCGCTGGGTACAGCCAAAATCATTGTCTCGGAAGGTCAATCCAGACCGGACCTACCACCTCCTTCCCCCTTCCTTTGTTCAAAGCCCCAGGGTTGGAGTCCAATGATTCGCTATACTCAACAGACATGTCGGTCTCGGAACGTCAATTCAGACCGAACCTGACTCCTGCGCCCCCTTCCTTTGTTCAAAGCCCCGGGTTTGCAGTTCCGTTCCATGTCTTTCTCTTGTCAACGTCATCCCACAAATCACATACCATGTTTTCATAAAATCGGTAAAGAAAGTTTCTCCGGGTCTCCGGGATGGCAATTCACTTTGATGAGTGAGCAACTGTGGATAGGAGCCTTGCATGCTGAGATCCAGCATCGTACATCAGGAGAGCCTGTGTATCTATAGTGTGCTTGATCACAAGGTTGAACAGTTCGCAGCCCTATCAGTTCTAGCACGGATGCGCAGCCTCCAGACTTGAAGGTACATATGCATATACAACGGTATTCATTTTTGTTTATGGAACCAGAACCTGCCTTGTACAGTTTCACGCCTGCTTCGGTGGGAAGATCGATTCCGTTCGGCGCGCGATCCTAGTTGCCCAACAACTCCAGGCAGATGAAAGCTACAGGCGGAAAGAATGAGAAGCTAGGGACTTGAGAAAAATGCAAAGTCTCCGAGACACTGAGATCTCACCTAGGGGAGGGTGGAGTTTCCACAGTTGGCAGCAGCTGCTCCCTGAGCTGCTCCCCCCAATCTCCGCCCGGCCCAATCAGCCGCGTCCACGGCAATGGCATCCTGTTTTGGCGAAATTAGAAAACACGTGGCCGCAGGCCGTCGATTCGAACTTTTGCTCTCGAAGAATCCCCGCAATTTGTTCTTTTCCCTTCCTGCTTGCACTGCAATAACCCGCATCCTCTACCGACTGCAAATCTCGGTTACCCTTTTTTGTTTGTTCTGTAGCAGCCTTTGCTTCGTAACTGCAGCATCCGGCAGCTTCGAGGATACATATAAAAGGCATTCTCAAGTCATTGACGCGTTCCAGTTTTTTGGCTGCAAACAACATCCAGCCGTTTTTCCGATCGTCGATTGTCTTTTCCCCTTCCAACGGGTCTTCCATTCAGCATTCTATAAACTCTTTCCATCATGGAGGCCGCATTCACAAAAACACCACAGGAAGTTCTGAAGCATCTTGACACAAATGCCACCAAGGGATTGTCAAGTAAAGAGATTGAAGCACGATTAGCCAAGTACGGTGCCAACGGTAAGTTTCTGCTTTAGAGGGTTGCTAGCTTTAAATGGTGTCTCGCCCACATGGGTTATGAGGAACTTGTAGCTTATAGTGTTTTTTGTCGCTTTGCAGAACTTCCCGAGGATCCCCCAACGCCGATCTGGGAACTGATTTTGGAACAGTTTAAAGATCAACTGGTCATTATCCTATTGGTCGCGGCCGGAATATCGTTTGTTCTTGCGTTCCTGGAGACTGACGAGCATGAGGGCGCGACTGCCTATGTAGAGCCGATTGTCATTCTTCTCATTTTGATTGCGAATGCCGTTGTGGGTGTAGTTCAAGAGACAAAGGCAGAGCGGGCCATCGAGGTATGGACTGCCGTCCTTCCATGTGCCGATTAGAAACTTATGTGCGTTATATTTTGTAGGCTCTGCAAGAATACTCTCCGGATGAAGCAAAGGTCATTCGTGATGGCAGCGTCCAAAAAATCAACGCTCGCGATCTCGTACCGGGTGACATTGTTCAGTTGGTAGTAGGCGACAAGATTCCCGCCGATTGCCGAATTTTGGAGATTACTTCGGGGTCGTTCAAGACAGATCAGTCTATTTTGACTGGAGAGACGGTTTCTGTCAGCAAGGAGCCTGAACACATTGTCAAGGATATCCGCGCCGTAAAGCAAGACCAGATCAACATGCTCTTTGGCGGAACTACTGTCACCATTGGAAAGGCAGTCGCTGTTGTTGTGCAGACGGGCACTCACACTGCCATTGGTGAAATTCACCAGTCCATTGCTTCTCAAGTCGACGAAAAGACTCCTTTGAAGATGCAGCTGGATGAGTTTGGTGACCAACTGGCTCGCATTATTACAGTCATTTGTATTTTGGTATGGGTCATCAATATTCGTCACTTTACCGATGAGAGTTTCCACGGAAGCTGGGTCAAGGGTGCCATCTACTACTTCAAGATTGCAGTTGCGCTCGCTGTTGCTGCCATTCCTGAGGGATTGGCTGTCATCATTACGACATGTTTGGCTCTCGGAACCAAGAAGATGGCCAATCAGGGAGCGATCGTGCGCAAGCTTCGCAGTGTTGAAACTTTGGGCTGCACCAGTGTGATTTGCTCTGATAAGACCGGAACTCTGACCACCAACCAAATGAGTGTCCGTCGTGTCGCAGTCTGGGACTCTCTAGACTCTATCACCGATCTACAGGTCGAGGGAACCACCTATGGCCCAGAGGGACGTGTCCTTCACAAACAGGCTCCTATCGACCGAGACTTGCTCACCAAGCACTCTGTCCTGAATGAGCTTGCCCATATTTGCGCCATGTGCAATGACTCCAAGATTGCGTATGACGAGACTCTGGACACGTACCACAAGATTGGAGAGCCAACCGAAGCCGCTCTCCGTACTCTTGTCGAGAAGCTTGGCACAAACGACAGCGCCTTCAACAAGGGGCTTCATCAGCTCGCGCACGACGCTCACGCGTATGCCGATTTCACCACCGCCGACAAGTTGAAGCGTGTATCTCAAGTCAACAGCTTTATCGAGTCAAAATACCATCGCATCACGACTCTGGAATTCTCCCGTGATCGCAAATCTATGTCTGTACTCGTTGAACATGATGGCGAAAAGCCGCGTACCCGCTCTGGTGCGTCCAGCAAGCGTACTCTGTACGTCAAGGGTGCCCCCGAGCAATTATTGGAGCGTTGTTCCCACATTCGTCTCACCAATGCCTCTGAAGCTACACCTCTCACTCCCCAAGTTCGTTCTGCCATTCTCAAAAAAGTTGCCACATGGGGTGAAGTTGAAGCTCTCCGTGTTCTTGCCTTTGCGACCGTAGACCAGCCTGACATCCCCGCCAAACTGGACCCTACCCAGTACGCCAAGCATGAGTCCAACATGACCTTTGTGGGTCTCGTCGGAATGATGGATCCTCCCCGTGCCGAAGTTCGCGACTCTATTCGCAAGTGTCGTGCCGCTGGTATCCGCGTCATTGTCATTACCGGCGATAACAAGAAGACGGCCGAGTCCATTTGCCGTCAAATCGGTATCTTTACCGACAACCAAGACATTTCGGACAAGAGTTACACGGGTCGTGAATTTGACGATATGACCCAGAAGGAGAAACTTCGGGCCATCCACCGCGCCGATCTCTTCTCGCGCACCGAACCCTCCCACAAGCAACAGCTCGTTGACCTTCTGAAGGGCGAAGGCTTTATTGTCGCCATGACGGGTGACGGTGTGAATGATGCACCGGCTCTCAAGAAAGCCGATATTGGAATTGCCATGGGATCTGGAACGGATGTTGCCAAATTGGCCAGTGACATGGTTCTTGCCGATGATAACTTTGCCACCATTGTTAGTGCCGTTGAGGAAGGCCGAAGCATTTACTCCAACACCAAGCAATTTATTCGTTACCTGATTAGTTCCAACATTGGTGAAGTCGTCAGGTAAGATTTTAATCGCAGCCACTCTTGCATGAGACGACCGCTCACTTTTTTTGGGTATTCCTATAGTATCTTTTTGACAGTTTTGTTGGGCATGCCCGAAGCTCTGATCCCCGTCCAACTTCTCTGGGTCAATTTGGTCACGGACGGTTTGCCCGCCACCGCTCTCGGCTTCAACCCTGCCGATAATGCCATTATGCGCCGCCCACCGCGTGACCCCAAGGAACCAATCGTTACCAGATGGTTGTTTATTCGGTACATGGTCATTGGAACGTACGTCGGTGTTGCCACCATCTTTGGATACGCTTGGTGGTTCATGTTTTACGCTGGAGGACCCCAGATTACCTTTGCTCAGTTGGTATGTACCCCCTTTCTTACTCCAAGCTGGTCAATCAATTACTAATTCATTCACTCCCTTTTAGACAACATTCCACAAATGCTCTACCCTCTTCCCCGAAATTGGCTGTTCCATGTTCCACAACGCCATGGCCCAACGGGCTACAACCATGTCGCTCTCCATCCTGGTTGTTGTCGAAATGTTCAACGCCGTCAACAGTTTATCCGAGAACGAGAGTTTGTTGACCTTCCCCATCTGGAGAAACATGTACCTGGTCGTGTCCATTGTCTTGAGTATGGCTCTGCACTTTGTCATTCTTTACGTGCCCTTCTTTTCGGTAAGCATTCTCATCTCATTACGAACACTCACTGTTACTTACGAGTACATTCTTTATAGTCGCTCTTTTCGATAACTCCCCTCAACTGGGCCGAATGGCAAGGCGTCCTTCTCATCTCTGCTCCCGTTATTTTGCTCGACGAGGTCCTGAAATACGTCAGTCGGACGTTTGTCCAGCCTTCAAGTGCACCTGGCGCAAAGGAAATTCAGAAAAAGTCGCAATAATTTTTTTGACTTGACACCACTGGTTTTTGGCCATTTTTTTTTTGTCAATCTTCTATTTTTGTTTGGAGAGCTCATCTCTGTACTTTTTCTTTTACGTGGCATTTGGCTGGACTGATTTATGACTTGATTGTAGTAATTTTTTAAGATTATTGTGGGTATTACCGTTCCTATATTTTTCGTTGCATGTCTGGTTGGCATTGTACTCTCGGCTTCCGAAACGTCCGTTCCAAAATCATCAACATTGAAATCATTGCAAATAAGTAAAAACAATTGAACGAAGTGGTGTAAAAATTGTAAACGAGAGCGTTGACCGTGCAACGTACAAAAAGGCAGTTGCAGCTTGTATCTCGACCAGGGATTATTTGTAAGGGCGGCATGTGAGGGTGAAAGAGAACCGGGTGGGTTGGCACATTCATTCCGCTTCGCACATATGACAAAAACAGGTACGTGGCAATGCCATGGAATACGCGCGCTTCATCCCGCTTGTTTTGAGGGGTTTGAGATGACATTTGGCAGAACGAACAAAGTCCTTTACGCGTTGGGGTCGAGACTGCAGTGGATCCGGGTTCTCTTCCAGTGCAAAGGGGACCAGGCTTACGGGAGCCGGCTGGTGCAGGGAGCTGTTGGCTACTAGTGCCGCAACGGTTTCTTCCACTTTGAGCAAATCAGTAGAGGAAGGTGGGCTCCGACGGTCGTGCTTGGGACAGTGTGCAATGGCCCGCAATTCGGTCGTGGAAGTCGCTTTAGCCGTTTTGACGGGTTCAATGGCCATTTCCCAGCCTGCATATTGGGCACAAGTAGCGTGAAACGACGTAGAACAACCGCGTTCTGAACATGTCAGACATGCGCCAACGGCCTGCTGGCAAATATCGCAAACATGCTTCCACCGCTTGCGATCGATGAGTCCGATGCACTCAACCGGCTCAAGCGTTTCTGGATCTCCGAATTTGAGTTCGGGCATCCAGAGGGCGCAGGCAACATGAGCCCAGTTGTTGCCGATGGTCCGTTTTAGAGCTGATTCGCGTGGCGAATTGACAATGGCGCACAGGACGCATCTATATAGTAAGGAGCATTCCGGTCGTTGGATATTTATACAACGCGCGCATTGGAAGGTATTCAACTCAGTCACATCTACAGCGCCGTAGCAACCTGTCAAAGACATCACCATAACTATGTTAGCCTCTTGAACAAGATATGAACCAATCCGGAGCTCACCTCGGTGGACGCGTAGTTTACAGCCTGTACACGTTATAATACGATTATCTGATGGCTCATACAAGTCCGTACACACGCAGCATGGCCGTGGGGTATCCTCTTCGGGACTCGATGGCGAATAATCCTCCATGATCGGGATGTCAGGAAGCACCAATTTAGGAGCTGTTTTTCTCTGCTTCCGTTTCATGAGGCGCCTCTCGTCGGGTGGAGTTCCCATACCATCCAGTGACCGTTTCCGTTTGCCAGGAGGGCGTTTTGCGGCAGCTACTTCTTTGTTGGCCTTCTTCACTGCTTCACTCACATTTCGCGCCGCGCCGTACTTCAAATGATTGATCCCGCACGGTAGGCACAAAATTTCTTTTTTCATGTCCGTCTGACGATACTTCCACCGCGGCGACTCGGTCGCAAAGCAGTTGACACATTCCATGGAGCGGTACTTGTTGGCAACGGGAGCCAGGGGCATGTCATCTTCACTCAAATCGCCGCTACTCAGATTTCCTTCTGCGTCCACTGCCCCATCCATGGCATGTTTTTGACCCTTGAAGCGTTTACCCGGACGATGCTTTTTGCAAAACTGAGCATAAACAGCTGCGTACCGCCGCGATTTCTTCCAGCGGTAAAAGAATGCAACAATCTCTGTCATGGGCTTTGCTCGGACTTTGTCCACTTCGCGGCGAATCAAATGAAGGTCATGGCCAAACTTCACAACACCCCCCTCAAAAGCCTTGATATCCGCTTCCGTCCACTCCATTACGTTTAGTTCCTTGGGGGAAATTTTGAGCATGACTTTGAGTGCCTGCGGGATATCGTAATCTGCTTTCCGCAGTTCTTCCAACGCCCGATCAAACAAGAGATCGGATGCCTTAACGTGAGAAGGCTGTTCCTCCTGAATACGCTCTATGTAGGCGCCCAATTGTAGGTCGGTCATCAAGTCCGGCTTCTTGAAAACAAGCTCGTCGTTTCCACAACGCGGGTATTCGTCAGGTTCGTTAGTATCGACCTCAGACGGTCGCGGCTTTTTCTTGAACCGGCTGCCTCGTGCAGAGGTTGCTCTTGAACTGCTCCGCCCATTCAATTGGGGCGAGTTGGGTAAAGAACTGCTTTCCTGTTCTTCGACCTTCATTGCGGACAAATGAGGATTTGACTCTTCCATGGTGGGTATTGTTTCGGAAGACGGTAAAGTAACTTGCATATCAGAGTCGTTGGGGTCTGCGACCTCATCAGCCAGTTTGGGTTTCTCGATCGTGGGGATGGGTTTATCGTGTTGTTCAGGGTCAGCAATTTTCTTGAGATTGGTGGGTTTTGGCTCGAGTTCGGGGAGATCGGCTTGATACTGCTTGCCAACTCGACTGACCGCTTTGGGATGGCCTCTATCTGGACCTTCCTCCGCCAACATATTCTTGAATTGGGCGTACTCTCCAAAATACCGGAATGGCCACATGGGCGGAGCAGTCTCTTTGTGAGTTTTTTCTGGCACGTCAACCTGCTCCATCTCAAACAAGGCTAGAAGATTTTGGATCGTCAGGATTTACGGAAACTTGTACCGTCACCGTCAATAGCCTTACCTCGCGAGCGAGCATCATCATCCGGCTTGTCAATGTCATTATCTGGATCGTCGTTTTTCATGCCTGCCTGACCACGCACTTTACGCAGCAAAGACGTATCATCGTTCGCGTCCGACATCCTTTTGTTGCATTTCGCGCATCGCCAAGCATAGCCCTTGGGAGGAACTTTGGCCATATCGGCACAATCCAAATGGTAGACTCCGCGGCAGCCAACACATTTGACCACCGCCTCATCAGGATTGCACCAAACATTGCAGGAGCTGCACACGCGGCTTTCAGTGAAATCCGCAGCCTTCCCAGTCTCCACGAGGATGAATCTGTAGTCATTGAGAGCATCGGATATCTTCTTGGGAATGTTTTGAACCTTTTCTAATGGGATCACATCATACACGCGATGAGTATATCGATCATACACTGATTGAAAGCGACAGCCTATATAAGTACATCTGACAGGTGCGACGGGTCTTTCAAAGGGCTTACGCTGATCAAAATAGAAGCAGTCCTCCATTTGCTTATACTGCTCCAGGTCGGGCACATGTTCAGTATGTTCGATCCGACATCTCCCTCTGATACTTGTTATCCTAGAGTCCTAATGTTACTGAAATGTTGATTTATGCTTGGAGAGCATTGTGGACTTACGGATTGATGTCGGAGTGCATACTCGCGAGTAATAAGCGGGGATCATGTTTTTTACCTCGACCACCGGGTAAAACGTCTTTTGGCCTATAATACCATCCTATGCGGGCGAATGTTTGCTTCCCAGGTAGCTTTCCCGAGACAAATTCCAATATGCGACCGACGTAATATCTGAGGGTGGCACATGGTTACGAAGAAGTCGGAGACGAAAAGAGAGACAATGGAGAAAGAAAGTTTAGACAATGTATGGAACAACCAGAAATGGATAGTAAACATCAAGCAAAGATAACTTACAATTCATTGGGGACATCTGGTGCCAAATATACGAAATCTGTATAACAGATGTGCAAAGAAAATGATGAAAATGATGATTTAGCAAACAATAACCGATGATGAAGCATTCAATGCCAGTAACGGCATTCAAAACCAAGACATCAGCAGTGATCTGTCTGTTGTAAGTACCATTGATGTGATATGTTTGGCCATCTTTCGCGATGATGTGGTTTTCCGGCTTCGACACTAATTGTGACCCATTCGAACCTGGGCCAGCATGATATGATGTTGCAGCAGAAGTATTGATGACGGAGGATGGTGTGGAAGAGACGGCTGGGGTTGTAGAAGGGGTTGACGTCGAATGGTGTGCTCGCGGTTTTGTCCTGGCCGGCGACGCCGGGAGGCGGTGATTGGATGTATCGGATGATTCAGACGAATATGCGTCTCGAGCAACGGCAGCGGCAGCTGCTGCTGCTGCTTTGCGTTGTGAGGGAGTTCTCATCACAATCAGACGATATCCAAAGGATAGATGAAGTGGGTGATGTAAAAAGAAGGGAAATGATGTCTGGTGATGTGTTTACAGGGAAGGAAAAAAGAGGATGGTGTCGATGGACCGTCTTGCGAGTTTTTCTCGCAGCGGGATGTTTTGAATACAAAATGATGTGTGTAAATCCTAATCTAACGTTCGAGAGTTTGGGGAGGAAAACGATCCAAAAAATTGAGAGGAGCGAGAGCCCTGTTTTGGTGTTGGGGATTCGAAATGATCACCGATTTGCGCAGGATGAGTGGCCACCCCAGGTCCAGCTTTCGCTTGCATAAACGACTTCTTCAAGTTCTCCGGGATGCCTGCACGACTACCTGGAGCTGTTTCCCAGCAAAGTGATTATGCTTTTATAATTTCAAGTGTTGCGGCACTTGGTCTTTGACAGCAAAGGCGTGGAGGAAAATCTGAACTGATCGCAAGCAGGCGAACGAACGCGACGACGTCGAATTTTGAATTTGACTTTCGTGAGCAGCAGATGTATCACACAGACCATACAATAGCCTATTTCTAGGGATGTCTTACGCCTGTGAATGTATGAATATCAAAATCAAATTGAGTGGAAATGTATGCGGAAAGTGCGCAAGGCCAAGAAAGACGTCAGAGCCAGAAATTTGCCATGAGCAGTGACCGCAGTGAAACAAAATCTGGATTTTTCCCTCGCCTTCCATCCTATCAGATAAATAACAGGTCTGAAAAGGACAGCTATCGACCTTTCTACAGCTCCCTTCAGGAAATCACTGGTGAGAAGTTGACAAGGGAGTGAGCTGGACTGCCCAAAGAGCAAGGAGTGGATCAATATTGTACGAAGGTACTTTCCAAGAGGTCCCCAAGTTTCGGGATAACTATATCGTGAAAGTATACATCACGGTGCAGTAACAAAGGAGGGTCCAGTTCTTTCGAGCTTATTGCTCCAAAAACTGCCGTATCCCACATCCAAGGATGAGATCTCACGCAACAAGCGCAACTCAAATTCACCATCGATGGCCTAGTATTGGCAGATTGGATACTACCCTACATTCCGATGCCCAGCACACCACCAGACCCCTAAAGGAGAGAGTTAGGTAATGGATCATCTAAAGCCTATAGAGAAAGTACCGCTGAAGTTTTCTGATACCGTGGATAGGAGCCTAGAGTCGAATTGGATTTCAATGCCGATTGCAAAACATTCTGTGCAAAAGAAGTTCATACCGAGATTTCGAACTACAGTGGCGAATTCTTCAAGCTGTTTGATTGCATTTGCCACATTGCCATCCGCAGATGTTCCGTCTATGTCAATGTACTATGGGTCGAATATTAAACCTCAATCATGAAGTTTTTACTGGACGGAAACTGTCTTACCAAAACGTACTCCCAGGGCTTTGAAAGCTGAATAGATCGGGTTGATGGCCGCGATTCAATCTTGCAGATACTATGATATCGCAGCAGTAAGGCTTTGTGTTCCAATGTAACTGTGAAGTCTCAAACCACCTACTTGATATCCCGCATGGCAAAGGCTGCAATAGCCTTGTGAAACATCCCGACCTGATTCTTCAACCAGAGTGAAATGCTAGTCCGCGGTTCCAGGTGTCGCTCCGGATTTATTGGCCGTCTCGAGATGAGAATGTAACGCGTCAAGGTGTTCGCCTCATCTTCAATGTCACGGCGAAGTACCTCCAGCCCGTAGAGTTGGGCGGCCCGAGCTCCAGCGATCGCGGCTCTAGAATCGGGGTTATTGCACCGCTACACATAAAATGAATGATGGAATGAAGGCTTACCTGTGCTTGGTGCCCGCAGATTGAATGCTGGCGGCACTAGAGGCCGTGTCTCCATGAACCACATTGATAGCTGGGCCCAAACTCGAGATAAATGTTCTACATTGATCAATGACATAAGGATGAGACTTGATGTGAGTAATGTCTTCAATCTTGGTGCCGGGTACTCCCAAAAGGCTGCAATCTGATTTAGCCAGTGCCGTACTTGGTCATCTTACAACGAATGCATACCAATGACTTTCGTGGTACTGGCATTCACCGACTATATAGAGAGAGTATCGAAGCAGCAAATCGTACGTGAAGCTGCGCAAGGTCTTAGTGTTTCCGTTCGCGAGCGAAGGTTGACCTGGGCATGTCCACTTACTGAAACGTTCCTGTGCTGCTATTCTCCAATGGAATGAGACCATACTCCACAACATCGTCTTTGATGGCCTCGAACACCTATTCCAAATTGGCGTTACGCGTTGAATATGTACTCTGCTCCAAAATCAACTCACATCAACAAAGGACGTAAGTCCTACAGGTTCAACTGAAACACTTTTCCAGCTCGGCTGGGTGCCGAACATGTCGAGCACTGCACCTTCTGAATACGCTCCCTTCTGGCCTTGAAATCCAACTTTGACTGCCGCATTCTGTGCCATTTTTACGAGTTCCGTTGGACGTTCCAAGTCCAACTTTCAACAGACATCACCGCGAAAGCAACATCATCCGTTGCACAGCGTGGCTGGTTATTTCATGCGAGGCACGTGAACATGATGAGCTCGATTTTTGTTCGAGCGTTCGGACAAAACATGCTGACGCCAGTGTCTGCTTCACTCGGACAAAACGCAAGTCCGCAGAGGATAGTCTTTTCGCGATAGCCAGACTACAGCCAATTCTGCTTTGGGGCGTGTGCGGGGTTACGGCCAGGGATTGCAAAGAAGACCTGGGCTTGCGAGAATCACAAGTGGCGATATACCGGGACATTTCTGTCGATTGGGCTGCCTCAAAGGGAGCTTAGAATTCGACGTCGAGTGTGGGTTTTCGCAAGCCCAACCCTTCACCAGGTAACTACTCAATTGTCCATGATGAATGGGTCGGAAATAGCATAGGAAAGATAGTTGTGTGCTTCATGAACCTCGAGGGCTAAAGGGCTCTTAAAAGATTGTTCCCTTTCAAGTATAAGCGCGCACTCTACATTAGTTGCAGCGCGCGTACCACCATCATCAATTTTTACTGATCAAAGTCATCATTCCAGATTGAAGCTCGACATTTGCAACACTTACAACCTTGGAGCGCCCAGCCTGAAGCTCTTTTGCTGAGGCACTTTGTTTTCTGACAAAAGGTTCAAAATCGATCAAACTTCATCAGTGCTACCCACGCCCGTTAGAGTCTTAGGGATTGCTTCTGCAGGCTTGAATTACCGCTATCGCGAAAATCACCGACTTGGAAGAATCCAGCCGGGGGCGGGGGCAAGCGCCAGCTGTGGAGCAAGCGGAGGAGGGAGCTGCCCCCGTGGAGCAGCGGGGCTTGCGCCAGGATTGCCTCCTTCCGGCTCTTCTTGAAGCTGCCCTTAGCATGGATGGTGGCGAAGATCCTTTGGACGAGCACAAGCTACGCATTCTCAATGAAACCAAGAATGTGTCTTCATTTGTTGTCATTGGCGAGACTTTGCACAAGTTATACTATGAGGATAAGCTAATGAAGACACAGAAGGAATTTTTGGAGTGGACGAAAGCAAACTTGGGGTTCTCCAAATCTACCACATATGAGTATATAATATCATATCGGATCTACTCGGACATTCAGGAGAAACTGCCGAAAGAATATCGACCGCCGATGTATCAGTCACATTGTCAATTGCTATCCAAAGTACCCCAAAAGAAGCTGGTTGATGTTTGGGTAGACGTGTGCCAACAAGCTCCCAATGGTGTCATCACGACGGCCTTTCTGGAAATGTATCTTGACAAGAACAACCTTAAAGTGCCAAAATCGCGAAATTCGGACAAGGCGAGCAAGGAGGGCTCCCCGGCACCCTTCAACTCATTTTCTCAAGGGTCAACATCAAGTGCCACTAGCCGTGCTGGCTACGAAACCCCAGTGCCCAATCGTCGAAGGAGAAGTGGATTGAGCAACGCTTCTAGTAGTAGTGGACGAGTGAGCAAGGTCAAGCAGGCTCGTCATCAGGAAGACTCTGCTCAAGCTAGCCAGAGGAGGCGAATCGAAGCTGCTGTTCAGCTTCAACAATTAGAGGCTGCTGCCGCAGCACACTTCTCGTCAATGGTCCCACCACCCCCCCATCAGGCACCTGCCAATATTCCCGCGCCCATGACGGTTCCTCCTCCATTATCTCATGCCATGTCTTTGTGCAGCACAACGACAGATTGCGGCAGAGATGACCCGCAATCATCCTTTATGGACGATGAGGAACGGCCAAAACTTCCATTTAATGACGGTTTCATATTTGAACTGAGCAAAAATGTGGTCATTGGACAGCAGTTTGACATGGTTCTGCAAACTGTACGTGATTTCAAGGTGGCTGAGCAGCAGGCCTGGTTCGGCCGGCTCTGGTGCAATCTCTCTGGAATACGCCCCTTCTCGACTGCACAGATCTACGGATTGGGCGGACATTCTAGTTTTGAAGGCGGTGTGGAGCGTTTGCTGCAAATAATATTCACCAAGTTTGCCAACAAAGAGTTTGTCGAGGGCTTGTTCTTGCTCAAGGCTGAGTTTGGGGCGGATTGGTTCACACCCATCCTCCAACACCCATACTGCATTTTGCGACATAATAATCCGCCAATGTCGCCGCCCCTCCAGGCCAATCCATCAATGTCGAACGACCCCTCTGATGAACGATCGGAGGTGAATTACATGTCGCTTGACCAGAAACCACAACAGAATGATGGTGAAAACCAGCTGCCACAAAACGAAACCAATCCCCCTCCTTCCGATTCCCCTGCACCCACCCCCGCCCCTCGCTCGCCCAGCTCTTTACCATTAAATCATCACGCATCCCATCCTCCAGCTGCGGCAAACTCCCACCAGGCATACGAGAGTTTTGTCATGTTTTATTTGGGAACAAATATCAAAGAGTTTTGTAATGTCTTCCGATCTGTGGGTTTAGTCCCTGGCTTTAACAGCTGGTATGTACATTCCATTCAATCGCTGCAAATTGCAAGCTAATCTTTTGTTTTCAATTGCTAGGTCTGCTCTTATGAATGCTAGCATGTTGGGCATGTTTATACCACCAGCCGCTCAAGCACATGAGGCCCCAGATGCAAGCGCCGCTGACTTACATTCGTCTCTGAATGAGGCAGCTTCTGCGTTGGTCGATATCGCCGGTTTTCACGGAATGAGCGCAGCACCAGCTAATGGCTCAACTCGACCACATCATCAACAACCCGACGCCTCCCTCCATCATCAACCCCAGCAGCAACAATTTCCATTATCTGCATCCGCTACATCACAAGCATTCTCTCCCGAACCCACCGTGTCATCCGAGACACATCAATCCGCCCCTAAATAAATCATTACATCTCTTGTATATACTGTCTCTCCTTTGGGGGTATGGTATTGGAAGCCCAATTTTATTTCTGTCACGCTCTCTCTACTCCATTTATCGTTCTTGGGGGTTGTACATATTGGTCTGTCTTGAATTAGTCTTGTCACAATAGCCACCACCTTCGTTATCAAACCGCCTTTACAGGTCCCCCGAAAGCAATGAGCCGACTTTTACACCCACAAAAATGTTGAGAGCAGAAGGCGCTGCAGGTAAGCGTTGTTTCCAGCACTTGCGACGCAACTAGAAACTCAACTCGACGGTAGATCCCCGGCCAGTTCCTGGGCTTGAACCGTCCCTTTTGACTGTTTTTGGCGCCCCGACGTCAAGTTCCAAACCCAATCCAGTGAACCACCCCCAAGCTACTAGAACTGCTAATGTGACCGTCGATCATGACAACCCATATGCCACATTTTCGACCATAAGTGCCAACAAGGGTCTAGTATCATTGACAGCCAAGAAAATCACAACCCTGGTATTTCTGTTTGAGGAAGGCACCGATGGACGAAAGGTGTTGCTCGGGATGAAGAAGCGGGGATTTGGAGCTGGGTATTATAATGGGTGTGTACCACAGTGCACCGAAAATATATATCTTTTGACATCAAATCTCATCAAATCTGCTTTTGTTTATTTAGGTTTGGAGGAAAAGTCGAGGCGGGAGAAACGATTGAGCAGGCTGCTCGGCGGGAGCTGGAGGAAGAGGCCGGTGTGGTCGTGGAGCAGTTAGAGCCTATTGGGACATTGGTATGTTCCTTATTGTTCATGTCGAGAAAGCATTAGAATTTTAACATTTTGATGATGTAGTTTTTCCGATTCGGAAGTGTGACGACCGGATTAGAAGTACATGTATTCAGCGCCCAAACTTACACCGGAAGTATTTCAGAGTAAGTCCACTCCCGTGCATCCCCTCAAATCATTTCAGTCCACCTGATGCATCAACGTATAGGACGGAAGAAATGCGACCAGAATGGTTTCCGGCCTCCCAAATCCCCTTTCATCAAATGTGGCCTGATGATGAACACTGGTGGCCATATGTGAATCAAGGGAAGCTCTTTGGAGCTGCGTTTTGGTATGTCACGCTATGTTCCCACTTTGTTATTAAACCCTTTTTGACAAAAATCATGTTTATCAAGGTTCCATGAAGACCACAAAACAATCCTGCATTCAAGCATCAAGACGTTCAGTGCTTTGCCTTCCGGCGTCAACTTTGATGGGCATTGGATAGATGGAGTTCTGGACTCATGATTTTTTTGTAATTTTTGGATCTCCGATATTGAAATTTGTATATCCCATTAGATGTCTTTATTGATTGACTTGGTGAAGGGCATCTAAGTGATGTTGGTAGAAAATGGAAGACCTCGGCTGTTCCGTATCGATGAGCCGCGCTGCGTGTAGCAAAATTTTCCCAACCCATCTTGGAATTCGCCATCTTCAAAACTCCAAACCCATATAGAACAGCATGACAACGCCAGAATCCCATCCGCCAGTAACAGATCTGCCTCCCTTTTTCAATGCCGAATCCATCAAAGCCGTAGCCTGGTAAGTTTCAGTGATTTTTGTTAGATCTACCAAATCATAAACAAACGTTTCACATTGCGCAGCGACATGGACGGAACAGTCCTTCTCCCGTCCCATACCCCGTCACAACGAACGATAACAACGTTTGCAGCATTACGGGTCGCACGGCCTGATATACATATCCTTTTCGCGACCGGCCGGCCCCGATCTGCGGCCAGAAATGCGGCACCATTAATGACAGCAGGCGGGGCTGTTGCTGTTTACCTCAACGGTGCGTTGGCCGGAGCAGAACTGCCGGACAACACTTTTGAAGTCATTCATGAGTTACCCCTCGCACCGGTCGATGCGGGGTGGTACCTCCGATTTGCAGCCCAGCGTGGTTTAACCATGGTCGTGTATAGCGGGAACGATATGTTGACGACGACCGAACGGGATGTCGTATTCAAGACATCGGTGGATGCCGGTGAACCGAAAACATTGCTGCAAAGAGACTCAGCGGCCTTTTTGGCGTCGATTGAAGATGGAAGTGTGACGGCGCATAAATGTGCGTTTCTGAGTATGGATTTTCCCATGCTGGACGCTTTGAACCACGAGTTGTCACATATGAGCAGTGGACGACCGGCCGATACCTCTATACTAGTCCGAACCGGCCCTGAACGCTTGGAAATCATGCATGTGGGAGCAACAAAAGCCGCCGCCCTGAGCGCTCTCTGCAAAAGTGGGAAACTCGGGGAACAAGTCAGTCTATCTCACGTTATTGCTTTTGGGGATGGCGAGAATGATGTAGAGATGTTGGCTGAAGCGGGAATGGGAGTAGCCATGGGAAACGGAGTGGCTAATGCGAAAAAAGTCGCCAAATATACATGTCCCGGGAACGAAGTGGACGGCGTTGCCCGAGTGTTGGAGGGGATATTTGGACTATAAACATTTTGATATAGCAGCAGGATCAGAAGTGAATATCTACATTGTACGTAAAGTGACAAAGGGATCTCCTCCCCAAGTTTAGAAACTCGAAATATATATACAAAAGTAGGAGAGAGGCTACTATAACGCTGTTCCCCTCTCAAAATTGCCTTTGATCTCGGCAGTATACTTATCATACGACCGGGCAATCTTTTTGTTGAAGTGCATGTTCCGTTCATTGATGTACGTACTGCGTAAAAAAATCAGTAAATCAGTAAATCATCAAGAACCTCAAAAAACATGCAAACACATACACATCATCATCCTCATCAAACGCTCTCCGTCGCGAGAAGTTGGCCCGTCGTTTTTCCTGTTTTTCCAAGTCTGCGACAAGCCGGTCAACAGCATCGGTACTGGGTTTGATGGAGGGATTGGCGTAAGCGAGTGAATCCGCATCTCGGTAAAATGCACTCTCGTCCCCGCCTTCGGCAAGGTGGGCCCGTTGCTCGGCGTACTCGGCCAGATTAGGTTTGAGATCCTTGATGAGTTTATTGTATTTTTTGGCTTGGATTTGGGTAAAATCTTAATCACAAAAAATATCAGCATTGCAAAGCCATCAATTAAATCATTTTTTTCACAAATTACCTGTAAACCCGGTATTCTTGCCCCGCTCCTTCTCCCTCATTTTAGCATCCCACCGCTCCACATCCTCAGCCGTATAATTCATAGCCCGAACACGCTCATAATCCTCACCGGCAGCTTCCGCATTCTAATCCTTGATCAGACTCCCATCTCCAGCACTCATAATATTAACATACCTGTTGTGCAAGCAACTTTTCGGCTTTCTCGCGGTGCCGTTCGGCCTTTGGATCCTTTTTGGGCTCTTTTAGTTTCCGGTACTCTTCCTTCACATCTTCCCGGTTGAGTTTTTGGGACGCGTCCTATATAACCAGTCGTGAGTAAGAACCCATCATCGGAAATACAAGCAGCTTCTAGACATACCCTCATGCGTTTAAGCTGGGCCAATCGGGCCATCTGCTCCTTCAACTTATCTTGGGGAGATGGTTCACTCGACGGTTCTGGCGCCGCCGACCTCTCTTTCAATACTGCCTTCCCTTTCGATATCGCCTTCTCTTTCGCTACCACCGGAACAGCGTCTTCACTCAACGTTTCTGTCGCTACTGGCCCCTCGACTGATTTTTGTTCTTGAAATGCTCGACCTTTGGACTGCTTGCCCACTGCCTTTTTCTTTGGAACCGCCTTCTTCCCTTTGGCCACCGCCTTCTCATCCACCTCATTCGACGTTTCTTGCACCACAGGCTCCTCAACTACGCTCTCTTCCTGCGCTCCTCTCGCTCTCTTTCTTCCCCCCTTCTTCTCCACCTTCTCATCTACTTCACTAGAGGGCTGCCCAGTCGGCTTTTCTTCTTGCACAATCACAGCCTCCTCAACTACGCTCTCTTCGTGCGCACCTCTCGTTCGCTTCCTTCCCGTCTTCTTCTCCACCTTCTCATCCACCTTCTTCTCCACCTCCACTTCATTGGAATGTTGCTGAACAGCTGTCTCATCAACCACAGCCTCCTCAACTACTTTTTGTTGTGCTCTCTTCACCGCGCCCTTCTTGTCCACCTTGATTTTTTTGCGAGCAGGTACTTCGACGGCCTCTAATGTCCCCGAACTCTTGCGTTGAAGGCCAGTACTACTGCTTTCTCCTTCGTGGGATTCATGGATCACTGTTTTAACGGTGGTGGTTGTGGTGACTTGGGTGACGGAGATTTCAATTTGCTGGGTATCCTCAACGACTGATTCGACCTCTTGTGTTGCCTCCACTTGCTCGACAGTTTCTACTTGAGCTTCGACATCTACTTCCTCTACGGCTTTGGCATCAGCCTTGGCCTTCGCAGTCTGTCCTCGAGTTGATCTTCGTGGCATGTTATGTTATTTCACACTTTCAGTAGTTGCATCTGAGCCGACGAGCAAATCCACCCTCAACGAACAATAACGACGACTAAGCCACCGAACTTCGACGACAGCCGCTCAGGAACAAACTCGGAAACAGCAAAAACGAGACATGATGAAAATGTACAGCTCGCAGAATATCGAATGAGAAATCAAAAACAGATGGAAAAAAAAGCTATACAAGGTTGTTACAGCCCAAGGGTTTCTACATATAGTACATGGTGAAGCGATCCATCTTAGGCTTGACCTGGCGCAAAGTGACGGCGGGGTCGAGGCCAGTGCGGCCGGCCTGAGTGGATGCAGAGTTACTGCCGAAATCTCCCTCGAGGAACATACGACCGTCTAAAAGGAAAAGAATGAGTAAAACGTGCTTGCAAAAGAACTAAATATTCAAGATACGTACAGTAAGCAGCCAAGTGGGCACGGTAAGCAGGTGCGACAATATTAATGGAACGGGTGGCACGCTCAGCCAAGAAACACAAGTTGTAGCAGAGTTGCTGCAGAGTGTTGGAACCAAACTTGATCTCGTCGTGGATGACGTGGTAGATGGTTGGGCGGGAAGTTCCCTGGAGACCAGCGTGGGACTGGAGGACAAAGTTGAACTCGCTGGGGTGAGTGATGGTGGTGTCAACCTAATAATGAGTAGAATGAGCGTCTGGGCAGACCACAGCAAAAAATAGGCAACTTACAGTGGTACCGTTCAAACAGTTACCAGATCGGTCCTGCTGGTTGTCGTTGGGGAAGAAACGGATGTGGTGACGCTTCTGCACAACGATGAAGGTAACAGGGCAAGCCAACTTCTTCAAGGCAAGGGCACGCTTGATGGCACCGACCTCGTTCTCGCGAACTTCACGGAACTGACCAGCAGAGACACCGTCACGGAAGAAGATCAGACGCTGGGGGTAGATACCAACGGAAGCCTTGAAGGACTCGGCAGCATCGCCAATGATGCGCTCCAAATCGTTGATGATTTCAGTGCGAGAAGACTGAGGAGCCAAGAAGGTGCGGTAACGGGTGGCCTGGGCATCCAAAGAGGTGACGACGGCAGCGACGGATGGGGCGGCTGATCCTGGGGGAGCGTGAGTAACATCGGCACCAATGATGAGCGTGGGCTTCTCGTCGAACACGGGGAGCTTGTCAACAAAGTTGGTAGCACCACCCATCTTGACGTTGACCTTGAGGGCAACGTTCTCAGCGTACTTGTCGTTGAGGGCTTGCAAGTTGACCTTTTCCCAAGCCATGCACTGAGACAAGACATCCATGTCAGTCAAGGTAATCTTCTTGATCTCCTCGTACAGAGACTTGGTCTGGCCTTCGATACGGGCACCCTTGTCAACAACGCAGAACAACATCTGGCAAGTAGACTTAAAGGTCTTGTTGGCCTCGGAACCGACATCGTAAAGGGCCTTACGGACGTCCTGCGCCTTCTCGGGGTTACGGATACGAATAGGGCACTGATCTTGGCTACCGAACTGGATACCGGTACGGCGGAACCAGCCCAAAAGCTTGTCGGAGATGGCACGAGCATCGGCGTCATTGACACGAACAAAGAAGACGAATCCGTAACTCATGATCTTGGAAGCCTTGGCCAGACTCTTGCCGAGGCGCCATTGACCGTCCTTACCGCTGGCCATTTGACCCTTGCCAAAGACGACGTTGGGAGCAGGCAAAACACGAGCAGGGAGAAGCATAGGCTCCTTGTCAACGGAAACATTGAATGACTTCATGTAGGGGTTGTCACCGTAGTTAAGAACAGAGTTGACGGCATTGGTAATACGCTTCTCACGGTCCAAAGGCTTCTGCACAGTGGCACGGATCATCTTGGCAGTCTGGTCTCCGTTCAGCTTCTTTTGGAAACGCTGGGAGGGGGCCATGCGCAACAACTCCATGGGGAAGGCGGACTTGCCGTTAGGCTATAACACCAAGGCAATATTAGGACTCGTCCAAAAAAAATTAGGGTGATAAGTAACAAACCTTGAGGACAACGGGGAGGTTGGGGTACTTCAACGTAATGTTGTAAGTGTCCTTGAAGTACTGAGTCAAAGACGTCTTCTTGCCATCGACATCGAAAGTGTAGTTGTCAGCGTCCTCACGGGTGAAGCTGCCAATCTTGAAGCGGTGCTTGAGGTCTCCACGATGGGTGGTGTGAACCTGGGCACCCTTGAACTCGGTGACAAGCTTGCTACGGAGAGCAGCTGGTGGCATACGGCTCAAACCATCAGGGCCTTGGACGCGAAGAACATTGGCGGCAAGGTCGAGGAGGTCGATACCACCCTGACGGAAGACAGTGGCGGCAACATCAATGTTGACACCCAAGTGACCGGCCTGCATGACACGGACACTCTGGTGATAACCCTTCCAGATTTCCAGACCACCGGGAATGTGGATACGCTCAACGGGGGTGAAGAAGTTGGAACCGACAGAGACAAAGCTCATGGCGGGAATGTGGCGGAGGACGACATTAAGAGCAGTCACAGCGTGAAGAGTGTGGTCAGTCTCGGGGGCCTTTCCGTTCATGAACAGCATAAGCTCGTGGAAGTCAATCTTGGCAGTCTATTAGGGGAAGAATTGTGAGTATAGAGGTTCATCAAGATGTTAAAAATATGAACAAACCTGCTTGATGGTGATGGTGAAAGCCTCACAGTTTTTGGGGTCTGCAACCTTGGCAGCAGTGGGAGCAGGGGCAGCGGCGGGGGGACCACCGGCACCACGGCCGGCGGGAGGAGCAGCTCCACCACGTCCACCACGGCCTCCACCGCGACCACCACCACGGCCACCACCGGGACCACCGGCGGGTTCACCATCGTAGGGGGGGTAGAACTCCTCGTGGTCCTTGTCAACATTGACATCAAGAGTCATGTTGTTGAACTCGAACGTAGAGAAAGCGTTCTTTTTGCCGTCAAAGACAATGTAGGCCTTGGGGTTCTTTGCGCGGAGAGCAACTTCACCGGCAGCCCAGACGCGCTTGGCAAGGGGGAGGGGGATCTCCTTGCTGAAAACGACATCGTACTGGTACGCGACGGTTTCAGCCGTCATGCTAAAGGTTGGATTAGACACATTTCTTTATTAGCGCTAAAAATACAAAGACTTACCGGAGAGGGTAGATGTTACATCGGACCTAACAACGGGGGGAAAGACACCGAAAACAAAGTGAGACACGTCAGTTAGTTAAGATGGCAGATGGAGATGGGGGAAAGTTGTGAGCAGTACCTGGATGTTCTTGCCGACAGAGCCACCGGCATCGGGCCGGAGAGGAAGATCGGAAACCAGGACAGCAGCCATTGCGAGGTTGCAGTCCTAGATGGTGGAAGATCCGGGATGGGGAAGAGCAGGATAGAAGAAGGCAGGGGGATGTGGGGGCAACAACGAGAAACAAGGGCCGTGGCACAGCTTGAGGACACCGTGGCTGGGCCATGTGGCGGGCTAGTTCATCACGCGCCTGACAGATGTCACGGGCGTCAAGCAAAAAGCTGAATAAGCCCACCTCTGAGCCCCCCTTTGTGTCCGGGGCTTCCGGGTACGTACTGGCGGGCATCAGTGCCAGTAGCATCTTGTTCAAGATCTTGTTTTGCATTTCATGTTCCTCATGTTCCTCCATTTTCCCAGCGTCAAGTGGTTGTTTGACAGTTTGAGTAAGGCCAAAGTACATGCATGAGTCTCAAGGCCGTCTGTGCCATGACAACGCTGCCAACAGAGAACTTCAACCAGGGTATTGACTCCTATGATGTTTAGTTACCGAGAGAGAACGAGGCACAATGAGTCCAAACATTGCGGCCTACTCTTAGAGAAGAGTCTCACATAGAAAGAGGCTGGATTGGACACGCGAAGCCGTCTACCTTGTTTTGACATCACGGTATATGAGGCGACACACAAGAAATGCAGAACTGCTCCGACCCGGATCAGAAAAAGAAGCCGAATGCCAGGACTGCCAATGCGTCTCTTGCTGTACACAGCGGCAGCTCCTAAATGTCACAATTTTGGAAGATATGCTTGAGTCACTCACCAACTGCTCGATCGTAACTTTGTAAGGTACTGCCACTGCGAAGGAGTATATGCTAAGATCAAGAGGCCAAACGGCCAAGGAAAGATCAATTCAAGGCCAAGGTTTTGCTGCGCATTCGGACACAACCGAAGAGCGCCACGCGTCTTGCGCCAAGGGTCGTATGGCTGCGCCGCCAGACCCCATAAATAACAGAGCCGGGCGAGCCGCTCCTGGCCCCCTCGGTCCAGGCATCCATCTCGCTTCATCGCCATCGCATCCTCGTACATTCTCAAACTTTTAACCCACACTCACCTCGCCTACCATGTCTGACGACGTCGCTGCTGTAAGTTGCCGCCCGATTGACCACTATCTCACGATAGGATGCCGCGAATCTCAAGATTGGGCGACTAGTTTCGCGTCTTCCGGCAAATACGTGTCTAAAGAAAAGCGTTTTCCGGTTGTGGTGGATCTTTACAGAAAAAATGGGTTGGATGGGAGGGGGGCCTCGGAGGCAGTATCTTTCCTGAATCGCCTTTTGAAGATTGGTCCTAATTTTTTTCTCGATTTGTTCTTCTCTCCTTCTCACTATAGCTCGTGATTGACAATGGTTCCGGTATGTGTAAGGCCGGTTTCGCCGGTGACGATGCTCCCCGAGCGGTACGTTCTTTTTTGAGTCAGGCAATGGGTTCGCAAGTCCTAAAATCTGGGCATAATTCAGGTCTTCCCATCCATTGTTGGTCGTCCCCGTCACCAGGGTGTTATGGTCGGCATGGGACAAAAGGACTCTTACGTTGGTGATGAGGCCCAGTCCAAGCGTGGTATCTTGACATTAAAGTACCCCATCGAACACGGTATTGTCACAAACTGGGATGATATGGAAAAGATTTGGTCAGTATTCTCCCCATATATCGGCCTCCGGGCCATGACTAACATGAAAGCACTCTTGCAGGCATCACACCTTCTACAATGAATTGCGTGTCGCCCCCGAGGAGCACCCCGTTCTGCTTACTGAGGCCCCCTTGAACCCAAAGGCTAACCGTGAAAAGATGACCCAAATTATGTTTGAGACTTTCAACACCCCCGCCTTCTACGTTGCCATTCAGGCTGTCCTGTCTCTGTACGCCTCTGGTCGTACCACGGGTATCGTCCTCGACTCTGGTGACGGTGTCTCCCACACCGTTCCCATCTACGAGGGTTACGCCCTTCCCCACGCCATCTTGCGTCTTGACCTTGCTGGCCGTGACTTGACCGACTACTTGATGAAGATTCTCACCGAGCGTGGTTACTCTTTCACCACCACCGCCGAGCGTGAAATCGTTCGTGACATTAAGGAAAAGCTTTGTTACGTTGCTTTGGACTTTGAGCAGGAGATGCAGACCGCTGCTCAATCCTCTGCCCTCGAGAAGTCTTACGAGCTTCCCGATGGTCAAGTCATCACCATCGGAAACGAGCGATTCCGTGCCCCCGAGGCTCTCTTCCAGCCCTCGTTCCTTGGTCTTGAAGCCAGCGGTATCCACGAGACCACCTACAACTCCATCATGAAGTGCGATGTCGACATTCGTAAGGACTTGTACGGTAACATTGTCTTGTCTGGTGGTACCACCATGTACCCCGGAATTGCTGACCGGTACGTTACACTTTTCAATCAATACTTTCACGAAACAATGTCCTGACGTTTCCTCATTTATAGTATGCAACGTGAGATTACCGCCCTCGCACCCTCCTCCATGAAGATCAAGATTGTCGCACCCCCAGAACGTAAATACTCTGTCTGGATCGGTGGATCCATTCTTGCTTCTTTGTCCACCTTCCAGCAAATGTGGATCTCAAAGCAAGAGTACGACGAGTCTGGCCCATCCATTGTTCACCGCAAGTGCTTCTAAGCAGCTAGCCCCTCGTGTACTCCTGAAAAACGCTCCCCAAAAATCCCCCCATATCTCGTACGGTGTTACAACCCTCTCATTGATTTTTGTTATCCTCTTTTACTATAATTTTGCCTGCTGGTGAATAAACGACCTATTCAAAACTAGTTGGTATTTTGGGGACTTCGACCCCTGGGAAGGACCCTGGGTTCGGAGGGGCGTCCTGGATGTAAGTGGCACAGCCACACGGGCAACCGTTGAGGTTTCTGAGTTTCAATCTGCAAAACCGGGAACTACAACAAACTCGTTTTTTTTTGGAACTCGACGTCCATTACAGTACCGAGCTTGTTGCTTCTAGACTTTGCGTCTGCCGTCAAGCTTTATTCTGTGAAGCCCTCCCCGAAAGCTTGCTCGGCCCCACTTTGTACCCTTTGTCCCCGAATTCTAATGTATACCGTGGCGGACCTGACGACAAATTCCATCTGTCTAACGACAAAACGAAAATGGGTGCACACTGGTGGCCAACTCCTATGAGAATAATACATGCTCACGACGCATCCGTAAGTTTCTCGTTATTCGCTTTGTCTACTATATTTAGTGTTCACTCACTTTTCCTGTTTGTTTATTGAACAGATGAAGCAAAGTTCGGAGAATATTGATGATGGGAGTAGTGAACTCAAAGATGAGCCAAAGATGGTGGTAGAGACCTCTGGTTCTGCACAATTGGTGAGGCACCAGCGGACTTTTATTATTTGCTGAGTGAGGTAGTCTGATACATTGTACTTTGTGTAGTCGGAGAAGGACTTGGAGTCAAGACGAGCGCGTATCCGACAACTGTTTTCGACACTTGATGTGAACAAGACAGGTTTTCTGGATCACGATAAAGTCGTTCGACGATTTGACGAACTATCTCGGCCTCGGAATAGAGTGAGCAGTCAGACTCATACGGACGACAAATCGGCCTCGATCGGCGCAAAAACCAAATCAAAGAGTAATGGGCCGGCAGGGTCGGCTGTCATGTATGCCCGGGAGCTTGTACAAGAATGTGATAAAACTCAGGATGGAAAAATCTCGTTTGCTGAATTTGAGCAATTTGTTAATCGAAAGGAGATGGAGTTGCGAAATGTGTTCAATCAGGTTTGTTTTTTCATTTCCGCTCTTTGGAGGTGCCTATGACTTATAGTGCCGTGATATTTTAGATTGATTCGAGTGGGGATAATACATTATCTACGAGTGAATTGAAGGATTTTGTTAAAGCTGCCGGTATGGTACAAGACTATGGTTTCTTTAGCTGACGACTCACATTTGGAACCAAAGGCATTCATGTTACAGACGATGAAGTCCACCGGTTGGTCAAGCGGTTAGATCGAGATGGGTCAGGAGTCATTACCTATGACGAGTGGCGGGTATGCGTTTTCTTTTCGAATGATGTCAAGTTTAACACCCTAATTGGATGTCCTGATCACTTTAGGATTTCTTGTTGCTTCTCCCGCACAAAGTCACACCCGCCAATATTTTCAAATTTTACCACAACATTTACAATGTCGATGTCAATTCAGACTCTATGCCCTTTCCCGAACAACTTGATGACGAAGAACTCGTCAAACGCTACCGGTACTTTATCTGTGGCGGTCTCTCAGGGGCAGTCAGTCGTACCGTCACTGCACCTCTGGATCGTCTGAAGGTTCTTCTGGTGACACAGACGTCGAGTGGAGTCGGGAACCGGGCTCAACCCGGCGCCATCACAGAAGGAATCAAGCGCATTTATCGTGAAGGAGGCATTCGCTGTTTTTACCGCGGCAACGGAATTAATATCCTCAAAATTGCACCCGAAAGCGGAGTCAAGTTTTTGACTTTTGAAACAGTCAAGAAGGCGATTGCGGGTGTGGAGGGCGTGGACCACTCCGATCATATTAGTGTCCCCGGCCGGTTCCTGGCAGGCGGTACGGCTGGGCTTATCTCCCAATTCTCGATATACCCGTTAGAGACTATCAAAACTCGCATTATGGCTCAAATTTCAACAACAACTGCTACGTCAGGATCATTAAACTCATCAACATCTGCATCCACCACCACAACTGCACCTAAATCTCCCAATAAATTCATTCCTGTTCACTCAAATCCAAGTTCTCCCGCACGCATCATTCAATCCGCATCCTTTTCCTCACAACATCTTCAACATCCAACGATACCCCGGCCACATACATCCCATCCCTTTAATCCCGCTGCACAACTCTCTACTTCTATACCCCCCAAACCCTCCTCCAGTCTGATGTTCAACACAATCCGCAGCATGTGGGCCGAAGGCGGTATCCGCACATTTTACCGTGGCTGTGTGCCATCCCTTATTGGCATTGTTCCGTACGCCGGCATCGATTTGGGGATTTACGAGACGCTTCGGTCGACCGCTGAAGCTCGATTACGGGCTCGGACGGGCAATAAGCGTGCGAAACTGTCGTCCGGTTACCTTCTTGGATTCGGAATGGTCAGTGCTGCGTGTGGGGCGACCATCATGTACCCCCTGAGTGTTGTTCGGACCAGGTAAATATTTTCACATCTTCTTAGCCCTTTTTATAATAACTAATCGCAATCACTAAGATTACAAGCCCAAGGCACACCCTCCCATCCTGCTACATACACCAACACTTTTGACGTGATTCGACGGACGTATGCCCGAGAAGGCGTGTTTGGCTTTTACCGCGGCCTAACCCCGACTCTCATGAAAGTCCTTCCGGCCGTCTCGATCAGTTATGTAGTTTATGAACGGTCTAAAGCCATGTTTTAGATGGGTTTGTGTCTGGTTCCAGCACGTATCGTTAGTTTTTTTTATTCCTCGAACACATATTGAGAAATATCAGTTTGTATCCCTCGGACTTTGCTGCGGCTTTTGTAACATATAATTTTATGGCTAGTCATTGTTCTTTCAACTCTCTTCTTCCTGTCTTGTTTGCTTCAGCCTTCAAGTGTGGGATGTTTCCGGATGTTTCCCCTTGCATACCCGGTCTCGGCTCTCGGCTGCGCATGTATCATGTGACTTGGCCCCAGTGCAAGCAAAGACGCAAAGTCCCGACGAACAAGTCAATCTTGCCCATCCTTCAACACTAAAAGTCGGCATAGGTGTACTGACCGACTGGCAGCACATATTATATTCTCTTCACGGAGCGGATTCATTCAGCTTGCTCGAGAAAAGAGCGTCAGGCAGTTGCGAGATTCGACTGGGAAACCCGCGTAAAGAGCGGTTTTTGTCGCAACGTTAATCACCAAGTGTCAAACTGAATAGGTAAGCTCAATCACCCTTGAAAGCGAGAATAGGACCGTTACACTGTATCCTTCATTTCAAAACTGACGAGATTTTGTACCTTAGTCCAAGTTTTGAGATCTGAGTTGAACCCCAGAGTGTGAAAATCATGTTTGGCGGAGGCTTTGGCTCTAGCGGCTTTGGCCAGCAGCAGCAGCGCCCGGCTACCACTGGCTTTGGAGGCATGGGCGGGTTTGGTCAGCAACAGCAACAACAACAGCCAGCTCAACCTGCCACTGGGTTTGGTGGTACGTTTTGTAAAGAGTGTAGTGGTCAATGGGGTCGTTAATGTGGATTGAACAATAGGGTTCGGACAGCCGCAACAACAGCAAACAGGTGCATTTGGGCAACCTTCTGCCTTTGGAGCTAGTACCACACGTAAGTGGAATTTTGGTTCTGTCCTTTCTGATTTGATATGGGTTGTTAACATTCAATTTCAGAAACGGGTTTTGGCGCGGCTGCTCCTGCTACAGGTGGATTTGGGGCCGCAACGGGTGGATTTGGTGCAAGTACAGGAACATCGCTTTTCGGTGCTGCACCCACTACTCAAGCCACTGGTTTTGGAGGAGGGTTAGGTAAGAGACTAAAATCCATTTTCGTTCGGGGCACGTGTTGAGGAATTTTTTGGACAGGCGCATCAACTGGAGCGTTTGGAGCATCTACCAATACTACTAGTCTTTTCGGTCAAAAGCCCGCGACAACTGGATTTGGTGGCTTTGGAGCGGCTGCCCAACCTGCAACCAGCGGATTTGGAGCGGCAGCAGCAAAACCAGCTTTTGGATCCGGATTTGGCACGACACCCGCTGTTGGCGGAGGAGGCATGTTTGGAGGAGCTGCTGCCGGTGTAACCAATGATCAGGTCAATAACGGTACCGGCAATCCTGCCTATGCTCCGGCCATCGAGCGCGAAACCGCCGGCGGAACGCCCGTGTCGGTGCATCATATTAGCGCCATGCAAGCATACAAGAACTGGTCACCGGATGAATTGCGCTGGCAGGATTATCAGAATGGGAAGAAATATGCTGGTGCTGCTCCTGCAGCCGGTGGAGGCTTTGGTGGTTTGTCGTTTGGTGCGACTTCCACAGCGGCCCCAGCGTTCGGCAGCACTCCTGCCTTTGGGCAGCCCGCTACAACGACTGCCGCGCCTAGTCTCTTTGGCGGCGGTCTTGGTCAACCCCAGCAACAAACCAATACTGGATTTGGAATGACCAACACCACAACTGCAGGCACCGGACTTTTCGGGCAACCTGCTGCTTCGACCGCCCCTTCATTGTTTGGTCAAGCCCCTGCTCCAACAGCTTTTGGTCAGCAACAGCCTTCCGCGTTTGGTGCGGCTGCACCTGCCACGGGCGGCTTTGGATTTGGTCAGCAACAACAGCAGCAACAGCAACAGAAGCCGGCATTCGGAGGTTTTGGTCAGACCACCACTGGATTTGGAGCTGCCCCCGCATTTGGTGCCGCAACTACCACTGCGGGTGGGTTATTTGGTAGTACCCCTGCGACTACGGCAGGAGGCTTTGGATTTGGCGCAACCCCATCCACTGCCGCTCCCGCCTTTGGTCAACAACAACAACCAGCTGCTACAGGTGGTTTTGGTTTTGGAGCTAATACTGGGGGAGGGCTCTTTGGACAGCCGGCGAAACCTGCCGCGGCACCAGCATTCGGTGGATTCGGCCAACCCGCTGCAAGTACGCAATCATCCCTTTTCGGATCTACTCCGGCGGCCACCGGAACCTCCTTGTTTGGACAGCCCGCAGCTACACCTAGTCTGTTTGGACAGCCCGCATCACAACCCACTCAACAGCCCAGTTTGTTTGGTAATACCGGTGGCGCATTTGGTCAGACAAATGTTGGTCAACCCCAGCAAACAGGTGGATTATTTGGTGCACAGAGTAAGCCAGCTTTCAACTTTTCGACTCCAGCTGCCACGAGTGCCCCTGGTATGGGTCTCTTTGGCCAGCCCGCTGCTCCCGCTGGTGGATCACTCTTTGGACAGCAACCGTCATTCAATCTTGGTGCACAACCCGCTCCCGCCACCAACTCGCTCTTTGTTGGTGCAATGACTACTGCTCCACTTGGCTCACTGTTTGGGAACCAGCAACAACAACAACAACTGCAACCGAGCTTGCGGGCCAGTATCGACAAGAACCCCTATGGTATAAACCCCATCTTTGAATCCCCAAAGAAGACCACCGCCACTCTCACCCCGGTTCACGAAGAGAAGAAAAAACCTTTGTTGGCACCCTACGCCAAGGTCACTGCTCGCGAGGCCTCTAAAATTAAGCTTCGAGGGTTTGGACCATCTCCCATGCCCAAGTCACCCATGCCAAGTGGCGCTACACGTTACGAGTCTGCTTTGGGAACTCCAAAAGATGAAGCCTCACTTGGTTTGGATCCGCGTTTTACTCCTCGCAAGTCTGTCCGACGCCTTGTTATTGATGAGCCCACCAATGGGACCCCCAGCGGTTCCGCTGTTGGAACTCCTAAAGGTAAAACACCAGCCAAAGGAAGCGTTACTTTTGATCCACGGTTGGAGCGCTCTGCCGTGCGACAATTGGGTAAAGAGTTTGTAGACGTGCAAGCTGAGGACTACGGTCCGACTACTCCCCACACTCTACGAAGCAGTATCGGGTCATCCCCCGGTCGACGCGTCGCTAGTCCTGGTTCGTTCCCAGGAACTCCCACTCCAGCTGGACGCCCACAACAGCACCATACTACATCCCCTGGCACGCCTGGCTCTACTTATGTAAACGAACAAGGATACGAGATGGAACCTCCTTTGCGACGGTTGCTCCGTATGAGTGATGAAGAATTGCGCCATGTTCCTAATTTCAAGATTTCACTTGCCGGAGTTGGATACATCAAGTGGTTGGAACCCGTTGACTTGCTTGAGGCCTCTCCCACCAAGGACCGTAGTGGTATTGAAGATATCCCAGGCACGATTGTCACTCTTGCACCAAAGTTGGCCACCGTCTACCCTGACGATACCAACAAGCCTCCCGTTGGTATGGGTCTGAATATGCGGGCCGAGGTTGCGCTTGAGCAGTGTTGGCCCATTGACAAGAGCACCCGCGAGTATATTTTGGAAATGTCGGATCCGCGCCACGACAGACATATTCGCAAGCTGGAGTCGATGCCTGATACTGTGTTCCTGGGCTACCATAACGAAACCGGAACCTGGAAATTCGAAGTGGACCATTTCAGTCGCTATGGATTGGTTGATGACGATGACGATGATGATGTGCCGATAGCTCAATTGCAAGAAGCCACTCCTCCATCCAGTCAAGAAGCTCAGCAATCACAGCAATCGCATCAGTCTCCATCCCTGAAACGCGCTTCTACTGGTCCCATCAATGACAAGGAGAACTTTTTTTTTGAGAATGCCCAGGTTGGAGCAGGTCACGACAGTGACACCGATCTGGGCGCAACACCCAAGAAAGCCCCGTTGTCCGCCCAGCGCCAGCCAACGCTTCAGCGGGCATCCTCGTACCGCGGTGCGCCCCCCACATCTGGCAAGAAACGGGTCTTTGTGGATTTGATCAAGGTTTGGGAAAAAGAGGATCGCTCCATGGAGAGTACGGATGATGAGCAGCCGGACGATAGTTTTAGTCATTTGAAGGGAAAGAGTCTTTTACCTGACGATGATGAAGAGAATGAAGGGGGACCGTTTGAGGCTGAAGGTTCGGAACCGGGAATGGATGCCGAGAATGGAAATATTTTGGAAGATGAAGAGGAATCGGCCGAGAGTGCGATTGAAGAAGAAGAAGAGCAATTTGAAGAAGTCGAGCCAGAAGCGGAAGAGAGCGATATTGGCATTTCTGCTCACGATGAACATCTTGAAGAGTCGGATGACGGTGATTCGCATGCCGGCAACCATTTGGCTGCGTCATTATCCACCCCCACACGCCCACCCTTGTCGAGTCGAAACCGGATATTAACAGAGCGAGTTCAACGGACCAAGATGTCCTTGTTTGGTGATTCTCCGCGGCGCTCAACACCCGCTTTTACACCTCGTAAAACCGTCAGTTTTGATATTCCCGACTCTCCCACCCCGCATGATTCTACACCATCCCGTGATTGGCCCAGTATGCAACGAGCGTCGACGATTGGAGGCACCCCCGTCAAAAGATTACATCTGGACCTTGGCGCCGAGAGTGATCGCGAGGATTCAGTTGTTGCTCAAAGCCCTATGCGTCGGGCCGGGTTTGGATTGCATGATGACCTCGGTTTTACTACCCCGACTCTAAGTGCTATGGAAATTGATTCTGCCAAACATGGGATTCCACGAAAGTACCTCAAGGCTGATTCTGACGTCGTACCATCCACCAAGCCCAGTGCAGTGCCCGGGAAGGAGGAGTACGTTCTTCGTGGAGGGATGAGTATGAGCAAGACATCTCGCGTCGGCTGGGGTCCCGGAGGAATGATGGTTGTGATTGGAGCACCATCGAGTCGTTCACCCTCCTTTTCGAAATTATCGATAGAACAAGTCCCAGTCTTTGGGGATCAGCCCCACCTCGAAACAGAGCGCAAGCGCCATGAGGCAACGCTCAAGGTTGTGTTGAACAATATTGACATTGCCAAGACACTTGCGGGTGCCGATGAAGGGTATGAATATCACGTTCGGGATGGCAATGATGCTGGTGTGCCATCGATTCCTCGCGCCATCTTGGATTCGAGTCTTGACTTTGCTAGATTTGTGGATGCCACGATTGCTGTTGACCAATTGACGGATTTGCGCGGGTTTAACCAACCGATTGTCTTTTCGACGGAAGAAACTTTGACGTGGAAATTGGCGTCGGCATTGTGGGATCCGATCCCGGTGGCCGAAGGTGATTACGGGTCGCAAGAATTGAAATTTATTGAGAGTAGTTTACGGCGCGAGGAAGTGAGTCGGTGGCTTAAAACGGCCGTCAAGACTGCCACTGCGCGGGACGCGGGGAACCACCCAGGGATCAAAAAGATTTTCTATTTATTGGCGGGGCGACAGATGGGGCAGGCGACTGTAGCTGCCATGTCCAACAAAGATTTCCGCCTCGCTACGATTCTTAGTCAATTGGGTGGACCTGGGTCACGGGTCATGGCCGCTCCCCCTGGATCTGGCCGTCACGCTTCGCGGAGTACGGGCGGTCATGGGATTCCGGGCGCGTATGGGACCGACGAGATTGTGACGGGCAATTTGGGCCAGCAAATCAAGATTTGGGATGCGGCGGAAGCTCGCGGTGGATGTGGGTTGAGCCCTGATTACCTGAATGTATGGAAACTCGCTGCGGGGAAAACACCTTCCTGGTCGACCAACATGTTTACGGCCCTCAGTGATTGGAAACGGACGTTTGGATTGTTTTTCTGGTACGGCGAAGCCGGCAACTGGAGTTTGAATGATGCCTTGGAAACGTATGAAGAAGGCTATGAGTCTTCGATTGATTTCCGGGCCCCCTTGCCGGCCTACCTCGAAGACGGCACGTCACAACCTACGGATCTCACCAACGTCCCCAAGGATATTTGCTACCACCTACTCCGTCTCTTTACCCGTAAAGATCATCTATTGGAACATACATTGCAGCCACTCAATATGACCCCGAACGAACTCGACCATCGCATGTCGTGGCTTCTCTGGCGCGTCCTGACTGACGTGAAACGGGTCCGGACCTCTGCTGACGCCAAAATGGAATCCGTGTATATTCGCCAGCCGTTCCAGAACCCTGAAGATGGGAGTATCACTCAAATCGATGTTCTCAAAGTGGAAGCACGATCAGCACGGACAGCGGACCGGCTTACCCGGGATTTTGTTTGGCAATTGGAGGTTCTGGGATTATGGCGCTGGGCCATCTTTGTCTCGCTGTTTTTTGGGAGTTTGGCGCAGCGGGAACGAGCCGTTCGTGAGTTGCTGGCCCGGTGGTACCCTCTGACGGATGATAGTGGGAGTTGGGCGCGAAAGGCACGCCCTGCTACGTCTTTGACGGCTACTAGTATGGACTTGGATGAGCCACAGCACGATCCGAAAGGGGGGGATGTGAGTGACGATTGGCATTTCCTGGTCAATCAGTTGCGCATTCCGGCCGAGTGGATTCATGAAGCTAGGGTGAGTTATGACTACTTTTTCTATGCAGAGACAAGTTTGTACTAAATTCTGGAATGCAGGCCCTACAAGCAAAATATCAGGGTAACGAGTACCAGGAATGTATCAGTCTGATTGACGCCAAGAAGTACGTGACGGCGCACCGCCTGATTTTGCACAAGATTGCACTGGAGGATGTCATTAGTGAGGATTACCAGTATGTCCGTGAATTGTTGTCGCAGATTCCTGCGTCCATGGTGGATTCGAGCAGTTGGCGGCGCGGCGGGCAGCTGTTTTTGACGTACATTGAGTTGATGGACACTGTTGTGCCGCTGGTTGGACAGGCGCGCGAGTATACGTTGGCGTATTCGTTGCATAGCCGGACCGTCAATCGAACAGCGGCAGCCTCCGCGGGGAGTGCTTTAGAGATTTCGGAAGAGACGGCGCAGGCGGCGCGACAGCGTGCGCAGCGGATGTTGGCAGTGAACTGGGTGCCCAAGATGCGGCAGCTGTTGACCGAGTTGGCAGAAGTCAAGACGTTTGCGATGCCTGTTGGACTGGACCGGGCCGTGACGCAGCTGGAGGGACCCGTGGGCGACCAGGACCGGTACAAGCGAGAAATGATTATGCATGCCGTGTGTCGATCGGAGATGGCTGTACGGGTGACGGAGTTGCTGGAAGATGTCCAGAAAGTGTGTAAAGGCGGTGAACATGAAATTGATCAGGTAAGGGGGCATCTCTTGAGTCTGGTTATTGCGTTCAAGTATATTGACTCTGCCTGGATAAGATTTTCGATGCAGACCTTTTGGCGGCTCTGCCCTTACCATCCGGTCCCCGAGTCAACATACTGCACAAAATCACTGCCCCGCTCTTTAACCAACAAATTGCTGCTCTGGTGAGCTAACCTCCACCATTACTTTATTTTTTCTCCCTTCCCGTCGACACATTCCGCCCACCTACACATAACACAACAACACCACACATCACACAACTACTCTTTTTTATTTTCGCCATGGTTTCATGTCTCTTGTCTTTGAGAGAGTGCTACTTTGTTTTCCTTTAAAGAATCCTTTCCTTTTTTCTCGCCGATGGCCAATTCCCACTTACGAGCGGAATGTGAAATGGCCGCGGCCAAGCCCCAGCGTGACATCACCTTTGGCTACGTAATCCGTGCCATGGTCGCGTCCAACGCGTCTCGTTTTCCGGGCTGTTTTCCTATGGAATCTGCTCTGGACTCTGAGTTTTCGCTGTTGCCCGACGTTGCATCTATTATAAAGTGGGAAGGGAGCACCGAGGACTTTTTTGAGGAAATGCTATATATGACTTTTTTGCTGTATGATGGGGAGATAGAATATCCATCACAGATAATATCCAGTTGAATCATGAAAAGTCCAGAAAAATAATCAAGAGTCCAGAAGTGTATAAAGCGCACAAAAGTCTCCAGAGCCTTGGGAGAAGGATGATGTACGACGAATGACGCGTGCGCGACGGACGCCCCGAGGGTTAGAACTTTTTGGGTACTTTTAGCGAGCGCGGGAGTGGATTTCGCGCTGCTTTCTGACAACTAGACCCAGAAACGACATTTTAAACACTGCAAAAAACATTAACCGCCATTAAGAGAATTGCATTATTGCTGGTGGGTTGAGTGAAGGCTTTTGTGGATTTACAGTCAACTTGGTTCTTACCTATATCTGTCGTCGTTAGATATCTCCCGCACCCATTGCACTGACGAAGAGGAAACATTTTGATTGAGTCCATAACGACGAAAGAATAGCCATGTCGGAATCATTGCCGGCTCCCCCAGCTCCGCCGCGGATAGAATCATTAGCTGCCTTTATCACGGAGGAAGAGGAAACCAATGATCACATCACCACCACTACGACGGTCTTGAACCACCAGATTATTCAAGCTGCGAGTGGAACACCCGCTGCCATCCCCGTCGACACTGGGAACCATCCCCCAGGAACGGCCGCCCACGAGCATGAATTCAAACTCGAGATTTTTGAACTCGTTCAGCATGTCGGTGAACATCCCGTCGATGAAGCATCAACGGCCGTGCCACGCGTTCCGTCTTCCAATGCTCGCGCGACTAGCCCCAGTAAAGGTCTGCGACGTCGCTCGGAAGGCATCTTTACCAAACCCAGAGTGCATTCACCGTCCAAAAAGGCTGTCGACAACCAAAGTGTGCCCGCGGCTGCCGACCACTTTACCCTTCCCTCACCTGTAACTCATCACCAGCAACAGCAACCACTGCCACATGATGCTGATCAGATCCGTTACCGCCCATCAACCATTGTTCCGTTCACCGCCCCGGATGCTTACAGCAATCTCCATGCCCCATCTGCTGCTCAACATCATCAGTCGACTTCCGGATTACCCGGTCATCTATCAGGAATTGGTCACATTGAACACCCCGTTCATGCCGGCGAAACTCCTATTCAACATCACCACAACCTAGAAGGCGTCTTGGACCAACCTCCTCCGCAGCATCAGCATCAGCATGAGGAGCAACACACACCCCAAAACCAACGCGGGGAACATCTCGCGGGTGAATTGCCTCAGTTGGAACAGAATGCCAAGCCCCCCCAACACTCTACTTATACTACTCAGCCAGCTCAGCATCGCGAAAACCTTGGCCCCAATGTGACTGTCGGTCAGAATGCCTATTTGCCCATGGAGAATGCACGCGGGGAAAAACTGGCGGGAGAACTCCACCATCTTGAACATGATTCAAAGCATGCCCTACCCGCTTCTCAAACTACTCGACAACATCCAGCGCAGCAACACGATGAGCAAAATGTGGGCCCCAACGTGACTGTCGGTGGAAACGCTTTTATGCCTATGGAGAACAAACGAGGCGAAAAGTTGGCGGGCGAGTTTGACCATTTGGCGCATCCTCATCACCAGCACGTTGACCATGTCGCAAGTCACCCTCACGCCGAGCGAGCTGCCCCGGTTCAGCAACATCATGAGCAGAATGTGGGCCCCAATGTCACTATAGGTGGAAATGCATTTATGCCTATGGAAAACAGGCGAGGCGAAAAGTTGGCGGGCGAGTTTGACCATTTCGCGCATCCCCATCACCAACACGTCGATCACGTCGCAAGTCACCCTCACACCGAGCGGGCACTTCCTGACCAGCACAAGGCCACCCCAATCGTCGCTGTCGGTGCCAACAAGGCTTTGCCAATGCACGATGCTCGAGGAGAGAAACTTGCTGGAGAATTTCAGCGTCTAGGCCACAAGGATCATCATCATCATGTTGATCACCCACCCCATCCTGTGGCACCATCGATCACTGAGCATGCCAAGCAAGGTCCTGAAATTGCCATTGGCCATAACAAGGCGTTGCCTATGACGGATGCGCGTGGTCAGAAACTCGCGCAGGAATTCAACCAGCTGGGTCATCATTATCACGACCATGTGCCAACGGTTCAGAGGGACGTGGCCCCAGCCCCAATGGCCAAGGAGCACACCAAGCCTACCCCCAATATCGCTATCGGATCCAACAATGCACTGCCCATGCATGACGCCCGCGGAGAAAAACTGGCCGGAGAATTCCAGCGAATGACTGAGCCGCATCACCACCAGCATGTTGAACCTCACTCTGCACGCCATGAGACTGACCATGTCTCTCCTTCTGCCACCCATCACGAAAAGGCCAAGCCGGCTATTGCCATTGGCTCCGACAACTCGTTGCCCATGTACGATTTGCGTGGCCACAAACTGGCTCGTGAATTCAACGATCTGACTCGCCCCCATGTGGATCATATCGGTCATACCGAGGAGTTGCCCAAAGCGCCCGCTGGGCATCAGCATGCCGTTGCAAAACCCAAAATTGCTATTGGGAGCTCGAACGCATTGCCGGTTGCTAATGCCAAGGAGGGAAAACTGGTTGATGAAATGAACCACTTGATTCACAAGTCGAATTACCCGGAGGAGCGCCACGATACTCATGCAGGCACCCCTTCCCGTGATTTACAACACTCGGAGCACCAGCAAAGTACGAGCAAATCCGACATCCGAATTGGTTCATCCAACCCCCTATCACCCGTCAACGCCAAAGATCAAAAACTCGTCTCCGAATTTGACCAGCTCGTCCACGCCAAATCGCATCCCAATATCAGCACCGACCTTGGCGCCGAGTCATCCCGCGATACCCATCTTTCGACCACTGACTCAAAAAAACCGGTTTCGCCTCGCGTCTCCATTGGCGGCCGAGAGACGTTTGCCCCAGTCAACAAGAAGGATGCCAAGTTGGTCCAAAAGTTTGAAGAACTCGTCCACGCCAAATCTCATCCTTCTGTGCATGAACATGCCTATGCCCATGACGTCGACCACCATTCCAAAACTCAGGAAAAGCCGGCACCGAAAGTGATTATGGGAAGCAGCGGATCATTGCCTGTTTCCAGTGCCAAAGAGGGCAAACTGGTTGAGCGCATGAATGAACTGATGCACCAGTCGAACCATCCTGCGCATCTTGATCGGGAGGTTGACCATAGTGCTGGACGAAGCCGAGAACATGCCAGCGCGAATGCGGGTCCTCAAGTTGCGATTGGATCTGCGTTGCCTGGGCATCATGGAGCGGACGGAAAATTGGTTGACCGTATGAATGAGTTGATGCACCAGTCGAATCATCCCGCGCATCTTGATCGGGACGTTGACCGTACTGCCGGACGAAACCGAGAACATGATGTTGCGAATGCTGCTCCTCAAGTCGCGGTTGGATCTGCGTTGCCTGGGCATCATGGAGCGGACGGAAAATTGGTTTACCGTATGAATGAGTTGATGCACCAGTCGAATCATCCTGCGCATCTTGATCGGGAGGTTGACCGTACTGCTGGACGAAGCCGAGAACATGATGTTGCGAATGCGGGTCCTCAAGTTGCGATTGGATCTGCGTTGCCTGGGCATCATGGGGCGGACGGAAAATTGGTTAACCGTATGAATGATTTGATGCATCAGACCAAACATGCTGGGCATGGATCAGCTTCTTCGGCAGCACCCGTTGCAGCCAACCGTGATCATGCGACTTCTGTCAATGATGCTAGTAAGCCTCAAATCGCCGTTGGCGCTGCTGGACTTTCCGGTCACCCAACGACCAAGACGGATCATCAGCTAAAAAATGAATTTGATGCCCATTTGCACAAAAACACATCTCCTGCTCAACCTACCGGAGTTCCTGCTCAACACACCCCTCAGCATACTCAATCTACGACGCATACCACACCCATCAACCCCAGCCTGCAACAAGAATTTGATCGTCTCCATGGCCATGAAAAGTTCCACGTCGACAAGGATCTCCACAATCTTAATCCCCAGATGAGTAACAATACCGAGTTTCGCTACGAGAACAAAATGGCCGGATACAGTACGCTAGGTACATCCGCTGAGCACGAGTCGACTGTTGGGCGCACGTTCCGTCCCTTGACCCCGGAGGATATGGCCAAGCCGGGGTACGATCATGCCGCCAAGGTCCGTGAACAGCGACTTTCGAGTGAATTTGATCGGATTTCGGGCAAGACTGCCGAACCGGTTTTGCCTGCTCCACCCTCGGACAGTGTTCCTCGACCGGTTGAAAGTGATGGCGGTTGGGATCCTCATGATCGCACCGGGGCTGATGCCACATTGGGCAAACGAGAGACTGAGGTGCCGGTGCACAAAACAAACAGTCTTCCCAAGAAATTATCGATGCGATTCTCCAAATTACTGAATGGATCCAAGAGCAAAACGGACTTGAAGGCGTCGTCGTCCAACTCAAGCTTGGGGCACTCATCGCATGATCAGCACCACGCAGCAAAGTCGAGTCCAACTCTGCTTACGGGCTCCCCCAGAAATGACCAACACACCTCGCCATCTGCATCCAACACTCAAGGAAAAATCACCCACACATTGCCCACCTCGCTCGAAAGTAAATTTGATCAGCTGGTCAACCAAAACAAAAAGTCGGAACCCAATTCATCCTCCTCGTCGGGACTTTTGGCACCGTCATCTGCGCATCAACTGCCAACCCATATTGGCGAAACCGGTCAAACAACCTACCGCCCGTCCCCGCACCGTGCGTCCTTTAACGACATTCGATCACACGCGGCTGCACAAAACAAGAAACAGCAGCCCATACACGGCCGCCATTCCGTCTCTACTGATCGCCCGGCCACGACCTTTGCGCCCAAAAAGGAACGTAAATCACTGGGAAATGTCTTTCGGGGATTGTTTTCGAGAAAGAGCAGGAGTAGTAGCCGAAACGTGTCGACCGCCGACCTTCCTGACATTCCGCCTCCCGCCGACGGCGACTTGATGGGTGGACGACAAAGTGAACCCCCTTCGCGTGTAGCTACCCCGGAAGCTCAGCGTGCAAAGCGAAACTTGAACCCCGCCCCACTCGCTAGCTTGAGTGCACCCCGTGCCCCGCAATCCCGTTCGGACCTCCAACCTCAAGCCCCAGCATCAACGGGTCCCACCACCGATGCCGCACACCACGCCGACTTGGCTCGGCAACAAAGCAAAGGGCTAGCTCACACCGACTCTACCCCGCAATCTACCAAACCCACCGGCCCCCGCGCCTCCAAATCCCGTTCATCGCTTGACGCCTCCCGCCCCCGCAACAACAAACTCTCTACCTCCCCGTCACCTCCCGTCCCCCACCCCAAAATATTCTTGGCACCCAACGAATACGGCCTTCAGGGTAATAACCTTGTATTCCACCGAACTGCATCACCCAACGGTGACGAGGAAATTCGGATTTCGCTGGAGGAGAACAGGAGTGTACCTCTCATTGCCGGTTAAAACACCATCATCCCTCACCACAATTTGACCTTTTTCTTGTTTATCATTTCGCGTTCTTTTAGTATAGTACAGTGTTTAAAACATCAATATATATCATTTCGTTTCAATTTTCAGTTTCCTGGCGTACATGCATGGCAAGTCTTGGGATCTCCCAATTGATATCCAAAGCCGTAACGTGGGAAAATCTCGGCTTGATTTAGGAGTGCGTAGATGGCCTTGGACGATCATAACGAGACCACGATTAGACTAATACTATTATGAATCTGGAACGCATTCGTGCATGTCGGGAGAGTATCTCAACTTTGAGAACCTCCTACCCATCCTGTATAGAGACCAATCAACGTTCAGTCATGAGTTTGAAAGCGACATCAGCGAATATTCATATGGCGCATTATTGTTCTCGAGTTTCAGTCTCCTATCAGTCGCGAATGTTCATAGTGCATACATTCGTATCAGATGCAGGTACATAGTACAGGCTGTATATATGGCTACTCGAAGCCTGTTGTTGGAACTTGACGCTGGCTTTGAATTTTCGAGAGCATTGAATCCGCGGATATGGTCATCACCGTTATCTTGAATGTTGTTTGTTTATACTCACGTGTGCACACTTTTCCCGAAACTTTTCCCCCCAACAACAGGCTTCGAGTAGCCATATATACAGCCTGTACTATGTACCTGCATCTGATACGAATGTATGCACTATGAACATTCGCGACTGATAGGAGACTGAAACTCGAGAACAATAATGCGCCATATGAATATTCGCTGATGTCGCTTTCAAACTCATGACTGAACGTTGATTGGTCTCTATACAGGATGGGTAGGAGGTTCTCAAAGTTGAGATACTCTCCCGACATGCACGAATGCGTTCCAGATTCATAATAGTATTAGTCTAATCGTGGTCTCGTTATGATCGTCCAAGGCCATCTACGCACTCCTAAATCAAGCCGAGATTTTCCCACGTTACGGCTTTGGATATCAATTGGGAGATCCCAAGACTTGCCATGCATGTACGCCAGGAAACTGAAAATTGAAACGAAATGCTAGATCTGGCAGTTTCGTTGTTGGGTTGAAGTTGCAATGAGCGGTAGTGATCTCTGGACTCTGGAGGGATCTCGCCGGGCAAGTTGAACGAACGCGACACGGCCAAAGTGGATCGATCCGGATATTACAGCGCCCGATACGCCCCCCCCCCCCCCCCCCCCCCAACTCAAAATGACAGAGATCACAAGAGACTGGAGACCGCCTCGATTGCCTATAGGCGAGAGCGGAGTCCGAGCGGAGATCCAGCGTTCTGGCCAAAAAACTTGTGCGTTTCAGAAACCAATAAGACATTCCTTGCCTACTCCGTGCAAGAAAAAAAACCATCACCAACCCCAAAGTCGTAGGAAGGTAAATAGCCAGGCAGACTCCTTATCCCTGCTACGTCCCCGCTTACCTCCTTCTCCCAGATCTACATTTCATCGCTATCAACAATCATGAACATCTCTCCCGCAACCGTTGCCAGAATGCTCAAGCATCAGCTGCTAACCAAACTCTCCGACAAAGTCATTGCCCACACATACAAGTCAGAAGAAGACGAGACCCTTGGTACCCAGCACTCGATTTTCGCCCGGCCTTGTTTTGTCTGGACTTCCCAAAACGCTTTCAAAGACCGAAAGGTTCCCTGTGCCCTATGCACTGGCTGTGTCCCTAAAGGTGAGTTTGTCCCGTCTTCGTAGGGAGAAGGATGATGAAGAGGGGAGCCGGTGGGGAAACCACTGACATGCATCCGGGTGATCGTCACTGGCAAAGGGCATATGATGTGTGTTTGTTTATTCGCGTAGCTGAAACCAGCCCTTCTGTCCTCTTGATTTTTCTGATCGACTCACTAACCATCATTTTTCCCCAGTCAAAGAGTATTCATCTGCCAATGCTGAGGAGCATGACTACCGGGTTCAAATTCTGTACATGACCTATACTTGTAACGCTGCTTCTGGTCCGACCAAAGACGTGCACTTCACCACCATCTCTAAGGAATTCCTGGGAAAGATCGGTACCGCACTAGCGAACCGGCTCCCGTACATCTTTACCCATAAGCACGCCTTTTCCAATTCTCTCTTTTCAGACATTGATCATGCCATAACATCTCCCAACGGTACTATATTATACGCTTCCCCGTACCTTGAATATCTAATTGAAAGGGTTTGTAGGCCTCGCACCATTCATCAAAACCCTTAAAGCCAGAAGAATGAAGAGATACGCTGACAACACAACAGCAATCCTGCCTACGCAAACGTCTCGGCAGATTTGCTCCCCAAATCCTGCACCTTGGAAGAGTACGCACTTCTTCACAAGCCGATTGAATATCGGACGTTTGTTGATGCATGGATGGATGCCACTGCTCCTCTTGTGCATATTGCAAACGCGCTCATGGACATGAGCTACGCGAAGGAAGCTATTTCATTCGATGGCACCTACAAGTTTCCAGCCAAGATAGGAATCCAAGAACCCAATACGGGCGCTGTCGTCACACCACCTCAGCTCAAAATCCTACATCTGGTCCAGAATGAGATCGGACAGATAATGGACTTTTTATTTATTGCTAGTGAAAGCCATGAAAGTATGAGGATTTCCTTGGACAGGGTGAAGAAAAACCTGGAGGAAGGAGGTCATGCACCAACTGGTATGGACTGCAAGTGCATTCTTTTGTACATTTCTCTTACCCTGTCACAAACTACCTTCTAGTGGAGCATCCACTGTTAGTCGTTACCGACAACATCGACAACAACAAGAGTCTGATTACCGGCATGGGGCCCGGCTATATCGCGAAACAGGACCCCTTTCATGTCATCCAAAGGTACATCACCCCCGCACCTCACCTCAGTGATTTGAACTCTGTGCTAAAGTCTCTCTTCTCAACAGGATCACCCAAAAAATCAAGACACCCGCCAGATTCCGGGTCCAAACTGAATTGCACAACGCATTGTATCTGCCAAAGGTCGACAAGCGGCGTGCAGAGCATCGCAACCCAGAGGAGGCCGCAGTCTTGTTCCAAGCTGCGTGCGATCGGGTTGATGTCTCAGGTCTGGGTGAGGCGGCCCTGAAGGAATGGAACGGGTCAGTCACGAACAACGTGAAACTGATTAGAGATGGTTATGTATTTGCCGGTAAGTCGAATACAGGCCTGGAGAACGGTGTAGAGTATAGCAAACTGCACACAAGTGGCATTGAGAGCCCCAATGCCTGTTTAAAAGTTCTCACCCTTCGGGGCCTGGGCTACAAACTGGCAATGCGCATCTTGATCGTCTTCATCGTCAAGGTAAGCGCTTGTGCATGATGGATGAATTTGGCAAATCCTTACTCCTGTGCTTTAGCACAACCTAAGATGCGGTGGCAAGTTTGGGAGATGGCCAAATTTGCACCACATGGACATCCTCACCCTCATCAAACTAACTATGACCTGCCGCGACCAAATGCCGGCCACTCCTCAAACCGCATTTGCTCTCCAAGTCATTCATAAGTTACGGAGCAACGTCGATCTGGAGGAAGTGTGGGCCACTGACCCAAAGCAGTTCATTGGTACTGACTGGAGCTGCTTTATGTCCATCTTTGAAGGCAGTGATCCCAACCATCCACCAGTCCTTGCCCTTCATGGGACCCCCGCACGCCCACCGCTTGATCAGCCTATGATTAAGAGCATGTTCCACACTACCTCTGCTCGTTCCAAAACTCTCCCATCCCGCGAAAGGACCACCACCGCCCAATGCCTTCAATTCCTTGCCATCCATCCGTCCGACATCACCCAACCCCACTTCAATAATGCTGAGTATCGTCTTCTGATCAAAGTCATCCGCACACAACAGAGCCTAACGGCGAATTCCGAGGAGGAGCTCCAGAATTGCCCATTGGTATTAACGCTACTGTACAATTGTGCGGTGTGCAAAGTTTGACAAGAGGCGGTGGAACGGAACGCGGCACTGCCTGAGGTAGGTTTCAAAACCTTTGACTCTGTGAAAGAGCAATGGATTTTGGAGAGCCGCATGCCGACCATCACCACCGACACCACCCCAATCTTTGACTTCTGTCGGGTATCGGATGCCGACATGCTCCGGACCAACGACCTCACCAACTTCGAGACAGAGTTCTCAAAGCAAGTTTTCGATGCCCTGCACACCACCGTCCTTTTTACGAAGAGAAAAGAACGCTTTTTAATGTTAATCAAGCTTGCCTCCCTTTTAACGCCGTGGTATCGTCATAGGATGCACGAGCTGAACGTCGTTCGCTGGACGACGCTATATCGTCCGTGGAAGAAATCGTTTGATGAGCAGATGGTACGTGTGGCATTCCCTGGGTCACTGAGTGAACACTCTAATCGATGATATAGGCAAAGAAATCCCCTTCCAAAATCCCACTCCTCATCCGCATCCCACCAATTACTACCACCCCTCTCTCCATTATCACGTCTCCCACTGGCACCACTACCCCTCTCTCGCACGACGACACGTCCCCCACTGGCACCACCACCGCCCTCTCAATTGAAACATCCCCTTTGGTCACCGCCGCATCTCTCCCTGTTCCAAATCTACCATCCACCACCACGTCCCCTACTGGCAGCACCACCCCCCTCTCAATCGAAACGTACCCTTTGGTCACCACGGCATCTCTCCCCATTTCAATGGTACCATCAACCACCACTGTCCCCTTCGACACCTCCTCTTCCATCAACAACACCCCTCTTCCAGTCCAACTTGTCCCCACAACTACTACCGCTCCTCCCCTGGTCGACCTTCCACAACTAAGCACTATGGATATGATACTGGCATGTAAAAGCACAGAGTTGTTCTCCAACTCTAAACTACTTCAGTACGCAATTTCTATGGAACCGAAAGTCTACGAATCAATGTCGACAAAGACGTTTTCGAAACAGATGCAACGGGCAGAGAAAGCCGCCGGAAAGGTACGGAATATTTAATTAAATATTATAATATCTTACTTAATCGGACATTAGAAGCCCGCAACAAGCAGTGTACCTTTATCTTCTATCATCTCTGCTCCCATCATCCCTGCTCCCGTCGTCTCTGCTCCCGTCGTCCCTGCTCTCGCCGTCTCTACTCCCGCCGTCCCTGCTCCCGTCGTCCCTATTCCTACTCCCCCAACCGTCGCCTCTACCACCCCAAACAACCCGGCAAAGCGCAAGTTCGTGAATTCGTTCCAGTCGTCTTCACGCTCGAAAAAGGCAAAGGCATCCCCCAGTATCATCAATCCGCAACCCTGTGATAACTGTAGGGCCAAAAGCAAGAAATGCAATGGAATGCACCCTCACTGTAAAGATTATGTCACACCCATCTCCACATCATCCGGCCCGCTGCCACCACTGTTTCCCACCCTCGCTCGTCAGCCGTCATCCGCTCCATCATCATCTGTCTCATCATCTGCCACGCCATCACCTGGCCCACAATCACCCTCCCCATCATCTGGCCTATAATCACCCTTCCCACCATTACCTGCCGCAGAATTACCTGCCCCGCTGTCATTACCTGCCCCACCATCATCCGCCTCGCAATCAGTCATCCCACCAGCATCCTCGACCGCCAGTACCAGCAGTTTACCGCGTAAAAATGTTCCGAAGGGGACCGCCTGTAAGTTGCACAGTCAGATGCATACCAAATGTGACGGCAATAACCCGAAATGCTCGCTCTGGAAGCCCGGCAAGGAATCGATCACCAGTTATTTCTCGAAGAAGGCTTAGAAGCAGGTAATGTTTGCCCATTTGTTCACTCATCCGCTTAGTTGCCTGCAACTAATCCCAGCTTGGCTTCACGTTCTTGTCCGACCCTTTCAATAGATTCTTCCAGTCTTTATCTTTCATCTCTTTCTGGTGTTGCTTTCTATCGGTTTAGTGTTTGTTTTCCCTTTCATTTCCATATTAGTTTAGTTTAGATATAGTATCAGTGTTAGTTTTCATTCTTGTCGTATCAGTTTTATTATTAGTTCCTTTGCTTTTGTCTCGTCAACATGTTTCTTCTTTCCCCAATGACAGTTCAATCATTCAGTTGACTTCACCATAAAACTTTTTTTTTCCCATGATGGGGTTTCATCCGCCATTTTGTTGTGGGTTCAGTTGATGGAGACAGCTGTTTGAACTTTGTTACCCGGCACCCCAACGTATTATTGAACGCTCTGAGAGGAAAAGGGTTGGACAAGAAACATGTGAGAGTATTTGACCATACTTCCCTGTCTAATTTCGATGAATACTTATAACTTATTTGAAAGGAATTCTATCATTGAATCAATCTATCACATTAATATACGTCTGAAGATGATACCAAATTTTTGGGATTTATATTGAATAGAGAACCCAATCTGGACATGAGATATCTGATGATTTAAACGTACCAGCGATGCAAAGGCCATCTTGAACATCAAAGCTTCTATTCTAACAGCGGAAATATATTTGGGACCCATTAGCAATGTTATTTGAGCCATTGAAATCTCTTGAAGGTATACTGAGTGAGCGAACAGCTGGCGAACAGTCGAAAATAAAAAAAAACTAAGACCTTGAATCTTATGCAAAAAGGTGCAGACCGCGAATCGAACCAGCGGTCTGACCACAGACAGCGGACGCAGCACCAGTAGACTACCATGGCCCTGTTAGATTTTGCCAGTCTTACTTAGTAGGAGAAGACTTGGGCAAGAAGGTACTGAGAAAAACGCATGTATTAAGAAGAGGGGGCGGGGGGATGTCTGCACTTATAAACTCCCCCAAAATCACCCATACAAATGTATAGTACATAAAGAAAAGAACATGTGTTGCAGCGTCCAAAGCTGTGCAAAGGCATACACATGGAATATGGGTAACGGAAAGAAAGATAGAGGGACTAAACTAATTTGTTCAACGAACGAGACGCCAAACAGTTCGGGGATCTGATGTCGGTGGAGCTCAATCTGGGAACGACACAAGAAGTCCTATGTGTGTTTCCAACAGGCTCCAACGTAAGATTCTAGCGTCAGTTGACCTATAAAGCATGCTAACAGTGTTTTCGGGAATGTCCTTGTGTCGGGAATACCGTATGTTCGGGATCATTTTTCGGTCATATTTTTTGGAGGTGTTCTTTCGGGAATTTGTCGCAAAATTTCGGAAAAAAATCGCATCAAAAGTGCATTTTTTTCTGAGTCGTCGGGAATCAGGAATGCGCCCCCGGTCATGTCTACCAGCTCCCGCACGGCGACCACCGACCTCAAATCGGACCGCAATGACAACGCTTTCAGTCGAACGACGAGCTTTGCCGACCAAATTGACGTTCCTAGTCCCAGTATCGGTCGTCGAGCGTTCAACCCTTTCTGCAGTAAGACTGATATTTAATTCTTCAATGCCCCCAGTTCAAAAAAAGCTTGTTGTTATCCTATTGACTAGATTACCATGCCGAGAGAGCCTTGCAGCAGGTACATACTTTTCCAACATTGAAGTCATTTGGGCATAGCTAATGATTGTAATGTAGGAAGAAACAAAGTATCTGGCCCATCGGCAATCGGAGGAAGCGGATTCGTTTGAGGGCAACTCACTCTCACGCGAATACTCTCATCATGGCGGCAACGCAGAACTTGGCCAACACTCGCAGACGGCTCTGGAAGAATTGACTGGCTTTAGCTCGTTGAGTGTGGCCGAAAAGATGGCCGAGTTTGCTGGCGCACCAGTCACTTCGGAAGTTGTAGCAAAGTTTGGTAGACCGGAATTTCAAGGTACTTTCATTGAACAACCGCAACTAGGTGAAGGCGACTGATTTCTCATTCCTCGATAGACAAGCAGCTGAGTGATGAACTACAGTCTATCTTCGAGAGCCTACAGAAATGTCTTCAACTTCGAAAACGCTACATGATGAGTTCTTATCAATGTGCGGGAGACAATCCGAAGGATGCTGACGATTGGGACATCTATCCACCTCCGCCGCCTCCGAGCTATCCTCCGCCGCCAGGATCAGCCAACGTTGCCTTTATTCCTGAGCCCACGCCGCCCCCTGCAGAGTTTGTCTTTGAGAAGTGCAAAATTCCGGGCCCGAACAATAAACATGTCTATGCCGTCCGACCCGATGGCGTATTCCAAGTCTACAACAACGATCAAGATGCCGAGCAAAACATGAACGGTCTGGTAGAATTTCCGACCATTAAAGATTACTTTTTGGATATGGACTTTATTCTGGATACAATCTCGGATGGTCCCACCAAAAGTTTCGCATTCCGTCGGTTGTGTTATTTGGAAAGCAAGTTCCACATGTATGTCCTTCTCAATGAATATCAAGAAGTGGTTGATTCCAAGGTCGGTTTACATCTTCATCTTTTGTTCTGATTCTTCGGCGGTGAATTAACCGAGTTCCCCCTTTTTTTTTAGCAAGTACCGCACCGGGACTTTTACAACGTGCGAAAGGTCGATACTCACGTGCATCACTCGTCCTGCATGAACCAGAAACACTTGCTTCGCTTTATCAAATACAAGCTCAAGCGCTCTCCCGATGTAGGTGAACGCGCTTCGAATTTGCTTTGTTCATGAAGCTAACTGTGTGAATGTTCAATAGGAAGTGGTCATTTTCCGTGACGGGCAGCATCTGACTCTTCTCCAAGTGTTTGAATTGCTGAATCTGTCCGCCTACGATTTATCTATTGACACACTGGACATGCACGCTCACAAGGACTCGTTTCATCGCTTTGACAAATTCAATTTGAAGTACAATCCCATCGGAGAATCTCGATTGCGCGAAATCTTCATGAAGACTGACAACTACGTGGGTGGGCGCTATTTGGCAGAGCTATCCAAGGAAGTATTCGCGGATCTCGAAGCCAGCAAGTACCAGATGGCCGAATACCGAGTATCCATCTATGGACGATCCCGCGATGAGTGGGACAAGATGGCCAAGTGGGTTGTTGAGAACAAGCTGTTTTCCAGCAACGTCCGTTAGTTGGTTCAAGTTCCCCGTCTTTATGACGTCTACAAAAAGTCCAATTTGGTCAAATCATTTGAGGATGTACTTCGCAATGTGTTCGAACCGCTCTTTGAAGTGACCCAGGATCCCACTTCTCACCCGGAGCTGCACATCTTCCTTCAACGCGTGATTGGATTTGACTCTGTGGACGACGAAAGTAAAGCCGAGCGTCGCACGTACAAAAAATATCCTTCTCCCAAGGACTGGAACATTGCGCTGAATCCCCCTTACTCGTACTGGCTCTACTACATGCACTCTAACATGTCGACCCTAAACTGGTACCGTCGACAGCGCGGGTTCAACACTTTTGTGTTGCGACCTCACGCGGGAGAGGCTGGTGATACCGATCACTTGACGGCCGCTTTCTTGACCTCTCACAGCATCAGTCACGGTATTCTGCTCCGTAAAGTCCCTGCGCTTCAGTACCTGTACTACCTCGACCAGATTGGCATTGCCATGTCACCGCTGTCCAACAACGCGCTTTTCTTGACTTATGAGCGTAACCCGTTCCTCAATTTCTTCCAGCGTGGTCTCAATGTGTCGCTATCTACGGACGATCCGCTCCAGTTTCACTTCACCAAGGAGCCTTTGATTGAAGAATACAGTATAGCAGCCCAGGTTTGTTTTAATATTGTTTTTTGTTGTGATTTGATCCTGTGACTTATATTCCATGTCATTCCAGATTTGGAAATTGTCTTCGGCCGACATGTGCGAAATTGCGCGTAACAGCGTGCTGCAGAGTGGCTGGGAACTGAAGATCAAGAAGCACTGGTTGGGTGCGAGGTGCAATCTGCACGGTCCAGCTGGAAGTGGTAGGTGTTATCTGTGGCCCAGTCTACATTTGTCCAGAACTAACAGAACTATTTGCCTACAGCCATCCAGAAAAGTAATGTTCCCAATATCCGTCTCGCATATCGGTACCAGACCCTGATGAAAGAGCGCTACATGGTCCTCGGCTCCAAGTGGGCTAACCAGGATGTGATTGACGACTCTGCTCCAAGCACGGAGGTGCAGGATACTGCTTTTGTAGCCAGCGTAGATCAGAATTTCGCTGGAGGAGAATAGCAGTGTTTCCTTTATTGCTGCTTGTATCATAGTGCATTAGAGGTGTTACCCTTATTCCTGGTTGTATCATAGTGCATTATGAGTGTTACCCTCATTGTTGGTTGTATCATAGTGCATCGCATAGTGGTATACTATATACTATGCAATGCACTATGATATCTTGAATAATCATACGTTTATTTATTCGGAATAGACTCTTGCATGTTCAATGTCTGCTCCTGGTCTGCTCTTTTGAGGCAATTTCACTCTCGTTTTCCAGCCTGACGTTTTTTCCCATCATTTCGTATTGTAGTGTTTTAGAAATCAGTATAACATTCTTTCATTTTTCAATTGCCTTACATATCTTTCATACTTGTACAGGTTCATGCATCTTCTGGCAAGTCCTGGTAACCCCGTAAACCCGCTACGTGGGAAAATTTCGGTTTTGATTTCCAATCACGTGGGGCTTGCGAGTCAGGGGAATTTTGGATTTTGCGGGGGCGTTTCCGCCCAACCAAATTCCTCCCTTCTCCGGTATTTCTACCATTCAACGTCTTCGTGAAGGATCGTATTTTACTCCACAGCGTTTCGGATAGAACGGATATCCCCGACCGTTTTGTCGTAACACCCCACATCTTGATGGGCGACCACCTGTCAGTCGACCCGTTTTCACTTGACACCAAAAAGACTTGCTTTCGTTCGGGACGAACCGCACCACACCGAACCGAGAAGCAATGGGCTATCCTTGACTCCACAATGCAAGGGAAGCAACGCATACATACCAATTTGCGGGGCGCGGAAAGGTACTTTTCATCAGGATAAACAATTCCATGACTGGTCAGATCTAACACCTTTTGTTGATTCAGGAATATGGTTCTGTCTCCACACCACCTCATCAAGGAGCTCATACTGGACCATTTCAGCTAAATCGCTGTAACTGGATGGGCAGAGAAATGACCACCTGCCAGTCGACCCGATTTCACTTGACACCATATTCTTGACTCCACAGCGAAACGGAAGCAAGAGTTCTATCCCGGGTGCGGAAGGGTAATTTATCAGGATAAACAATTCCTTGACACATCAGATCTAACACCTTTCTTGAGCTAGGAATCTGATTCCTTTTTCCACCAACTCCATGCAAGAATTCACACTGAACCGCTGTGTCGCAACCACCCTTTTATCTTGATGGCCCCGAGAAACGACAACCTGTCACTCGATCTCACCCAACAGCGAAAAACACTCGCCAGAATCGCACCATGAAGGATCGGGTTACGTTTGACTCCACAGCGCGAGGGAAACGATACTTATATCCCAGTGTTGGGTGGTTTGAAAAGGTAATTCGGCTTGATAAACAACTAGATCACTGGTCAGTTCCAACCTTTGTTGATCTAGGAAATGGTTTCGTCTCCACCAGTCCGTGAAGTATTCCACGCCATATGACAAACAAACCAAAACATCCTCCCTGCAGTGGAATGTTGCAATTCTAAATTGCGCAATCAACCCACCTCAAGCTCAAAGCCAAAGATACCGGATCTTCCTCTCATGACTGCAAGACCAGACTGACGGTAAAGAAATCAGCCAGACCTCCGAGACATCCTCTATCCTTTCGAACGGATGCTCCTGAGACTGGTACGACCAGCTCAGAGAGCCCACGCTGGAGGTGTCGAACCATGATGGTAGGCAAGTATCTAGAGGACATAAAGACAGAGTGAAGCATGCTGAACATTTCTTTCCTAGATATCTTCCGTCATCGCTCCTAAATGGGGATCTCCGTGAAGTACGATGCGACACACCACCCCGGCCTACGACGCATCATGCTTTTGATGCGCAAGCCGCCTCAAACTCGAGATGAGACGAAACAAGACAACATCGGCAAAATACATATCGGTAAACCAACGTTTGATCAACCCAGTTGGAGCCTGCACTTACATAGGTTTCACGATTTTTAGAGACCAGAGTGCTTACACTACAGATCTGCAAAATTCTGCGCATATCCACATGGGATCCAGAAACATCTGCAGTGCCGTAAAAAGACTTTTTTGAGTAAGCGGGTGGTGTTGCGGACACGAAGAACACTTGCCGACACTACCTGCCACAATTTTCAGCAATCCACCAAAATCATGCCAATCAGCAAAGTTTTTGCGAAGATTATCCGAAAACTGACGCCGCTGTCCGCCCGAGAGAGGTGGTTCAAGAAAGAGGTGGAGAGGGAAATCGTCTATGATTCTACCCTCGAAATTGAACAGGACCAAGGTGATTATCTGATTATTTTGCATTGTCTTTAGGACTTGGAATTAACGATTATAGTTATTTTCCAAGGCCGCGCCCTATCTTCCACAATTTTCAGTGAGCAACCACGAAAATGCCTACGTTTCACCAACTTGCGTCGAAAATCGTGCGGAAGCTCACCCCGTTGTCCGCCCGAGAAAATTGGTTCAAGAAAGAAGTGGAGAAAGGATGGGTGTATGATACCAATCTAGAGGAGGAAGATGCAGAAGGTGACTCTCTGATTATTTCGCCTTCACTTTGAAATTTGAAATTAACGATCATGGTTATTTTCCAATGCCGCGCCATTCCAGATCACCAACAGGACACCATGATAGAAGAACCTGTCGCTGCGAAAAAAGAGCGGCGGTCGTTGAAGGAAAAGCTTTGAAGGGCGCTCCGTATAAAGGGGTTTAGATGTAAGCTCCTTGGCCGCACCCATAGCTGACATGCATCAAGTACGTTAATTCGTCATTTCTTCTTTAAGGCTCCTCGTCGAAGAGGGCTACCGCCGCCGACAATCAAGGTGTTCCGCCGGCTGCCGAAAATTCAAACCTTCCTTTGCCCGTCTCAGACCACCGGCAACTGCAGCAAATTGATGGTCTCCAGTCTTTCCCCTTTTCCGATCGGTAATTCCCATAGCCCTTATAATTTAGACATCTCCCGTAGTTAGATTCTTGAGTATAGCAGTGTTCCAAATCAATATATCATCTTTTTATGTTCGAAAAGGCTGCCGAACATGCGCATCAGCTCTTGATCACGTAACAGTACATTCATATGAGTCCCACTGACGTATAAATATAATGTAGGAAAATCTGAAAGTTTTTGAACATCATGAACTCATTCCCGCTCCTGGTCAGATGTAACACCTGCCACCAGGCCCAAATATATTGCCAGAGCGCGTGTACGGAACTGTACTAGTATGAAAGAAGCGATTCGTATATGTAAGTCAATTGAAAAGTGAAAGAATGATATTGTTTTTTAAAAACTAAACACTATACTTTACTAAAGAGCAACTCCCTACTAAAGAACACGAAATCAAAAACAGAAAGGGAAAAAAAGGTCAAATTGTAGAGGGGATGGTGTTTTAACCGGCAATGAGAGGTACACTCCTGTTCTCGTCCAGCGAAATTTGAATCTCTTCGTCGCCGTTATTTCCTTGGATGCGGTATTCGTCGGGTGCCAAAAAAATCTTGGGGTGGGGGACGGGGGGTGACGGGGAGGTAGAGAGTTTGTTGGTGCGGGGACGGGAGGCGTCAAGTGAACTACGGGATTTGGATGCATGCGGACCGGTGGGGTTGGGAAGTAGGGGGGTAGAGGCCAAACTAGCGAGCTGGGCGGATTCCACGGTAGCCACACGCGAGGGAGTGTGGAGCTTGGTCGGCGGCCACACGTCAAGTCGCCGTGCGTCGACGGGAGGGGAGATATCAGGACGGTCGGCCGTGGATATATTGCGGCTACTCTTTCGCGGAAATAATCCCCGAAAGATATTTCCGAGCGATTTACGTTGTTTTTTGGGCGTATGGGTCGTAGCTGGTCCCAAGCTTGACATGGACGTCTCGGCATCTGGTAGGGCGCAGCATTGGAAAATAACCATGATCGTTAATTCCAAGTCTCAAAGTGAAGGCGAAATAATCAGAGAGTCACCTTCTGCATCTTCCTCCTCAAGGTTGGTATCATAAACCCATCCGTTCTCTACCTCTTTTTCGAACCACCTCTGCCTTGCAGAGCGAGGCGTGATGAGTTTGATAATTTTCAAGGCGATTTTGCAAGGAGTCGGCATTTTGTGTATGGTTTCTGAAGTTGTGGAAGATACGGGGGAAATTGTCCGGCGAGCATTCCTTATGTCCTCAAGACCCTCGCTTACCTAAAAAAATCTTTTTCCGGCACTGTCAAATCGTTCTGGATCTCATGTTGATATATTTCCAGAATTCTTGATGTAAGCATTCTGTCAGCGAAAACAGTTGATATGTGGGATGATACTGCGCGGGGTGCCTTATATTCAGATCTTACTGCTGCCGCTTGCCGTCGCCCCAAACCCATAATGGAATATGCCAGCTAACCATTATGCACTGTCACATTGACCAGTCACCTACTTTTACCCGAAATTTCTGTCACTTATACCTGTCAGCCGCTTTTGGATTTTTTGAAAGAAGCCAGGGTCGTTGCAAAAGACGAAGTGGCAGTCGTCCGCTTTTCTAGAGCCCAGTTGATTTAAATCAACATATTGTTATATCCAGTTTCAAGGTACCCACAATGCCTTCTATGTACATACAATAAATTGCCTTAGGAAGGAAGGCATCTATGGCCGGAAAGAATACTTTTTTTTCAAAAAAAAACGATAAGTTACAACAGAGACTGTCATAATGATATTATTTAGAGCCAGAAGTACAACCCAGAGTAGGCGCAGGTTGTTATAATAGAGACTGTCATAATGGTACAATTTGGTAGCAGGTTGGCTTTTTTGCAGTGACATTAGTTTTTCTTCAAATTGTTTAAAGTTACATCAGACCAGGAGCATAATTGAGTACATCATGTTGGAATACTGTCAGATTTTCCTCCAATATATTTCTTCGTCAATGGGACGTACATTAACTTACTGTTCTTTGATCAAAGAACAGATGCGCATGTCCGCCAGGCAATTAAAGAATAAAAGAATGGTTCACACGCGAGGGCGAGGGGGGTTCACTTTGTCGTCCAACCGTCAAGTCGCCGTCGAGGGGAGGCGGAATGTCAGGAAGGTCGGCCGTCGACACGTTCCGGCTACTACTCCAGCTCTTTTGCGAAAACAATCCTCGAAAGACATTTCCGAGCGATTTACGTCCCTTTTTGGTCGTGGCCGTGCGATCAGTCGAAACAGAATGGCGGCCGTGCATGGGATGCTTCTTGTTCTGCGCAGTCGCATGAGATCGAATGTCGGTACAGGACGCACGGTGCAGGGACGGTCGGTAAAATGTTTGATCGGTTTCGCCAATATGAGTTGGCAATTCATGGGCAGATAACGGTGCGAGAAGTCCCGACGAGGAAGTTGAATCGGTTTCCGAATTTTGTTCTAATTGACAAATTGATCAAGCTTGCCTTCAAGCGAGGTTGGCAAGGTGTGGACGATTTTTCCTTGGGTGGCTGATGCCGTTGGCGATGTTTGCTGGTCATTTCTGGGTGAGTTGGTAAGCAAGGTTGGAGTCGATTTCTGATCATGCGATGTGTGATTGTCTGGCCCTAGCATTGAAAAATAGCCATGATCGTTAATGCCAAGTCAACGTGAAGGCGAAATAATCAGAGAGTCACCTTCTTCTTCTTCACGCTCTATGGTGGTATCGTACACCCATCCTCTCTCCACTTCTTTCTTGAACCATTTTTCTCGGGCGGACAACGGGGTGAGTTTCTGATGTTCGACGCAAGTTGGTTAAAGTTAGCATTTTATGATTGGTACTGAAAATTGTGGAAGATAGGGCACGGTCTTGGAAAATAACCACGATCGTTAACTCCAAGTCCCAAAGCCAATGCAAAATAATCAGATAATTACCTTGGTTCTGTTCAAGCTCGAGAGTAGAATCATAAACCAGTCCTCGCTCCACCTCTCTCTTAAACCACCTCCCTCGGGCGGACAACGGCGTGAGTTTTCGGATAATCTTCGCAAAAACCTTGCTGATGGGCTGAAAATTGTGGAAAATACCTGGGGAAATTGTCCAGCGAGCTTTCGTAACGTCCTCAAGACCCTCGCTTACCTAATTTTTTTTCCGGCACTATCAAATGGTTTTGGATCTCATGTTAATATTTCCAGAATTCTTGATGTAAGCATTCTGTCAGCGAAAACATTTGATACCTGGGATGATGTTGCGCTGGGGTGCATTATATTCAGATCTCACTGCGGCCACTTGCCGTCGCTCCAAACGTGACCTGTCACTTACTTTTACCTGAACTCTGCTGTTACTCACGCCTGTCAGCCGCGTTTGGATTTTTGAAAGAAGCCAGGGTCGTTGCAAAAGACGAAGGGGCAGTCTTCCGCTTTTTTTAGAGCCCATTGTCCATTATGTACAGTAGGCCAAAAGAGTCCTCCACGCGCAGTCCAGTTGATATAAATCTGCATATTGTTATATTCAGTCTCAAGTTACCCACAATGCCTTTTAAATACATACAATAAATTGCATTAGGAAGGAAGGCATCTACGGCCGGAAAGCGTACTTTTTTTTCAAAAAAAAACAATAAGTTACAACAGAGACTGTCATAATGATATTACTTAGAGCCAGAAGTACAACCCAGAGTAGGCGCAGGTTGGCTTTTTTGCAGTGGCATTAAGGTATTCTTCCAATTCTTCTTGTTCAGAAAAGAGTTACATATGACCAGGAGCGGGATTGAGTATATCATACCTTAAGGTTTTCCTACATCGCATTTCTTCGTCATGTATTAGTTATTACCGACTCTTTCCGGGACTTGTATGAATATACTGTTCTTTGATCAAAGAACAGATGCGTATGTTCGATAGCCAATTGGAGAATGAGGATTTGATATATTGTTTTGGAACATGCTACAATGAAGAACTAAATGCCGAACAAGGGAGAAAAAGAATAAACTGTAAAAGGGGGACGTAAAATTGTCTGTTTGTCTGATACAGCAAGTAGACGCAGAAGGTACATAGTTCGGGCCAAATGACAAAACCTTGACCGGCAATCAAGGGAACACTCGGGGTCCCTTCGAGCGAAACATGGCATTCCTCGTCTCACCTGTACGGTGAGGGACGGGGGGAAGTGATAAAGAAATAAACAAGAAATCCCCCGCCAGAGCTTCTTATAAACTCGCCGGTTGATAATGTGGAAAAGTTTGGTAAGACTAGATGGATAGCAGTAGTAAGTGGGCTGCCATCGACCTCTCTCCACACTTTCCTCACCTCATCATATCGGCCATCCGGCATGGGATCATCTCTCCACAAAAGCTGAACCTGATGTGGAGGGAACAGGAAATCTCCCCCACTTTCCTCTATCCATTCGACAATAGTTGAAAGAAAGACAGGCCCATACCCTCCCCGTGCTTAGATAAACAAGATACCTCCGTGAACATGAAACCTCCCCAGAACAATACAACGATCTGAGCAAAAAGGGACTCTACGGACGCGCCGCCTGAAACGTGTTGTGGAGAGCAAACTGCTGGAGGTAAACTTTTTTTTTTGACCCAGAGGGGTATTAGATTAGCGGGAATTGGGAGAGAACTTGTAATGAGCAGAAACTTCATTTTCCATCTGTTTAATGAGCTTTTTTGTCTGTCTGAACGCAGGTCTGAACGGTCGTTTCAGATGACGTGATCAGGCCGCGAAGCATTCAAACAAAGTCCTTCTCGCCCAGCTCCTACGTTTGGCCAATCTCAGAGAACATAATAGCCAACATGTCTGATCAACAAATCACCGCCCGCAGACACCGGCGCAAAATTGTCCGCCGACCGGCAAGGATCCCAATGGACCTCTATACAGATGATTCTAGTAAGTAACCTTTGACGGGATGCGGAAGAACTGTACTCATACAGCCATTGGATAGCCCTCGACTGTGTTATCTGCAACGAGCTGTTTACAGTACCGACCCAGATGACATCTTGCGACCATGTATTTTGTACCGAGAAGGCAATCGAGCAAGTTTTTTCTTATTTGAATCATCCAATAGGGTCCAACCAAGCGTTAATTTAGATGGGCGTGACGATGCCCCTTATGCAATGTGTACGTGGGGAGTTTCCGACGATGCCATCTACGAAAAGTCTGAGGGTGCGATGTTCGGCCCTCAAGGCTGCTCAAGACAATCAGCCATTCCTCTCGGTCTTGGGAAACGGACCCGCCGGTCTCCGGCTGACCCGCATCCACCAGCAGTCGCGCGGTCAGCCCGGAAACGGACAAGGCCTGATGATGAGGTGGTTGTGTGCATACCAGTCACCAAATGGATTTCGGAACGGGCCACAAAATGAGCACGCACGCAGCACTCCCAGCACAGAAAAACCTCGGAAATAGCCACGATGTCCTTTCCCCTGGCACCCATCCAAGTAGAAACCAACCCAAACCAATGCCTTGCAAGTGCGGCCGAGCCTTCTTCGAGCATTCCTAGAACATCAACGAACGCCCGTCCCCTACTCATTCGATCGGATTGACTACCCATCGCACACCAACAACACATCCTACTCTTTCGATTGGATTGGCAACCCATCGCACACCAACAACACATCCTACACATTCGATCGGATTGGCAACCCATCGCACCGTTCATTCTATCGGATTGACTACCCATCACATTCGTCAACTTACTCATCCTTCAACTCGTTCTACGTCGCATACGTTATTGCACTCCCAGCCAATCCCCGCCGTGCTCTTTTCTTCCCTTGTACATAGCATATAGTCAGCATAGACATTCCTCCCTCGAAACCTTCAACCGAGAACTGTACTTGACCATTTGTACTTTACACTGAACAACGTTACTACTGTCCTATGGAAACCTGTCCCTGATAATCCTGTTATAGTCATTGGTATTCGGATTTGCTGGCGGGCTGATGACGGCTGCAGCATTATCGACAGTGGACATTGTTCTTACCCATCTGTCGTTCTTATATATCTCCCAAGCATTGACGACCAACCATTTTTATTGTACAAAGAATAGCCACGTCAGAATCCTTGCCGGCTCTCCCAGCTCCGCTGAGGATTGATGGCAGGTATCCTCAGGGCTCACAAAAGAAGAGAAAACCAAGCATCACATCAGTACACCATTTGGATCTGGACTCTTGCATCCCCTCACAATTTCACTTTTTTTCCTTTTGTTTATCATTTCTTTTTCTTACATATACAGTAGTGCAGTGTGTAAAAATCAATATGTTATTCGTTCATTTTTCAATTGCCTTGCATTATACACAACGCTTCTGCATCAAAAGAATAGTATTCTATGCGTTTGGCAAGTCCTGGTAACCCGGTAAACCCGCGACGTGGGAAAATCTCGGTTTTGATTTCGAATCACGTGGGGCTTGCGAGCCAGGGGAATTTTGGATTTTGTGGGGGGTTTCCGCCCCAACCAAATTTCCCCCCTTCTCCGGTATTTCTACCATTCAACGTCTTCGTGAAGGATCGTATTTTACTCCACAGCGTTTTGGATAGAACGGATATCCCCGACCGTTTTGTCGCAACACCCCACATCTTGATGGGCGACCACCTGTCAGTCGACCCGTTTTCACTTGACACCAAAAAGACTTGCTTTCGTCCGGGACGAACCGCACCACACCGAACCGAGAAGCAATGGGCTATCCTTGACTCCACAATGCAAGGGAAGCAACGCATACATCCCAATTTGCGGGGCGCGGAAAGGTACTTTTCATCAGGATAAACAATTCCATGACTGGTCAGATCTAACACCTTTTGTTGATTCAGGAATATGGTTCTGTCTCCACACCACCTCATCAAGGAGCTCATACTGGACCGTTTCAGCTAAATCGCTGTAACTGGATGGGCGGAGAAATGACCACCTGCCAGTCGACCCGATTTCACTTGACACCATATTCTTGACTCCACAACGCAACGCAAGCAAGAGTTTGATCCCGGGTGCGAAAGGGTAATTTATCAGGATAAACAATTCCTTGACACATCAGATCTAACACCTTTCTTGAGCTAGGATTATGGTTTCAACTCCACCACTTTTCGCGCACCGTACGATAAACAAACCATCATGTCTACTCTGATCTGGAACGTTGCAATTCTTAATTGCGCATTGCCTCCAGCGCAAAGCCAAAGATATCGGACCTTCCTCCCGGGCTGCAAGACCAGACTGACGTTGAAAAAATCGGCCATACCTCGGAGACATCCTCTATCCTTTCGAAAGGATGCTCCTGAGACTGGTATGACCAGCTCAGACGACCACGCTGGAGGGGTCGAACCCATCATGGTAAGCGAGTATATAGAGGACATGGAGTGAAGCCTGCTGACCATTTTTGTCTTAGATATCTTCCACAATCGCTCCCGAATGGGGATTTTCATTGAAGTAAAGCACGGCATCCGACGCGACGCATCACTCCCGGCCTACGACGCATCATGCTTTTGATGGGTACCCTTCACTGGAATGTTGCCATTCTGAATTATCTGCACATTCATGCCGCCTCAAACTCGAGACAAAACAGGACAACATCGGCAAAATATCTAGTCTTTCGTCGAACTGACTGTCCATCTCACACCAACAACACCAACAACAAATCCTACACTTTCGATCGGATTGGCAACCCATCGCACCCTACTCATTCTATCGGATTGACTACCCATCACATTCGTTAACTTACTCACCCTTCAACCCGTTCTACGTCGCATACGTTATTGTAACAAGTCGACTGCGCATCCCCATTGTTAGTTTCAGGACGCGTCGCGTTGCGCTACGCGTCCGCGTCGCCCAGCTCCAAATAATTCGCACATCTTACAGCATAATACTCACCAACCAATGTCTGACGAACAGATCCACCGATGTCGACGAAAGGTAGTCCGGCGACCAGCAAGGGTCCCAATGGACCTTTACATTGACGATTCTGGTAAGTAACCTTTGACATGATGCGGAAGAACTGTACTCATAGAGCCATTGGATAGCTCTCGATTGTGTAATTTGCAATGAGCTGTTTACACTACCAACACAGATGACGTCCTGCCGGCTGCCCCGCATCCAACAGTGGTCGGCACTGGGACGACCAGCTCAGACAACTACGCTGGAGGAGTCGAACCCATGATGGTAAGCGAGTGTCGAGAGGACATGAAGTGAAGCCTGCTGACCATTTTTGTCCTAGATATCTCCCAAAATCGCTTCCAAATGGGGATCTTCATATAAGTAAAGCACGGCATCCGACACGACGCACAACTCCCGGCCTTCGACGCATCATGCTTTGGATGGTTACCCTTCACTGGAACGTTGCCACTCTGAATTATTTGCGCGTTCAAGCTGCCTCAAGGTCGAGATGAAACAAGACAACATCGGCAGAGTACATATCGGTAAGTCAACGTTTCATCGAACCCCTGCTGGAGCCTGCGCTTAAATATCCAACGACTTCCTCAGACAACTTCCACAATTTCCGAAGAGCCACAAAATATGCCGACTCTTTGCAATATCACCTTGAAATTTATCAAACTCATCACCCCACGCTCTGCAAGGCAGAGGTGGTTCGAAAAAGAGGTAGAGAAAGGATGGGTGTATGATACCAATCTAGAGGAGGAAGATGCAGAAGGTGACTCTCTGATTATTTCGCCTTCACTTTGAGACTTGGAATTAACGATCATGGTTATTTTCCAAGGCACGCCCTATCGTCCACAATTTTCAGTGAGCAACCATAAAATGTCTACCTTTCACCAACTTGCGGTGAAAATTGTACGAAAACTCACCCCCTTGTCCGCCCGAGAGAGGTGGTTCAAGAAAGAGGTAAAACGTGGTTTGGTGTACGACTCTACCTTAGAGCATGAAGAAGAAGCTAACTCTCTGATTATTTAGCATTGGCTTTGAAATTTGAAATTACAGATGGGCTACTTTCCAGTGCCGCCCCCTCCCAGATGAGCGACATGAGACCATGACTGAAGTGCCCATCATTGCAAAAAAGGAGCGGCGGTCGCTGAAGGAGAAGCTTCGAAGGGCGCTCCGTATAAAGGGGTTTGAATGTAAGCTCTTCAGCCGCACCCATAACTGACATGCATCAACCAACCGTTGAATTGTTCATTTGACCTTTCTTCCTTAAGGCTCCCCGCCGAAGGTTGCCGCCGCCGCCGCACAGGATGGTGATCACATCCGTCCACGCCCAACAGCCAGTGTTTCTTTCACCGCGCCTGATGCGGACAGCAAACTCCATGCTTCAATTGGGACCCATCAACACCTACCTTTCGCAAAATTACTTTGAAAGGTCTCCGTAAACTAACCCCTCTATCCGCCCGACAAAGGTGGTTCAAGAAAGGAGTGGAGAGTGGACTAGTATATGATTCCAGCCTCGACAATGAAGAGGGCCAAGGTATTATCTCATTATTTTGCATTGACTTCAAGACTTGGAATTAACTATCATGATCATTTTCAAAGGCCACGCAGGTGAGCAGGAGCCAACCAAACCTGCCCCTCGAAAACAAAGGAAGTCCGTTGTCAATGCTATCCGAGGCATTTTTCCCGCAAGACCAGGAGCGGCGGCTCTCCCGCTCACGGTAGACTTGCAAGTGTGAGTGCTTCCCGTGCTCCTCAAAACTTGGCATCCACCGGTGCAAACACCGATCCCGGCAAACTTCACGGGCCGCACCTATCTCCGTCTCGCACCTCTCGCGATGAGTCCCACCAACGTAACAAACTAGCCCCCTCACCGCCGTCAGCCGTCCCACACCGTACCGGTGACGAGGAATGCTATTTTTCATTCGAAGAATTCCAAAGTGTTCCCTTGATTGCTGGATAACCGTTTTCTCATGTAGCTCGACTTAGGAACGTTCTGCGTCGACTTTCTCTGATAGGTCGACAGATAAATTTACTTCCACCCTTCTGCAGTCTAGATTTTTCTCTTTATTATAGCAATTTTTGAAAACAATATATCATTATCTCATTCTCCAATTGGCTGTCGATTATGCGCATCATATGTTTCACCCAAAAACAGTATATAGAAATAAGTGAGAGAAGGAGTGGGTAACACCCAACACTTGATGTGGGAAATCTGAGTTTGATTTTCGAGCAATGTACCTCTGACCAGGAGCGGATTGAGTACGTCATGTTGAAATACTGTCAGATTTTCCTACATTGTATTTCTTCGTTAGTGTGCCTTATTTGAAAATACTGCTCTTGGATCAAAGAACAGATGCGCATGTCCGACAGTCAATTGGAGAATAAAAGGATGATATATTGAGTTGAGACAACTGCTGTAGTAAAGAAACTATAACTGTGGGACAAGTCCAAATTGTAAGGGTTATAGAAACTACCATTCGGAAAAGAAAAGAGGCTGGAGTAAAATCATGTGTGTCGCAACCGGAGTGCATGTGGTCTGATACATGACTGAAAGTTATAGCAAAGCTGAAGGTATAGTGGGCGAGTGTAATAAAGGGAGGGGGTCGGTTATTTGTGAGCTACAGACAACAGCGGCTAGTCTAAGCTAAAAACTACCATGTGCGGGCCAACCATCTCCATGTCCAAGTGCTCATGGGCATCCACGACCTGTGTGTGGACTTGGTCCAACACGCCCTCAACGGTGTAATGATGTTGGATAAGAGTTTCGCCGGCGGGAAGGGAGTGCGACTGGTGATGATGAGTAGCATCGGGAGCATGGAGATTGATGTAAGCATCAGGTGCAAAAAAATGAACATTGGTTGTTGGGCAATGTCGGATGTGATTACCATCATGCTGTTGTTGCTGTGAGATGGCGGAAGGGAGGGTGAAACTGTCGTTAACCGGGGGAACACCTTTCTTGTCGGCGGCGGCAGCAACCTTCTTGGGAGGAGACCCTTAAAGAAGAAAGGCCAAATGAACATTTCAACGGTTGGTTGATGCATGTCAGTTATGGGTGCGGCTAAAGAGCTTACATTTAAACCGGAGCGCCCTTCGAAATTTGTCGTTCACCGACCGCCGCTCCTTTTTCTCCTTTTTTGCCACCACGGGCTCGTCATTGATCGTTACACCTTGCTCATCTGTGAGGCCTTTGAAAATAACCATGATCGTTAACTCCAAGTCCCAAAGCCAAGGCAAAATGATCAGAGAATTACCTTGGTTCTGTTCAAGCTCGAGAGTAGAATCATAAACCAGTCCTCGCTCCACCTCTCTCCTAAACCACCGCTCTCTGGCGGACAACGGTGTAAGTTTTCGGATAATTTTCGCAAAGATTTTACTGATGGGCATGATGATGTTGGTGGTGTGCTGTAAATTGTGGAAAGTACCTGGGGAAACTGTCCGGCGAGCGTTCTTTATGTCCTCAAGACCCTCGCTTACCTAAAAAAAATCTTTTTCCGGCACTGTCAGATCTTTTTGGATCTCATGTTGATATTTCCAGAATTCTTAATGTAAGCATTCTGTCAGCGAAAACAATTGATACGTGGGATAATGCTGCGTTGGGGTGCATCATATTCAGATCTCACTGCTGCCGCTTGCCATCGCCCCAAACCTGATCAGTCACCTACTTTTCCTGATATCTGCTGTCACTTATACCTGTCAGTCGTTTTTGGATTTTTGAAAGAAGCCAGGGTCGTTGCAAAAGACGAAGTGGCAGTCTTCTGCTTTTCTAGACTCTCGGCGCGCAGTTCGTCTGATTAAATCCAGAATTTTGTCATTTCCAGTGTCACTTTACTCTGTATGTACATACAATTACTTGCATTGGGAAGGAAAGCAACTATGGCCGAAAGGCGTAAAAAGTTTAGCAAAAAACAACAGCAGGTCATAACAAAGACTGTCAAAGTTGTATTATTTGGAGCCGGTGTATGTAATGTAGTTGAGAACAAAAAAACCTCTAAGAGGTAAAGTTAAGAAGTACAACCTAGAGTATGAGCACTTTCGTTTTTGACAGTGGCATTAAGTTATCCTTCTACTTATTCGTCCGTCTTCATCGCATATCGCATAAATCAATTTCTTCGTCGGACGTCGCGACTTACTTCGTACAAATCCTGACGCGTAGGACGTGACATTATTCCTAGTTCAAAAAAGTGTTACATCTGACCAGGAGCGGAATTGATCAATATATCATTTTGAAATACCTCCAGATTCTCGGTGTTCTCCGCAATGAAGATATTTGTGACGGTGCGCGGACCAGTCTTTTCCTGCATGTATTCCTGAAGGGCGGATCCATCTTCACGCTGGTCCATTTCGTAAGCCGTGAATAGCGTTGAGAGATTTTCGTCCAGCTTTGGCATTGTCGCAGTACGGGCAATGGATGTTGGCGAAGAGCTAGGGTGCTTTCTCGTTATTCCATGTTTGTAATGATAAGGGACGTGTCAGGAGGAACTTACCATGCCTTGATTTCTTTCTCGACAAATTCCTTTGTGGCGGTCATCAAGCGTTTCAAAAAATCGTCGGGAGAGACCGCGCATGAAGTTCATGAGTTGTTGTGGAAGAAACGACTGGCTGACCTTGCAGCCTGGCAGAGTCATGCAATTCCGCTTGAGCGATGCAGACTTTGACCGTGAGAGGTTATCGCTTGATACATGACTGGTAAAATAGCATGGTTGAGATTTTCATCATCGCGGTATACGTTTCGGGATTCTATTCCGAATGAATTCTGATGTGGGAAAATTTAACTTGACAGAGGGAATATTTATCGTTCCCCATGAACGCAAGGGTTTCCATTAGCTTCACAATTGCTGCACCTGAGCATGTGTTTCATATCATGAAGATATACCTGGATGTACCTTAAATCGGCTTGTGCTTTTTTTTCTTCTGAAAACTCAAGGCACGCATAGCTTGCTGGTATGCCAAGTCCGTCGTCTTTCTGCAGGTCCCTGTTCCCTTTGAAAGGATCCTTCCCAGCTTTACCCATACTCCATGCAGGTACACCAATTTTTTTTTTACATCGGTACAATGACATGGGTAAAATATTGCATGTTCTCAAACAGTATTCGACAAACATGTATCAAAAAATGCCACTGCGACACATGGGATGAGAAGAGAAAATTGACAGTAACCTTGAAATTTCTCTCAGCAAGGAAAATGAAAGGACCATCGTGCACTATGGAGTATTTAAGATACATGATGCGCTTTTCCTTGAAGGCACCAAGTCACTACGAAAAAGAAACAGTAAAAGCACGACGTAACGGCCCAGCAATTGGATCCTATTGGGCCATCACCAAAACGAGGAGTATCACAATGTCCCTCTTCTGCTGCCCAAGGTTTCTCCTTCATATTTCGAATGGCAAGAAATCAGCAGTCAAGAACTTGTCTGGCATTGCAAGCACCCAGCCCAAGACTACATTACCCGAACCTATTCCTGGTCCTGAAAACTTGTTCCAGAACAACCGCCAAGCAGTATCAAGGGCGCACATTGCGAGCCAAGTTCCTTTGGTGGATGGACGTGCTCTTCACCAGCAGCTTCAATTTACGCCCAGGCAGATATCGTTGAATCAACATGTCCAAGAAGCTGAACGCGTGATTGCGGATTTGAAGACACGACAAGTGATGCTGGAGCAAGAGGTTGCGCGATTGACAAAAAGATGTTACCAGCTCCAGAATAGAGCTGCTCCTTTAATGATTCGATCTTGGTTAGGTGAGTAGCTATATTCATTCTTGATACTGAAGGCTCGCGAAATGACATCGTTCCATCATAGAGGCGGCGGTGCGGAAACTCTGTGACCTTCCGCAGGAGCGTCATTGTTATGGAATTAGCAAACTTTTGAACGATGTGATCAATCCTATGCGATGGCACGAGACTCCCGTGAAAGGTAAACCGCTTGTTACATGGCACCAATATCGCGCCGAGGTAGATGTTTCTTGGGAGCAAGTAAAGGTATTTCTACGCACAACCTTCCTTGTTCCAAGCTAACATTCGCCATCGCTTCTAGAGTGTGCAACCGAAGGACTGGCTCGCACTTAGAGCATCCTGGTATTCAACATTATCAAGAAAAATTCACAACACTGATCCCGCTGATATCGTACCAATTTCCGCGTTTAATTCACCAGCAGAGCTGATCATATTCGACTCCCTGATGAAGATCAGCGGTCAGAAAGTCAAGATAGAATGATGACATGTGTATTCGTTTGAATCTATAATTTGGTTGCGTATTTGCTATTTTAAAACAGAGAGTATCGTAAACAGGGGATGTACGCATTTGATGCCTTACACTAGGCAAGGCTCCTCCCGGAAAGTGTACAGACTAGTGGTTCGACTGTAAAATGTCCGCAACGTACCAGTCTTTTGTTTATAATCCGTTAGTGCTGGCGCTGTCGCTCAGACATTGCGGCCACAGAAGACGGTGCAAATCTTATGCGCATTAAGATACCGATATCGCAAGTTGCTGCTGCAGATAGCACCTTCGGGTCCTCGACGTTGAGGAAACAGGATGACTTGGTGCTGTCAAATTGTAATCACCATTGCGCTTGGACGCGTCGAGGAATGTGATGATCCGCGAAACTGTGAACAACAAATTCGCCAAACGTACAGCAACGGAAGAGATATAGAATCAAGTGCGCATAGCACTTGGTGAATCATGGGCGATTCACCATCTCTCAGCACCAGAGAAACCAACCTGATTCGGCATTTCCGGACAGAGACGCAACGGTTGGTCCATATTCTACAAAATGCACGAGTTGCTTTGGATGTGGAAGCGGAGCTTGATCTGATTAGAAAACGGAGAGGACTTGTCCCGGATAAGGGAGAAAAGAATGAGCGGAGGAGAGAGGGCGTTGGTGTTTGGCCCGGAGTCGGGGGACGGGAAAGTCGAATTGCGAAAGCAATAATGCGGAAACACGAGCGATTGGTATGTGTCGTTAGGATATATCTATTCTTGAGCATTCAAGAGACAAAACGGCTATTACGTGCGTACGGGGCCAGCGGCCAATCTGGCACAACTTTGAGCCATATTCCTTAAATTGATGCTCGAATTTTCCGCAATGAAGTACTAAAATTGTCATCATCAGACATATCGGCATCCAAGTCCTACGAGATATTCGCCACGGAGATCGAGCACACCGCATTCAGCATCACCCAGTACGAAAGCATCACGTCCCCCACCGCCGCTTCCCGTTTCCTCGTTCCCGTATCCCTCAATTATCCAGCCAGCAATGAAATCCTCACCTGCCCCGAGCCGCTCATCACCAACGAAAGCACAACCTGAACGCTCTCGCTCGCTTTCTCCGCAAAAATCTAGCATGAAGCAACCGTTTAGGGCAGCATCGGCCCCAATCCCAAATGTCGGTGCCAAAATGAAAAGGAGCGAAAGAGTTCCACCTCCACTTCCCGAGAGGAAGCGGGTCGCGTCACCCGAAAAGGTAGCCCGGTTGGCCCAAGAAGAGTTTATCAAACGACAAGAGGCAGTAAGTGTACAAAATTCCGACTGAATGCATGCTTTCCAACGTTGACTTAAAAAGTTCTTTCTCGGCAGAGTCGCCAAGCTTTGAGCCACCCCGACATCTATTATGACGCCCTGTCCGAATTTCGGAAACTCTATCCTACCTTCTTTTCTCGTGATGATTATGCTGGTGGGGTTTTGACTCCACCTCCGCATGATCCTGAATATCAGAGTGGCGGACAAGCATCGAACCCATTTGAGGATGGAAGATGGAGGCGAGCGCGACGAGCTGGCACACAAAGCCCGACTTTGGCAGAGGAAATGCGAATGAAGAAGCAGTCAGATGGAGGGTCCTACTGTACGTGACTTTGATCCATGTCACTTGTAATTCTTCCATTCTAAACTTTTCAGAATAGGGTCAGGAGGTTTTAGCGTGACACCCCGGCTTACCATGAAACGTGATGCGTGGGTCGGTGATGATAACGATGACGAGCGACTCCAGTATGTAATTATTTCTGTGTTTTCGGGTGAATTTGAATGCAAACTGGCTTTTTAGGGTCAGTGTTCCGCACGCGGTAATCACGAAAGTATCTGCCCCTATTCCAGGCCAAGAGGCACGCCCACAACTACCGCAGCGATCGCCTTTACCAAAGAACATCAAAAGCTTGCAAGCAAAGCAGGCCCGCTTGGCTGCCTCGTTACGAGAGAAAGGGGCTGCAGCTGCAATTAGTACCGCGCGCCCATCCTCGGCTCGCTCAGTAGTGACACCGCATAAATGGTCACCGAGCAGAAAATATGCGACACCTCCAGCAGGGCGTGAACCAATAGCGTCACCTCCACTTGCGCCGCCCGTACCTCAAGCTCGTTCACGATCAAAAGCGAAAGATTTGGAAGGACCACATCCATGGCTTGACGAGATGTTTGCAAGCCAAGTTAGTAAGGACCGGAGGCGTCGATGCGGACCGATGGGAGTTGCAGGCGATACTATGGACTTGAACAAGGTACGTATGATTGTCTGCCACATCAGCCAACAATATTGCTAATTCTGAATTAGTTTGTGGTACGCAATATGACTCCTTACGGATAAATATCATACATTAGTTTAGTTTTCATGCAAAAGTTCATAATTTATTCATGTTTTGAAGTTACAGAATATTGAGGGGAAGGGCCATCTCTTTTAGGAAAATGTTGTGCTAATTCTCAAGCATTCCTCTACCCGATCTTCCTCGTCATTGAGGAGAACCAAGATATCCCATATGTCATCTTGTCCACCCGCGTTGCCTTGACCGGGCCACAACGTAAACCCAATGTACGCAGCAGCATTGGGAGCCAGTGTTATGGTAGGGTGTTTAAACGTGAGTAGATGGGGTGAAGGTGTGTGCAGGGAAAAGGTTTTTGATGTCGGGTACGGGTTGGTATAGCTGATTCTCTAGATATCAATTTGCATTAGCCATTGTTCCCCTCCATGTCTGAGACAAACAACAAACCTTATTGATCTGGTGGGCTGAGCGGGAGACACACATGTCGAATGATTTGGAAATTGGAGGTAGTTGGCAGTGCGGAACAATGAGCCAAGTATTGAGAAGGGTATGTTGGTCCATATCTGTGAGTAGTGTCAGATCAAGAAATGTAAATTTTGGCAAGGAAAGCAAAAATTACCAATCACATTGACCAGAACACGTCGCACGTCCAAATTTCGTGGTCTGATCAAGACGGGTACCTCGCTCAAGACGGCCGCAGGTAAAACAAACGGCGAGCTGCGCATAATCCGTACATCGGTGCCCCCACCATCTCCCCAAACACCCACAACTTTGCCAACCCCCGTGCCGCGAATGACCATATTGGCGGAATTGGTTTGACCCACAATGGCAGTGACGTCCAGTCGGGTATGTGTGTGAAGCGTGACCAGAAGCGTACATATCAGGACTAGATGCAGGGGATCTTGGTAAACATGGAAATAAAGAGGAAGTGTGGATGGAGCAGATGGTGGCCGCCGATGTTTGAATGTGAGGGCAAAAGTTGATGCATTCTAAATATTGAAAACCCCATTAATGTCTTTTCTCCTTTCAAAAACTATGTGGTACCATTTACTTACCACGCCCTTCTCGATGGCGCAAACCACTTCGTCCAAATGACATCGAACATGCAATTCACCAGTCGTGCTTCCAATGACTCCAGTCGGGAATTGAACAGTCAGGCTGTGTCGGAGCGGCTCTCGCTCGGGCACGAACAGTCGGGTATGACTCAGTAAGGGTGTGGGGAGGGTGCGTATGGCCAAATTCAATGTTGAAAGGGTGTGTGTTGATGATGTTATTGAGATCTATCAATGCAACATTAGATTTTCAGGCCGGTGTTGACCTAGAGTAAAGGACCTACCTTGATATCTTTAATAGCATCAGTAGCCTGATATTCCAATTCGGGATTTTGGTCCTGCTCGCTTCCCCAAGCCCAAAGTTTCAGCCCGCGCCGGCGCGAGCATTCAGTTCCACTACTCAAGTCTTCTTTGGCTGGCCGATGAACCGGCATGAAATTTTGGTACACAAAAGGAAACAATGCTTCCTCCCCCTTTTCGAGATACACGCGCGGGGAACTGCCCATCGCGACCCGTTGCCGTTTGCTCGCTGCTGCGTCAACCCAAGTATATGCTTGCCGTATGGTATTCCATTCGGCATCCGTAGCCACCCCTCGAACGTTCTTCATGGTCCATTCCGCTGCAAAGGTCGCTGGGCGGTTATAGGGGTTTCGGATGACAAAATGAAAATACGAGGCCTGACCCAGAAGAACAGTTAATGTGCCGCCAACGGTTTGCTGGGCCGCTAAATGTGCTCGTAATGTAGGATTCAATCGACGGGCCCGGAACAGCTCAATTGTCTGAAGATCACGTTGTCGCTCGGAGCGGGAGAGATGGTAGCTGGTATGGGTATATGGTGAAAAGGTTTCACTGGTGGTGTCTGATGTGGAGGAGGCTAGAGCACGTTTGGCGCGGGCCTGTTTGCGCATTTCGGCTGCGTGGACGACAAGCTCTTCGGTCCGGCCTGTTGCTGCCGAGCCATGATGTCCGCTTTGATCCGATACAGTCGGAGGAGGACCCCGTCCAGCTTGAGTAGCGCGTAATAACGCCATCAGCTCTGCATCGACTTCAGGCATGGTAAACGGTTCGCTAATCACTTCCTCCATGCGCTTGCCCCTTGTCAGTGATAAAATAGCGTCATCAAAACCACATCGGGAGGCAGAATAAATGCTTTGCGCGTCCTTGATCATCTCCAGGGCTGCAAGGGGCACGGTCCCCGGTGAAAGTACGGTACGGGCCAAATTGGCCAAGCGCACGTTCAAACGTCCGATAGGAGCACCTCCTTCCGCAGAGGTAAAGTTTGCCCCGCTGGGTAGTAAGTCCACCTCTCCCTCACACACGACGCCAGCTCTCCCAGCACGAACAAGTCCTGCAAGCGGAACGTACGATACCCCTACAGGCAACAGTGTCGTAGCATCCCATACATCAATTCGTAGTTGGGCGCTGGTCAGATAGAAGGCCAGGGGACAAGTTGCCGCAGCTACATCTCCTCCAGCGCGAAGCATTCCAAGAGAAAGAGGCGTGTCATGTAGCCGACGAACATGGAACGTTTCCGAGTGGCCAGGTAATTGTGACGCTGTTCAAAAATACGATGAGAATAAAGCTGAATGACAATGGACATTAGGACATTACCCATCATTTCGCCGTTCTTGCCCCCACCCCACAATATAGCTGGCCAAGACTTGTCCTCCTCTACATCCCCATCACCTGTGACAGCCATACTTTTCACAGATAAATGCCCACTGGCTTGTCTTTTATGCCCACCGGGCGGTACTGATGTGGCCCGCTTATGCGAGGTTTGAGCCGAAGATAATGGAACAGGACCGGTATACAATGTGACAGGAGGCGTGGTGGTTGGCGGGAATGTATAGAATGCGTACGTGAAATGAGCGGTTGGAGGCGTATACGTGTCTATCGGAATGCAGATAAGTTTTTTTTGACCTAAATGCCGCATGATGTGAGCAAAACCTACCGGGATCCAAAATAGACAATCCCATTAACGTCACGACAACTTCGCTGGCCCTCAAGTCATTTGCTTCACGATTGGCCCACGCCTCCGGGAGCCGGTTTAGTCCCGTGTTTTCTAGAGTAACAGAGATGGGTCTGGACGAGTCTTCATTCAGCAGTGGCTGAAATCCGGCGTCAAGTAGTCGGGCGCGGGATGTGCGGGTGGATGGGATGGCTGCTGTTGGGGTCGCAGTTGGAAGGAGGAGAGCTGGGGGGTGGTTATAGTTTGGAGCTTTGGCGATGGTGAGAGCGTGATGGGTTTGTTGTGGCGGGGGTGGCACGAGTTTTGGGGGTGAGACTACTGGTGCCCGGGAGGGGGCTGGCGTTGGTGGTGCGGGTTCGGGTGTAGGTTCGGGTTCGGGGGGATGAAGGAAGGCACTGGACCATGGTGAGGTCGTCTTATCAACTCCCTTTTTGGTAGGTAGTGGCGGCGGTGGATGCGGCTGATGTGGTATACGATGCGGAGGGGGATGATCTTTTATAGGCGGTGGGACCGGGATAGAAATTTGGTGGCCTGCATCCACCCCAATCTTACCAGTCCCAGTGCCAATCTCTTCAGTAACCGGAAGCACTCCCTTCTTTTTCTTCCCCCCCTTCTCTTCCGCCACAAACGAAACATTCAAAGACGGCTGCGGCGGCAAACTCGAGTCTTGGCCAGCAGCTACATCATCCAAATAACTCTGCAATTCTCCAACGTAGGATTCGGGACAATAAATGGGACGTGAGAACGGGTTCGGGCCAGGGCCAGCGTAGAGTTCCAGTGTATGCATTGGGGGCGACTGGTGGGTTGAGTCTATGTGGGGAATCCAAGCAGTCCACCCAACCATAACTCGGCGCTCATACCCGTCAACCCCATGCCGCTCTCGTTGGATTTTGCCTCCAAACACGCGATCGAAAAACCCAACGTGTTCAATTTCCGTCACGGTCGGGATAAAGATTCGATATTCGACGCCAATGACTAGTGCCACAAGAGGACAATTTGGTAAATAGGTGGGTAGACTCAATTTCCCTGTGAAGACTAAATCACAGGATGGGTCTGGAGCCGGGTGTTGCAAGTCGAATGGGAATGAGGATGTAAAGGGAAGAGAGGTCAATGGTTGGGCGGGCGACGAGAGGGTTGTCACGATGGGATCGCCCATGAATGTATGGGTATTATGAAATCCAATGTGGATGCGCCGTTCCAAAATCGAGGGTGGTGGGACTTGTGATTGTTGCTGTTGGGCATCCGATTTGCCGGTTGTCGCAATGGCACCCACTTCCGAAGAAGTCTGCGCCTTTAGCAAGGCAGCAACAAGTTCTTCCTCATACTCGCGTATCCCACCCCGAAACCCGACCCGGATCCCACTCACATACGCCGTACAAAGTTTCATTTGTCGTACGCGTCCAGCCCTGAACCGACTAAATTGAATTCCTGGGACGAGATGTCCGTTCCCGGCCCGCGCACCGACCAACACGTTTTCGGGCCAGTAATTGGCGACGGGTCGGAGATCGGCCCGTGGAGTGAGAGAGTAGGTCAATGATGCGGTCGGGATGGTGGATAATGCTGCCGTGCTTGATAAATGCTGGCCGGGTAAAGTCATGGTCGCCAAAAAGGGTAAAATTCGGGGTGTGCCAGAGTAAATTGGAACACTACGAAACATATCAGTACGAACCCCCAATCATAGTATCAAGAATACGCTCATACGTGTTTGCTTCGTCCGTTTCTGAAGACTCGCCATTAAACCCGGCCCGGTCTCCCCACACTTCATTCGGGTCGAGGCCATTCCGTTCCGGATTAAATAAATAAAAGAAAGTCCACCCAGTGCTAACTGTATCCTCTTCCTTTCTCGAGTTTTCGTCGGCATTGGACTCTGGACGTAGGATATACGCAAACTCGACCACGGCAATCACATTGGGAGATGTGATGGACGTGTGAAAGTAGATACACTAACGGAAGGTATAAGCATTCATGTATGTTTTCTCCACCAAATTCAAAATTATACCTCATTTCGGAAATTGACCGTAATCCGCTGACTACCCGCCGCATAGACAACTTCCTGATCATCCTCCATGCTCTCATCGCTTCCCTTTTTATCCGACCCATTCGCTGACGACGAGGAAGACGAGAACGAAGATGACGTGGACGACGAGCCTGATGAAGAAGAATGGGATGAATCTGATCCGGCATCATCGCCAGTATCGGGGCGCCGCCGTGAAGACCGTTTGGGGGGTTTATTCGTCCTCTTTTGCAAAGCTTCATCGGTACCGCTTCCCTCATCCTTATCCTCATCTGAATTATCGCGGTTCTTCTTGGTATTCTTGAGAGACACGGGTCGTTCCCCGCTCCGCCACGTTTTCCCAAAGAATCGGGCAGTCGTAATATCAAATAGTGAAACTCGCAAATCCAATGATGTCAATGACCCCCCTCCTTCCGTAATCCCATCGGCTTCCTCCTCTTCGCTTTCCGAATCACTTCCAGTCTTACGTCGTGGTCGTGGTTTGACACCATTTTCAGCAGGTAAGGGGACATACCCCGGTGTTCCGGGTGCAGTTCTCGCATGATGTACCGGCAATCCTTCCACTTTGAAAATATCCAGTTGATACGGAAATCGGGTACTAATGCTATTTCCCAATACGGTGCCTGTAGTCATAGTGGATGGAGCCGGTGAAGCCGACCGTCGTCGACCTGGTCCACCCGCACTCAAATCCTGCCGTAAAAGAGCCAACGATTTGATGGATGCCGCACCCGAATTGTTGCTATCCCGCTCAGGCGGAGGTGCATTGGAAAGATTGATGGGGTTTCCTGCAGCGTCCGAGCTGGGGAATGGGATACAGGTGGCCGCATTTTGGATGAATGCATTGGTCCAGTCGGGAACGGGAAGGGTTGCGGCGAGGAGATCTTGCGGGGTGTTGGGTTCATGGGGTTGAGGTTCGGGGTTATGTGGGTAGCTTCCTCTTCGACGACGGGCGGCAATACTACCGGTATTGGCCCGGTTTGGCCGCATCTTGATATACGGGAGGTTCACCGGGTTTGCTTTTAACACTTTTTGACTGACAGTTTTGACGCGTGCGCGTTCGTGCTGAATCATCGAACCCAAACCAAGATGGTGTGGCACAGTCAGAGCTCATCACTCTTCAACAAGTGTTGAACGAACGATGCAATGTGAATATAGAAGTTCAGTGAAGGGTATATACAAGAATCAAAACCTAAAACAAAAAGTACCATCCCAAAATACGGACTTCACCCGCCCGCGTGTGACCCTCCCTCAATATACAATCGAAAAAACATCCAAAAAAGAAACCCTGCATGGATCACTCCAATGCTGCCCCTCCACCCTTCTTCCGATCTCGTACAAACTGCAGCAACGCCGCACTCGCTTTGGACTTGAGAGCCTTGTATCCCCCATTGTTGGCCAACTTTTTTCCAAATTCGCCCCCGTCATTTTCCTTATCGGAGGAAACAGTGGATGACCGACCCGGCGACGATGGTGCCGATTTCGAACTGTTGGAGGATTGTTGAGGCTGGCTATTACTGTTTTGGTTGGCGGAGAAATTGGCGTTGAACTTTGATTTGAGGGATTGTTTTGAGGAAGAGGGTTTCGAGCGGATGGTGGCCGTTATGGGTTTGTGAGCTGGTTGGATGGCTGGTGATGATGATGACGTGGATGCGGACAGGGAAGATGTAGATGGGTGGATGGGAAGATTTGATGGAGTAATGGATTGGAGTGAGGGTGGATGGGCCTGGACTTGGGTGATGCTGGAGGAAGAAGACGAGGCCATAGCTTGCGTGATGGTACTAATCGTACCAGCTGTACCGGTGGTATTGGTTGTTGCCGAGGAAGATGTAGACGGCCGGGGCGCGGATATGTTGATATTTTTATTTGGTTGTTGCTGTGATGTGTCGCTCTGAGGTCCTCCAGCAGCTCCAGGCGCAATATCGACCATGGTCGCTATAACATCCCGACCATCTTCCGTCTCCTCCTTTCCGCCTTCGACCCCATCCCAGTTGCCTGACCCGCGAGGCGTCCGGCGCCCTGAGATAGCGGGATCTGAGATTGCCTTGGTGTTTCTCTGCTGGGTTTGGGGTAATGCGGTGGGCAAGATGGGTTTAATGGGGACTTGAGGGGGTGGTGTGACATTAGTGTCGGGAGTCTCGGACCGGGGTGCCGAGAATGGCGAGGATTGGAATTGACTTCCTGATGTCTGTAATGTCAAAACATTAGTTTATCTCATCTATAGTGCATCAGCTCCTATACCGTCGACATCCATCTGAAAAACTCTAAAATAAATCCATGCCCGTCATTGCACCCTCTTGCGAGATCCTATTGATTCGCTCCGCAAAATCAATCCTCGCCCATCCGTTTCCCCCTCAAAACAATGACGCCCTCGGATCCTCGGCCTCGAGGACTTACCCGATCACGCGTCAATTTCTCGACGGCCGCCTTCATGCGTGCCAGTTCCAGTTTAATCTCTTGTTTAGGCGTCAATGAAACCCTCTAAAACATACATAATCAGCAACGGGAATCTCAAAAAATCACAAGAAATCAAACCTGATCCTCCATTTCAACGGAGTGCGAGCTCTTTTCGAGCATGTCAAGCATCCCATCGGTCTTTGCAGCACCGGCACCGACCATTCCACCCACTCGTGCACCACTGGTCCTAACTTCTGTAGTACCCCCAGATCCAGCAGGGGGGTGATGATGTGGCGGACTATTCCCTAGTTCAGCATAGAGACCCTCTCTCGAGCGTTCATAGCGAGAAAAACGATGCATGAGGGTCGTAAAGCCCGAGTATGGTTTTGTGGAGGGGTAGATGCAAGGCGGGAGGGAGGAGGGGAGGGTGGATGATGAGCCTGTTGAGGAGGATGTGGCGGTGGAGGTGGTTGAGAATTGGGAGGAGGCGATTGTGTGCGGCATGATTGTTTCGCTTCACGGGTTATATGGGTATGGATCTGAAGCTGTCCAGAAGGCCTTTTGACCTAAAGCAATCACAATGCAAGGGCTCCTTCTACGATTCCTTGTCCAGATCAACGTTTCTTGAACGCCCGCTTGTAAGTCCCAAAACCCCCTCCAATGCCGTTGCTGCTTGCGTCGTGAGATTTCCCAAAACCTAGGGGATCCAGCCTTGTATAAAAGGAAAAGTGATCTCGGCAATGATCTCCTTTTTGACAGCCTCCTTTTTGCCAGGAGTTCTAATTTGACGTCACGAATTCCTTCCCAGGTGGCTGGTATCAGTCGGATACTTCGGAGCAGGATTATTCAACGAAGGCTGATCTTACATCGTACACGGCGATTTCAACAATCCCTGGAGCAGCCATATATACAGCCGCACTACATACGATGTCTCGCGGATGAACAACGAAAAGGATCGACTTTGACTATAGTAGTAGTCCCTTCTGTTGGCTTCGTGTCTCGGACACCGATCCAAACATCAAAAGACACTTTCAAAGACATTAGCCTTACTCTGTCAAAGTTTCCTTGCTCCCCCACTCAAAACAACAAACATGGTCTCTGTCCAGCTCCTCCCAGTGACACCACCTATCACTGATTCAACCTCGCCGCGTCCTAGGACATGGGCTGAACTGGCATCATCACCACGACCGACTTCAACACGAATGGAGCAGTCAACTCCTGCTACAGCCGAACATCGACCCCGTCGGACCTGGGCTTCCTTTGCGGAATCACTGTCAACTCCAACAGGAGTGGAACAGACAACTCCTGCCACATCTGAGGACCAACCCCGGGCTTCCCTTGTTGGAAAACCTACTCCCCCTGCATCAAATGATGGCATCATATTCGAAAGACCTGGTCGGTGAGAGCTTGATGATACCACCGTACTCAATCATTCGACCAGTCATGGACTACGAAAGCCCCTGATCAGTCCTCAGTTGCTGCAAATCCCGAGACACGAGGTTGCCTGTAAACAATCAATTGATGGCAACAGTGGGACACAATCGGTGCATGCCAGAACTGGACGTCCGCGTGGAATGATTAGTAAAGTGGGCCGTCTCCAATTTGGCATGCTTTGGAGACGGCCAAATTGATTGTTAGACCATTGCGACAGTCACACACAATATGTACTCGAGTAGAAGTGCACTAACATTGTATGGTCATCAGATAGCTCAACTAGTTTGTCTCATAATTGCTTCAAAATCAAATTTCGTATGTACAAAAAAATAATAAAACACGGCATAAAAATCACGAAACCCGAACAGGAAAAAACGTCTGTCCCCGTCGTCTCGGGTCCGAAAACCTCGGTGTGACTTCGCCTTCGTCTTCCTCCGACGAATCAGATAAGAGGGTTTTATCGTCAACGGAAATGCTGAGTGTGCTGCTCCGGCGGGGGGGAGGTTGGGATATTTGTGGGGTAAGAGGGGGGTTACGGGGTGGAAGGGGTGGTGGTGCGATGTGAGAGGTGAGGGGTAAAGGTTTGGTGGCTCCATTCTTTTGCTGTTGCTGTTGTTGAGGTTGAACCACCCCCGATTTCTTGCCCAATTTCTCACCCACCCGTCCCAACAACATTTTAACCAACCGCGCATGCCGTCGTCGTCTACTCGTTTCTCCAGTGGTACCAAACACGGCAACCCGCTCCATTTCTTCCTTTTCCACCTTCCGGGCCAATACTTCCTTTTCCCGTTTCTGCTGAGCGATGGAATCGGTGATGGAAAGTTGCCGGAATTGGGAGAGGAGTGTATCAGGAGATACCGGTTTCTGTTGTCGAGGAGTGGATTTGATGGTGGTGGGTGGTGGGGAGGGTTGTCGGGGAGGGGAAGGTGCAGCCTGTTGTAAACTAATATGAAACACGACCGGGGCCACAGGCACATTTGTCATTTCCCGTTCTAATTGTGCAGGGGGGATATAGACTCCCCTTGGGACCTGTTGCTGGGTACTATACTGCCCAGCAGTCGAGTAAGACTGTTGTTGTTGTTGCATCCAAGAGGGTGCCGGGTTTGTCGCAGCCGTGGAGAGGAGTGACGTGTCAAAGTACGCCATATCCTGCGTGGGTGTCTGTAAAGTCTGAGATGGAACAACAGGTTGTTGTTGTTGAACTGTATCGAATTCAGCCAATGCAGGATCAAACACCGGTCGTTGTTGAGGTGTATACACTTGCGAATTTCCCACGCCAAACTCATCAACCAATCCAAAATCACTCGGCAAATAATCCACACCTCCATCATCCCCAATCTCATTACTCAATTGAACCAAAAACGCATTCAAGTCATTCAAATCTTCCACCGGTTGCGTATCAAACGCCGCGGGTTGGTGTCGTTGTGTCGATTGAATAGTTTCAGGGAATGACAAACAGTCGTCATCGGCAAACAGGTAACTGGCCATTTCTTCCAAGCGGTGAGCCAATGTTGCGTCGTAGGTGGATGTCACGCGTTTCTTTTTAATGTCCGACATGAAGGAATCGACTAGATCGTAGCCGCGTTTGTTGGGGTTGTTTGGGGGTGGGCTTGTGTAGTCCGGGTTGGCATACGTGGTTGTGAATGCTTGTTGTTGCTGGAATGAGTCTTGGGGGAATAAACGTTGTTGTTGTTGTTGTTGGGATGGGTTATAATCGAACTGATCGGCTAATTGGAAATCAGACATGCCGTTGGTGTCCATAAACGTACCAGCACCATTCATGGGCAGCGGGTACATGGCCGAAGCCGTGAACCCAACGTCCTGGCTACACCCATCAGGCGATACAATCGACCGGGGTGAAAAGTCGTGTGCCGAGAGTGAATGCGGGGACAGGCCGGGAGTTTCAGACCACTGGCCATCAGATGGAGAGGATAAAGTGGGTGTACCCTCCACTTCGACGATTGATCCGTTGGCAGCCGTGTAGTATTGTCCAGTGGGAAAGGTAGCGGACAATGGAGACGGATGGTCCATTTCGGGGATACTCGCCGCCGAGGAGGCAAATGATGGGGACCTCGCATCCTTGAAGTCCGATTGTGGGGATCGAATGTAATTGGATGTAGCGGCTAGATTTGCTGCTGCGGCGGCGGCGCTAGATCGGCGACGACGAGTTGGAAGGGGTTGAGGGACCCGAAGAAGAACACCGTGCTCCGAGAGCTCTTGTTCCAACGCCTGGTCTTCATGTAATTTATCATGTTTCTTTTTATCCTGAGGCCGTTTGAACGCTCGTCCACAAATCTACACCAAATAATCAGTCTTTATTCTCACAAAACACAAACTCTTGACTTTCTCACCTCACAAACATGGGGTTTCATGGGGACATGAACCCGAATATGACTCGTCAAATGATCCCGTTTGGCCGTTTCGGTTCCACATCCGTTCCAATGACATGTTAGACACAGGTTATTTGTTGATTTGCGGCCGACGTGGTCGTTGGTTAGATGTAAGTAGAGGGTTTCGACATCATTGAAGCGGAGGGGGCAGGGGGTTGGGTGGGCCCACAGGCAGGTGTGGGAAGGGTGGGAGCTATTCGGCGGGGGTGAGGCCGAGGACATTGGGTTCTCTTGATGTGACCTTTTGGTGCTCTCCAATTCAAGGTCGATGTAGGGTTTTTTCGTTCAAGCTTTGAGAACAAGAGCGCCAGTACAAAGGTATCTCTATTCCCTGACAGATCAAGCCTGTAAACGACATCAAACATGTTAGGCAACCTATCCAAACAAAACCCCACTCTCGACAAAAAACTCACCTCACTCGCAATTCACCACACCAAAAACAAAAGACCACAAAGCTCTCCGACTGTTCTAATCTTTTCTTTCCCTAAAGTATTTTCTCTCGTCTACGCTCAACTGCGGCTTCACACAAACACTGCCTTTGAACTCCTTCGGTTGGGAGGCGCAGGTGAGGGTTCGAAATGGCGGTGTCGGTCTGACTCGGTCTGAACCTTCAACAAGAACGAAAAACAACCAAAAATCCTATGAATGCCAGTTGGGAAAAGACTGATGTATGTCGATTGATGTATATGAGGAAACGAGAATGTGTCTTTATGTGTGGAGAGAATGTGTGTGTGTTTGTTTGACGCGGTTTTGGGCTGCTTGACTCTGCGGTGCCAAGACTTTGGACGCCGAGAATATGAGCGGCCTCCTTCTTGGCAGCAGCAATCTTGGAACAGAGAATTCCAACTTTGAGTTTTATCGATATCGAAATACTATTGACAAAACATTGGAGTTCTTAGGACGGTTTGCGAGTAAAGGAGTGGTTTGCGAGTAGGACATGTCGACATGTCTTTGAGCATATGATCTATCAAATGCCTGCTCCGGCAAATCTCTCCCACCCACTTTTCCATACGAAAAAATGTTTGGGCCAATACTGACTATGCAAAATCATTTCTGGCCCTTTGGGCTTTGCCAGTTTCTCTTAATCTCACCCCTCCATTTTTCCTTCGGGAAAAATGTCTGTGCCAACACGGATTTTGCTCAGCAAAACCATACTCCTCGCCCTTTCGTTTTTCCTATCGTGCAAAACCGTCTGAGCCGTGAAGAGTATATTTATAATAATGTCCATTGACACGAACTGGTACTACAGAAAAAGACAGAGGGTATACTATAAGGAAAGAACTGAGAAATCAATACCAAGCGACAAGACCGGCTTGACCGGCGTACTCGTCGGCCTCAATGATCCAAGATGTGATGCGGCGACGCCATGATGGGCTTTCTGAGCGTGAGCGGCTGCGGGAGGATGATCCATTGTTTTGGGGGTCGGCAGATGTGGTTCTGTTGCGGCGGCCGAGGGAGAGGGATGAGCGTGAAAAGGTCGAGGAAGTGGAGGACGAGGTGGAGGTGCGTGGGGGTGGTGATGAGGGGTGAGCGTGAGAGTAAGAGTAACAAGGTGGGGGAGTTAGAGAGTAGGCGGGGGGTTCACCTTCGGGAGGCGAGTAGGGCGGCAAAGTGATGATGTGGGGGTCAACCATTGATCGAGAAGCTGACAACGACGCGATGGAAGATGGAGGCCGGTCCGAGGTGCAGCGGGGGTTCCGGCAGCGGGTATGTTGAGCGTGATGGATCTGAGAGTTGTCCTGTCCATGTTGGTGGTGGTGGTGGTGGGTATTACGAGAGCGAAGGCGGCGAGCCGAGGAAGTAGAACTGGACGAAGAGTGAAAGTTGGAAGAGATGGCCCGGGTCATGTTTGTCATGGAGGTGCCGAGCTCAAAGTAGACGGACTGGCAAAAGAAGGCCATATTGTCGCTGATGTCGTTGTGAGAGATGTGCGGTCTGTATCTGAGGTATTCAAGGTTTTGGGGAGGCTACTATATATAAGGGTTGCTACTGCCGCTGATGCTGCTGAGCGATCTTTCGTGGCTTATTAAAACTTTCAGCCAGCGGTTGATGCGCTTTGCGCTTTGCGAGGTTATGCTCCTCTGATGCTCCTTTATGTCTCTGGATGACCCCCTGGAATGTACCAATGTCCGCGCGGGGAGTACGAAGTGAATAATGTCCCTTATAACTTCGTACTCTCCGCCGCAATTCATCCACCCAAAGTTAAAATGCCCCGCCTGACGCTCCCCCAAACACACCACGCAACAACTCTAAATCCACCCGCCAAAACAAACAATCGGATTCTATCAAACCCGTGGTAAATGCTCTGCCAAATAAACTAGACCCGCAAACTTTGGAAAGTCTACGCTGGGACTCGCCCAGAACTCGGGGTCACTCTCGGGATCACTCTCGGCGGGGTGTGGGGGTGGGGGGCGGCTTCAATTCATTCAGGCTCAGAAACGTTAACGGTCAGCCTTGCTCACGTCACGTCCTCGTCCTACCATGCCGCGTTCGCGAGAACCTTCCATTCGTCTTCTTCGCCCGATCCTCCTCTTCGCAAAATGGGATGGGGCAGCATGCCAAGCAGCTCATTAACTCCTAATGCGCTCACAACACTTCCCGTTACAAGCTTCTAGACCCTCAACGGGGTTGAAAACCTGAAAAGCTCCGTCTCCTGTGTGTGCTGTGCTGTTCAACCCGTTCAACAGTTCGACCAGTCTTGTCAGATCCTTTGTCGGCAATCCAATCGACACATCGTTTCCCTCCGAACGAGTAATGACATGCTAATCCAGTCTCAGAATTGCCCGTTATAGATGTGAGAACGCCCAAAATGGATTAAAGACCTGACCAGCCCATTCCGTCGTGTCCGTTCAACACGGTTCAACAGGTTCGTTCAAAACCCGTTCGACAGCCGTTCGACAGCCGTTCGACAGCCGTTCGACAGCCGTTCGACTACGGTTCGTTCAACCACTGACCACGAAGACCAGTGTCGGAAATCACGTATCGGGTCCTTAGCAATAGCGGTGGCCATCATGATGCGCATTTGCTGGATGATGGTGGACCTTAGGTGGTGCCTGCAAAATGTAGTCAATATTCCTGGGAACATTGATCGTTCGACAACCGTTCGATTGACCACTCTGACCACCCTCTAACAAGCTAATAAAGCCTTAATCTAATCTCCGAATGCCCGTTGTAGGTGATACCCGAAAATGGGTCGACCAACCCATCTCTTCCTGTCTGCCGTTCGACAACGGTTCGACCAGTCTTGTCAGAAATCTTTGTCGGAAATCACAACTGTGTTCCTCTGAACGAGTAATGAAATTCTAATCCAGTTTCAGAATTGCCCGCTGTAGATGTTCAAACGGTCAAAGTAGGTCAAAGACCTGACCAACCCACTCCTTCGTGTCTGCGTTCAATTCGTTCGACAGCTGCTCCGAGAGTCCGACAGCCGTTCGACCCTGCGCTCAATCTTGCAGCGAATTACAATTCTTCCGAAACTTTGACAAGCCATCCTTCCAATCATTTTTCGCAAGCACCTTCCTATACCATGAATCTCACCCAAAGATCACAAGATTGGAGGAAACATCAAAATACAGTAGACGCAAGTTTGATCTGCAAAAGGGCGATTTCATGGTCTTTCTGCATTGTGAGAGAGGATCCTGTCCAGACATTTTGGTCGTGCGGTAGCTGCTGCTTGAGATGCTTTGGGTTTGACCATGCTTCATAATGAAGTGATTGAGTTTGATCCCGAGATTTTATACCCCAAGAACGGAGGAGTGGCATCGGGAATCGGGAATTAGCAGAGATGTCGGCTATGGTTAGTCGGACAAATGTCCGAGTCGAGGCCACTTTTCGTACCCCTCCGAGCGGCTCATCAAGACCTAATCCGGTTACAAAACATTTTGTTTCGGACATTTGGCAGCCCAAAACGGCGTAAAGATCTAAAAAGTGCAGCTACTCGCGTGTGTTTCACTTCACCACTTTTTCGCCTCCCGTCCGACCAGTCTTGTCAGAATCCTTGTCGTGAAATCACTTTTCGCACCCCTCCGATCAACTCATAAAATCCTAATTCAGTCACACAATGTCCCATTATCGGCTGCTGTTCAGCCCAAAAGAGAAGAAAGACTTAACAAGCCCGTCCCCTCGTGTGGGCTCTGTCTGCATCGACGGGTCCTCCTTTGTCGGAAATTACATTTCGTTATCCGTCCGTTCAGCTCATCATGGCCTAATTCAGTTCCCAAAGGTCCTATTATAGAAGTGAAAACACCCAAGAGGGATTGAAGCTCATCCTCTCGCGTGATGTCGACCATTTTCTGACCACTTTCTGACCACTCTGACCACTCTGACCCAGACCCCTCGAACGAGCTAATCAAGTCTTAATCCAGTCTCAAAATTGTCCGTTGTAGACTGAAAAACGCCCAAAAGCGAGTAAAGTCACATATTGTTACCCCTCAGATCAGCCAATCACAGCTCAATCCGGCCTCAAAACTTCTTTTGTGGACATTTCTCAGCCCAAAAGAGGATGAAAACCTGACAAGCATATCCGTCCGTGTATTCCTGACCAGGTGATAAACAGCTTCTCCGGCGACCATGATAAAATTTCCTGATTCACTCGGCAACAAAAAAAAGAGCAAAGTAGATGTGCGAGTTGAAACTTGATAAATTAAAGATATAGATAGTGGTATAGAGGGTCACAAAAGTAAATACAATAAAGAGGTGGGGGAAGATGAGAATGTACAGTAGAGAGAGAGCCGAGAAGCGGAAACTAGGCCGAGGAAGACGGAATCGAACCTTCGACAATCGGTCGCTTGATGGCCGGGACAGCATTCTTACACGCCCGATGCCGTTTTCCACAGGTACAAAACGTGTTCAGGACCAGCTCAAGTTGTTCCGATATCCGCTCCACTTCGGCTCCCAGCAACTGGGGCATGGCGGCGCGGTCGCGGGCCGAGTGGATGGGCGTCGCTGCAGCAGGCGGGAGGGTCGCAAAGGTCTCGCGGGGACAGGCGAGCATAAAGATGGTGGCAAGGGATAGTGTGCCCGTGTCCAGGGGTTCTTGGGATGCCGCGGATTGGAAGCGAGCGCGTAGAGCGGGAGACGAGGCAAAGGCTTCTTTGACAATGTTGAACATGGGATTGCGGACAGTTTCATTCAGGAGTTTCTGAACTTGGACATGATGGTGATCAGTGGCCGGGACGTCGGATGGACCCGCAGCCAAATCGACGCCGGGCTGCTCAAGGGAAATAAGGAAACTGTACTCTTGTGGCAGGTTGGCGAGCACATGGCGCACCACATCGGATGCAGTCAACTGTGAGCTGGTTGGGATGGCTTGTAGGGATGGAGTTGGAAGGAGTGATGATGTAGAAGCGTCGGATGTCTCGGATGATAAAGAGGTACTGGTGCTGCCAAACATTTTGAACGCCAAAGGTAAGTCGTGGCAAAAAAGCTTGGTCAAGGATGGCCAGTTGTAATTCTCATTGTTGATTTTGCATAAAGCAATCGGTCGCGTTTCGCCCTTGGTCAGAATAAAGTATCCCCGTGGCAATCCTGTCTCCTTGTCAATCGGCTGCATGGCATCATACAACAAGTCCGCATCGCAAAAGTAGGAAGGGTACTTGAATCTCGCCGTGTCCAACACCAATGCCTGATTCTTTTCGGGGTGATAAGCGCCAATAGGTGAAAAGTGACCGTCGCCCGTCTGGCTCAGGGTTCCCCGGGAAAACGAGACAACCATGTGTGAATCTTGACTGGCAGTCACACGCTTGAGATCGGCCAAAAATTCTTCACGCGAGACTTGGTCGGCGCGTTTCGCCACGACGGATAAACCATTGCAACGTGCCAGACACCCCAACTCGCGAAACGTCATTCCTCGCTCCCGGATTTGCTCAAGCGGAGCACAGCATTCCAGCATATCGTCCGAGTACCATCGCCACACTCCTTTCCATGTCTTGCCGGGATCCACAGCTAGCGCATTCAGAACCATGGCCAGTGAGCCAAGACCGCAGAATGCGGGTTCGGACTGCATAGTAAAGTTGCCCGAGAGTGAAAAGTAGATTTCGGCATGCCCAGACTGTAGCGATTCCCTGAACAGAGCGCGTCCAGTAGGAGAAGTGAAGGAATGCAAATGGGATGGGAGTTCACGGCGGTAAAATGTCTTTGTTGTAGTTGGCGTAGCAGATACGGATGGTGTGTTGGTAGCAGTTGCGGGTGTGGTAACAGTGGAGGGTGAGATATTGCTGTCCTGGATATTTTGAGAGTGCCGAGTCTTTGATGATGGTGGTGGTGCAATATACCCTTGAGGGTGCGCATACGGCACATTATGGGCAAAGGAGACGGATGATGCGGGGCAAGGGTGAATGGCGAGTGATGCTCGTAGGGGACTAGTCGTTGAATGAGAGCGAGGGAGCAAGAGTGATGGGACTGATGGGTGGTGTCGTGAGGCCTGAGAGTAGAGGTCGCGTGTAGCATAAGAGTGTCGCCGGCCTACGGCATAAGTCTTTGACCTGGCAGTTGCCCGACTGATTCCGCACCCCACCAGCATCGTCTTTTCCTTTCTGTTTCTTGGTCTTTGTCGTCGTTTGTGCTTTCGATCCTTTTGCAATTGTCCAAGTGGTTGGATTGTGATGCGCAAATAAAGGTAAACAGTGTCTTCTTGTTGTTGTATCAGCTTCCCCGTATGTGCTTTCTTGAGTTGAAGTAGCCAAGCACTTTTACTAGTAGTCTGGTATGGTGATGGACTACAAGATGGCGAGAAACTTTTATAACGAAGGTTCATGCAATGGCCTCCAGCGGTTTTAACAATTTTGGCATTTCGCAACAGCCTTCGCCTTGCATCCGCTCGCATGACTGTGCCGCCAAAAGCTCCGATTGGCCAGGGCCTTCCATTTTGCTGCGCCGTGGGTCCGGCTGATTCCGCGGCGGGTGCTGTGCCACTTGCGCGATCCGGATACCGGACGCTCGCTCGTTCCGACATTTTGAAAAAAAATCTTATCAAGATCCGGAACTTCAAATGTGGAGTCGACAGTCGAAGCGCCCGTCTGCGTATCGTGAATTATCTACGGACGACGATATCCGGAACAGCGCATCTGACAGGGAATGGAAATCATAGTGCGGGAACATTTTGCAAATTTGAACTTTGTCAAAGTCGGGTTTCGTAATGAAGGACCGTCAAGGACGGCGAGACAGGTTTGTTATGGGCACTCTTACTTTCGAACATGCGCTATGCGATATCATAGAATGATAGTTGAGAGTGTATTCGTCAATCATGAAAGAAAACGTCTACCGATCTCGGTTTCGGATATCGTATGCAGTACAATCAATGAGATCAAGAAGAATTTGAACATTCGTTCCACCATGAAGGAACTTGGTACATATATACAAATGGCCATTGGCCGTAGCAGGAAGGGGGTGGGAATGAGATATGTATTGAGGTGTTGGATCTGCCGGAACAAATTCTTCGGCACGAGGGGCTGGCCTATGTATTGCCGTCGCAGCGTTAGCATGTATTCACAATCTTCAACACAAAGAAGACTTACCGGCTCCCGTGTTCATGCTTGCGGGACGAACGGGGTGGTGTTAGGATTCAGGCCGCTGCGTGCCCCTTTCAGGTTTTCTGCTCAATCGAACGATAAGTGACATGTTTACCGTCAATTTCAGGATATACTTACTTGGGCCTTGGCCACCCGGCCCATACTCCAATAGTTGTGGTTTTGCGATCGCATGATTGGCAGGGGAATCGAAAACAGCAGTTGCCCGGACATTTTAAGGAAATAATTTAAAATTCTATGTGGTAAAAGACTTGGGCACCCGGCTCATGGAGCAATATATGCGGTCCTGGGAACGCATAATTGCGAGGGGTAGAGTGAGGATGGTCTTCCTGTCCAAAAGTCTTCGCCACCCTTCCCATGGACCAATATTGGGATCATAGGCCCAACGGTGTGAAAAGATTGTTTGAGAAGGTGTGGGATTGCTTCATTTCTGTTCGTTGTTGATTCCAAAAGAATTTGGGTCGACCAGTAGTCGCTTGTCTCAGCTCTCATAATTGGGAGAGCAATCGTCAAGACGATAGTTTGGTTTCGTTTGGTAAGTCTGCTGCGCATTCCCGATGCCGCGTCAGAGAGTATTCAAAAAACATCCTTACGAAAAGCTTACCGGCTTCTATTCAGTTGCGGGGACGAACTCCTCCGCATTCACGTTCCACTGGAAGGCATTGGCATTTTTCTGATGAACGGTAGTTCTCCGCGAGAGTGATGACATCGCCCCGGGAGACGTGGTCGTCCTGCTGGTGGACAACGGTCCACGGCCTTCGGCCCAGCTGTTGGCCACTTGACACCGGCAGGTTCAATAAGCGCTCATCAGTGAAGACGGCCAGCGGCGGGTCAGATGAGATTCTGGCCAGCGTCGCTGCCAGGGAGTCATTGGGGGCCCCTTCAATGACCAAACCGCTTCGCGCAGTATACGCTCTTACTTGAGTTGTAGGCGTACTAGAGGACATTATTTTGATGGTGGTAAAATTGGATAAGGATATGCAAGGTATGGATTCCTTAAACTTGTCGGTCTCTACTTTACCTTTCAATTTTCAAAAGCCCAGGGTAGGGAGGCATTGGCATTTTTCTGATGATTGGCGAGGTAAGTGATATGTATATACCGTCCATCACGGAATAGACTTACGGGGTTTTTGGGACCCTCCCAATTGACCGAGCTTATTGGGGCTGGGTGACATGGTATGAATGGGATGCAGCCATACAAGGAGCGTGGGATCGTCGGGCTGGGCTGACGGATTGGACTGGGATTCTATACATCCTCGATATAAGTAAAAACTCAAAATAACGATCACGAAAAGCTCACCTTTGCGGGTCTCATTCACCTCGGGACAAACTCTCTTGCTTGCTTTGGGGGTTGCTTCAAGTCCATTTTGCTTGCGGGCTTGCTGAAAAACTATCATCATGGCATATGAGGAGTTGGTGATACGCTCTGAAGCAAAGGTCCGATGGGGGCTTTGCCGCCGCCGCAACATCTTTGGCCTGCTGATATAGCGTGAGTAACGTAATCCCAATCATTCTCACGAAAAAACTTACCCTTACCTTTCATGAGTTTGGCGTTCACCTTGATTTGCATCAGAACGTACTTTTTTCCCTCCACTATGGAAAATGTTCGGGTGTCCTCCTCTGTCTCGCTCAACATTCTATGCTCGACAGATCGCCCCTTCCTCATACAGGCATTCCTCGACTTGATCTGCCACTCCTCATATTCCGTCCCCTTCGCACTTGATGCAGAAGGTGTTGCGTGTACTGGTGTTGAAAAATATCGTGGAGTTGGCCTTGGGGTTGGGCGACGATGCATGCGTGAGGAAGATGGGTGGGTCTTTGGGATAAATCTGCCCAGGGTGTTCATGTTCAGCCTCCGTGGTGGCTCCTCTGAGTTGGAGTTGAGGGCCTGTTTGCTTTGCTTCTGCTCAATCGCAAGATGAATAAAATGTTTCCCGTCGATGTCAGGAATAGACCTACCGGAACTTTTGGGACCCTTCCCATTGATTGTCATGTTCGATCATCGAAGTTGGTGGCATGGTATACACCTGTACAACGAGTACGCGCTGGGTTTGAGGGCCTGCTTGTTTTGGCTTTTGCGATCTCTGCTAAATCGCAAGATGAGTGACATGTGTGCGGTCGATTTCGGAAAAGACTTACCAGTGCTTTCGGGACCGAGGGGGCCGGGAAAATCTGGCGCCAGGGGGTTGAGAGCCTGCGCTGGCTGCTATGCATTACCGACTTAGCATAAATAAATAGTTAAAATCTCTCCTACGAAAGGCTTACCTGGGCGTCCGAGGGGGCCGAGTGTATTGGGAATGAATCTGATGCCGGGGGGTTGAAAGCCGGCGCTGGCTTGCCATTGACCAGTAAGTTAGATCCTTGAAGTGCATGATAGCCAGAGGAAATGAAAAGGCGGCGGTGATGCGCACTGGCTACAGGGGCTATGTACATAGGTACAAAAGGCCAAGGGATGAGGAAGGGTGCGGGCAGTGGGCTATGTACAGTCCCATTGGGACAAATTCTTCTGCTTCCGGGTTAAGGCGGAACGGTTCCGCCGCATTCGACCGACTGTCGAGCACTATTGAAGACTTGAAGTTGAAATTTCCTTCCTGAAGTTTGCGATTTTTGCACCTGTTGTATGACCAGTATCAGTAAATATTTGGAAACATATCTATTCAAACCACAAAAACCTTACTTTGTTTGATGTCCATCTGCCCAAGTTTGCCTGCCTGTCCATGAGAGACCCTGCTGCTTCTTGTAAACAAACGATGAGCATCACATGTATTGTACAACTCTTGATCGACTTACCCGCTACTTTTGAGACCCTTCCCATTGACCAGTATGGGGGCTGTTGGGCCCCCATACGTGCCAATGGGTATAATGCGTCCAACGGACCCGTTGAACTGGGTGGCCACGCAATTGAAATTGTGCGCTGGTTGGCACAAGTTGGATTCGGGTTGAAAGCGTGGAGAATTATTCGTTGTGGAGAGGCCGGCACCTGATAGCGATAGTCAAACTCTCCGGTGACAGGAGAGGAGGTTGGCAAATGAATTTCGTGGATGGTAGTAAATAAGTCTTGGGAGTTTCACCAGGGTAAGATCGTGCCGGTCGACGGTGTGATGGTAAGATCGAGAGCGTACTGATTTTTTGTGGGTTTGGGGAAAATTGCATCTTGATTGGTTTTGACAAGGGTCAGTTTTGACGCGTCGCGAAATACCCGTCACCGGCCAATTTGGATGCGAGCCTGAACTGCGCCATCGATGCAACGGCAACTACTGCCATGTCCATTGTAAATCGTAGAAAGACGAATTCTGACGATCCCGCCGTAAAGCACGTAACGAAAGTGGTCTTTCGAAAAGGTTTCGGTGATCTGTCAATTGGACACTTGGAGCCGTCATCCAACATAAGTTACATAATGGCATGGATGTGACTGTGCCCCTACGGGCTTCTCACTTTTGGCATTTCTGGTGCGTTGAGTCAATAAATAAAGGCGATAGAAGCTCGTCGATGAGCATCACAACAATATGGTATCACTATACTCTCAAAGAATGCACTCTGCGCATCTGGTAGTCGTCCCATGTACAAATCGGGCCGCATTGACGCGCGTTGTGCAATAAGAAAGCATAAGTGGTTCGGCATCGTTGATGCCAATCTTTGCCGATAGGCGAAATTTGAGCCTTCGTGATTTATGAGACTGCAATCGCCAGTGCATCCACCTGTCAACTACCCAAACTCGAATCATATTGTATATGGAGGCGATACAAAGTTGCGCAAGGCAATACTCTATAACATTATTCAAGTCATATTGCATCGGACGGTTGATTTGCACCGATCCTCTATATTCTGACTTGATGTTGTGGTATTGAGAATCAGAAGAATTGTGGGCTATATACAGGGATTATGTACAGGGCAATATTTGGCCAAGGGCCGTAGCAGTAGATGGGCAGGGTGGGTAAGGTGGGTATGTACAGTTGGGGGTGATCCGCAGCCGGAAAAAACTCATCGGCCAAGGGGTTGAGCCCTCGGTGAGACTCGGCGGCAGCCGCCAGCCCTTGGCTGGCCTATGTATTGCCGTCGCAGCGTTAGCAAGTATTCACAATCACCCTTACGAAAATCATTACCGGCTCCGGTTCGAGAGATTGAGACACGAACGGGATGGCGTTTGGATTGAGGCATTTGCGGGGCTCCTTTCGGGTTTTCTGCTCAATCGCAAGGTGAGTGACATGTTTACCGTCGATGCAGGATCAACTTACTCCAAGTTGTGCCGGACGTCCCATCTCAACTTCGGGAAAAAACTCGGGTGCCAATGGATTGAGGTCCGTCGACTCGGCCGCTAGGGCGACATTGTCGTTCATCTAAGCATTGCCATCACAGCGTTAGCCAGCATTCAAAACCATTGTCATTGAGAAGCCTTACCATTGCCGAATCAGGGACAAACCTGCGGCGTTTGGATTCAGGCCACTGCTGGCCCCCTTTCGGATTTTCTGCTCAATGGCAAGATGAGCCCCCTTTCGGATTTTCTGCTCAATGGCAAGATGAGTGACACGTTCACCGCCGATTACGGAAGATACCTACTTGTTGCTTCGGTACACGACCCATCGTCCAGTAGCTGGAATCATTGGTGCGCATGGTTGGGAGAGAAATTGAAAAGATGATTGTGCCGGGCATGTTCTGGTCGAGGTCGATTAGAATTTAAAATTCTAGGAGGTAAAGAACTCTGATTTTAGAACGGGGGCCCGTACCTTATAGCGTGAGGGTCAAACTCTCCAAGATGTACCCACTTTTAGAAACATGTATAGTTTTTCGTATGTCATACGGCACCTAGGCCTGTCCCCAAAGAAGGATCGGAGAAATATCTTGAGACCCTCAAAATTATGGATGTTGTGAAAGCTTATATTGGGGCCAGGATCTTAGGTCAGATGGCGAGCGCTTGGCCGCGCAGAGTTTTATCGTTCTTTCATTTTAGTGCTGTCGAGAATCTAACAAGAATGACCTATTTAAGATCTAGTCAAAAAGACGCGGAAGTCCAATTAAAGTCCCTGTGGGATGTGTTTCATGTCGAGGTAGATGCATGTTTAAAATGGGTAGCGGTCGAGGGTTCCGGCAAGCCGTCGCGACCCTTGCAGCAATTAAACTTTGCCTTCATTTGAAGCTGGAATAACTGAAATGTATCCCGGGTTTGATTCCTATTTGCGTCTATCTTAACCACCGGCAACTCCCGGCATCATGATGTTTCCCGACCGAATTATCCATTCACTTATTCCAGGCGAATCTCGTCAATTCGAGTTGCGGCCTGCCTTTTTGTTTTGAATTCTGATCCCAACATTTAGCACGCGCAACAAGCCTAGCTTACTCAAGCTCAATTCAACTTTCATATTCAGATGGAATAGCTCATACGACCACATTACTAGATTTTTCTTGGTGGCCCAACACCCATCATTTGCTGCAAATGCAGATATAAATTGCCGCCCTTCTTCTGAAATAAAATCCGGATAAAGTCCAAACCCAAAAAACCGGAATTCGAAAGGACCCTGGGCAGAAGTTTCATGTGTCATCGCATCACGTCATTCAGGGGGAATGAGCCGTGACTTTGCCGCTGCCGCCTGTCAAATTTCGCACGTCTTCGATTTTTCGAATTTCGAACGTTCGGCTAAAATCGATTTGGAAACTTTTGAGGCATAACGATTTACCAGAGATTGGAAAACGACGACGAGAAATACTTCCGCCGTTTTACCAGCAACGATGATTCGGCCAACTGGCAGCTACTGCGCTCAACTCTCGATTACAATAATGACCGGGCCCTGATATTTGACCACTATAAACAACCTAAGGTACCTTTTCCGGATTACAACGCTTCATGATTTAAATCAAGGGCCGATTGCCACTGCCAATCCTAAACAGACTTTCTCCAAGTCACGGGATTGAATACCGTCAGTACCAGTTTCGGTCATCAACAAACCGCATGGTCAAGATTGATGCAGTCAACACAGTGCACAATGGATGAATCACTACAATAAATTGCGCTGAACGGTGAGGCCCTGGAAGATCCAACCTCGGTCTATCCCAGTACTACCGATCTCGTAAGTAAGTGGACAAATATTTTCTGAATTGCCATGTGTGCACTGAGACCGCGATTGCCCAGCATCACCCTTCGTTCATCTCCCATTTTGGACTATGTTGGATATCGGAATCAACAACAACAAATGGAGAATCACGGCATTTCCGCGGGAGTTGTTCCCCACAAGTAGATCACCTCATTTGTGGTATCCAGTATTTCTCACGTTTGGCATTCTCGAAGCGTCGATTCAACCGATCAACGCGGTAGAAGCCCGCCGATGCGCATCCGGCAATATACTGTCACCATACAGTCGATCAATGCTCTCTCTATATCTGGTAGTCTCCCATCTGTCCGGACCGGGCTGAGTGACACGTTGTGCATTGACAAAGCATGAGTGGACTGGCATCGGTTCAGTTCGAACGATACCAATCTCTGCCAATAGCTGAAAAGGGAGCCTTCATTTTACCTAGGACCACAGTCGCCAGTGCCATTCTCCAATCAACTACAACTCAGATCATATCGAACATGGAAGCAATACAAAGTTGCGCAGCACAATACTCTGAGCAATACCAACTGTATTCAAGTCCTATTCCATCCAACTATGCTAACTGCTGAGAACGAATCTCGTTCACTTGCTGCGCTTTCTCTTAATGACTGCCGATGGGGATTTGCTTCATGATATCTAACCGGTTATTGAGAGAAGTTTCAGCTTTGACTTGATGGGCCGCCTACCGGTTGAAGTTGTACTTTTCTCGCCTTTTCATTGTCCCCTGCAGCTTGCTCCGACAATACAGTATATACCAATTTCATTGCTTAATTTGTTGGGGATGTGTACATTGTATTTGCATGGATCCTCCGCATGACATCCGGGAGTGCTTCGAATGAAGCGACTCACTTGCGCAGCATCAGCTGAGGTGTTATTGTTCGCCAAATTATTTTATATTGCTAACCTGAAAGGGCGATGTATACAAGGGCATAGAAGGGGTGGGTATAAATGGGCGAGGTAGGTGAAGGGACAAAATACATGTATACTACTGGCCATGGGCCCGGGCAGTAGACGGGCGCGTAGAGTATATATGTGCTTCCGGCACAAACTCGATGGCTAAAGGGTTCCACCCCGACAGCGGCTCAGCGGCAGCTTCCCTTGACTGGCCTATGTATTGTCGTCGCAGCGTTAGCAAGTATTCACAACCGCCCTCACGAAAAGGCTTACCGGCTCCGGTCTGTGGGGACGAAATCTGGCGCCAGGGGGTTGAAAGCCGGCGCTGGCTGCTGTGCATCACCGACTTAGCATAAGTAAGTAGTTAGAATCATTCCTACGAAAGGCTTACCTGGGGGGCCGGGTGTTTCGGGACAGAACTTGGTGCGAGGGGGTTCAGGGCCTGCGCTGGCTGTTGTGCATCACCGACTTAGCATAAGTAACTAGTTAAAATCATTCCTACGAAAGTCTTACCTTGGGGGCCGGGGTTTTCGGGACAAAGATTGGTGCGAGGGGGTTCAACGCTTGCGCTGACTGTTTTGCATCACCGACTCAGCATAAGTAACTAGTTAAAATCATTCCTACGAAAGTCTTACCTTGGGGGCCGGGGTTTTCGGGACAAAGATTGGTGCGGGGGGGTTCAACGCCTGCGCTGACTGTTTGGCATCACCGACTCAGCAAAATTATGTAGTTAAAACTGTTCCTACGAAAGGCTTACCTGGGCCGTCGATCGCCAACTTGGCACGAACGATTTCGCATTGGGATTGAGGCCTTTGCGCTCCTTTCTGGTTTTCTGTTTTATGGCAAGGTGAGTGACATGTTTACTGCCGATTCTGGGAGATACTTACTGACGCCTTTGGCACACGGCCCATGGTCCAGTACGACTTGTCTTTTGAGCGCGCAATGGCTAACGGCAAGGAGAAAATCATGGTAGTAGGCATTTTGATGGGCTGTTTGAAAATTATTTCTGAGAGCCAAAGAACTCTGTTTTCCGGACGGGGGGGAATGTAGTGGCCTTTTCTACATGATCGCAAGGTAAGTGACATGTATACCGTCGATTTCGGGATATACCCACTTGTGCCTTGGGCATCCTTCATTGAAACTTTCATTGCTCGGAGTATGGATTGCGCAACTTTGAAATTGAAAACAAATAACGACCCACGGTTGAAAGCAGTAAGGATAGTGTAGGGCTATGTACAAGGGCAGCAGGACGTCCGGAACAAATTCCGCGGCCAAGGGATTCAGTCCAGGTCTGGCTCGGCCGCTGGTGCCAACTTCCCCTCGTTCTGAGCATTGTTGTCATAGCGTTAGCGAGCGTTCATTATCATTCTCACGGAGAGGTCTTACCGGCGCTGGGTGGGTAGGGGTGGGTACAAATGGTAGCGCATTCGGTTCAGTGCTCTCCGGCCCCCCTTCGAGGTCTCTACTCAATCGCGAGGTGAGTGAAGTGACTCGTATACCGTTGATTTCGAAATATACTTACTCTGGCTTTTTGAGGTCGTCCGATTGACCAATACATATGGTCGTTTGAGTGCTCTATGGCTAGTGGCAAGGAGAGAATGATGTTTGCGGACATGGGGGGTGATGGCCGAAAGGAATTTGAAATTCTTGAGAGGTAAAGAACTCTGACTTCCGGAAGGGGGGAATGTTGTGTATTTTTTCTACTCAATCGCCAGGTGAGTGACATGTATACCCGTCGATTCTGATATATACTTACTTGTGCCTTGGGCACCCGGCCCATACTCCAATATGAGGGGTTCTGGCATCTCGTAATTGGGAGGGGCAAAGAGTAAATCAGTTTTCGGGTCATTTTGGCGAAATGCCTTCTAAGTGGTAAAGAGCTTGGGCACCCGACCCATAGAGCGATATAGGCGGTCCTGGCTTCGCATGATTGCGAGCGGTAGGCGGAAAATGAGCTTGGTGGACATGTTGTTCTCGAAAGAATTTAAAATTCTAAGTGGTAAAGAACTCGGTTTTCCGACTGGAGGCCGGCACCTCATAGCGGGAGTGAGATGTAGTCATCAGGGGGGCATGTTCTTTTGTCGTTAGTTGAGGTGGCAATAAGGGATTGTGACTACGGGCACGGGGCCTGCACCGCTAGGCAGGGGAAAATTTTCGTCGAGATGTGCCGTAGAATAAACTTCTTTGCTTCACGGGTAGCCCATGGTTGATATGCCGACAACGCTTCCTGTTATCACATTGTTAGATCAGGACGAGGTTCGCATCTCAGTGATGGTCGCATCTTACCTGAGGATACTTTCACATGATGTGTGATATTGGAAAGCCGATACTGTTTGGCGCGTCGGTTTTTATGATGCGCCCCAGCTAAGCTATTGACGACGGGGAGAGGGTGTGATGACTTTGACGATGGATACTTAATGGCTAAAGTACGAAGGTCCAGAAAGCTTTCGACGCGAAAAGCGCTCTTGGGCTTGGCCCGACAAGCCCAACACGCGTCTTTCGACTTTCAGGTAATTGGTTGAAAGCCAAGGTTTGTTGATTTTGGCCGATACCATTTATCAAGTCCCTTGTCAATGTCAATGGGCAAGGTCGAAAACTCTTGTCGTCGTGGTAGTCTTTCAAGTAAAGTTATTCTTTTTACCCTCCAAAGTCGTTTTCGCCGGAAGTTCCAATTTCATAGTGAGATTTGACAGGCGGCAAAGTCACTTTTGTTACGTCATGAAAGTCCTTTGAATATGACTTCAGCGTCAAGCCCAACTACAGTTCTTGACGGCCGTAGCCGGGCAATGACGTTGGTAACGGTATTATGGCATAGTATTGTGTTTTTGGCAATCAGAATTGTCAAAACAAGATGAAAATGCTCCAGCATCAGAATGGAATCAGGCTCGGAGTCTTTGGGCGACCTGCCCATGTAATCGACTTTAAGAAATGCTCGCAATGATGGTCATCTCAACCTACGTTGATACTGGCAAGAAGGATGCTAGTCCGGCGGATGGACTTTTTGCGATTACAGTACGCACAAAACCGACAAGCAGGGAAAGAAGAGGTTAAAAGCGCTTCATTTGGGGGCTACTCAGAATATGCACTGTATTCACCCCTCGCTTGATATTCAAACCGGAATAAAACCTTGTCGTGCTAGGGGAACGTCTTTTGGGGAGTAGGCGTCCCGAGCCCAAAATGTCAATTTAAAAATGTTATCCACCGTTTGGAACAAGAAATGTAACTTTGGATTTTTGAGTATTCAGTTGATGCACTGTTGTTGATTCCATTGAAGGAAAGCCATGGACACGGAATTCCAGTACATTTCGGATACTAGCTCACTTCGAAGGAGGGGTTTTCAACTAGCCGCAGGGTACTGTGAATGTAGGGCGGTTGCGGAGCCCAATTTAGTCTGCCCTGAGCCTCCTCTTCGGAAAGGATGAGCTTGTATTCGCCACAATAAGTAGCAAGTGAAACGTGAATGGAGTACAGTACGACCAAACAGACGTTGCGTCTCAGCACCTGACCTTATAAAGATTAAAGACGGCATTGAAACTTTCATTGTTGCTCGGAGTATGGGTTGCGCAAATTTGAAATTGAAAAATAGTAATACTAGTAGATGAAATAATAAGGGCTAGCGTAGGGTACTATATACATCACAACGGGTCACGGTTGAAAGCAGTAATATGGCTGGGGGGCTATGTACAATGGTAGGACCTCCGGAACAAATTCCGTGGCCAAGGGATTCAGTCCAGGTCTGATTGCGGCTGGCTCGGCCGCTGGTGCCAACTTCCCCTCGTTCTGAGCATTGTTGTCATAGCGTTAGAGAGCATTCACTTAGATTCTCACGGAGAGGTCTTACCGGCGCTGGGTGTGCAGGAGTGGGTACGAATGGTTGCGCATTCGGGTTCAGTGCTCTGGCCACCTTCCCCTCGTTCTGAGCATTGTTGTCATAGCGTTAGCGAGCATTCACTGCCATTCTCACGAAGAGGTCTCACCGGTTCTGTTTTGCGTGACGGGGCGAACGAGATCGCATCAGGATTAATGCCGCGACGGCCCCCCTTTCGGGTTTTCTGCTCAATTGCAAGGTAAGTGACATGTTTACCGTAGGTGTCGGGATATACCTACTGGAGCTTTGCTCACACGGCCTAACGTCCAGTAGCTGGAATTCGTTGCGCGCATTATCGGAAGCGAGATCGAAAGGATTATTTTGCAAGGCATTTTTTGAGGTTATGGAATTTTAAATTCTAGGAGGTAAAGAACTCTGATATCAGAACGGGGGCCCGTACCTTATAGCGTGAGGGTCAAACTCTCCGAGATGTACCCACTTATAGAAACATGTATAATTTTGCGTATGTCATCCGGCACCTAGGCCCGTCGCGAGAAGAAGGATCGGTGAAATATCTTGAAACCCTCAAAATGATGGTATGTTAGGAAAGCTTATTTTGGGGTGAGGATCTCATGTCATAGTTGGCAAGCGCTTGGCCGCGCAGAATTCCGTCTTTCGTTCATTTTATCGATGTCAAAAATCTGATAGGAATGTGGTAACTAGGATTCAGTCAAAAAGATCTTAAAGTCCATCCCCGAGAGTAGATCACGAAAAAGCGAAAGATATAGGATATGTTTAAAATGTTGCCAAAACGCGCGAGCTTGGATATGTTTAAAATGCGTAACTTTCCGGGCAGTCATTTTTCAATATACTGTAATCATTCAACTCAAAATCGTATAATACCATATCAAAATTGCCATTGTGAGACCATGGCCTTCAGAGGATCCAACAAGTTTCACTCCCATGCTCTTCATGTTAAATCCCAATAAAGCCCATCAAGTCGATGTTGCATTCTCCCTGTATAGAAGGTCAGGTCTTATCCAGGCATGTATTTGCATCCCGCTCGGGCCAATGCATAAAAAATGAAGCACCAAGGAGTGGTACGACTTAAAAGGAATGGCGTCTTTGATCAAGCTTTCAAATGAAATCGAACTGTGATACTTTTGCGGAGTATTGGATTGCGCGACTTTGTAGTTTTGAGAAAATAGAAATAATGTGGAGTAATGACGGGGACTATGTACAAATGTACAATGGGCCATGGCCCGAAACAGTAGAGGGATTGTGGGGCTATATACATGGGGTCGTGGACTTCTGATTGTATATGCATGGGATGGACCTCCGAGAAAAATTCCTGAGCCATAAGATTGAGTCCCGCTGCTTCCGCTGCCGGCGCAATGGGATGGACCTCCGGCACGAACTCCTTAGCCAGAGGATTGAGCCCCGTCGCCTTCGCTGCCGGTACAACCCATTGTTGGCGGTCTGAGCATTGCCATCACAGCGTTAACCAGCGTTCAACCCATTATCACGGAGAAGCCTTACCATTGCCGGCTTCAAATAGTCAGGAACAAATGGTGCGGCATGGGGATTAAGGCCCTTCTGAGATGCCTTTTGGGGTTTCTGCTCAATCGGAAGGTGAGTGATATGTTTACCGTCGATGTCGGGATATACTTACTCCACTTTGGGCGGGACGTCCCATTGTCATGGGCGCAACCTCGGGATAGAACTCAGGGGCCAATGGATTAAGGCCCGTCGACTCGGCCGCTAGGGAGCAACATCGGGAGAGAACTCGAGAGCAAATGGATTACCCGTTGCCTCGGCCGCTGGGGCGACATTCTCGTTCATCTAAGCATTGTCACCAAAGCGTTAGCCAGTATTCAAAAGTATAGTTACGGAAGAAGCCTTACCGGCACAAATGGTGCTGCATTTGGATTGAGGCCCTTCTGAGATGCCTTTCGAGGTTTCTGCTCAATCGCAAGGTAAGTGACATGTTTACCGTCGATTACGGGAGTAACTTACTTATGGCTTCGGGACGCGGCCCATCGTCCAGTAGCTGGAATTAGTTGCGCGCATTATCGGCCGGGAGATCGAAAGGATTATTGTGCAAGGCATTTTTTGGTAGGGAATAGAATTTTAAATTCTAGGAGGTAAAGAACTCTGATTTCCGGGCGGCCCTTTATAGCGAGGGTCAAAGTCTCCGAGAGATGCACTGTGTGGGCTGAACTTCTTTGCTGCAAGGATAAGCCATGGTCGATCGATGTCTTGCAATACGGAGTACTTCGAATGTGTTTGTGTGGGCGTACTGCTTGCTTCTTTGGTTCATTGTTCATCTTCCAATACAATGTGGCGGGGAACTCTGATGCCGGGTTCTGAGCCGCTTTCTTCTATCAAACTGTTATGTCAGAGGGGTGTTTACATGCTTTTTTTGTCGCATCTTACCGAAGATACCTCCGCATGGCCGAGGATATCAATGTGCTTGACCTTTCCAGTCGATGGTCTGATGTGGTGAGAAGAGCAAATTTCTTGCTCTTAGAGGTGGATGCGTGACGCAGAAATTCGTGCTCGTCGCCGTAGTTCTGAGAGAATCGGGGGTAGGTAGCAGGCGCTTGGTGGGAGCGGGAAGCCCGGCGAATTGTTGTTTGCGATGTCATTTGAAATCCTAGCACTGCTTGTTGTTTTGATTGATGAACAGGAGAGGTTGTGATGACTTTGACCATGAATGGTTGATGGTTGAAGTGCGAAAGTTGAGAGAGTTTTTGTGTTGAACAGCGCACTAGTATCTGGCCCGACAGGTGGATTTTGGCCCGGAAGGTACGATACGCGTTAATCACTGTGACAGTGCACATGTGCAGGAATATCTCCTGCACACACGCACTGTCACCGTTGTAGATGGTGCGGTTTGAGAATTGACGGTGAGGGCAAATTTGGATGAAATCTGGGCTGAAATCGGGTTTGTGGAGAGGTGATGTGGAGAGCTGAAGATCCACATATTTTTGACAGCACGCGTCAGTCAATACAGGACGCGTCAAAAGTCAGGGCAAGGCTATAAGATGCAGCAATCTTGCCATGGCTTTCAGCAAGCATTGTATGTATTTCATCCTTGTTATTAAAAATGTTTGAAGTCAAGATCAATTCCTGTCTCAGTATTGGCAATCGACATTTCCCTCCACATCCATCCGTATATCCGTCAAACCTGTTTCTTGGAGCTTTCAGGTAATTGGTCCCTGATTCCAAGCAAACCCATCTCGCGTGGTCATACCGAAAAGTGGGTTTGTTGATATTGGCCGCGCCGCAGATCGCACTTTTTGTTCGAAATGACAAGACCATTGAAACTGGCCATTTGCAGATTCTCCGAATCTTCCGTTGAAATATCATAATACCATTGCTAGAAATAAATCGCCGCAGCTTATACCTTGCCCAATTCAGCACAGCTTTCCAGCGCTAGTTTTTTGCTTCTCCGCGATTTTTGGCTCGGCATCTGGACCCCAATTGCATGTGTCATCGCATCACGTAATAAGGAGGAGAATGGCCGTGACTTTGCCATCAGCGACATCTCACTTGGAATTTGGAACGTCGGGCAAAAAACGACTTTGGGACTTACAACAACAGCACTCGACCGGGGTAAAAGTCGGCGATGACAAGAAATACTTCTGCTCTTTCACTAGCAACGGCGATTATGCCGACTGATAGCGGCTATGGTCAACTCTGGATGAAAATATAGTGGCTGGGCCCCAATATAAACAAACTTCGGTACGTTTGCGCATCACAACCGACAAAGCGCAGAAGCCAAAATCAATTTTTATTCGACCCCTGACTCTGCGCGATTTCTCTGCGCAATTTCTGAGCATCTACTGCTGTTGCTCAGTCGCTGCGTTGATGCCAAAAATCATCATCTCTCAATTCAATTCAATTCAGTATCATCCCAATTGATTTGGACATGATGAAATCTACCATGGTATAATATATCACAAAGTACAAAAGTCATAAAGTCACATATGCTTGCGGCCACCACATCCTGGGAGTTCCAGGGACTATAGCCAGGTCAAGCGCAGCACTTTTGAAGTTACGCGTCGGGGTATAAATCGCAGACGGCTTGGGCCCCGGACGCTGGCCCCCCAGAAACATCTGAATCATTCACTGATCTATCAAAATGATTCACCATATTCCCCCACCACTGCCTTTAGGCCCGACCATGACGACGACGACGACTTGCGAACATATGCTACTGGATACCTATATTGAGTTCGGTGTGATCCTTCTGCTCTTGACTTTTTTCGTTTTTGTTGTGATACTCGGAGTAGTACCACCTCGGATTTTTGCTCGTTTCCGTTCCTAGTAAGTTCAAGTTGTTGCAGCCACTGTATGGAGAAAGCTCTAATTCGATATGCAGTTACCGCAGATACCGCAAATGGTCCTTTGATCGCAATCACCGGCAAATCGTCCTCAAGTGCTTTTATTACAACACACACTCTCAACTCCCTGGTCTCACTGCTCTTGGCATCCCGTCTGTACCCCCCAATTTCCCATCCAAGATACGAAACAACCCAGCCATCCTGAGACCCACATTCAATCATAAAAACAAACTTGTCAAGTGGTACTGTCGTTTCTGCGACTGTGATAATGTGCTGGATGAGGTAAGACATGAGAGTCGCTTAAACAACTATCCAAGGACCATGTTGATCTGACCCACATTCAAACGCTTAGAATGGTGACATTGCCTCTGACCTGATCGAAATGAGATACCAGCGTCGTCTTCCATACTCGAAACCGGAACAGCATCATCGGACTTTTGTCGCTGATGGCATCTTCTGTGGTGAATGCTCTCGCCGTCAGGAATTCCACGCCAACCAAATGTCATCATGGCTACCAGCTGATGATCACCCGGATTACGCTTTCAAGTTGGCGAGGGCAAAGGAACACAAAGCTGACCTCTTGAGTCGGTATCCCATTGTTTGTGCGCTCTGCCAAGGTGGAGTCGAGCACGAGTTACGAAAACAAGAATGGCGCCACAGAGACATGATCAACAACTATAAGCGTACGCAAGCTACTGCTCAAAAACAACCCCCTCGTCGTCCAGCCCGCAAGGAGAGAATCAAGAAAATGCTGCTACTTCGTGCTCGTCAGTTATTACCAGCCATATCTTTTCTCCTGCCATTTCCCATCGTCGTGATTGGTGTCTTCTCTCAGCTCTCACTGCTACGTCTGCTCTTCCACGGTGTCGTCCACGGTATGTATACGGTCTCTGTTCCTTTCCTAGTACTGTCACGCATCCTAACTCATTGTCAAAGGTTTCCAGCTATTTTTGATCAGTGTCGGACATACACTCTCCACTACTTCCGATACCCGATGGTTCATGATCCACCACATCCGGTTTCATCACATTGTCGAAGCAATCTTTCCTAGTGCTCTGGTGTCTTGTACATTCTCCGGACCGTTCCCGGAAAATTGCTATGACGGCTTCATCACCCACCGCGCAACCCTTCTCGTTGAAACTGCCATCTTCGTATTCTTTTGGACTGAGTTTGGGGCGTGGCTAAACTATAAGCGAAAAACTATGATGGCCAGAAAGCCAAGGCGCGTCACCCTCAAGGGCCCAATCCTTGCCCTTGGGGTAATTGTTTCCGACCAAATCATCAATACGACGTTGGTCAGCACGCTATCCGACTTCTGGGCGTCTTTGTTCGCGGGCGTCGCCTTTTTTCTGGTCGCAAAAAACCTGTGGGCCTCGATCAAGATTGGTTACCAATGGCTGTCACCCCGCGAGAGGAGTCAGCGCAAACGCCCTGCCGATGTGACATCTACTCTGGTGGATCTAGGATATCAGAATACCACTGAGTTCAAGCCAGTACAGCCTCCCCTAGATCAATTTATGGACGATCCAAGGGATTCCGGGATTGCCACCCGGTTTCAGCGGCGCATCCGCAACCCAAGATATGATGTCCGCCACCCACAGGATCTTCTGCGCGAAAGGGGCGGCCACCCAGTTCGAGATGACGAGGAAGAACTGGAGTGGCCGCGACCACAACGCATGGTCATGTCCGAAGAAGAGGGGATGGTGCCCGGCATGTCCACTCTCAATTTGACATCTCATCGCCGCACGCCATCCCCTCCCAACACAGTGCCGCACGGGCGGCCCTCACCCTTTGATGGGTGCTGGCCTGTGCGGCACCAGCCGCCACCACCACCCCAGCGGGGACCCTGACAGGAGGTCCCAACGCCATCACAGTGGCGGTGGGCGTAAGCCTCCAAGATGCCCACCGCCCAGAGGTGGTTCCGCCTACTCCGCTACAACTAAAAAAAAAATAAGAAAAAAAAACCAAGAAAAAACCTAAAAAATCACAAAAAATCAAAAAATAACAATGTACATACACACAGATCATTGTAAATAATAACATATACATAAATATCATATCCTCTAACTTGTGCCACTTTCAATGACAGGACTTGTGCGGGAAGACATTTGTTAGGTGTCCACATACATGTTTGGCACCTTAGCGCTTTGCTGAGCGGAAAGTAAACTTATGTAGAAGCAGGTTGAGCTCCGACGGGCTGGCGGAATGTCTTCACTTATCAATGTACTCTCCCGCTAAAGATATGGTCATGGATGCTCAATGGACTATGAGAACATTGTCCTTTTGTGAGGTAAGTATGGCTCGATTGGGTAGACTTGGAGAAGATAATGAAGAGCACGACTCAAATGGGTTGCATCTCGATACTTTTAGTGTTGTTCGGAGTATAGTGTTGCGCAATTTTGCGTCTTATTGAAAGAAAATGTTTTAAATAAAGTAAGGAGGTGCTGGCGGAAATACATAGATATATACAAAGGGCCACTGGCCGTAGCAGTAAGGGGAGGGGTATGTTGTATGTATAAATGGGGCCGGCATATGTACAGTCGACTGGGTTTCAGGGACAAAGGGTTCTGCCCTTGGGTTGAGATGATGCTCGGCGGCGGCGGCAGCCGCCTCTTCCACCGGTCGCTTTACATGCGGAATTAGCAGGTATTCACAATCATCGTTACGAAAAGCCTACCATCGCGGCCGGAACAAACTCGGCTGCGTTAACATTCCATTTGAAGGCTGGCGCCTTTTTCTGGTCAATTGCGAGGTAAGTGACATATTCTGCCGTCCGTCGCGGAATAGACTTACCGGGGCTTGCGAGACCCTTCCCGGGGTCCGGTGATGGTAGTCCTTTGATCGCATAATAGCGAGAGGAATAGAGAAGATGATTGTTGTGTTGCGCATGTTTGAATTCATTGGGCAGAAAAATATTGAATTCTGAGGGGTAAAGATGTATTTTCGAGCGGCGGTTGCTGTGCATGCTGCATTTAGCATCAGCAAGTATTCAAAATCATTCTCACGAAGATTTTACCTTGGTGGCCACCAGCCAGCTACGGACAAACGGTTCGGCCAGTGGATTTACCGACCGTTTTGTCGTCGTTCGCATCTTCTGCTCAATTGCAAGGTGAGTGATAAATAAACCGCCGATTTCGGGATATACTTACACTATCTTTGCTTGGACGTCCCATCGTCCAGTAAATTGTTATCGAGGGATCTGGTGATCGCAAGGGGGAAAGCGAGGATGGTTTGTTGGGTCATCTTGTCGAGGGCTAGCTTGAAAAATAAATTTTGAAAGCTGAAGAACTCTGTTTTTCAAACGGGGGCGGATCCTCTTTTCTGTTTGCTCTTGTTCGGGATCCTGTTGGCCTTAACAGAAGGGAGATGGGTATGAAGTGTGTAAAGGCACGTATGGAATATGCACAGCGGGCGGGTTCGGTCCCGAACACTTCTGCCATTATGTTCAGATTTGAACCATGAAATTCCGCGGCGGCAGCCGGTCGCTATACATACGGAGTTAGCAGGTATTCACAATCATCGTGACAAAAAGCCTACCCAATGTTCTCCCGCGGCCGGAACAAATTCGGCTGCGTTGACGTTCCATTTGAAGGCTGGCGCCTTTTCCTGTCTCTGAACCGCAACGCGAGTGACGTTATGTGCCGTGGAGCTTGAAATGAAACCAGCGGACCCTTGGGGACCCTCCCGACTTCAGTACTGATAGATAGTTTTTGAATGCATAATTGCAAGCGGGATTTGAAAGGTTGTGTGGCATCTTGGTCAAAAATGTTCTGAGAGCTAACGATTCTTGTCTAGGGGGTAGGGTCGGTGTCTGAGCCCTACTGTTCCGTTCTGAGCCGCATTCTTCTGTCAAATTCGCAGATCAGAAAGAGTTTCACATTTCACGGGTCGTTGCATCCTACCTGATACACTTCCGTGCGGCCAAGGAAATCAAATCCTTTGACCTTTCCAGTCGACCAGCCGATGTAGAGGATAGAACTGGTTCCTTGTTCTCATAACTGTATGCGGGTGAAGGTATGAACCGCAGTAATTCTTGTTTGTCGTCATAGTTCCAAAACTGGATTCGTAGTAGGTAGCAGCAAGTTGGTGGGAGAGAGAAGGTGGTCTCGCGAGGGTACTTGAGATCCCGGTACTGCTTGTTGCTTATCTTGATGAACAGGAGAGGGCGTGATAACTTTGGCGGTGGATTGTTGATGGTTGATTTGCCAAGGTTGAGAGAGTTTTCAACGTGAAAAGCGCACTTTCATTTGGCCCCGCAGGTCGTTTTTTGGCCCGGAAAGCCCGATACGCGTCCCTCCACATAGCCGTGACAATACGCGTTTCGCAGCTGGCACAATATGGAGTGATCAATATGATAATGCACAGATCGAAGTTGACGGCCTGTGGGGTCGATTATTGACGGTGCCGGTCAATTTGGGAAGAATCCAGTCTCAAAGTCGCTTTGTGGAGAGCCACGACCAAATTCGGTATGCGCACGTTTTGACAGGACGCGTCAGTAGCGACAGGCCCAAAACTATGAAGTGCAATGCGTAGAAATTGCCATGCCTATATAGGCTACCGTTGAATGTATATAGGCTACCGTTGAATGTGTCTGATTCAACCTGATTTCATGGATATATGTGTGAATCCAATTGTAAATCTCCTCACTGAAACTGAAAAGTACCAAGGTTTGTGTATCACTTCAGACCTTTTGTTTATATGCAAAATTGGACCCGTTTTTGACGGGTAAATTGCATGTGCATCGATCACGTCATGCATCTCGCAATCTTCCATTTTGGAACTTGGAACGTTTGGCTGAAAACCTGATTCCAAGGTCGAGGCCAATTAAAGGTCATCCAGGAAAGATTTTCGACTTTTCCCCTCCACAACAATTTCTGGACTAACAGCGGCCCTAAATGATCATAGTAAACCTGATCAAAATCAATCAGGGATCTGACAGCCCCGAAAGGATCGTACGCCCAAACTTTGTGGAGGGCTTTCTTTTGCCCGTAATGAGAATACCTTTGGATGCAATTATCTCAAATGCCAATTTCGCTAATTGGTGGCCGATTGACGCGTCGTTGATTGACGCGTAATGTCAAGACCGCGCGCGTCAATTGCTTTTGGGATTCTGCACTGACTCGGCTCAAAAATCTCACTTGCTGCAGCAAATGCGACAGCTTACTATGCAGCCTTGCCAACTCTGCAAGGCCGGGCCATCACCATCTCAAACCGCGTATAAAATGGTTCTTGTTCAGACAACCCGTTCCAATCCTCCATATTTTCCAACGACTGAAAAGCAGTGTCATCCTCGGTAAGCTTGCCTACCTCTATTACCTTGCTGAACCATCAAACTCAACTCGTAATTCATAGAAGAAAGCGGCTCACAGCTTCTCACAAGCGATGGGTAGCCATCAGAAGAAGCCTTCGGTAAGTCATTCGGTTACAATCAACCTCCATATATTCTGTTTATTGGTATATTTGCAGAAATCGACGGCTCAGAAGCGAATGGCGGAAATCTGTGAAACCCATCTCCGGTAAGTCGTCCAGCTAGATCTAATGCCCTGCCTCCAGGCTCATCTTGTGTGATTTTATAGAAGATAGCGGCTCAGAATTGGAGCGCACCTCAACCTCAACGAGCAAGTGCACCGAAAAAGCTACCCTGGATCCAGCGCTTGGTTATCAAGCTTACCTAGTGAAATTATAGAGGACGGCGGCTCAGAGGAAAACCGCATCCGAACCTCGTAGCATCAGTCATCCGGTAGGTTGTTTTTGACTATCTGCCGTCCACATATGTGGCTTATCCGTTAAATTTGTTTTGTAGATTGATGCGGGAACCAATCAGTCTCTCCCTTCCAAAACATATCCGATCAAACGAGAAGGCGGGGGGCGACTGGAAGGCAACTAACCTGGAGCCAATTAAACCCAGCATTCAGTCGCTGCACCGCCTCATCGGTGACATCCACCACCAACGTTGTCGACTCCCTACAACGTTGGGAGTGCGGAAGAAAGTTATACGCCACTATGTGCTATCCCTGAATGGGCACGCACGCTTTTGAGCCTCAGCAGAAGAACGGCATCATCTCGGCCCGCTAGGCACAGTCCATCCCCTCCTCCCTAGACCATCACCATCAATTGGTTTGCAGCACACAACCAACAACGCTTAGGAACTTAAAGTCCAGCTCAGCCATTACATCAAACTCCGAAGCTCTGCAACTCGAACGTTTCGACGTCTCCGTATGAGTCAAAGATCACCAAACTTGGTACAGCGCGAGTACCTCCGATTTCCCCAGAACGTAAGATCCACACATCCAGTTTCTGTTCACCCCGCGAATCTCACGTTTAACTTCTTTACAGAAGATAGGGGAAGCACAACTTATACGCCATTGTGTGCCATCATGTATGGAGTAGTCCCGCAGCAGATGAATGCGATCATCAGAACCTGCCAAGCGTCGTCCATCCTAGATCACCACCCTCAAATGGGCTGCTGCACACAACCACCAACGCTCAGAAACTTCGCGTTCAACTCGGACAAGATCACTAGATTTGGTGTTTGTGCAAGAAACCGACCTTTTCAGAATGTAAGATCCATAAACCTTTTTCTTGTCATATGTAGCCGCAACACTCACAGTCAACTTCAAGAATCTATACATCATCCTGTATGGAGAAGAAGACCCACAGCAGAGGAACGACATCATCTCACCAGGTGCAGTCCATCCTTCCCTCCCTAGACCCATTTGGAAGGAAATTCCATGGACGCTACCACAACCCGCAAGCCAGTTTCGGCTCAAGGAACTTTACCATTCCAGGGGAATATCTACTTGATCCCTCGCTGCCATCAAGACCGACATTTATACGCCACTGGGTCCCATTTTATACGCCATTGTGTGCCACTACGAAACGGTCATACAAACGCAAAGCCTCGTGGCATCACCCCGGCCTGGCAAGCAGAACAGTCCATCCTCCCCTCCCTAGACCATTTGAACGGAAGTTCCATGACCGCTCAGAAGAATTATCAACCCCCAGCTCTGCCCAGGGAACTCCACTTTTCCATTGCCTCGACGACTCGGTCTCACTTCCAAAAAGAAACCAAAACATGGCATCCGAGGCCCTTGCGACTCCACGGTGGTGCCAAAACCAATGGAAAATGGCCAAAATCTAGCAAAAGTTGCTGGCACATCAGACTTTTATCAAATAGTAAGATCCACAAAGGACTTGTTCCTGCAAAAAGCTCATAGACAGCAACTTTTCAGAAGACACGTCACTTGTAATTTATCTGCCATTGTGTGCCATCCCGTAAGGGGTCGACCCCAACAGAAGAAACGGGTTATCATCATCATCTCAGCCCATCCACCCTTTTCCCTTCCTACACAATGACCATCCGCGTTAAGCTCCCATTTACGCGGTCCAAGCCAACTCACATCCTCCAACGGCACCACGACATCGGATCGAAAATCGTGAACCAATTACGCCATCATGTATGATGTTGACCCGCAACAGCAGGCATTATCAAGCAAAAACAGTCAGCCATCGCCCTTTCCTGGCCACGCCCCGCATTCTGCGATGATTTTACTGTTCACAAAAAAACCTCCTAGTAATCCGCGGCGAAAGAGAGACTTACTGAAGAGGAAATGCATATCTGGATGAGCCCAAACCGCGAGAAAAGCAGCAGAAGGGTCACTAGGAGAAAGTCTTATAATGCTTGTTAGAGTACACGACCATAGGATGCACCATCTAGCCGAGGCAGCTCGTCAACGTGTTGACAGACTACCTTTTTCGTGGGTGTTGTAAATACCTTGTTTCATATACTTACAATACACCGTCCCACTCCATACATACCCCACGATTCGCACGTCCTCATCAACCCATACATCCCATCTCTTTAACGAAGATCGCTTGAGACAAAACACACACTAAGTTTTTTTTTTCGTTTACAGAAAGAATTTCAAAAAAAGCAACGGAGACTGGAGCGGACAAGATGTTAGTCAAAAAAGAAATGAAAGAAGTGTACACAAAAAAAGGAAAAGGAAAAACAACAATGATGGTTTGGGGGGTAAGCAGGGTAGCGAGTGATGCAAGCAGGGGTATCCAAAATAATTCCATCAAATGACAACCGAAGGCGGGGAAGTACTAACTCCATGTCCCTTGGCTATACTCTAATGATTCCACGACTGTTGCTGTTGTTGATGTTGAACAGGGTGTTGTGAATGATGCATGACAGCAGCAGCAGCTTCAGCCGCCGCCGCAGTAGGATGATACACCATTTTTTGGGCGGGCGAGTCCTCGACTCTGCAAAAGAGTTGTTCGGGGGGAGTTAGCGTTCCGAGGGCTCGACGCATGTTTTTGGTTAGGTATTGGACTCCCAGCTAAGTAGAGAAAAGGAGTTTAGAGTTTGATAAGTGGATAGAGGGGTGATGGTACACACCTGGAAACTAGCAATCATCCATCCAGACCTTTCACGAACCACAAACCGAACATCGGCGCCTACATTCCGATACTCCATATTCACTTTATGCGTGAGCGCAACCACATCGAATTTCTCCGGCACAACACCATTAAAATCCACAAACGATTTCGTAATCGTGTACATCCACCGGTATGCGATCCGACGGGCTTCTTCAGCATATCCGTATTTCGTCAGTGCAGGCCACGCCAGGATTTGGTGAGGGGCCCAGCCTTGAGGGTAATCCCATTGGTGGTTGGGACGGTCCAGACCGATTTGACCGCGGGAATCTTCGGTGCCAGAGACTAAACCACCGAATACTTCAAACAGTTCGAGGACGCGGGGGACCATGATATCGGCCTGTTCTTGGGTTGCGCATTCGGCCCAGAGCGCCCATAAACAAGTCGCAGTTTCGTACACGGATTGTTCCATTTCGGCACAGTCGTAGTCGTAGTAGAGTCCTGCAGAGGGGTTCCAGAAGTACTGGTCAATCAACGCCCGCATGCGCGTAGCCAATTGCGAGAATAGTTCGGGGTAGAACCAGACCGTAAAGTGATTTTTGCCCTCTGGGATGTCGTAAGTGGGCATAATGAGGTTTCCGTGGACATCACTGGTCCGTTCAAATGGAGGACCGGGAACGGGTTCTTTGGTATTGACCCAATTGGCATATTCTTTATCCACCATATCGTCAAAGACCATGATTCCCTTGGCCCAGCCCGATTCCCATCCGCCATTGTTTCCGATGGAGGCATCGACACCTTTGGCCTGCAAATTCTTGTGCCAGTCCAGGAACCGGTTCAAAAATGTATCATCCGGCCCCCGACGCACACGAACTTTGATACACCCCCCAAACTTTTCCACCGTGACTCGAGCCAAATCCATATCGTACTTGTACACCAAACTGTTAAGATCAATGGTAGCCAGATTAGCGCATCGCTTTTCGTATCGGTAGGTGGTGTCGTGACCACTTTCACGGACGGCACGGTCATGTACAAAGTAAGCGTCCAGCTCAGATTCTTGAATCTCATCTTCGGCGTACATGCGCATATACTCTTCAAGCGGGATTCCGGCCTTCTCGGCATAACGTTCCAGAATATGGTTGAAGTGGGACGCTTCAGTTTCTGGAGGCATGCCAATTCCTTCGGGGTGGAATTTGCAAAGACCGACTACGGGGTCCAACCGGGGAGCAGCCATCCAGACACTCAACAGTTCCTTGATTGAGGCACGGTACCCCTGGGCATTCCATATTTTCAAAGCGGCTGGTGTCCAAGTTCCCTTTGAAGGCAGGGACCGGGCGACTTGGGCAATCATGTCCGTCAAGAAGGGTGGTTGGGACCGGGTCAAGTAATAGGATCGGTTGGCATTCAGGATTCTGCCGTAGTGTTCAATTTCATAATTGAAATTTTCCACCATCCCACAAGCAAGTTCAATCCGACCATCGACCAACAATCCCAAGGCTTCAAAGTAACTATTCCATCCATACATTTCATTGAACCGTCCACTGGGAACCACGAAAGGTGTTCCTCGAATAGTGTCCTTGCCCGTTTTGGAATCTTTCGTTTTGCGGAGCGCGAGGGACAGGATACCCGGATGTTGATTGAGGGATTTGACGTAACGCGGGGAAATGATTTCGGGAAGACGCACCACGTCCAGATTCAAGTGAGAACGAGCTGCGGCGACTTCGTTGTAGTAATCAAAGGCAAGCTGGTCATGAAATGGGGCATAGAGGCGAGGCTGTTGATCGTGTGATCGGTTCTTGGGATCGTTGCAAATCACTTCCAGTCCTAATTGTCCAGAATTAGCAAATGGTACTGGTAATCACATCAATAAAGCACAGAAAGCAAACCTTCTGCATCAACTCGCCGCGTCAAACCGTCCCAAAAGTGGAATTTGATCAATCGACTCAATCGATCCAAAGGGTCTTCATTCAGCCGGTCTTCATCCAAGACGATAAATTTACGACCATAATCGGCAGCCAGGGCCAACTCTTGGAGCAAGTTGGACAATATGTATGTTCCCCGGATCTCGTATTTGCGGTACCCACTCGCGTTGGCCGTGTCGAGTTGAAAAGTTTCGGGGCCCGTGTCCTGTACTGTAATTTGGAAATCACCGTCGGTTTCTTCCTGAGCCAGAATCATGCCTGTGCGATTGTATGAGGGATGACAATGTGTGTGATTGAGAAGGAAGGGAACATACGCTGGGTTTCTTTGACATCGATTAGGAACTTTCGGGCTTTGGCCACGACCTTTTCATCATGGGAGCGACGACGGCGACGACCGAATTCCTTTTCGTCGGGCGTAGCCTGGACTTTTTAACGGTCGGCAAACAAGTTGGCATGCGACTGGGAGTTAAAGAGATTAGGATCTCGCTTGTGCCAACTGAATGTATTGAAACACTCACTATAGACAGGGTACGGTTCCTTTGCAGGCTGAATTCGTCTGGATCCGGGCCATGACCGTGGGCCAGCTGATGATCCCTGTCCTCATAATTCAGCACTTCTTCAATGTGGATACTTTCCTGCCGACATGGAATTTCTGCAAATGCATGGGTACAATGCCCCGCTAGCGCAGCCGATCGTGGTTCCACATGAATGGTGGTAACTGATGCATCTGGAACCAGTTGTGAAGGATGATCGAGGTTCTTGTTGTGTGTCGGGACCGGATTGATCGAAAGACCGCTGACGTCTCGACCACTGCTATGACTGCTCGAACTACCCATTTCTCCTGCTGCAGCCGCTGCGCTCGCCGCACCCCCCTTTCGCTCGATCTGGCAACTTTTCCGGTAATGGTCGTCTTCAATTGTTTGGTGGTGATCCGGCTGGAATTTGACGGACAGAACAATTTCTTGAACGGCCGGAGACGGTTCGAAATTGTACACACTTCCAGCTTGGTATCGGGCCACGTCGTCCAGCAACGCTTCCATCTTTTTTTACATGTCACAGGTCAGCACAAACATGTTCTTTTGCTCAGGCAAAGCTAATTTTTCTGCCTACCTGGGCTTGTCGATCAACAGCTTGTTGCGCTCGATTCGGATCACCCTTTTCCTTCTTGTAGCATTCGAATAGAAAGGTCAGGTCACCCAGCCATGTGCCTGCACCATGACCAAAAAATAAATCAAGTCATCGCCGTTTGACCAACACTGAAAATAAGCTTACCAAGGTATGGGATGCAAGGCGGCCTGGTCCTACTCAGCCGCTTCCGGTACGCATCACTATTCAGCAACGGCGACATTAAATCGCACATTTTGTCGAATGCCGCCTTGTCCCGGCTCCCCACCAACTATACAAAACGTCTAGTCAGCTCCTGGGACACACATCCACAGGTTTAAGGATATCTTACCGCCCACGTTTGTTTCAGACGGTGGACCGGCGCAGATTGCAGACCGGCTGTTATACTTCTGACACCGTTGTAGTTCTTCAGATGCAACGACGCCTGATTTCGGGAAAATGTGAGTATGCAACAAAAGCCTCGGACCCAACGAAATTGACCTATTACCTTTGCTACAGCAATGAAATGGCACAGAAGTTGGCCTCGCCGTTTCAAGTCCTTGGATTCGACGATTTCTTCGCTTACCCATAGCGCTACCTATCGTAGACCAAACAAATCATGTTTTAGCACGTTGTTGCTATTTCCATCCCGGTGTTGGGGAACGTTTTATATATTTACCTGGTTGAAATGGTGGGTGGTAGCGACAATGGCGGGTGCGCGATGATACTTTTCGGCACCGGTCCACGCTACCGAGGCCAGCTCTTCACGTGGAATGGCCCGAAAGAATTTACTATCCATGGTGGCTAATTGACACTGAAAGGGCAAACAGAGGCCGTCAGCTTGCTGCGCAAATCTTTCTTTTGGAGATACCTACGGCAATTTCTTTTGGTGGAACATCCAAAATGTCTACAACGGCTGAAGTGGATCGTTTGCGAAAAATCTTGCAGTGAAGTTTGGAAACCAGTTGCTTCAATTTACGAGCCAGGGGCTCGCTCGTCGATAGCGCTTTGCGCAGACGACTCCAGCGGGAGGGAACTTTACCGGTAGCGGGCTGTACCGATAATTCACTTGGTTGCTGGTCAAATTCCAGCAAGTCTTGAACGGTTATGTCATTGTTTGCAGCTGATGAGGGAGGCTCCGGGCAATGCAGAGATTGTTTCAGCTTGGGGGTTTCCCCCTGGGTCCGGTCGGAAAACAGCAGGATTTTATCCATAAAAGGGCGAGGAGGCACCCACCGAGACCGGCGCTTGTTGCTAGAGGCAGCCTCTGCCCGGGTGGGATCGGCAGCTTCCGCCGGCAGGGGTAAGATCAAGTCATTTTGGGATTGACTGGGAGATCCGAAGCTGGCCAGATCCAGAGTTACTTCACTGCTCAGATGCTCCGCCGTTACAGGTGGTACTGCTTCCTCGATCCGGTCTTCTTTTGGCTTGGGACGTAGTTCAGATGGGATATACATGTCGGCTCGGCGCTCTGTCATCGAATTCGGACAATTGAAGAAACTTTGTTGGAGAATGAAATCTACTTTTTATCGTTGAGGGAACTGAGATTAGATTATTTTCTAGGAGTTCACTTTTAGCAAAGTTCTTTTTTCAGGGCTCACCCTCAACAATTTCAAAACCAGTCGGTGATTTTTTCCGATGATTTGCTTTTAACGATACTCACTGTCCGCTATTCCGTAGACGGAAGAACCTTCAGTATAATGTTATCTGGAGCAGCACCTCCAATCACTTTAGTTTTTTTTTGATTTAATAATATGATTTGAGATGGGGAAAGTTTCGACTCAAACTCTCCGAGATGTGCCCACTTATAGAAACATATGTGATTCTGCGTATGTCATACGATGCCTGGGATCGTCGCGAAAGAAGGGTCTTGAAACCCTCAAAATGGACATATGTTGTGAAAGCTTAAATTAGGGTGAGTATCTCAGTTCATAGTTGAGCGCTTGTCTTTATTGTATTTTTTGCCTGTCAAAATCCTAATCGGAATGAGTAAACTACGACCCGGCCAAAAAGATGCCCATTCTTGTGAGATGTCTGTGTCTCGGTAGATTGTTAAAACGCACAAGCTTGGATATGTTTAGCAACTCCCGAGACCCTTGCGGCAAATAAACTTTGCCTTTATTTGAAGCTGATACAACTGAAATGCACTCCGGGTTTAGATGCCTTTACATTTATCCAAACGAAGCTTGTCCAGTCCTGGCATCATGATATTTTTCCCGCGTCCGAATAATCCATTGGCTGATTGCACTCATTCTTCACCGTTTTTGTCAATTTCGAGTAACGTTTTGCTTTGTTGTTTTTGATCCACCCGCGCAACGAGCCTGGCTTACTCAAGCACGATTCACTTTCCACATCAAGATGGAAAAGCGCATAATGTGCCTCGAATGCTCATAACTATGTTTTTTACTCTCCATCTGCCTCCTGTCATTTGTTGCAAATGCAGATATAAATTGCCGCACTTCTTTCTGAAATAAAATCCGGATAAAGTCCGTAGGAACCAGAAGTTTCATGTGTCATCGCATCACGTCATTCAGGGGAATGAGCCATGACTTTGCCGCTGCCTGTCAAAATTCGCACGTCTTCGATTCTTGGAATTTCGAACGTTCGGCTAAGATCGATTTGAAAATTTTAAGGCATAACACTTACCGGAGACTGGAAAACGACGACGAGGAATACTTCCGCCGTTTTACCAGCAACGATGATTCGGCCAACTGGCAGCTACTGCGCTCAACTCTCGACTACAATAATGACCTGCCCCAAGTATTTGCCCACAGTAAAGAACCTTTGCTACCTTTTCCGGATTACGACGCTTCATGATTTAAATCAAGGGCCGTTTGCCACTGACAATCCTAAACAGACTTGACGCATCCACCCCCTCATCAAGGCTTAATAAAGTCGTTTTCTCCAAAGTCACTGGAGTGAACACGATCAGTACGAGCTTCGGTCATCAACAAACCGCTTGAATGGGCATGGTTAAGACTGACGCAGTCAACCTAACGCACAATGGATGAATTAGCACAATGAATTGTGCTGACCCACCGGAAATTGCCGCGGCATTCATTTACGCTTAACTTGAGAAAGCGGGCATGACTGCACGGATTAATATCGGCCCTGGAATATCCAATCTCGGTCTATCCCAATACTATCGATCTCGTAAGTAAGTGGACAAATTTTTCCTTCATTTACATATATCCACTAAGACCGCAATCGCCTAGCATCACCCTTCATTCATCAACCTGTCTTGGACTGTGTTCGATATCCGAATCAAGAAAAGCAATTGGGGAATGACGGCATTCTGGCGGGGGATATGCATCACGACTGGATCACCTCATTTAAAGTAGTCCTGCATCAACATTGCTAGAGTTGGTACCCTCCGCGGACGCAAGCAATTTATACCCAAATACCACTTCAAGGTGTGGTTGTTGCGTGAGCAAGTCACACGGTTCCGCGAATGGACGAAAGTTAAAGAGCCCAATCTGAGTGGATGACGCTCATCAACTCTACCTTCAACGGCGGTGAGATTGTAACCAGACCCTTGAGCAAATCCCGCGGAGTGGCCATTCAAGCGACGCATGGCAAGTTAGCAACAATAAGTAGTACCACCGAAAAGAGATTGCGCATCTCAACACGAAAAGCAAACGCAGCAAAAAAGTATACTACACATTCAATATAAAGATAAGTGTTTATATCGGCCTGATTTGTTCGAGCATGATTTTTCGATAACTTATACAACTCAAGAATAGTTGAGATAATTGGGTACGCTCCCTTTTAGCATAAGAGAATGTCTGATTACTGGCTATATACAGGTACTATGTACAGATATACCACTGGCCATGGGCCAGGACAATAAGGGGAGAGGTAGGATATGTACATGGGAGGCGGGTCTGTGGTAAAAACTTCTGGCGCCAGGGGCTCGAGAGCCGGCTCCGCGGCGGGAGCGGCATCCGCTGGCTGTTGTGCATCACCGAGTCAGCATAAGTAAGTAGTTAAAATCATTTCTACGAAAGGCTTACCTGGGGGGCCGCGTGCTTCGGGACAAAAACTGGTGCGAGGGGGTTCAAGGCCTGCGCTGGCTGTCGTGCATCATCGACTTAGCATAAGTAACTAGTTAAAATCATTCCTACGAAAGTCTTACCTTGGGGGCCGGGGTTTTCGGTACAAAGATTGGTGCGAGGGGGTTCAACGCCTGCGCTGACTGTTTTGCATCACCGACTCAGCAAAATTATGTAGTTAAAATCGTTCCTACGAAAGGCTTACCTGGGCCGTCGATCGCCAACTTGGCACGAACGGTTTCGCATTGGGATTCAGGCCTTTGCGCTCCTCCATTGCCGGCTGTTGGCTATATAGGGAGAGTTAGCAGGTATTCACAATCATCGTCACCAAAAGCTTACCGTTGTGCCCATCGCCGCCGGCACAAATTCAGCGGCATGAACGACCCACTGAAAGGCTTTACCCTCTCTCTACTCAATCGCGAGGTGAGTGATGTATATCTGCCGTCTGTCACGGACGAGACTTACTGGCGGTTTTGGGACCCTTCCCATGGTCCAGTATGTTGGGGTAGTTGCGCCCATGATTGGCAACTGGATGGCAAAAGAAATGGTAGCGGGCATTACGGTGGGCTGTTTGAAAATTATTTCTGAGAGCTAAAGAACTCTGCTTTCTGAGCGGGGAGCGGCTGATGATATTTTGCATTTTTGGTTTTGGGGCGGAAGAATTTTGATCATGCTTGATATGCGCGAAACAGTCTGTTGTTCCGCTTTGAGCGGACTTCTATCTAATTGTTAGATCAAGACGAGATCGAAAACTTGATATACGTGGAATCTTACCGAGAACACTTCCCCCAAGGATATCACAAGCTGGGGGTATTCAAGTGGATGAGTTGATGTGGGGATAGAGGCTTCTTGTTCTTATGGTTGGATGCGTGTGGAAGCGTGAACCGCAGAAACTCTTTTCGTCGCCGTAATTCTGGTCACTGGATTGACGGTAAGCTTTCAACGTGAAAAGGGCACTTTTATTTGGCCCGACAGGTCGATTTTAGCCTGGAAAGTCCGACACGCGTCTCTCCACATAGCCGTGGCAATGGTGTTTTTCGCAGCGAGAGTGATCGCTCTGACAGTGCACAAAAGTGCACAGATGCAATTTCAGAGTCGACGGCTGGGGAAATACCCGGTCTTAAAGTCGCTTTGTGGAGAGCCAAAACCAATTTCGGTATGCACACGTTTTGACAGGACGCGTCAGTCATTTCAAGACGTATCAAAGTCGGTCCAAAACTGTGGAGTGCAATCCGTAAAAGTTGCCATGCCTATTGAGGCTACCGTTTTCTGTTTTTAATTCAACCTGCCAATAAGAAATATGTCAATCCATTACCATAAATCTCCTCACTGAAACTGAAAGTTTTTTTATTTATTTTGGCGCTGCAAATCTAGCCATATTCCCGGGATGACTCCAAGATTAAAAGGCATGCTTCCCATTAGATTTTTGTTTATATTGGACCCGTTTTGAGGGAAGCCGGGTAAATTGCGTGTGCATCGATCACGTCATGCATCTCACAATCTTCCATTTTAGAATTTGGAACGTTTCGCCAAAACGATTTTGAAACCTAATTCCGAGGTCGAGGCCAATTCAAAGTTATCCAAGAAAGATTTTCGACTTTGTCCCTCCACAACAATTTCTGGACTGACAGCGGCCCTAAATGACAATAGTAAACCTGATCAAAATCAATCAGGGACCAGCTGCGACTAACAGTCCCGAAACCTAAACTTTGTGTAGGGCTTTCTTTTGCCCTCAATAAAAACACCTTTGGATGCAATTATCTCAAATGCCAATTTCGCTAATTGGTGCCCGATTGACGCGTCGTTGATTGACGCGTAATGTCAAGACCGCGCGCGTCAATTGCTTTTGGGATTCTACACTGATTGGGGGCAAGAATACCACTTGCTTCATTGCGGAGGTCTTCGTTCAAGCAAATGCGACAGCAAAGGATGCGGGACTTGTTTATTTTTCCCTTCAAATATAATACCTTGTGCCCGATCCTCGCGGTAACCTGTCTATCTCACTCACAATTTTAATCATCACGCTCAAATCGTGATTCACAGAAGACGCGGCTCACAAACGCATGAGTAGTCATCAGAAGAAGCCTTCGGTAAGTCGTCTACCAACATCCAACTTCAACATGGTATGCTTACTTTTACATTTGTAGAAGAAGACGGGTCAGAGGCGAAGATACATAGTCTGTTCAAAACTACCTCCGGTAAATGAGCTATCTATGTATAATGTACTGTCTTCATGCTCATCTTGGGTGATTTTACAGAAAAAGGCGGTACACGATTAGAGCGCATCCAAGGTTCAACAAGTGACTGCTCCCTCGTTCAAAATAAGTGAAACGCCAAACAACAAAACAGCTCAGAATTAGAGTGCCCCAACTCATTAAATCCGGTATCCGGTAAAGTGATCTTCAGAGATTTATCATCCACATACTTGGCTCATTATATAACTTTGTAGACGGACGCGAGTTGAGTACCATTGCATGGCGACGATCAATTAGTCCCTCCTTTCAGAAATTCTCGGTCAAACGAGAAGGTGGGGGAATGACTGGACCACCAATCTGGAGACAATGTAAAGCGTGGCATTTTTCTCCGCGCCACCTCATCCGTGAAATCCACTACCAACACCGCCTACTCCGTTCAACTCAAGATATTCAAGCCAGTTTCACCACTATCTGGCAATAAAGGTGCTGAACAACTACTTTACCCACATTCCATCCACCTTCTCCCGCCTCGGTTGTTGTATCAACCACCACCTACATTCAGTGGATGAATGTTGACCATGACTCTCATCTTGGACCAGCGAACCACGCAACGCTTGAGGAAAACTACCCGCTTTCCGCTCGGATGACCGTCTTTGGTGGCCGGAATCACATTTTAGAAAAATGTCTTTCAGCTTATGCATTACATATGGTGTGGATCCGCACTAG